>CM053761.1:63564063-63598081 GCA_028658305.1 Pachyuromys duprasi
GGGGGGAGTATCCTACAGGGAGAAATGGGAGGGTGGGTGGGATTGGGGCTACAGCAGGGATACAAATGAATACATTGTAACAAACAAATGATTTTTTAATTAAAATATTATTGTTATTCGTAGCCATTTGTGTCTATGTAAATAAAACCTCCTGACTACCTTTAGTGTTGCTATTAGATATGTGTGTCTAGGATTAATATGTTGGAATCAAACGACCTGTAAGAGGAATTATCCCTCATTAAGACCGGATCTCTTTCTTTTTCTTAATTAAATTTTTAGATTTTTAATTAATTATATTTTATTTTATTTCCATCCCAGCTGTAGCCTTCTCCCTTATTCCTTCCTAATCCCACCCTTCCTCCCTCTTCTCCTCCCATGCCCCTCTCCTAGTCCAATAATAGGAGAGGTCCACTTCCCCTTCCATTCAACCCTAGCTTATCAGGTCTCATCAGGACTGCCTGCAATGTCCTCCTTTGTATTCTGTCAAGGCTGCTCCTCCCTCTGGGTGTGGGGGGGGGGAATAGTCAAAGAGCTAGCCACTGAGTTCATGTCAGAGACAGTCACTGTTCCTCTTACTAGGAAACCCATTTGGATCCTGAGCTGCCATGGGCTACATCTGAGCAGGGGTCTAGATAATATCCATGAATGTACCTTGGTGGGAGTATCAGTCTCAGAAAACACCCCTGAGCCCAGATGTTTTGGTTCTGTTGCTCTCCTTATGAGGCTCCTGTATTCTCTAAGTCTTACTAACTCCTCCTTCTTTCATATGATTCCCTGACTCTGCCCAAGATTTGGTTATAATTTTCAGCATCCGCTTTGATATAATGCTAGGTAGAGACTTTCAGAGGTCCTGTGTGGTAGGCTCCTGTCCTGTTACTTGTTTTCTCCTACTTCCAGTGTCCATCCCATTTGTCTTTCTAAGTGAGGACTGATCATCTCACCCCATGTCCTCCTTCTTATTTAGCTTCTTTAGGTTTAGAGATTTTAGTATGTTTATCCTATCGTATAGGTTTAGTATCCACTTATGTGTGAGTATATAGAGTTTGTGCCTTTCTGCTTCTGGGATACCTCACTCAGGATGATATTTTCCAGATCCCACCATTTGCCTGCAAATTTCTCCAAGGCCTCTGTCATTTACCAGGTCTTACTTTCAAGTTTTGAAAGGCATCCAATACCCCCAGAAAAAGACCATTTTATTTTTGATGAATTTTGAGCTCTTCTAACCAACAACTCGAAAGGAAGTTTTCCATATCTGGTTTTGAGGATTTTCTTACATGTTTTATGGACTTTGGGGGAACTTTTATTATGGCACATATGATTCAACAAAATAAATATGTATATACACATACACATATTAAATAAACATCAAATAATGGTTTCCCAGTATTTTTCAATATCCTTATTTATCACTCCTTTCTCATACCAACATTCCTCTCCCTTAGTTTTTCCTCCATCCCTCTATTCCTGACAAAGCCATCCTCTCATTTTATCCTTTACTACACAGGTAGCACCTGTGTTCTCCTACCCCCTCCCTTCATTCTTTATGTTGCTCCTGACCATGGTCATTTTTACTTCACTTGCTTTTCACTTTCACACACAAAGATGCAGATTTAGGATCTACTTTGTATCCTGGTTGTGGTCTCCTCCTTCATCTCCTCCAAACCCCTCCCTCCCTCAGTCTTCTCTTCTTATGCCCTTCCCTACTCCACTCAAAGGGGAAGACTTCCTCCCCTTCTATCTCACCTTAGCCTATTAGGTCTCATTAAGGCTGGCTGCATCATCTTCCTATGTAGCCTGGGTAGACTGCACCCTCCAGGGAGAGGTGATCAAACAGCAGGCCACTGAGTTCATGCCCAAGACATCCCATGCTCCCCTTACTAGAGAACTGAAGGACGGATACAATAGGCTTCAGTAGAAGTAGAAGACAGGGAACAGGACAGGAGCCTACCATGGATGGCCTCTGAAAGTCTCCACTGATTAAGTTATGCAAGCAGAGGCTGAGACTCATAGCCAAACTCTGGGCAGAATGCATAGAATTTTATGAAAGAAGGGTGAAATAGAAAGACCTGGAGGGGACAGGAACTCCAAAAAGGGACCAACAGAGCCAACAATACTGGGACCTGGGGGCTCTGCAGAGACTGATTCTCCATCCAAGGACCATGCATGGAGAGGATCTAAAAACACTACTGAGATGCATCCCTTGAGTTTTTGTTCCTAGACATTCTGACAGATGTGAGGTGAAAACACAGGGTCGTTTTGATTTGCATTTCCCTGATTACTGAGGATGTCAGACATTTCTTTATATGTTTCTCTGCCTTTCAACCTCTGTTGAGAATTATCTGTTTAGCTTTGTACCTCATTTTTTCCTCTGTGTAGGATGAAATAAAAAGGGACAGATGATTCAAAACTTAACAATGTTTTTCTTCCTTTCCTGCAGCTGTTCATTCATAAAAATTATATTGTAATCATTTTAATTTTTCTATAGAATCTGATATCAGGCTCAGTATTGACTGTTTAGATTTACTATTTTCCATGTTAAGAGATAGAAAATTGCAGAGGTCCAAAAGTTTTCAAAGCATCATATGATAAAAATGGATTAAAGAATGTACTGAAATTTCTTAGTTGAGAGAGAATGGCAACCTGACCATTTAATCAGTCTAGATGGTTCATGAACAATGCCTCCATGTAGTGAGAATTTGTTGTTTCTTTAATAACGCAGAACCATTATGTGTGAGCTATGGATCGTTTTAGCAGGTGTATGACTTTTGGAAGTCTAGGAACCCTTGAGGATGCTATATTAATGCTCGAGCCCTGACAGCGGTTTCAACATATGCTGCTCATGTTGCTGCTGGTTGCTGGTGCCTGGTGTTGTAGTTCGTCAAGTGGTAATGTACAAAGAGACAATATGAAGAAATTGAATATCCTGACAGCAAAGATCCAACGTACCCACAAGGAATTAATACCCCTATTCAGCAGGAAGTAGTCTAATGATAAATATACTCCCTTTCCCTTCTAACCTTCTTTATCATCTACCTGGTGTCGGGGTTTGGAAGGATAAAATCAGAGTGGAGAAGGGTAGAATAGAGTAATGAACTTAAACAGAAACAAATGACAGGTACATTTGTATACACAAGTATTTTTTCTTTCAGTCAAAGAAACAGAATTAGAAACTGAGTTAAATCTCAGTTTTTCCAAACATAAGTAATGTATTTTCTTGTTAAATTTTTAAAGGGGTTAACTTCTAAAAATGATTTTAGGCTGTAAGATGACTGAGCAGGTAAGTTTGGCTGCCAATCTTGATTAACTGAGTTTTGATCCTGGGAACACACTATGGTGGAAGAAGTGGAATTAAATTCTGCAAGTTATATCTGACTCTCACAGACAAAGTATGGTACATGTTGGAATATATACAAAGCAATAAGCAAACAAACTAATCAATTAATAAATAAAATGTTTTGGAATTCCCTTGAATTTGTCATAATTTATAAGCCCAAGGGATATGACATAAATTGTGCTATTTTTCTACTTAAAAATGCATTCAAGATACACTAAGTAAATTAGAAAATAAAAAGTCCTAATTGCCATTAGAGGCAAATGGTGGATCTAGAAGAGATCATCCTGAGTGAGGTATCCCAGAAGCAGAAAGACACACGTGGCATATACTCAATTATAAGTGGTTATTAGACCTATAATATAGAATAAACATACCGAAATCTGTACACCTAAAGAAGCTAAGCAAGAAGAAGGACCCTGGGTAAGATGATCAATCCTCACTCAGAAAGGCAAATGGGAAAGACATCAGAAGAGGTAAAAAAAAAAAAAAAAAAACAGGAAACAGGAAACAGGACAGGAGCCTACCACAGAGGGCCTCTGAACGTCTCTACCCAGTAGTGTATCGAAGCTGATTCTGAGACTCATAGCCAAACTTTGGACAGAGTGCAGGGATTCTCATAAATGAAGGGGAAGAAAAAACGACCTGGAGGGCACAGGAGCTCCACAAGGAGAGTAACAGAACCAAGAAATCTGGGCACAGAATCTTTTCTGAGACTGATATTACAACTAAGGACCATGCATGGAGATAACCTAGAACCCCTGCACAGATGTAGCCTATGGCAGCTCAGTGTCCAAGTGGTTTCCCTAGTAAGGGAAAAAGGGACTGTCTCTGACATGAACCCAGTGGCTGGATCTTTGATTACCACCCCTCCCAACCGCATGGGGGAGCAGCCTTACCAGGCCACAGAGGTAGACAATGAAGCCAGTCCTGATGAGTCCTGATAGGCAATGATCAGAAGGAAGGGGAGGAGGACCTCCCCTATCAGTGGACTTGGAGAGGACATGGGAGGTGAAGAGGGAGGGAAGGTAGGATAGGGAGAGAATGAGGGAAGGGGATACAACAGGGGATACAAAGTGAATAAACTGTAATTAATATTTAAAATTTTAAATTTTAAATTAAAAAATGGCAAGTTACCTGTGGCTAAAGGGGACCTTTTCCAGAACAAATATAATGTAAAATATACTGATAGAATATGCTGGTTTTAAAATATACTCAGTGTTTTTTATTGTATCTAGTAACATTTTTATTGATCTGACTCTTGCTCTTTTTGTGGCCTATCATCAACTATTCTTCATTTTCTCTCAGAGTATGGTCAAACATTTCCTATTCACAAGTGTTAAATATGTTCTCTCCTACTTAAGGGCCCATCCTGGTCTAGTTATTTTAAATAACTTGCCTTTGTTTTCATCAACAATTTTTTTTTGTTTCATTCAAATATCATTCCCTTAAATAAGTTTTTGTTTAACTCATAGTCCTATTCTAAAGTTTACTAACATCATGCAATGCTTTGTAGATATTTTCATGATTATTAGTTAGAAGAAACTGTTTTCCTCAGCAGAACATTCTGTATTTTATTGTCATTTATTTATTTGGTTATTTATTTATCTATTTTACTTTTTGTGGTAGTTGAATAATAATGGTCCCTATAGGCTTGTATATTTGAATGCTTGGCCATTAGAGATCGGTGCTACTTTAAAGGGGTTTTGAGGCATGATCTTATTGGAGGAAATGTGTCATTGGGCATGTGCTTTAAGGTTACAAAAGCTCAATCCATATTTTACCTATGTAATGATACATTTTAAATTAATTCTTTTGGAAACTTATACATTTATGCAATATATTTTAATAATATCCACCTTCAAACATCTCTCAGAACTCCTGCAACACATCTCATTCCCAATTTTGGTTATTTTTCCCCCAGAAGGAAGTAGGAGAACACACTCCTGCCTGAGGAACAACTGGCAGTTGATGCCTGCTGAGGTTAGGAGGATCATTTTCCTTGGGATGTAGACATGTACCAATGAATGGCTTTAGTAGTACATACATACATATGGCTCACACTAATGTGGCTCAGTGTGTTTTTAAAAGGAAAACACATTATAGTTTTTAGGAAATAATTAGAATAAGTGAAGAACACGAGTAAAAGGTTAATGTGTGCTCTTAGTCCAACTAAGAATATATATATATATATATATATATATATATATATATATATTTTATTAACTGTCAGAGCAAGGATTCTGTATTTTTTGCTGTTAATAATAGTAATGTTACTTTCATAGAGGGCAGAAAATGGTTCAGCAGATCCTGAGACTCATCGTCAAACTTTGGGCAGAGTGCAGGGAATCTTGTGAAAGAAGAGGGAGAGAGACTTGGAAGTGACAGGAGCTCCACAAGGAGAGCAACAGAACCAAAAATGTTGGCACAGGGGTCTTTTCTGAGACTGATACTCCAATGAAGGGCCATGCATGGAGTTAACCTAGAACCCCTGCACAGATGTAGCTCATGGCAGCTCAGTCTCCAAGTAGGTACCCTAGTAAAGGGAACAGGGAATGTCTCTGAAATGAACTCAGTGGATAGCTCTTTGATCACCCCCTCCTGAGAGGGGAGCAGCCTTTACCAGGCTACAGAGGAAGACAATGCAGTCAGTGCTGATGAGACCTGATAAACTAGGGGCAGATGGAAGGGGAGGAGGACCTCTCCTATCATTGGACTTGGAGAAGGGAATGAGAGGACATAAGGGAGGTAGGATGGGATTGGGAGAGAATGATGGAAAGGACTACAGTGTGGATACAGTGACTAAATTGTAATTAATATAAAATTAATAAATTAAAAATATAAAAATTAAATTAAAATTTTAAATTTAAAAATAAAAAAAATAATTTTAATAAAATTCAAAAAGGAAACCTAAAATTATTCTTTTGTAGCTGAGAAATTATGTGATACAGTTAAAAAGGCTTTCTAAATTTTTTATTTTATTTTCTAGGCCTAGCAGTATAGCTCACAAGGGCCATGAGGCTGTGTACACATACTTGTGTGAACACATATTCATGTGTATGTGTTTGTGTGAATTTTTGTGTGTTAATTCATGAATATATGTGAGGTTATTCATTATTATTGTATTTCTGTGATAGGAAGAAATAATGACAAAACAAGATATGGAACATGAAGAGTTTATTTTGGAAACTGAAAGACTTCTGGAATTAGGATTGTGTTATAAGCTCTCATGAATGCCCTCAGTGATTTTCTTCCTCCAGCAAGCTTCTGCATACTTACAGATCCATATCCTCCCAAAGCACTACACTGACTACAGACCGAATGTTCAAACACATGACCCATGGGTGATGGTTAATATTCATACAGCACGGGTGACAACAACTTTTTAATTGAAACCACTAGCTTATCTGTGAGATTTTATTATATTGATCCTTTTAGTGTGTGTTTTTTTCAACAATCTGAATGAAGATAAATAGAAATAATGAGAAGCTAGCTACCACAAAAGCATCACCTAGATGGCTGCTGGCGTAGACATGTAAAAAAGCTCCCAGGTGTCTCCTGAGTAGATTCTGCCTCAAATCGTTTTTGTTGTGAAATATTCACTTTCAGAACCACTCATCTGGGACTCAGAATGGCACCAAATAAAACTCTCTACCTCATGATTTGGACTACCAATACACAAACTCCCCGTTCTCACCATTGCTGATCTATCCTGAAACAATAATTAAAGAAGGTTGATGTAAAATCTGTCACTTGTATTTGTAAGAATACAAATTACAAATCTCAAGTAGTAGAAACACAGATTTTTCTGTGTTTTCCGTGCTTTCTATTTCCTCTCTTAAAAATCTTCAACATTTCTCCATATTTTCTTGTTTCCTTCCTGTCTCCATTCACACAGCCCAAGTCTTTCATAGTCTACTCCCTTCTTTTCTATGTCCTTGTCTGCTGCTTACTCTGTTTATCCATCCTTTTCTTCCTTTTCCATGTCCTGCCTTCCCTCCTCTTCCATTTTCTTGATATCTCTTTTTCTCTTGAAGTTTCTGGTTTGTGTTATTGATCTTTCTATATTGTTGAGACTCGTATGACACAGTGCACTCAGTGTAGATAAAGGATATTATAAGGCTCCAGAGATGGCTCAGCACTTAATGAATATTCCAGAAGACATGCACTAGGGGAATTTGGAATGTTAACCACACAAGGCCCTTCCTTCAAGGAAGGGAATGCAGCAGAGTTATCTGCCCAGAAGGCTTGGGCAGAAGTGCTTGTCAGCCTGATACCTTTTGAACTATCTGTGTGGCCAGTGACTTTGCCAGCTACCCCTTATGATAATCTAGTTTTTCTCAATCTATAGAACCTGTCCTTATTGACTTTAACAAAGATTTTTTATAAAGTCATGCCTTGTCTGTATTTTAGCTTACTTTATTGCTCTAAGAGATTCACGTTCAATTTTTTGTGCAAGTAGAATTGAATTAATTATAACATGGATATTTTTTACTAAGTTTTGCCATACTAAATTTCTCTAAAATAAGTCACTCAGGGTCAAACTCGAGAGGTTTAAACCATTGTTGGATATTGAGTTCTGTTAAGCCAAACTGCCTTCTTCATCACTGTGAAGGCCACAGACAGCAACACAATGATAGAAATTCAGTTTCCAGAAGTGTTGATCTTCTCAAAGCTGCCTGTATCCAGCACCACGGCATCCAGAATTATATATATATATATATATATATATATATATATATATATATATATACACATATATGTGTATATATATTATATATGCATATCATATCAGATGACATTCACACATTATCAGCAAACCTTATACTTTAAATAGATAGTAACAATTAAAACAAAACCAGTGACTGATCAATGTACAGGGAATAAAATACTGTAGAGTGTTCCTACATGTATATATACATATATACATATATATATACATATATATATATCCTATAGATAGATACCCTGCATATATATAGAGAGAGATATCCTATATATGTACATATCATATAGATAGATAGATACAAATATATATAGATAGATATAATATCTGTATATCTATATCTATGTAGATCTTTAGCTATATCTAGATATCTGTATCTAGATAGATAAATGTCCTATATATAGAGAGATCCTATAGGTATCTCTCTCTCTCTCTCTCTCTCTCTCTATATATATATATATATATATATATATTTATATAGGCTAGATAGATAGATAGATCACATGCTCCCCTCAAGGATCATGGATCTTCATGGAAGAGGAGACAGAAGACTGTAAGATCCCAAAAATGTGGGTTAAAATCAAGAAGTGTTTTACAGACACAGCATGAAGGATGCATATGTGAACTCACAGCATGTGTAACTCTATGTACTAGCTCAAACTGTTCAAAATCACAGCAGAGGATGGGAAGAAGACACAATATCCCACCAGTAGCTGATGGACTTCTGAAATTTGATAGCTTATGGGAGAGAAAAATGCAGTTTTCATTAATAGTGTAATATCCAGGTAGGTTAAACATACACCAAGGCAGTGCCAACTTTCAGAACTGGTTTGGAACATGAACAGAATGAAATGGAGGAGGGAAAAAGAGACATATGGGTGAGTAAGAGAGGAGTTCGGGGAGTGAGGTGAGTATGTTACACCCCACTGTATAAAACTGTCAAAGAATTGATAAAAATACTGTCTGAAAAAAATCTAAAAAGAAGAGAGGTAATGTCTATTGGTTTAGGACTCACTCCAATTTAAAAAGTATAAGAGAAAAAATGTGTTTGAGAGAAAATGAGATGTGCAGAACATTACACAGCAAATGGCTTGTTACTAATTTAGTGACTTTAGAATGCCATTGAGTATAATTAATACACTTGATTTGATAGGCCAGTGGTTCTTTACTCAATCGACTGTGTGTTAGAAATCCTATGAGCCTTGATCTTATATAAAATCACTGGAGTTAAAGTATCTATGATTGCCAAGTATAGTATTTATTTGTAAAGTCCCATTAATGATTATAAAATGCATTCCTTATTAAACATGATACACCTGTTAAAGTATACATAATTAAGCATCCTTCAACACCAAAATAGACATTATAAGGGACTTTTCATTTTTATATTCAACATCTGACTTTCTGTGGGGAAAAGAGGAGTCCTGGGACTTTTCAAACTAGCTCTCTTCATTTCTTCCACTTATGCCTCTCTCACCTACTATCCCAATTTAAGGGACTCATTACTTATGAGAATTCCTTTACAGTCTATTAAAAATGGTTGATATCTCTCCTTGACAGTGTCATGGGCCTTACAACTCTCAACTTTTGCTATGTGCCCATAACAGGAATTTTAAAAAAAATGAAAATTTGGAGTCAATAATTTTGCTAGGTCAAAAATTCTTTGGTTAAAATAGCAGTTTTGTTATGTGGATATTAGTTTATGGTCACCTTTGGAACAGTCATTGTCATAAGCACTCACTGATGGCCCACACACTCCTTTCTTAATGTTCATTGTTTTGAACCTAAGTTTTGAACAGCTATCATAAATTCCATGGCTTGGTTTCCACTAGAAGTAACATATAGATAGAAAGAGAGAAACATAGGTGATGGATAGATAATTGTTAGATGGAATAAGACATGGGCTCTGTTCTTAAGAACAAATGATAATGTTACTGAAAAAAAAATCATATACCTATAAGCATTCTACCATTTTGATTACTAGAATAATTATGAGGACATGGGAAGCAGCTCAGTTTGTTCTTTTAAAACAAGCAGAAAACAGCTGAAGAATGCAGCTGCCCACTAAGGAGACAATGAAGGAGACTTTCAGGGAAAATAAAATGTATAAAGCTTGGATTCTGGACAAGAAAGATCAATAAGAGGGGTTTATAGTTAAAAAGAATAACATACTATTTCAAAATAGGATGACGAAAATGGATGCCCAAATCTGTGATACTTCTCTTCCCTACTATGGACTTCTAGAAAACAGAAAACTACCTCTTTTCTAGTCTAGCCTGGTCTTGACATATAGAATATGAATTATAAGCATCTGCTGATTTATGCATACCAAAAGATTGGGAAGAGATAATACAACATACGCTTAGAATGTTCAAAGGGTTAATGACCAGTAAGGCTCAGAAGGAATGAGAAGTTCTGGACAAGAAAGTTGATTTAACTAATAACACATGTGGTTGTTAGGTTTAGTTAAAATAACCTATTTGAGTTACACATACCACTTTGAAACAGCATAAGAACTAACTTTCAGATGGAGTCTTTTATCCCCATAAGTTCCCCTATTCATACTATAAACCTCAAGCACCTCAGGTTACATGCACAGTCTCCAACTCTGTGGTGAGGTTGCTGTCCTTTAGTTGCTTTGATTAACAGAAACTTCTGATTCTGGAAATGCCTGTTTGCTTTCTTTGATTTCCATGTCTCCTCTAACAATCATTAATAAAGTGAAAAGGAGAATTTATTTTTGAAAGAATAAAACCCTAGCATAACGCTGGCAACACTATTTTGCAAGACTGGAACAGTGCAAGGTCAGAAGCAAGGCAGGACAGATGTCCAACAACAGGATATCTGCGTTTGGGCGCCTGGCCTATGAGGGGGGACGGAAAGTCCTTGTCTCTTCTGAGGGAAAAAACTCTGGGCACCCAAGATAAGAACCGGGTATGTGACTCGGCTCACATCTGCCTTCCCGCCTTCCCTGTTCTGGGTATGTGACCTAACTATGGCTTTGTTTAAACCGCCCAATCAGACTCCTGTAACTATGCTTCTCGCTTCTGTAATCGTGCTTCTTGCTCTGAGCCATATAAAAAAACCGTCACCCCAACCGGGGGCGCGCAAGTCCTCCGAAAGGCTTTGTCGCCCCGGGTACCCGTGTATCGAAATAATAAAAAAACCTCTTGCGGCTTGCATCCGAAGACTGGTCTCGCTGTTCCTTGGGAAGCGGGGTCTCCCCGTCCAGAGATGCTCAAGTGGGAGTCTTTCAATTTTTAGACATTATGAAATTACTAGAGATATAGTGAGATAATAAAAGTCTCATTGTGAGACAATGTCTATCTAACATATCTGTCTATATGTATTTTTCTAAGCAAAGTTTAAAAAAGAAGGAGAGAAGCATGCGAAATAAGAACAAAGGTTTCAAGGGAAGGTATGAATGAGTTGGCTTTAAGAACATTTAATCCAGGATTACAAGAATGTAATGACGAAGAGCGTTCTCTCTTTGCCCCATCTACTGGGAGAATGAAGACCATTCTCAGCCATCAGATGGTCTACATCCCAGAAAATCACTCTAAAGGGGCACACAGTCATTGTGAAGGGCCCCAGGGGAACCCTACGGAGGGACTTTAATCACATCAATGTAGACCTGAGTCTTCTCGGAAAGAAAAAGAAGAGGCTCCGGGTTGACAAATGGTGGGGTAACAGAAAGAAACTGGCCACTGTCAGAACCATCTGCATTCATGTTCAGAACATGATCAAGTGTGTTACACTGGGCTTCCGCTACAAGATGAGGTCTGTGTATGCTCACTTCCCCATCAATGTCGTTATCCAGGAGAATGGGACTTTGGTTGAAATCCGAAATTTTGGGGGTGAAAAATACATCTGCAGGGTTCCAATGAGGATAGGTGTTGCTTGTTCTGTTTCTCAAGCCCAGAAGGATGAATTAATCCTTGAAGGAAATGATATCAAACTTTTTCTCAAATTCAGCGGCTTTGATTTAGCAATCCACAACAGTTAAAAACAAGGATATCAGAAAGTTTTTGGATGGTATCTCTGTGTCTGAGAAGAGAACTGTGCAGCAGGCTGATGAATAAGACCTAAGTTACCCTGCTCCAGAAACAAGATCCTGAATTATAAGTTTGATTTGGGGTGTCTTTTGGAACAATAAAAGACTTATATTGAAAAAAAAAAGAACATTTAATCCATAGACAGGAAAAGATATATTAAATGACTGGAACCTGAATAATTCAACCAAGTTGTTATACAGTAATTTTACAAACTTCAAGGTATCTTGGATGTGCTTTCATTATTACTATAAAGAGATATCAAAATTAAGTTATGATTAATTAATTGCTTTTAATTATATATTGTATATAATTATATATATATATATATATATATATATATATATTGATTTTTGGATACTACTTTCAGTTTTAGGTATTGTATTCTGGGATGGGGTTATAATGTTCTGATAAGATATCTATACCCATTTACGCACACATTTTACTAACAATGCACATTAAAACATAATTTTCTTATTTAAATAGTATAAATTTCTAGGTGACTTGGAACATCTTAGAAACTACATAATTATTAAAAGTTAGTAAATTGATTTTATATCCCAAGGATACATGTTAGATGATAAAGACACACAATGAGAATGGTTTTCTGTATATTTGCATGTAAACTAGCAGTCATACCATCTATGTTGGTATAATGTTCTTTTGGAATGTATACACCTTACCCTTGTTCATTCAAATGCTTATTTCTCTCCCCCACCCTCTAGTTTCAATCCAGACATTGCATTGTGATACTCATTCTAAGGATGGCCTGTCTCAACTTTGAGTAAACATGCCAAAATAAAGCAACCAGCAAAAATGTTGAGCAATGGAAAGGAAGCAGGAAGAGAGGGAGGAGCCAGAGGAGAGGAAGGTGTGGGAGGCAGAGGAGGAGAGCAAGGGGAGAGCTGGGGGAGCAAGGCTGGTGGAGAGGTCTTGGAACAATGTGGAGAGATACACTGGACATAAGATTCCACAAAAAGCAAGTATAATTTGTGAAATTTAAATATTAGGAAACTGTGAGGGCTTGGAAGTTTAGGATGGAATAAGTATTGCCCAGCATGTATTCTAGGTTAATTAAATAAATCCCAGTCTCTGTGTGGTGATTTGGTTATACAGCTGTTTAGGATTAACCACAGCATTATCAGAAGATAAATCAATAGTAAATATTAATCACCACCTACAACACACCTATATTTTTTTTGTTTTGCTTTAGATCTCCTAAGTAGCTAAGTATAATATTGAACTCTTGAAACTCCTGCATCCTCCTCCTTCCTGGCAGATGGGATTATAGATGCATTCCACTCTGTCTGGTTGCTTAGATTTTGTTTATTATGTAAAATGAATTTTCATACTTCCATATTCTTAGGCTATAACTAATTTAGGTATCCCCTAGAAGGTTATCCATCACTTATTTTGGGGTACTTTAAAGTGAAGGGGGATGATGTATCCTGTTGCCCCAAACCAAAGAGATGGTATTATCCAGGAAGCCATGGTAATGCTGAGTAAAGTAATATCCACTTATTGTTCACAGAACACATCTAAAGCTCACATAATTAAATAAAAAGTACCATTTTATTTCTGTATATAAATTTGTACAATTGACATTAAAAGACTTGATAGCATGGAAAAAGACTTTCTATTCAAAACTCCAATAGCATAAGCTTAAGATCAACAATTAAGATCAACAATTAATTAAGATTAACAAAAGCAACCCCACAAAACTGAAAATTAAAGGATACCATCATTTGGACAAACAGGCAGTATACAAGATGTGAAAATACTTGTGCCAACTACAGGTTTGATAGAGGGATATTACACAAAATAGATAAATAATACAAAAATTTAATATCAAAAGCAACCCAATAAAATATAATACAGATCTAAATAGACATTTCTTAAAAGAAGAATTCAAATGACTGAGAAACATATAAATCAATGGTCAACATCTTTAGTTATCAGGGAAACACAAATCAAAACTACTTTGAGATTTCATTTTATACCTGTTGGAATGACTAAGACTAATAGGTGACAGTTAATGTTGGTGAGGATATGGAGTAAGAGGAACATTCATCCATTTTTAAATAGATACGAACAGGTACAGCCCTTATGAAAATCTATGTGATGGTTCCTCAGGATGATAGGACTCAATATACCTCAAGATCTAGTTATACCAATCTTGATTATATTGCCAAAGGATATTTCATTCTACCACAAACACACCTCTTCAAACATGTTTACTTCTACTCTATCCATAATAGGCAGAAATTGAAAAAAAAATCTAGATGTCCCTCAGCAGAATAATGGACTTTTAAAAATGTGGCACATTTTTACACAATAAAGAACTATTCAACCATTAAAAATAAATTACAAAATTCACAGATAAGTGAATGGAATTAAAAAAAAACATCCCAAGTCAGGTAATTCAGACAAAGACAGACA
The DNA here is from genome assembly GCA_028658305.1 of Pachyuromys duprasi. Taxonomy (NCBI): domain Eukaryota; kingdom Metazoa; phylum Chordata; class Mammalia; order Rodentia; family Muridae; genus Pachyuromys; species Pachyuromys duprasi. The sequence continues at coordinate 63,578,612 of CM053761.1, forward strand.
AATATGGTAGACATTTGCTTATATGTGGATATTAGCTGTTAAATCAATGATCACCAAGATATAATCTGTAAACCTTCAGAGGGTTCTTGTAAAAGAAAAAAAAAAGAAAAACATAGTGAGGAACAGATAAATCTCTGTAGGAAATTGTAACAGAATAGTTATAAGTGGATGTAGGGGCTGGGATCAGAGGATCAAGTAAGTAGTGGGAAGGAATAGATGGAAAGGGGCTGGAATACAAGGACAGTTTGAGAAGTATGGCAACCCAATCCAATAAAAGCTTTGTAAATGCTTCATAAGAATATGAAGGTGATCTGAATAAAATTGCCAAATATTGGAAGATAGAGACCCCCAACTTGATATCACTTGTCATCAAATAAAGATTGTAGCACTTGTACTGGCTTATATACAAAATTGGGTTCTTGGCCAAAAGGATTCAATGGGAACCCCCCCAAAAAACATGTTATTGCCAAGACTATGGGTTGTGCTTCACAAACTGACAACAAGGTCCTATTGCTGAACAACACTGACAGAACTCATTGAACATGAAGAAGTTGAGTTGGTGGAACCTTCTCCTGTACATAATAGCATTGTTGGTACTAAGCATGCATGAAAGTACTGTGCATGTTACCAAAGGAGAAATATAAAACCAACACAGCCACAAACCACTTGGTCAACAATGGTGTCCTGCCTATGAGATTTGCTCATATAATGTAGGAGTAACTCAATCAATACCTTGTTTGACTTATGGCCTTCTTCACAAAGATGGACTCATAGCTGATAGTGCTTAGGTGATCAGGAACCTAAGACTACATAAGCCAAGAGCCTTGGGCAAAACAAAATACTGTTGTTCTAAAACACAAACAAAAATGTGTCAGTAAGACAACTACTAATTATTCTCTGCTACACTCATAGATCAGTGTGTTGTTCAACCATCATTAGAGAAGCTTCCTCCTGCAGCAGAGGAAAACAAATATGGATATCCAAAGCCAGATAGTGAGAGAGCTTGGAATAGTCAGCCTTACATGGAATGTGTCCATCAAATCCTTCTCCTTTTGGCTCAAAGAAGTTGGCAGAAGAGGAAGTGAAAAGAGCATAAGCACCAGAGAAGAGGAAGGACACAATATAAACAAGGCCCTCAAAATCAACATGTTAGATGGACACCAAGTAAACAAGGCCCTCTAAATCAACATTTTAGGTGGACACCAAGTAAACAAGGCCTTCAAAATCAGCATGTTAGATGGACACCAGGTAAACAAGGCCCTCAAAATCAACATGTTAGGTGTACATGTGACTCACAGAGATTGAGGCAACATGCATTAGTTCTGCACTGGGCTTCACCTATTGGGGTCCTTGAGCTGAAAGAAGTGGACACGTCCCTCAATATCTTTCCTAGAGGCTCTATTCAATTTATAATCACTTGAAAACCAACCAACCAACCAACAAACCCCTAAAATTATTTTCCTCTAAAGAAGTCACAGTGCTGAAACAAACAATTGCTAAGAGTATGATGCATGTGTAGCAGTAGATGGCCAGCAGAAAGTAAATTTAACCTCATCTCTGGATGTTCCTCCTTTCCTAATATTCAGTCTCAACTATTTCATATATATGCATACATGCATGCATGTACCACATGTTCTCTCTTTTTGACCTACAAATATTCTTTGAGAAAACGTTATAGTTCCTAGTTTAGTATTTTTATGGGATTACTGAATGTGAGAATAAGTGGTTCTCTGTTTCTTATCCATTCCTTTGGCACTTTTCCTTCTGTTTCTTTTTCAATTCCAATACGTTCATTCTGTTTTTATCTTATTTTATTATTTTCATTCTATAGAATCCTGCCCATTGCCTAATGGGAGACAGAAAGAGGGTAGATATGAATGAATGGAAAGGTGAGGAGGAGCTGAAAGGAGTAAACAGAGGAAAACTATTATCAGGATATATTATGAAAAAATACTGTTCTCCTTAAATAAAAGAAAGAAAGAAAAGAAAAGAATGTAGGAGAAAACAAGCAACAGGACAGGAGCCTACCACAGAGGGCCTCTGAAAAACTCTAACTAGCAATGTATCAAAGCAGGTATTAAGACTCACAACCAAGCCTTCAGCAGAGTTCAGGGAATCATATGAAGAAGGGGGAGTTAGTAAGACTTGGTGAGGACAAGAGCTACCCAAAGACCAAATAGATCAGGGCACAGGGGTCTTTTATGAGACTGTTTCTCCAACCAAAGACCATGTATGGATATAACCTAGAACCACTGCACGATTGTTGTCCATGGTAGCTCAGTATCCAACTAGGTACCCTAGTAAGGGTAACAGGGACTATTTCGGTCATGAACTCAATGGCTGGCTCTTCAACCCTCCCACCACCACCAAGGGAGGAGCAGCCTAGCCAGATCCCAGAAGAAGACATTGCAGCCATCCCTGATGAGATATGATAAGCTAGGGTCAGATGGAAGGGGATAGGTTCTCCCCTCAGTGGACTTGGAGGGGGCAGGGAAAAGACAAGGGAGAGATGGGGAGAGTTGGAGGGAATGCTGGGATACAAAGTACATAACCTGTGATTAATATAAAAATAAATAAATTACTTAAAAATTTTAAAAAGAAAAGAAGAAAGTTCTCTATAAGTTGGTTTTATAAGTTTTAATTGGTTATATAAGTTTTCATCATTATCGGAAGTTAAAAGTCATCTTTAATGGTTGATTTGTAAGATCATCTCAAATACTGCACCTACCATGTAATGGCTACCATGTGCCACCTACCATGTAATGGCTTTTACATTTACCTTCTAGTTTTAGCTAATTAGTGTTTTTTTCTCCATTTTTTAACCATTTTAATTCTATAAGCAGCATAAAAGATGTTTTTCTGAAGATTTAAGAGGCACTCCTGAGTAGCAAAGTTACTGGCTTAATGGGCTCTAACCTGATTTGTTATTTTAAATACGTGAAATCTTCAGCATTTTATAAACTGCAAAAATTTGTTGTTGTTTTATCCCTCACCTCCCATTTTAAAATAAGTTCTTAATATGAAGAACAGACTGACCTTAAACTTAAATAAATCTGCCTGCCATGGCTTCCTGAGTGTTGGGATTAAAAAGCAGAGTACAGGGAAGTTTTCGACAGAAGGGAAAGATAGACCTAGAGGGGACAGGAAAACCACAAAGAGCAACAGAACCAAAAAATGTCTGGGCACACAGGTCTTTTCTGAGACTGATATTCCAACCAAAGACCATGCATGGAGATAACCTAGAACCCCTGCACAGATGTAATCCATGGCAGTTCAATCTCCAAGTGTTTTTCCTAGTAAGGGGAACCTGGACTGTCTCTGACATGAATTCAGTGCCTGGCTCTTTGATCATATCTAGCTGATGGGAGAGCAGCCTAAACAGGCCACAGAGGAAGACAATGCAGACAGTCCTGGTGAGTCCTGATAGGCTAGGGTCAGATGGAAGGGGAGGAGTACCTCCCCTACCAATGGACTGGAGGAGGGCTATTGGAGAAGAAGGAAAGAGGGTGGGATAGGGAGGGGACTAGGGATGGGGCTACAACTAGATTCAAAGTGAATAAACTGAAATTAATAAAAAATAAATTATATAAATTAAAAAAAATAAAAGTAGAGATAATTTACCCAGATCAGAACACAAATGCTTTCAAATAACCCAGAGCTAATCACTTATCAAGGTGTTGATTAATCTAAATGTTTTACATATTTTAAAAGCTTTGGTGAACAGTGTGATTGTTACCATGAGATTTTCTGTAACTTTTTCTTTATCTTTGTGCTTACATTGCAAGTTCTTATCTAATAAAGATAGCTGAATATTGAAGATGAGAGAAAAAACAAAATATTTCATTGTTCTCCATAATTCACTACTTTGCATGCATTCTCTCAGATCTCTGAAAATACTCTGGAGAGTTTAAGTGAAAATATCCATTCTTGATGTTTACAGTGATTGATTCATAGGTTCCGTGGATTTATTTACTTGCTGTTATAAGAATTCTCCATGTAATTTTGCCTAAGTAGGGTCGGTGATGACAAAAGAAAAGAGAGTTATATGCCCTTTCCATCTCTGCATTGTAATCAAGTTCAGGCTTGCAAAGGAAGTAGGAAGTAGGAAGAGTGAGAGAACACCCTAAACATCTGGGAGCAAAGTGTTATGAATGGAAACTCCATAAGCAATAAAAATCTGTAAGCAATAGAATCCTGAATTTATGTCTGAAATGTTTCTCCCATGATTCCCCTTTTCTAGTCCATGACATAAAAATTATATATATATATATATATATACATATATATATAGTGTGTATATATATAGTGTATGTGTATATGTATATATATATATATATATATATATATAGTGTGTAAAATATATTTAGGGGACTTCACTGGTCTCTATTATTACTACTAAAAATTTAGGCCCACATTAATTTATTTTACTGGCAATATTTTTACTATGTAATTCTTTGCCTTTTACAAAGTGGCAGTATGTTCTCCTTTGTCCATTTTTTCCAGATATTTCTAATGTTATTGCTGATCCCTTCATTTTATTGTTTTTATTATTCATCATAATTTTTAACCCCTTCCTTCTCTCCAGCACTTTTGGTTGATGCAAAGAAGAAATGGGTTAAAATTAGAGTCCCTTTCTTTCTGTTGCTACAGAAACCACATGCTATCTGTAGGTCATGTTTGTGGCTAAGATTTTCAATTTGTTCTCCCACAGTTTTATTTATTATGAACCTAAGTGGAGAAGAAGAATATTCACCTAGACTCCTTTTTATTTCATTTTATTTATTTATATGAAATTATAAAGTTCTTCTTTATCATAGCATCTGTTGTTTCTGGAAAAAATGAGTCACCCGTTTTCCAAATGATAAGCAATGCTTTGAGTCATAAAATATGAACTCCCTGGGCTAGAGATATGCTTCATGGTTAAAAGCACATTTGCTCTTCTAAATAATCCAGGTTAAACTTCCATGTTGAAACGTGGAAGTTATAACAGTCTGTAAACCTATCTCCATTAGAGCCAATGTCCTCTTCTGACATCCACAAGCATAGCACACAAACATACATGCAACACACACAGATAAATAGAAAATAAATTTAAAAAATCTAAATCTATACTTCATTAGTTTAAAGCAAGTTTAATACTAAGCATGTCAGATGTACCTCTGTTTTAAGTCCTTATGAACAATTCCTTTTACTGAAATGTCTGTCTTTGTGCCCATGGCATTAGCCACACAAGAGTCACTTCTAGAAGGAATGAGTCCTTTCCAAACCCTGAGGCCTGGAGCATATATTTGTATTTTTCCTTTAAATTTTTTGTCTTCCAGTTAGCCTGCTCTTGGCAGTTTTCAGCGTAGGACAGTCTTTTTTTTTCTGCTTACATAAAATTTCCAGTACATGTTTGTCATTCCTGAAAAGTCACATAGATACATATATACAAAGATCCTTCCACAAACATTGCATATTCTAATTTCCAAATCTCTAGCTTCTACTGAACTGGCTCATCTACTCGTGAGTCAAGCGTAATGTCCTAAACAAGTGATTATCTAAAAATAGCCACATTGTTCTTCCAGAGCATGGAATATGGATGGGCGAAAAAATTGCCAAATAATTATTTAATGATTTTCCTTGACATTATAAATTTAAATACATATGTTCTTGTGGCTAAAGACATGGCTCAGTGGTTATAAGTACTTGTGCTTTGCTGCTCTTGGAAGAGAACCTGGTTTCAGTTCCCACATTGAACACACAACTCTCTTTCTCACTGTCTCTTTGGAGCATACATACATATAAAATGAAATAAATAACATGAACTCTAAACATATCTCTTCTTCGAATTTCTTGATTATCCACAATGTGAATCTAGTCCATATCTTCAATACTGTGCTTGAAAATCATTCAAGTAAATTCTAAAATTCACTGTTTAGAAATTTTATATTACATAAAAAATATAATTTAGTCACAAATAAGATTCTATGAATTTCTTATTTAGTCCCTCAAAATAATTATATGTGGTATCCAAATTTCTGTTTGCACACTTAGATTGATATTTTCCTCTCATATCCTGACAAATTCTTCAAGCTTCTACTAGCTGTTTGTTTTATTTTACTTACATTATTGCATATATTTGTTGTAATTGTATGCTGTACTATACCAAGATCAGTATTGATTAAACCACCACATTTGGCCACAAAATCGTGCAGCGTTAATATGTAATTACTTCTCTAAGTAACAGTCTTCATCATAATGAGACACATTATTTTCTAAATGAATATATACCAGTAAAACAGTGTGTAAAATGAGAAAACAAAATGTTTTATGTTGTTTATTGAAGAACTTAGCTACAAACAACCCAAAGAGAACAAACAATTACACAGTTGCACCACATGGAAAACTAAAACCTAAAACAAAATATTTATTCATGATCTAAAATTTATCCAAATAGAATGTTACTTTAACATCAAAGCACTAAAGGGTAAATAATATTGGATAATTTCCACTAGTCATGATTTAAATTTTCAACACTACAGAGTATGATTAGGAAAATGCTTCATAGTTTCTTTTTAAATAAAAAAAGTAATCTATTCTTGAAAAGTAGCAATAGCATGAACAGCCTTAATCAATTAGCCTAATTATATTCAAGCAAGATATACTTATATTTATAATTTAAATTTATTTTTTGTTCACTTTTCATCCAGATCATAGTCCCCTCCCTTGTCACATCCCAGTCCCACCATCCTTCCTTCTACCTCTTCTCCCCATCCACCTCGTCTAGTCTTCAGAAAGGGGGAGCCCTCCTTTGCTACCATCTGACCCCAGCCTATCAAATATCATTAGCCTATCATGCATCTTTTTTCTCTGTGGCCCGGGGAGGCTGCTCAGCCAGGTGGAAGTGATCTGAGAGCAGACAACCAAGTTCATGTCAGAGATTGCCCAATTTCACTGTACTAGGGAACCCACATGGAGACTGAGCTGCCTATTGGCTACATCTGAGCAGGTGTCCTCTCCATGTATGGTCCTTGGTTGGTAGATCATTCTCTGCAGGCCCCCCAGGCCCAGATACTTTAGCTTTGTTTGTCTCCTTATGGAGCTCCTGTCCACTTTAGGTCCTTCTATTGCCCAACTTTTCCATAAGACTTCCTGCACTCTGCTCAAAGTTTGGCTATGAGTCTCAGCCTCTGGTTCAATCCCCTACTGGGTGGTGTCTTTCAGAGGACATCTATGGTAAGCTCCTGTCCTGTTCCCTTTCTTCAACTACCTTTGGTGTCTATTCTATTCTCTTCTGGTGTCTATTCCCTTCTGAATGGGAATTAAACATTCTCCCTAGGGTCCTCCTTGTTATTTAGATCCTTTAGGTATGCAGATTTTAGTATGATTGTCTTGCATTATTAGGCTAATGTCTGCTTATAAGTGAGTACATACCATGCATGTCTTTTTGGTTCTCAGTTACCTACCTTAGGATGATCTTCTCTAGTTTCATCCATGTGCCTGCAAATTTCATGTTTTCCTTATTTTTAAGAGCTGAGTAGGGGTTCCAAGATGGTGCTGACCAGTGTGTACCTAATCTAAGATGCTGAAGATTACAGACTGCGCAACCTGTGACTGGATCCAAAACACCAACTTTGGTGCTTCCCAGACTGTGGGTAGGGGTGGTTGGGACAATCAGATTCAGGCCCCCTGTGTCAATCTCCCTGATCCAAGAGTCACAAACTTTGAGCCTCCTGCCCTTCACACATATCTGAGCAAACACAGGCCTCCAGTTCCAATGATCCTCCACTCCAGCAGCCAGACATGGGAAGCTTCCTTCACCCTGCCTCACTGCCCCTCTGAGGGCAGCAGTTGGATTTCTGGGACAGCATCCCAACCTCCAAACCATAGTTCTGCTGGCCCCACTGCTGGAACCAAGTGGACAATAATTATACAGTATACCAGATCTAAGATGATTGAGCCCTGATGAATCTCTATCAGAAGCTCAGTGTCGACTAGGCCTGGAAGCCACAGCTCAGCTGCCCTCTGAGACACATGAGGCCATGCAGCTACTACCTGAGGCTGAAGCCTTTTCCCCAACCCCTGCCCTTCAAGGTATTCATGCCTACACATCCTCTCTCTGAGGCACCCACACCCCTGCCCTTCAAGTCACATGCCCCCACCCACTTCTGCGTGATGCCTGCACCCCTGCCCTTCAAAATCACCTGTGCCTGGTAACCTGACTTCCAAGGTCCCTGCATCCACATCCATGCTATCTCAGGCACCCATACACACAACTCTTTCCTTCATGACACCTGCTCCTGCACCCTTGCCCTTCAAATCACCCTTGCAGGTGTCTCTGCTCTTCAAAGCACATGTGCCTTGGCCAGTGCTCCTGCAATTCAGGACACCCCCCAACACGGGCCTGCCTTTCAAGGCATCTGAGCTCACATCTTGCCTTCAAAAACACACACCCCAGCATGTGTACATCCAAAAAGACAGCACCAATACATGTTCTTCCAGACCTCTCTTGTTATCCTGAAGACTACTCCAGAGACAGGTAGTTGCACTTTATGCTGTAGGATCCTAAAACAAAGAGCCAACTCTACAGACAAGGAGATGATTAATGGCCAGTGTAGCAACACAATAAACAAAAACAAAGATATCATGGCACCACAAGCACCTCCCTCCACCAAATAATGACTATTCTAATGCAGCTAAAACACAGGAAAATGACCTTAAATCTATGCTTTTGTTATTATTAAAGGCAAATAGAGAGGAAAAAATAAATCTTTAAAAGAAATACAAGAAAATGCAACCAAACAATTAGAGACCATCAAGGACAGATAGGAAACCACTATCAAACAGGTGAAGGAAATGAACAAAGCTGTATAAGACAGATTTAGAATCAATAAAGAAAACACAAAATGAGAAAAACATGGAGATGAAAAACAACAGAAGATATCAGGAACCACAGAGAAAAGCATCACCAATGGAATAAAAGAAATGGAGGAGAGAATCTCAGACACTGAAGATGCAGTTGAGAAATCAAACCTCTCTCAAGAAAAATAGTAAAACAGAAAAACTGAAATCGTCCAAGAAATCAAGGACACCATGAAAAGACAATACCTAAAAGTAGTAGGAATAGATAAATAAATAAATAAATAAATAAATAAATAAATAAATAAATCAATAAATAAATAAATAAATAAATAAATGTAAAAATAAAGAAAATATTCAGGCTCCAAGATCCAGGAAAAATTTTCAAGAAAAACATCCAAGAAAATTTTCTCAACCTAAATAAAGAGATACCCTTAAATATAAAAGAGGCTTACAGAACACCAAATAAACTAAACCAAAAGGATATTCCTCTTTCCACATAATAAAAAAACAACTAAATCTACAGAAAATATATATATATATATTAAAAGCAACAAGGGAAAACAACCAAGTAACATTTAAAGGTAAACCTATCAGAATCACACCTGACATCTCAGCAAAGACTATGAAAATCAGAAGGACTTCGGCAGATATCATGCAGACACTAAGAACCCACAGATGCCAACCCAGCCACTGCATACAGCAATAATTTCAATCACTATAGATGGAGATAGCAAGATACTCTATGACAAAATCAAATTTAAACAAATCTATGCACCAGCCCAGCCTGAGGGAAGACAGTAGAAGGAAAACTCCAAACCAATGAGATCAGCTACACCCCCAAAACACAGGGTATAGATAACATCACAACAGCAAAAACAAAAGAAAATAAGCACACAAACACACTGTCACTACCAATTCAATAATAAAAAGATCTAACAATCACTGGTCAGTAATATCTATCAATATCAGTGGACTCAACTCTTCCATAAAAAGACACTGGCTTACAGGATGGTTGCAGAAATAGGATCCAACCTTCTGCTGCATTCAAGAAACATACCACAAGGACTGGAAAAGATTTTCCAAGAAAACAGACCCAAGAAGGAAGCAGCAATAGCCATTCTAATATCTATTAAAATAGACTTGAAGCCAAAGTTAGTCAAAAGAGATGGATATTATCACCAAAGGAAAAGTCTACCAAAGAACATCACCATCCTTAATATCTATGCCCCAATACAAGAGCACCTTCATTCATAAAAGAAATATCATTAAAGCTTAAATCATACATTGATCCTCATACATTAATAGAGGGCAATTTCAATGCCCATTCTCACCAATGGACATATCATCAATACAGAAGTTAATTAGGGAAATAATGAAGCTAACAGAAGTCATGAATCAAATGGACCTAGTAGATGTCTACAGAATTCTTCACCCAAACACAAAAAAGATAACTTTTTCTCAGCACCATGCTGAATCATCTTTAAAACTGACATTTAGGCATGAAGTAGAACTCAACCATACATGAAAATTGAATTAACCCATTGTTCTTTATCAGATCATGGACTAATGATATACCTAAACAAAAACAGAAACAACAAAAGGAATACACTCATGGAAACTGAACAACTGCTCAGTGGTCACTGGTTGAGGGAAGAAATGAAGAAAATAAATTAAAGACTTCCTAGAATCCAATGAAAATGAGGGCACAACTTACCCAAACTTATGGGACATCATAAAAGCGGTCCTAAGAGGAAAGTTCATAGCACTAAGTGCCTTCATGAAAAAATTGGAGATATCCTATATTAGCAACTTAACAGATCACCTGAAAGATTTAGAAAAACAAACAACAAAAAAAGTAAACCCACCTAAGAGGAGTAGACAGCTGGGAATAATCAAACTAGTGGCTGAAATCAATAAATTAGAAACAAAGAGAGTAATTCAAAGAATCAACAAAACTGAAAGCTGATTCTTTGATAAAATCAGCAAGATAGATGAACACCTACCAGACTAACTTAAAAACAGAGAGACAGAACCAAAAATTACAATATCAGAAATGAAAATGGGTTTATAAATTCAGACTCTGAGGAAATCCAAAGAATTATCAGGTCTTACTTCAAAAGCCTGTATAATACAAAATTGGAAAATCTAAAGGAAATGGACTGTGTTCTTGATAGATTTCACAAACTAATGTTAAATCAAGAGCAGGTAAATAGTTTCTTTTAATGTAATTTATTTATTTTTATATCAATCACAGATTAGGTACTTTGCATTCCAGGTGTAGCCCCCTCCCTCTTTCACTCCCATTCTCCCCATCCCTCCCTCATCTCCTTCTTGCCCCCTCCAAGTCCACCAACAGGTGAGGACCTTCTCCCCTTCCATCCGACCCCAAATCATCTTGTCTCCTCAGGGTTGGCTGCAATGCCCTCCCCTGGGATCTAGCCAGGCTGTTACTCCCTGGCAAGTGTGGGGGAGGGTTGAAGAGCCAGCCATCGAGTTCATGACAGAAACAGTCCCTGTTCTCCTTCCTAGGGTCTTCAGTTGGACACCGAGCTACCATGGGACACATCTGGGTGGGGGTTCTAGGCCATATCCATACATGGTCCTTGGTTGGAGAAACTGTCCCATAGAAGACCCCTGTGTCCTGCTCAGTTTGGTCTTTGTGGAGCTCTTGTTCTCCACAAGTCTTATTAACTTCCCCTATTTTTATTATTATTTCCAGCCCTCTGCTAAAGGCTTGGTTGTGAGTCTTAATATCTGTTTTGATACATTGCTATATTGATTCTTTCAGAGGCCCTCTTTGGTATGCTCCTGTCCTGTTGCTTGTTTTATCCTCCATTCAATGTCCATCCCATTTGTTCATCTAAACAAGCATTGATCATACCAACTTGGGTCCTCCTTCTTGTATATCTTCCTTAGGTGTATAGATTTCAGCATGACCTTCCTATCCCATAGGTCTATATAAGTGAGTATATACCATATGTTTCTTTAACACAAAAGAAAAAGAAGCAGCCATCAGAAGTTTCTCAAACATTATTAGGTCACGGCCAGTTGTTTTTAGTGTAGAATCCTACCAGATTTTCTAAGAGCTAATAGCAATACTCCTTAAGTAATTTCACACAAAATAGAACTAGAACAAACTCTACCAATCTCATTCTATTAAGCCATAGTCACCCTTATAGTTAAACCATACAAAGACCTAATAAAGAAAGAAAATTTCAGATGAATTTTATGAACATTGACACAAAATTACTCAATAAGATACTTTAAAACTGAATTCAAGAACAGATTAGACTCATCATACAACATGATCAACTAGGATTCATCTAAGGGATACAGGGGTGGTTCAAAATATGAACATCCATCAATGTAATCCATCATATAAAGAAACTGAAACAAAAAAAATCACATGATCATCTCATTAGGTGCAGAAAAAAGTCTTTTACAAAATTCAAAACCCCTTCTTGAGAAAAGCCTTGGAAAGATCAGAGATACAAAGCCCATAACTCAAAATAATAAAGGCAATATACAGCAAGCTGATAGCCAGCATCAAACTAAATGAAGAGTAACTCAAAATAATCCCACTAAAATTAAGGGCAAGAGAGGGTTGACTACTCTCTCCATATCTCTTCAATATAGTACTAAAAATTCTATATAAAGTAATAAGACAGCTAAGTGAGATCAAAGGGATACAAGACAGAAAGAAAGAAATTGAAGATATGACAATATATATAAGCAACCCCAAAACTCCACAAGATAACTCCTGTAACTGATAAACTCCTTCAGCAAAGTGGCTATAATTAAGATTAATTTTGAAAACATCAGTAGCCCTACTTTATACAATTGACAAATGGGCTGAAAAAGAAACTTTGGAAACCACACCTTTCACAATAGCCACAAATACTATAAAGTATCCAGGTATACTCTTACTAAAGAAGTTAAAGACTTCTTTGAGAAGAACTTTAAGCCTCTGAAGAAAGAAATTGAAGAGGATACCAGAAGGTGTAAATATCTCCCATGCTCATGGATTGGTTGGGGAAACATAGTAAAATTGGCTATCTTATTGAAGGCAATCTACAGACTTAAGGCAATCCCTATCAAAATACCAACACAATTTTTCACAGACCTTATAAGAACAACTCTAGACTTCATATGAAAAAAATACCCAAAATATCTTTAAAAAATTCTATACAATAATAGAACTTCTGGAGGTAACTCTGTTACCTGACCTCAAGATAGTCTACAGAACAGCAGTGGACTGGCAGTGGGGCAAGGGAGGAGAAGAGGGAGGGCATGTATGTTTGGGAGGGCTCAAGGAAGGGAGCTACAGCTGGGATACAAACTGAGTAAATTATAATTAATTTTAAAAATAAAAAAGGAATTGTAAAAAATACATATGCACCTGATTTTTGACATGGAAGGCAAAAACATAAATAAAAAGACAGCATCTTCAACAAATGATGCTGGTTTAACTGGATGTCTACATATAGAAAAATGTAAATAAGATCCATATTTATTACCCTACACAAAAACTCAAGTCCAAGTGGATCATAGACCTCAACATAAAGCCAGACACACTAAATAAGCTAGAGGAGAAAGTGGGTAAGAGCTTTGACCTCATTGATACAGGAGACAACTTCCTAAACAGAACATCAGCAGCTCAGGTCTAAGATCTGCAATCAATAAATGGAACCTTCTGAAACTGAACAGCTTCTATAATGCAAAGGACACTGTCAATAGAATAAAATGGAAGTATACAGATTGGGAAAGATTTTCACCAATCCTACATGTGACAAATGGCTAATATCCAGAATATATAAATAACTCAAGATATTAAACATCAACAAACCAATTCATCTAATTAAATACAGACATAGAGCTAAACAGGGACTTCTCAACAGAGGAATCATGAGTGGCAGAGAAGAATTTAAGAAATGCTCACTGAATAGTGTGGGAGCACTTAAAGAAATGCTCCCTGTACTTAATTATCAGCAAAATGCAAATCAAAATATCTCTGAGATTCCATATTACACCTGTCAGAATAGCTACGGTCAAAAACTCAAGTGACAACTCATTCTGGTGAGGATGTGGAGAAAAGGGAGCGCTCCTTCATTACTGGTGTGAGTGCAAACTTGTTGACCCATTTTGGAAATCAATATGTAAATTTCTCAGAAAACTGGAAATAGCCATACCTCAACACCCTCGTGGGCATACACACAAAAATATGTTTGTTGTAGTAAATAAAAAATGAGTGTTGGACTATATATTTATTATTAGCCATAAGATTATCATGATTGTATTATCTAACCTGCTATCACAAATAAGACACAAATACTTGTTATCTTTTATAATTGCTTTATTTACCTTCAGAGGGGCAGATATTTCACCTACACAGCCTCAATATCCACACCATCCATCTCTCAGCACCCATCCAATACCATCCGCATTAATCATCCTCATCTGGTCTAATTTCCATACATAATCCCATGTTATTTGCTTGGATTCTTCATCTGGGCTTTTTTGTGCCATTTTTGGAATCCTTTATCTTTTCTCTCCAAGCTAACCCATCGTGGTGGCATCCTCTTCCTCCTCTCTTCCCATCCATCTGTCTGTCCCTTGTGATTCTCTTGAACCCAAAAGCCAGGGAACCTTAGTCATGCCTACCCCATTCTTTGACCAAGTATAGACTGTTTAATCAACCAGTTATTTATTATGACTTAGTCAGGTTTACACAACATGGATAGGTTTACACAATGAGGATAAGTTTATGTGAGAATGTGCTCTTCTGAGAAGAGACAAGATATTGGGGGGGGGGGTCAATAATTAACGGAATACATAGCATCAGGCCACCCTTTAACAGATGCTCCACCATACAAGGACATTGGCTTAACAATGTTTGTAACAGCTTTAATTGTTATATTCAGAAACTGGAAATAACCTAGATGTCCCTGAACAGAAGAATGAATAAAGAAAATTTGGTACATTTACACAATGGAATGCTACTCAGCCATTAAAAACAAGAACACTATGAAATTACAGGCAAATGGATAGAACTACAAAAGATCATTCTGAATGAAGTAATTCAGACCCAGAAACAGACTCATGCTCTATAGACAGCTATACATGGATTTTAGTTATAGAGCAAGATAGACATACTGCAATGCACAGATCCCAAAAAGATAATTCCAATGAGCAACTTAGGCTTCATGTAGTTTCACTAGTTATGGGAGTAGGGGATATCTCTGTCCTGGACTGTGTTGCCTGCCTTTTTTTTTTAAATCATTTCCCTTGATGGGATTTCCTTACCAGGAAACAGGGAAGAAAAACTCAATCCTCATGTGAATAAATGATCTGTGGTGTCTGGGTAGGGTGACTTCCCTATTCTGAGGAATAACAGATAGGGCATGTGGGAAGAAGGATGGCACTGGTAGAAGAAGAGACAGGAGTCTATGACTGAGATTAAAATGAATTAATTAATAAAATATATGAAAAAAAGTTGAATAGTACTTTATTTTGTACTTATACCACAATTTTATTATCCATACTTTGGATGAGGTATTTCCAGGTTTTTCTTTTTTCAGATTCTGGATATTATGAATAAAGTTGCTTTGAACATAGTTGAGCAAATGTCTTTGTAGTATAGTAGAGCATCTTTCCAGTATATGTCCAAGAGTGGTATGGCTGGATCGTGAGGGAGTACTATTGCCAAATTTCTGAGTAAGTGACAATTTCCAAAGTGGTTGTATAAGTTTGCACTCACATCATCCTGTCCAGCAAGTGCTATCACTTGACTTTTTGATCTAGTATGAGATGAAATCTCAGAGTCATTTTGATTTTCATTTCTCCAATGACTAAGGACATTAAAACATCTTTATTTTTAATTTAATTTTTATTTTTACATTAATTACATTTTATGTGCTTTGCATCCCAGCTGTAGCCGCCTTCCTCATTCCTTTCCAATCATACCCTTCCTCTTTTATCTCCTCGCATGACTCTCTCTAAGTCCACTGGTAGGGGAGGTCCTCCTCCCCTTCCATCTGACCCTAGCCTATCAGGTCACATCAGGACTGGCTACAATGTCCTCCTCTGTGGCCTGGCAAGGCTGCTCCTCCCTTGGAGGGAGAGGGGAAGGGGAAGGTTAAAGAGCCAGCCACTGAGTTCATGTCAGAGACAGTCCCTGTTCCACTTACTAGGGTACCCACTTGGATACTGAGCTGCCATGGGCTATATCCGAGCAGGGATTCTAGGTTATATCCATGAATAGTCCTTGATTGGAGAATCAGTCTCAGAAATGACCCCTGTGCCCAGATATACTTGGTCCTTGTGGAGCTTCTGTCCTCTCCAAGTCTTACTAATCCCCTTCCCCTTCTTTCATATGACTCTCTGAGCTCTGCCCAACGTTTGGTTATGAGTATCAGCAACTGCTTTGATACACTGCTAGGTGGAGTCTTTCAGAGGCCCTCTATGGGAGGTTCGTGTCCTGTTTCTTATTTTCTCCTTCTTCCAATGTCTACATTTGTCTTTCTAAATAAGGATATATCATCTTACCCCGGGGTCCTCCTTCTTCTTAGGCTTCTTTAGCTGTACAGATATTAGTATATTTATCCTATCTTATATGTCGAGTATCCACTTAGAAGTAAGTATATACCACATGTGTCTTTCTGCTCCTGGGATACCTCAATTAGGATGATCTCTTCCAGATACCACCATTTGCTTGTAAATTTCATGATTTCCATGTTTTTAATTGCTGAGTAGTATTCCATTGTGTAAATGTACCACAATTTCATATCCATTCCTCCATTGAGGGACATCTGGGTTGTTTCCAGGTTCTGGCTATTACGAATAAAGCTTCATGAACATGGTTGAACAAACATCCTTGTTGTGTACTTCAGTATATTTTGGATATATGCCTAGGAGTGGTATAGCTGGATCTTGAGCAAGCGCTATTCCTAATTGTCTGAAAAAGCGCCAGATTGATTTCCATAGTGGTTGTACAAGTTTACATTCCCACCAGCAGTGGAGGTGGGTTCTCCTTTCTCCACATCCTCTCCAGCATGTGTTTTCATTTATGTTTTTGATCTTAACCATTCTGATGGGTGTAAAGTGAAATCTCAGGGTTGTTTTGATTTACATTTTCCTGATGGCTAAGGACATTGAGCACTTCTTTAAGTATTTCTCTACCATTTGATATTCCTCTATTGAGAATTCTCTGTTTAGCTCTGTAACCCATTTTTTACTTGGCTTACTTCATTTGTGGCTGTTCAACTTTTTGAGATTTTATATATACTGGATATTAGTCCTCCATCAGATATAGGGTTGGTGAAGATCTTTTCCCAATCTGTAGGTAGTCATTTTGTTCTGAGGACAGTGTCCTTTGCTTTACAGAAGCTTTTCAGTTTCATGAGATCCCATTTATTGGTTGTTGATCTTAGAGCCTGTGCTGTTGGTGTTCTGTTCAGGAAGTTGTCTCCTGTGCCAATGAGTTCAAGGCTCTTCCCCACTTTTTCTCCTAAAAGGTTTAGTGTGTCTGGTTTTATAATTAGGTCTTTGAACTATTTGGACTTTAGTTGTGTGCAGGGTGATATGCATGGATCTATTTGCATTTTTCTACATGTAGACATCCAGTTGGACCAGCACCATTTGTTGAAGATGCTGTCTGTTTTCTATTGAATGGTTTTGGCATCTTTGTCAAAATCAAGTGTCCATAAGTGTGTGGATTTATTTCAGAATCTTCTAGTCTGTTTCTATGCCAGTACTGTGCAGTTTTTAGTGTTGTTGCTCTATAGTACAGCTTGAGATCAGGGATGGAGATACCTCCAGAAGATCTTTTACTGTAGAGGATTGTTTTAGCAATTCTGGGTTTCTTGTTCCAAATGAAATTGAGAATTTTTTTTCAATTTCTGTAAAGAACTCTGTTGGTGTTTTAATGGGAGTTACATTGACTCTGTCAATTGCTTTGTTTAGATGACCATTTGTTCTATGATGGTCCTATAGATCCATAAGCATGGGACCTCTTTCCATCTTCTGATATCTTCTTAATTTTTTTTTCTTCAAACACTTGGAGTTTCCTGCATACAGTTCTTTTGCTTGCCTGGTTAGAGTTACACCAAGATACTTTATGGTTTTGTTGTTTTTGTTTATTTTTGTTTGTTTTTTGTGGCTATTGTATAGGGTGTGGTTTCCTTAATTTCTTTCTCAGCACTTTTGTCTTTTGTATATAGGAGGGCTACTGAATTTATTTGAATTGATTTTGTATACAGCCAGTTTGCTCAAGGTGTTCATAAGCGGAAGGAGTTCCCTGGTAGAATTTTTGGGATCACTCATGTATACTATCATATCATCTGCGAATAGTGATATTTTGTCTTCTTCATTTCCAATTGGTATGCCCTTCATCTCTTTTAGTTGTCTTATTGCTCTAGCTAGAATGTCAAGTAATATATTTAAGAGATATAGAGAGAGTAGGCACCTTAGCCTAATCCCTGATTTCAGTTGAATTGATTTAATTTTCTCTGTTTATTTTAATTTTGGTTCTCTGGTTACTACAACAGTCATCCCATTGATCGCCATGGTTGATTGGGCTGATCTGGCTCACTAGACTGGGGTCCACTTCCTCCCTCACTGCTCTATGTGCATCCCTCACAAATCTGTGTGCTTGGTGGAAGAGGATGACCATCCTTGAATAGAGGAGAATCAGTGATATATCAGTACCTGTGTTCCCTTGTTAATACCTCCAAACAACCTAAAATTCCATAACCTTCTTTTTAATACAATTATTAAATGTTTTGGGAATGTTTCCCTCTATATGTTAAGTATACTAACCATTGTAGAATTAATTTTGATAATCACACTTATTGAAAGTTCTGTATCTAGAGGAAGAGTTAGGACTTGTTTTTTTGTTTTGTTTTTTATCAGTGCTACTTTGCCATCCAAGTGTGAATGATTACAAAAGTGAGAATAAGTCTTTTCAATTGCAAATATTTGTACACATTTTTATTAATTTACATAATTTTATATACTGTATTTTGATCATGTTCACTTACTTTTTAGACTCCTTCCCCAGTTTGTTTCTTCCATTTTATTTATTTTATTTATTTTTTTATCTCAATCACAGGTTAGGTACTTTGAATCCCAGGCTTAGCCCCCTCCCCCTTTCACTCCTACCCTCCCACTCCCTCCCTCATCTCCCTCCTCCCTGTCCCCTCCAAGTCCACCAACAGGGGAGGATCTCCTTCCCTTCCATCCCACCCCAGCTCATCCGGTCTCCTCAGGGCTGGCTGCAATGCCCTCCCCTGGGATCTAGCCAGTCTGTCACTCCCCAGCTTATATGGGGGAGGGTCAAAGAGTCAGCCATCAAGATCATGACTGAAGCAGTCCCTGTTTCCCTGAATAGGGTCTTCAGTCCTACACCGAGTTATCATGGGCCCCATCTGTGTGAGGGTTCCAGTCCACATCCACACATGGTCCTTGATTGTAGAAACCGTCTCATACAAGACCCCTGTGCCCTGCTCAGTTTGGTCATTGTGGAGCTCTTGTTCTCCCCAAGTCTCAACAACCTCCCCCAGATCTATCATTACTTCTCGCCCTCTGTCAGAGGCTTGATCTCGAGTCTTAATATCTGCTCTGATACAT
>CM053761.1:63598581-63614335 GCA_028658305.1 Pachyuromys duprasi
GAGGTCCTCCCCTGTTGGTGGACTTGGAGGGGGCGGGGAAGAAGGAGATGAGGGAGGGAGTGGGAGGGTAGGAGTGAATGGGGGAGGGGGCTACGCCTGGGATTCAAAGTACCCAACCTGTGACTGAGATAAAAATAAACAAATTAAAAAAAATGTTCTGCCAAGCTTTCCAACACTGTTTACATGTCAGTCAAAAATAAGTAACATGCTTAATAAAATGTATATTAAACCAAAAAGTAAAAGAACATATCCAAAAGGATACTATCTAAAAATAATAGAGACTGAGGTGATTATTGCTGTTTTCTTTAACAATATGTATTTGAGTGACTTACATATTTCCACTTTATTAATTAATTAATAGGACAGACTGAAAAAATATAGTTTAATTCCAATTCCGTGAGGTATATAAGAATAATGGAGACAACAGAAAAGCATAATTGTCCACATGAGAAATGAATATTAAATAGAAATGTAAGTAAACTTCATCCCAATAATAAGCAAATGGAATCATCCTTTCAATGTATTCTAATCAAATATATTAAACAAATAATATTTTCATATAATCAAAAGAAAAGAGCTGTTTCTATTATAAAAATCAACTTGCAATCTCCGGGAGAATGTGTAAATGTATCTGGGCTATAGATTGTGAAGCTTGTGGGTTTAAGCGGGAGTTACAAGGATCCCGTTAGTCATCTTAGTCCTGCAAGGTCACACAGGACAAAGGCAGCATGGAAAATCCCAACATGAATTCCAAGCTAGTTTTTCACATCATGAGCATATGCTAGTTTTTAATACATGTGGAAACTTTATTATGGATTAACATTTGGTATTACATACATCATTCCTGTAACAAGTAAGATGCTGAAATCTCATTGTCCTATGAAAATTTGTGTATGTGTGTGTTTTTCTGTGTGTCTATCTCTGAATCTAAAAGACTGATAAAATTCAAACAGAATAGTTAGAAGTATAGAAGCAAATATTGCATGGTCAGAAAACATACTGCTCTTATGGCTAATACATGAAATGAGGACATAGGTAAGCAAAATAAAAACATATAAGAACAGATATTTTAACTAGGCACAGCTTATTCCTTTTAATTGTATGCCTCTTTTCCTGCATGGTATTTAAGTAATAAATAAAAATTGTATTTATATGACCATTTGGTTAGATTCTTAACCAATGCCACATTTGGATTTTAACTGTTGCTAGAAAATTATTTTATTAATTCAGTATTCTTAATAACTAAAAGGAATGTTTAGAAAAACTTGACAAGGGCAAAGGATGCTAAAAGGGAAGTAGATCAACAAGATGTTTCCAGTAAGGCTGAATCATTCCCTCTTCAGGGAACCTCATTAAGCTCAGGAGGTGAACACCTCAAAAACTTCAGAAAGTTACAAAAACTGACTCCTTCCTCCTCACTATACCCCTCCCAACCCCAAAGTGTCAAATCATTAAGGGCTGCCTAAGAGATACCTTCAGAAAAGCTGAGCTTCCTGAAGGAGACTCAGACCGTCTGACGCAGCTGGAAGACACAAAGACCACCAAAGCTATTTGGACCACTGGAACTAACTAAAAGAACGTTCTCCAATCTGTTGAGTTCCCTAAAAGTTGAACTGTGAGCTCAAATTTCTGACTTTCATGAGCTGTCACCTGTGTCGGGCCGAGGTTTGGTGATGCAGCTTGCTTTGATTCCTTCTTCCTCCTGTAAGGAGTCCCTCATCCATGTTTGTATAAGTAACCCAAATAAAACTCATAGATTCATTCATTTATTAAAAAATATCGATAAATATGGAAAATGTAGACCCTTTAAATTTATTAGGGCATATTCTATACTAAAGAAGCAATGGCAAGCCACTTCAAAAACTTGAGAGATCTTTGTTCAGGGCTGCTGAAGTGGGCTTAAACCAAAGGTGCCAGGAGTCATCTAGCCTGGGAGATAAGTAATGAAATCAATAACGAATCAAGGAAGGTGCCTGCAAATGTGAAAAGTTACTGTGGTTCAGTCAGCTGCTACTAGAAGCCATCAAAACTAATCTGATGAAGCCAGCTCAAAACACCACTAAAATACGGAGAGCCTTCTGAGGTGAGCACATGCTTTTGCTGCTCAATCTGTCATTCCAATTAATCTGGTTTTACAGGACAACAGTCAACCAAGAAGATAAGGAAGGGTTCAAATACCAAGGAGGGTTTTATGTGCATGCTATTTACTTCAACACAACTTATACAATTTTAGCAGTTTGATCAGGGCCCTTTTTAAAAGAAACTTGTCAGTAGGGCATTTTCAATTAAGAATTAACATTTTAATAATAATTTAAACATATATTAAATTGCTTATAACAATGAAGAATCAAAATGTGAATGGAGGAATTCTCATAAAGGTCCAGACTTAGATAAAAAGCCACAGAAAATTATTGGTTGTTGAAAGAGGGAAAATTAGTCACCTCCAGAAAGAAGCCCAGATAGATTTTATAATATGAAGACAACAGCACCTAATCCTATGAGAAAACAACACTAAATGAGGAGTTGTCCTTCAAAAATAAGTAATAAACCCTTCAGGGTATAATTGTTGAATTATTAGAAATTATTCGCTAAATGTCATTTAAAACAAATTTGAAAATGAATAGAAATGCACTTTAAAGTGTACATTACCTACTTTTTATCATGTTGGGAGATACTTTATAACTTGATGAGAACATAAGAATGTAGTTATTTGTGTAAAGCATATGAACCTTTTGATTTTCATTTGATATATTACATATATTATATTCATATATTCATATATATTCATATATTCATATTCATTATGAATATTACAATTTATTCACTTTGTACCTCAGATGTAGCCCCTCATTTATCTCCTCCTGGTTCCACCCTCTCTCCCTGTCTTCCTTCCCCCAGCACTCCTCCATAGTCTACTGAAAAAGGGGAGTCCTCCTCCCCTACTATCTGACCCTAGCCTATCAAATCTCTTCAGGACTGTCTGCATCCTCTTTCTTTGTGGTTTAGAAAGGCTACCCTGCCAGGAAGAAGTGATTAAGAAGCAGGCAACAGAGTTCATGTTAAAGACAGCCCCTGCTCCCCTTATTAGGAAACTCACCTGGAGGCTTAGCTGCCTATAGGATACATCTGAACAGGGTTCTAGGCCCTCCCCATGCATGGTCCTTTTTGATGCATCAGTCTCTCTAGACCCCCCCCCCAGGCCTAGATTGTTTGGCTTTGCTGGTCTCCTTGTGGGGACCCCTGTCCCTTCTGAGCTCTTTTAGCTGTCTCTGGAAACAACCTAGATGTCTCTCAATCAAAGAATGGACACAGAAATTATGATACATTTATACAGTGGAACACTACTCAACTATAAAAATAAGGAAATCATGAAATTTGCAAATAGATGAAACTAGAAAAGACCATCCTGAGTGAGGTAACACCAAACCAGAAACACACATTGTATATACTCACTTATAAGTGATATTAGCCATATAATGTAGGAGAAACATGATAAAATCTACAGTCCTAAAGAAGCTAAACAACAAGGAGGGCACTAGGGGGGATGTTTAAATCTCATTCAAAAGTGCAAACAGGAAAAACACAGGGAGCTATGGAAGTATATTAACTTTTAGTATACATGTTTAACTAGTATTTTGTGTATTGTTATCTATAGATGAATGTTTTCTAATGCTTGAACATTTTAGATGATACAATACATATTTTTGGAATTGTGCATTGTTCCTAAACTCCTCAATTTATTATTCAATAAAGAAGCTAAACTTCTTTTTTCATTTATCAGTCATAAAGTGTCTCTCATTCTGCCTCTGCTGAGCAAAAGATCTTAACATTCTGAGTTTTCATGGACCCTAGGCAATGTAGCTTCCTTTACTTGGTGATAGTTGCAGTTTTCTAGTTTGCTTTTTCATTGGGCATCTGATTTTCCACTTTTTATGATGGTCTAATTTAGTATTATAGTCTTTTAGCTTTTGCAATCTCTCTAAAGTAAAGCAGTGATTAACTTTTTAGTAAGGAAGATATGTCATTTTGTGTTTTAAAATGTCCAAAAGTGATGTGGGTATTTGTTTGAGCCTAACTTTGAGCACCTGTCACCAGTAGCTATATTCCTGAATTCAATGTCTTTCTCTCCCATATTAGCCCTCTTTGAGCTTAAAGTCCATTCCACAAAATGAAATCTTTAATTGTCATTGCTCTTTGGCCAAGAATATATAGTTAAACAGGTCATAGGCATTAGGGAAGAAACTAATACTAATATTCTGCAAAATGGACATAGTAGAAATTCAATTTGAAACAATTTCTTACATTCATATTTTAGTGCATTTCTCAAACCTCACCAGAGAAACTTCTGTTTTTACTAGATAATGATCAGCAGAGTCACCACAACTGAGACTGAATCTTATATCACAATGACCTTTCTAAATTACATCCCCTCCTTAATAACTCAATGACTGTGAGCATCTTGGTCCTCTCTATGTATGGTCTTTCCTTTCTTTTTTTGTTTGTTTTTGATTTTTGTTTTTTGCTTGTTTGTTGGTTTGTTTTGGCTTTGTTGGTCTCCTTGTGTGGATCCTATACTCTAAGGATCCTTTCATATGCTAGTTTTTCCATAAGACTCCCTGTGCTCTGTCCAAAGTTTTCTTTTAGTGGCATGACTCTGGGTGATTAGGAAATCAAAGAGAATTAAGTCTTCCAGGAAGGTGGGGACACAGCTAACCCTCAAATGCCCAGAGCCTTACACTTACTATTATTCCATTTTTTGCAATACTGAACAGTGATGCTAATAAGAAAACTCATATCTATAATATTTATAAACACACATATATACATGCATGTTATTGAACAGTAAAATTGAAAATACTTTGAAGTGAAATCATGATCTTGAGATTTGCTCCAGAACAGGAAGTGGCAGGAAGGCAAAACACATGAGGAATGAAAAGCCACCAGAGAGGAGGGACCAAATCAGGTAATCTACCGAAGCATTTATGTAAATCATAGTTCTCTAATTTGTGAAAATACAGTAATTAAAGCCATAATTTATAATGCTACTGAAAATGATAGAAATGTCAAAAAAGAATAAAATTTTCAAGTTAAAAGGATGAATGCACAGCAAAATTTAGGTTTATATTTGATATTTAAGTTTGATATTAAATTCTTACTATAATATGAATATTTATAAGGCATACTTCAGGGTTGGTGCTTTCAGAATGATCCACAATAAATTCATTATAGATGATATTTGAAACTGTGTCTGTTTGACAGCTGCTAATACTGAATAAATTCTCTGACATTTATGTTGCTCATCTCCAATCTGATTTTCCCTTGCAATTTCCAAATATAAAAAAACAAAACAACAAAAACAAACAAAAAAAACAAAAAAAACCCAAATGAAACAGTTGTTGAATTAGACAACCCAGTCATTTCACCCAATGTCTTCTTACAAGAAGATATGATTATGTCTTACAGAAAACAACCTCATTTACTGTTATTTCTTTTTCCCTTGTATATGTATACCACTGTGCATGTTTATATATTGGAGGCGGGGAATATGTGTCGGTACAAATGAAGGCAAATATATGGAAGACAAAGCTAATTCAATATTAGGTGTCGTCCTCAATCTTTCTTCACAACATTTTTGAGCAATGGAGAAACTTGGAGCTCACCACTCTGAGCAGTTCTGCTAGCCAGTACCCTGTGGGATGCTGATGCTTCCCCATTGCCAAGCCTACAGGTGTGTGCTGTCATGAGTGTTGAAAACATAAACTCAGCTCCTCATGAGTACTCAGAACTGTGCTTTCTAATTTCATATAGGCATTTTCTGGCCCTTGCTGTCAATTCTTTAAATCTGTTTATTCTAAATATTAGCAATTTGCCAATCAATAAGGTCATTGACTGAGACTGAAAAGTGTAACACCCATGAAAAATAGAAGTTATCATGTAGGTTTCAAAAAAAAATCATCGTTTTGAAAGTAATACTGCCCATGCACAGTTTTTCAACTACTTGAATAAAACCTTGTCTCCTGGACTTAAAACTATGTTGGTGAGTCAGCCTTCCACACCACTATGAATTCTGCAGATTAAGGCATATGCCTAGCAAGCATCAACACTGATATTTGATTATTCATTTTGTGCTTTTCAAAAAGAAAAAAATTCTTTTCAAACCTGAAGTTACATCACTTTTATTTACCATGTTATTTCAGCTTGGGGAAACATTTCAGAACTAGAAATAGGTACATAAATGACATGTTACATTTTCATCAGCCAGTCAGAGAAGTGTTTTCCTATTTTCACATCATAGCATGTAATGAAACATAACAGTGTGAAACCACTAAATTCAAAGAAACTGTGTGTGGCATACCTGGGATGAGATATGGCCTTTACAATATGTCAATTATTTTTAAAGGGTAGTGTTATATATAAGGATTACTTTAATACAAAATTCACAGGGAGATTTCTGTCCTAGATGCTTTGATGTTTTAATATATTTCTGGACACATTCTGAATTAGTCTTTATTTTTCTGGAGAAAAAAAAAACAATGTGATCTGTTATTGAAAAACTCAGTTTAATTTAAATGATTCTCTTGGTAATATCAGAAAAACAAAAAGGTACCGCCAATTAATTTATATATTTCTAAAGACTTGTTAGATGAGTTACATATATTATTTAACTGATGAAAATATATGATTTCACTATGTGTTGTTTATATGTTGTTTTTCTAAATGAACAAACTAAGGCATTAAGGATGTTAAGTGATATTTTCTAGGAACACAAAGTGAATTACTAAGCACGAATCTAGCATGCTCCTAACCACCATAAAAACACAGGCCATACAATAACAAGATTGAGTGAATCATTAAGTTTGATAAATTTTTTGGCTAATAATAATAATAAATTCCAAAAACATAGTCCAGTTCTTGGAAGACAGGGGAGAGAAATAACTTCTTATTTTTGTTGAAAAATTTTAAGTAATATGAAATTTCAGGTGAGGGGTAAATGATAAGTATAAAATATGGGTAGGAATTAGTGAGTGAAGAATAAATAAATGAAGACCATAGAATGGGTGGAATGTTTGAATCTTGATTCAATGCTGTAATCTGATGGAATAAATGTAGTTTTAATAACCTGAATTATGTCCAAATTGACATATACTGAATACAAAGACAGAAGCTTGTTACATATCAGAATCCCTTATTTCATCAAAAATATTAACTTTAAGTTATTCTTTTTAAATTTTTATAATTAAAGTTTTATTTTCTAATATTAGTTACAATTTATTAACTTTGTATCCCAGCTGTAGCCAGGTCCCTCATTCCCTATCAATCCCACCCTCCCTCCCTCATCTCTTCCCTGCCTCTTTCCAAGTCCACTGATAAGGGAAGTCCTACTCCCCTTTCATCTGACCCTAGCTTATCAGCTCTCTTCAGGATTGGCTGTAATGTCCTCCTTTGTGGCCTTGGAAGACTTCTCCTTCCTCAGCAGAGGGGAGGTCAAAGAGTGAGCCATTGAGTTCATGTCAGAAATAGTCCCTGTTAACCCTTACTAGATTACCACTTGGATATTGAGCTAACATGTGCTACATCTAAGCAGGGGTTCAAGGTTATACCCATACACAGTCCTTGTTTGGGGATACAGTCTCATAAAAGACCCCTGTGCCCATATATATTTTGTCCTGTGGGGCTCCTGTCCTCTCCAGGTCTTACTGACCCCTCCTTCTTTCATATGATTCCCTGTACTCTGCCCAAGGTTTGGGTTATGAGTCTCAGTATATGCTTCGATACATAGGCAAAGTCTTTCAGAGGCCATCTATGGTAGGCTCCTGTCCTGTTACTTGTTTTCTCCTACTTCCAATGTATATCCCCTTTGTCATTCTAGGTGAGGACTGATCATCTTACCCCGGGATCTGTTTCTTTTTCTTTTTTCTTTAGGTGTAAGATTTCAGTATGTTTATCTTATTTTATAGGTCTAGTACCCACTTAAAAGTGTGTATATATTGTGTGTGTCTTTCTCCTTCTGAGATACCTCACTTAGGATGATCTTTTATAGATCCCACCATTTGCCTACAGATTTCATGATTTCCTCATTTTTAATTGCTGAGTAGTATTCCATTGTGTAGAAGTACCACAATTCCCGTATTCATTCCTCCGTTGATGGACATCTGGGTTGTTTCGAGGTTCTGGGTATTACAAATAAAGCTGCCACAAACATGGTTGAGCAAATGTCCTTGTTGTGTACTTGAGAATCTTTTGGGTATAAGCCTAGGAGTGGTATAGCTGGATCTTGAGGAAGCAGTATTCCAAATTGTCTGAGAAAGTTCCAGATTGATTTCCAAAATAGTTGTACAAGATGATGTTCCCACCAGCAATGGAAGAAGGTTCCTCTTTCTCCACAGCTTCTCCAGCATTTGATGTCTCTTGAGATTTTGGTCTTAGCCATTTTGATGGGTGTAAGGTGAAATCTCAGGGTCATTTTGATTTGCATCTCTCTAATGGCTAAGGGCATTGAGCATCTCTTTAAGTGTTTCTCTGCCATTCTATATTCCTCTACAGAGAATTCTCTGTTTAGCTCCACACCCCATTTTTAAATTGGATTGCTTGATTCATTGCTTTTTAACTTTAGTACTTTGGGGTGATTCTAACCAAGCAAGTGAAAGACTTGTTTGAAAAAAAAAACTTCAAATCTCTGAAGAAAAAGTTGAAGAAGATATCAGAAGACGGAAAGATCCCCCATGCTAATGGATCAGTAGGATTAACATAGTGAAAATGGATATCCTGCCAAAAGCAGTCTACAGACTCAATGCAATTACCATCAAAATACCAACACAATTCTTAACAGACCTTGTAAGAACAATTCTCAACACCATATGGAAAAAAAAAACAAAAACAAAAACAGAATTTCCAAACGATCCTGTACAATAGCTGGTTGTCTGGAGGTAGCTCCATCCCTGATCTCAAGCTATACTACAGAGCAATAGTAATAAAAACTGCATGGTATTGGCATAGAAACAGAAAGTGGGATCAATGGAACCAAATAGAAGACCCAGAAATAAAGCCACTTACCTTCAAATACTTGATTTTTGACCCAGAAGCCAAAACCATACAATGGAAAAAGGACAGCATCTTCAACAAATGGTGCTGGTCCACCTGGATGTCTACATGCAGAAAAATGAAAATAGAACCATATTTATCACCTTGCACAAAACTAAGTGGATCAAACACCTCAACATAAAACCAGATACACTAAATCCGTTAGAAATAAAAATGGGAAAGAGCCTAGAACTCTTTGACACAGGAGACAACTTCCTGAACAGAACACCAACAGCACAGCTCTAAGAGCAACAATCAATAAATGGAACCTCATGAAACTGAAAAGCTTCTGTAAAGCGAAAGGCACTGTCGTCAGAACAAAAAGACAGCCTACAGACTGGGAAAGGATCTTCACCAACCCTATATCTTACAGAGGGCTGATATCCAGAATATATAAAGAACTAAAATTTTTATTATCATCATTTATTAGAGTTTATTAATTTGTATCCTGGCTGTGGCCCCCTGCCTCATCTCTAGCCAATTGCACCCTCCTCTCCCTAAGCCTCTCCCCTAGTCCACTAATAGAGGAGGTCCTCCTCCCCTTCTATTCTACCCTAGCCTTTCAGATCTCATCAGTACTGGTTCCATTGTCTTCTTCTGTGGCTTGGCAAGGCTGCACCCCCCAGGGGACAGTGATCAGAGAGCCTGTCACTGAGTTCATACCAGGGAATATCCCTGCTCCCCTCACTAGGAAACCCATGTGGAGACTGACTTGAGGGGCTACATCTGAGCCACGTCTTAAGTCCTCTCCATGCATTGTCCTTGGTTGGCATATCATTCTGTTCAGGAGCCCTAGGGCTCAGTTTTTATGACTCTCTTGGTCTCCTTTTGGAGCTCCTGTCCCCTACAGCTTTTTTTTTTATCTCCCCCCTCTTTCCTAAGATTCCATGTATTCTGCCCAAAGCTTGGCTATGAATCTCAGCCTCTGCTTCCATAACTCCAGCAGTAGAGTCTTTCAGAGGTCCGTTTTGGTAGGCTCTCCTCCTTTTCACTGTCTTCCCCTGCTTCTGAAGTCTATAGCGTTTGTTCTTCTGGACAAGAATTAAGCATTATCCCTAGGGTCTTCCTTGTTGTTTAGCTTCTTTAGGAGTATATATTTCAATACATTTATCCTATATTATATGGCTAATGTCCACTTATGAGTGAATATATACCATGTGTGTCTTTCTTCTTCTGGGTAACTTCACTCAAAATGATGTCTTCTAGTTAGCACAATTATCCTGCAAATTTCATGACTTCTTTGCTTTTAATAGTTGAGTAGATGGGAGTGCAGCTTTACCAGGCCACAGAAGATGACAATACAGCCACTCATGATGAGACCTGATAGAGTAGGATTTGATAAAATGGGAGCAGACCCTCCTCTATCAGTGGACTGAGGGAGAAGCATGAGTAGAGAACAGGGAGGGGAGGGGGGAAGGGGCTAGAGTAGGGATACAAAGTGAATAAACTGTAATTAATAAAAATTAATGAATTAATTTTAAAAAGAATACATGAAAAATAGTAGAGTAGTATTTCATCGTGTAAATGTACCACATTTTCTGGATCCATTCATCTATTGAGGAACATCTGGGTTGTTTCCAGATTCTTGCTGTTATGAACAAAGCTGCTATGAACACGTTTGAGCAAATGTCTTTGTTATACACTTGAGCATGATTTGGATATATGCCTAGGAGTGTTATAGCTCATCTTGAGGTAACACTATTTCCAATTTTCTGAGAAAGCACCACATTGATATCCAAAGTGGTTGTATAATTTGACATTCCCACCAGCAACAGAGGAAGTTTCCCCTTTCTCCACATCCTCTCTAGCATGTGTTGTCACTTCAGTTTTTGATCCTAGCCATTCTGATGGGTGTGAGGTGAAATCTCAAAGTTGTTTTGATTTGCATATCTCTGATGGACTAAGGACTTAGCATTTCTTTAAGTGATTCTCTGCCATTCCATGTTCCTCTATTGAGAATTCTCTGTTCAGTTCTGTACCACATTTTAAAAATTTGATTACATGCTTTCTTGTTGCTTAACTTCATAAGGTCTTTATATATTCTGTATATTATATTATATTCTGTCAGATATAGGGTTGGTAAAGATCTTTTCCCAATCTATAGGTGGTCATTTTTTACCCGAGGACAGTGTCCTTTGCTTTACAGAAGCTTTTCAGCTTCATAAGGTCCCATTTACTGCTTGTTGGTCTTAGAACCTGTACTCTTGGTTTCTATTCAGGACGTTGTCTCATTTGCCAATGAGTTCCAGGCTCTTCCCTACTTTTTCTCCTAACAGGTTTAGTGTGTCTGGTTTTATGTTGAGGTCTTTGATCCACTTGGACTTTAGTTGTGTGCAGGGTGAAAAATATGGATCTATTTGCATTTTTCTACCTGTAGATATCCAGTTGGAACAGCACCATTTGTTGAAGATGCTGTCTTTTTTCATTGTATGTTTTTGGCTTCTTTGTCAAAATCAAGTATCTGTAAGTGTGTAGCCATAATTTTGGATCTTCTATTCTAATACGTTGATTCACTATTCTGTTTCTATGCCAGTACCATGCAGTTTTTATTACTGTTTCTCTATAATACACTTGAGATCAGGGATGGATATACCTCTAGAAGATCTGTTACTGTACAGGATTATTTTAGCAATTCTGTTTTTGTTGTTGTTGTTTGTTTGTTTTTCCATATTAAATTGAGAATTTTTCTTTCAAGTTCTGTAAAGAATTGTGTTTGTATTTTGATGGGAATTGCATTGAATCTGTAGATTGCTTTTGTTAAGATGGCCATTTTCACTCAGTTAATCCTAACATTCCATGAGCATGGGAAATTTTTCCACCTTTTGATATCTTTTTCAGTTTCTTTCTTCCGATACTTGAAGTTTTTTTTTTTTTTTTTTTTTTTTTTTTTTTTTTTTTTTTTTTTTTTTTTTTTTTTTTTTTTTTTTTTTTTTTTTTTTTTTTTTTTTTTTTTTTTTTTTATTCCATACAGGTATTTTACATGCTGGGTTAGAGTCACAAAGTACTTTATGCTATTTGTTTCTATTTTAAAGGGTGTAGTTTCCATAATTTCTTTCTCAGCCTATTTTTTCTCTTATATATACGAGGGCATCTGACATTTTGAGATAGTTTTTTAATCCAGCCACTTTGCTGAAGATGTTTATCACCTGCAGGAGTTCTCTGGTTTAACTTTTGGGACCACTCATGTATCCTATGATATCACATATACTTTGACTTCTTTCTTTCCAATGTGTATTTCCTTGATCTCCTTTAGCTCTCTTATTGCTCTAGCTAGAACTTCAAGTAATAAGTTGAAGAGATATGGGGAGATTGGGCAATTTTTCCTTGTCCCTCATTTCAGGGGGATTGATTTAAGTTTCTCTCCATTGAGTCTGATGTTGGCTATAAGATTGATCTATATTGTCTTTACTGTGTTTAGGTGTGTGCCTTGTATCCCTCATCTCTCCAAGACTTTAAACATGAATGGGTGTTGGATTTTGTCAAATGCTTTTTCAGCATCTAAGGAGATGATCATGTGTTATTGTTGTTGTTTTCCTTCTGTTTGTTTATGTGGTGGATTACGTTGATTGATTTCCATATTTTGAACCATCCCTGTATGCCTGGGATGAAACCCTACTTTGTCAAGGTGGATGATATCTCTGTCCCAGACGTCTCCGTGTTGCCCACAGTTGCAGCGAGTGTGGGACATATGCAGTGTATGGAGGCTAACATAGAGGAACCCTGATCTGGGGTTCTGTATGCTCTTTATTGCAGAAGAACTCACTTGCAACAATTTGTAGTAAGTGCAGAGTGCCTGCACACACTCAGTTGCAGGCATGTGATGGAATTACTGAGGACCCAAATGCACTTACAGGCTGGTGTGCAAAGCACAGTGGACCTGTGAACTCACTTGCAGACCTAAGTGGTAAATTCAGAGAGCCCACAGTTTTCTATCCTCAGAATCGTTTCCCATGTTTGGCTTTTAGAATAAGGATTTTTCCAGTAACTGTGGTTATGAGCTCCCAGCTGCTGTGCTCCCTGTTCTAGTTCAAAGGCACAGTGGATATTTTGCCACTCTACACTCAGGAGTTGTCCTTGGGGGGCCTGGATCCTATCTGATCCAGCTCAAGTGTTGTCCCCTCTAGCCCAGTAAGACTCAGTGTTGATGCTCTGGCTTCAGCTGCCCATGCACTCAACAGTTTTTGCGTTTCAGCTCTTCTGCCCTTCAGAAATGGTGTGCACTGGTTCCTGCCATCTTGAAGAGCAATATCAAGATATTCTTAATCAATATTTAGCCTCAGGATCAGAAGTGTCTATTTTCTTAAAGTAATGGAAGGGAGGCCATTGAATATCAGATCCAGTGTGTTTATTGGTCTTCCAAATGATCTGTACTCAGAGATGTGATTAAGACCCTTTACATCAAATCATTAAATTAAGCAAGGTACTTTGCTGATGTGCTTCTGGTTCTGAGATTTGTTTAAAGCAGCAGAATATAATTGATTCGTGAAGACCTTCGACTATTCTGGTCTAAATCACATTATCTTAACACGAACCCTGAGACTCTTGCAAAAGTGACTGCCAAACGCAGCTTCATTGCAACCAAACCTGGAATCTGAATGCTTGATCAAAGAAGCCTTACCTCAACATAGAAATGTTGCTATTTTTGTTAGGTGCCTCTCTTGCCAAACTGCTTGAATCCCTGTTTGCAGATGACTTCCTGTCTTCCAAAATTTATTGAATAGAACTCAATTTTCAAAACAGTATCAGATGACTTCTAGGTGTCATTTGATGCAAAGCAAGAGATCTTAGCATATAAATTAGGCAAATCCAGTTGGTTAGATAATTAAATTAATCATTGATTGGTTGATCCATTCATCAGTGATAATTTTCACAATAAATTTAATATTTCATCTGTTCAGATTTTGCAAATACAAGAGATGGAGAGTTACCATGCTAAATCAAACATGGAAAATTTCTAGGCTCTGAAAATATTTCTTGTTTTTCTCCATAGTGTTTTCCAATTTTACACAACTGGAAGACAAGGTATAAGTGGTGTACAATTAGGAGGCTCTAATCTAAGAATTCTCCACTCTAAAAGCCTTCAGCAAAGTTGAGCTTTTTTCTGATTTACAAAAATGTAGCTTTTGCCTGGGGGGAAGAACATCACTTTCAAACCTAGTCAATCCAGTCAACATTCTATCTTTGAGCAGGAAAAAAACTCACAAGCCCAATATTCTTACAAAAGAGTGATGGAGAGGTGATTGCTTTTATGGGAGGGAGATCCAGTTTTCTTTATGGATGATCCTCTAATAGGTCAAACACACATCAACAAGTGACCTAAAAGCCAAGAGTATTTGGGCAACAAAAATTGGAACAAATGTGTTATTAAAAATAAAATGGGAAAGATGGCTGCCACCAGAGAACACTGTGTCTGAGGAGTAGGAGAGCAGAAACAACACAGCGACCAGGAGACTGAACTCTGGGACCTAAAACGCCAGCATTGTGAGTGCCAGGTGAGCAGAACTCCTACGGTGAGAAAATCAAGTGGGAAAACCCTAGGGACACCCAGTTATTACCTGGAGAAATTTCCCGGTGACCAGCAGCGCACAGCTCTGATTTGGACTAGCAGCCGCGCTGGGTGCCCACAGCCGCCATTATAGACTGGATCACACAGTCTCACGGGCAGTCTTGGGAGGAGCCTGGTGCTGTTTTCACTGAACTGCGCCCTGCGAGCTCGCACTGCACCCAGGTTCTGCTTCGACCCACTGGTGTGCTGCAGGCTCAGGCCAATCATCAAAACCACCCAGACTGAGTGGATTGGGGGACCATTTTGAACACTCCGCACACTGCAGGGGCACGAGCCTAACACTTCCACCAGCAAAAACTCAGTGAGTGTGTGAGTCCGCCAGCGGATCTGGGAGGAACCCGAGATCTGTCTCAACCCACAGCTGAGAGGATCCTGGGACCATCTTGACCAGACCGCACACTGAGGGGAAAAGCTGCACACATCCACCAGCAAAAACCCCAGTTCAGGTGTCTGTCCATGGGCCAGTCAGAGAAGGCCTCGGGCACCATTTCAGATAGCCCTGCATACAGCGGATGCACACCAACCCAAACCCACTGTGTGTGCCCCAAATATCATCTCAGACCGTGGTGCACAGCCCCTGGCACAGAAGGAGGCACCAAATCTCCATTCCAGGGGAGAGCCCTTAGCAGCAAGCCCAGGGCAGAGTCCACAGCCCCCAGCTGACATCTCAAACCTGGACTCTCAGAATCTAGCACAGAGTGAGGACCAGAGGGGTGACCAGCATGCAGTGCTCACAGCTTCTAGCACAGAGCACGAAGCTGGGCACACAGAGCCCACAACAGAGTTCAACTGAGATACAACACACACCACAAACCACTGGAAATCCCTGATCTTCTTGAAGAATACTCCTGAAACAAGAGATTGACAGATTCCGACTGATGTACAGCCTTAAAGCACAAACAGCTCCCTGATTATATATAAACAAATGCCCAGAAATCGGCAAAAGAACTCACCCAACAAAAATCAGGGCACCATGGCCTCACCGGAAACACCCAAAAGCAGTGGAGTTTTTAATTCAGCGGAGACACAGGAAAATTACCTTAAAGCTTTGATTATGCAGATATTGGAGGAACAAGAGGAGAGACAAAAAGAGGAAATGAACAAGGC
>CM053761.1:63614835-63631618 GCA_028658305.1 Pachyuromys duprasi
TTTTAACTTCTTGAGTTCTTGATATATACTGGATATTAGCCCTCTGTCAGAAGTGGGATTGGTAATGATCCTTTTCCAATCTGTTGGCTGTCGTTTCATTCGGTGACAGTGTCCTTTGCTTTACAGAAGCTTTTCAGTTTTGTGAGGTCCCATTTACTGATTGTTGATATTAAAGCCTGTGCTGTTGATGTTCTGTTCAGGAAATTACCTCCTGTGTCAATGAGTATAAGGGTCTTTCCCACATTTTCTTCTAAAAGGTTTAATGTGTCTGGTTTTATGGTGAGGTCTTGCATCCACTTGGACTTTAGTTTTTTGCAGGATGATAAGTATAGATCTATTTGTATTTTTCAGCATATGAACATCCTGTTAGACCAGCACCATTTGTTCGAGATGCTATCTTTTTTTTTCCATTGTATGGTTTTGGCTTCTGGGTCAAAAATCAAGTATCCAAAAGTATGTGGTTTTATTTCTATTCAATTCCCCAGATCCACCATTCTATTTCTATGCCTGTGCTATGCAGGTTTGAATTGCTATTGTTCTCTAGAACAGATTGAGATCAGGGATAGAGATACCTCCAAATGATCCCTTTTTGTACAGGAATATTTAGAAATTCTGGTGTTTTATATGAAATTGAGAATTGCTCTTTCATGTGCTATAAAATTTTTGTTAGTATTTTGAAGGGAATTGTATTGAATCTGTAGGTTGCTTTTGTCAAGATGGCCATCTTCACTATGTTAATCCTACCAATCCATGAGCATGGGAGGTCCTTCCATCTTCTCATCTCTTCTTTAATTTCCTTCTTCAGATAATTGAAGTTGTTGTTTTTTTTTTTTTAACAGATCTTTCACATGCTTGGTTAGAGTCACACTAAGGTACTTTATGTTATTAATGGCTATTGTGATGGGCATAGTTTCCCTAATTTCTTTCTCAGCTCTTTTGTCTTTCATATACAGGAGGTCTACTGATTTTTTGAGTTAATTTTGTATCCAGCTACTTTACTTTGCTGAAACTATTTATCAACTGAAGGAGTTTTCTGGTTGTATTTTGGGGGTCACTTATGTATTCTGTCATATCATCTGTGAATAGTGATACTTTGACGTTTTCCTTTCTGATTGATATCCCCTCTTTTCTCCTTTGGTTGTGTTATTGCTCTAGCTAGGACTTCAATTACTATGTTGAAGAGATATGGACAGAGTAGACCACCTTGCTTTGTCTCTGATTTCAGTGGGATTCTCTCCATTTAGTGTGATGTTGGCTATAGGCTTGCTATATATTGTCTTTACTATGTTTAGGCATTTGCCTTGTATCCCTGATCTCTCCAATGCTTTAAAAATGAATAGGTGTTGGATTTTGTCAAACTTTTTTTGGTGGTGGTGTTTGTTTGTTTGTTTGTTGGCATTGAAGAAGAAGGTTTTTCTCTTTCTGTTTTTTTTTTCTAATGATGGATTACTCTTATGGATTTCTTTATATTGAACCACCCCTACATGCCTGGGATGAATTCTACTGGTCATGGTGGATGATATCTTTTATGTGTTCTTGGATTCTGTTTGCAAGTATTTTATTGATTATTTTTCCATCAATGTCCATAAGGGAGATAGGTCTAACTTTCTCTTTTTTGTTGTGTTTTTGTATGTCTTAGGTATCAAAGTGACTGAGATTGGTAGTGTTCCTTCAGTTTCTATTTTGTGGAATAGTTTGAAGAAAATTGTAGTTATCAGAATTCTTTGCTAAACCATCTGTCCCTTGGCTTTTTTTTTTTGAAGGGAGAGTTTTGGTGACTGCTTCTACTATCTTGGGAGATAAAACACTATTTAATCTATTTACCTGATCTTGATTTAAGTTTGGTAAATGGAATCTATCAAGAAATTTGTCCATTTCATTTAGGTTTTCAAATTTTGTGGTATATAGGCTTTTGTAGTAAGACCTAATGATTGCATTTCCTCAGTGTCTGTAGTTATGATCCCATTTTTTTCCTGATTTTGCTCATTTGGATAATTTCTCTCTGCCTTTTAGTTAGTTTGACTAAGAGTTTGTCTACCTTGTTGATTTTCTCAAAGATCCAGCTCTTGGTCTCATTGAGTCTTTGATTTGTTTTCTTTGTTTCTAATTTATTGATGTCAGCTCTGAATTTGATTATTTCTAATCATCTACTTTTTGGGGGTGTGTCTGCTTCTTTTTTCCCTAGGGCTTTTAGGTGTGCCCGTAAGTTACTTGTATGAGATGTCTCAAACTTCTGTCTGGAGGAACTTAGTGCTACGAACTTTCCTTTAACCACTGTTTCATTGTATCCCATAAGTTTGGGTAAGTTGTGACTTCATTTTCATTCAATTTAGGAAGTCTCTAATTTATTTTTTCATTTCTCCCCTGACCAAGCTGTCATTGAATAGAGAGTTGTTTAGTTTCCATATGTATATAGGCTTTTTGTTATTTCTGCTGTTTTTGAGGTCTAGATTTAGGACATGGTGGTCTGATAAGATACAAGGTATTACTTTGATCATCTTACACATTTTGAGGCTTGCTTTGTGCCCTAATATATGGTCAGTTTTTGAGAAGGTTCTATGAGGTACTGAAAAGAAGCTATATTCTTTTGAGTTTAGGTGAAAACATCTGTAGATATCTATTAGGTCCATTTGATTTAGGACCTCTGTAATTGTCATTATTTTCCTATTTAGCTTCTGTCTGGATGATCTGTTCCATTGTGAGAGTGGAGTGTTGAAGTGTGCCACTATTTTAAGATGTTGGGATCGATGTGTGATTTAAGTTTTAATAATGTTTCCTTTACATATGCAGGTGCTCTTATGTTTGGGCCATAGATGTTCAGAATTGTGATGTCCTTTTGGTGGGTTTCCTTTGATGAGAATGAAGTACCCATATCATTTTTTATTAATTTTGGTTGAAATTCTATTTTATTATATATTAGGATAGCTACCCCAGATTGTTTTCTGGATCCATTTGCTTGAAAAACATTTTTTCCTACTCTTTACTCCGAGGTAGTGTTTATCTTTATTGCAGAGGTGTGTTTCTTGGATGCAACTGAATGTTGGATCCTGTTTTCACAACCATTCTGTTAGTCTCTGTTTTTTATCGGAGAGTTGAGTCTGTTAATGTTGATAGATTACTATCAACGTTCATGACCAATGAATGTTAGTTCCTTTTATTATGGGGGTGGTGGTATTACTGTGTTTCTATGCTTGTGTTCTTTTACCTTTTTTGTTGTGAAGTTATCTATATCTTGAATTTTCTTGGATATTGTTGATTCAGTTGGATTGGAGATTTCCTTCTATTATCTTCTATAGGGCTGGGTTGCTGTGTAGATATTGTGTAAGTTTAGTTTTGTCATGGAATATTTTGCTTTCTCCATCTATCTTAATTGAAAGCTTTGCTGGGTATAGTAGTCTGGGTTGGCATCTGCCCAGGCCCTTCTGGCTTTCATAGTTTCTATTGAGAAGTTTGATGTGATTCTGACAGATTTAACTTTATATGTTACTTGGCCTTTTTCCCTTGATGTTTTTTTTTTAATCTTTTTTCCTTTGATCTGCAGATTTAGTGTTTTGACTATGATGTGACATGAGGAGTTTATTTTCTGGTCTAGTCTATTTGGTCTTCTATAGGCCTCTTGTATGTTTATGGACATCTCTTTCTTTAAGTTGGGAAAATTTTCTTCCATGATTTTTCTTGAAAATATTTTCTGGACCTCGGAGCCCAAAATCTTTTTTTTTTTTCGTCTGTTCCTATTATTCTTATATTTTGTCTTTTCTTGGCATCTTTGATTTCTTGGATGTTTTATGTTTGGAACTTTTCCATTCTTACTTTTCTTTTAAAGATGTATAAGTTTCTGCAATTGTACCTTCAGTGCCTGAAATTCTCTCTTCTATCTCTTGTATTCTGTTGGTGATATTACCCTTTGAGTTTCCTGATCTTTTCTCTAAGTTTGCCAACTCCAGGCTTTTCTCTGTTTGTGTTTTATTATTATTATTGCTTCTAATTTCTGTTTTTATGTATTGCACCACTTCCTTCATCTGCTTCAATGTGTATTGTCTTTCCTGTCTTTCCATGATGGCCTCTATTTTTTGGTTCATTTTCTCTCTATTTACCACTACTTGTACCTCTACTTGTACCTCTATTTGTTTGGCTGTATTTCCCTGTACTTCTCTGAGAGCTTTGTTCATTTCCTCTCTATATGTCTCTACTTGTGCCTCTATTTGTTTGCTGTATTTGCCTGTATTTCTTTGAGAACTTTTTTGTTTCTTCTTTATGTGCCAATAATAACTGGATAAGTATAGATTTGAGAACATTTTCCTGTTGTGTCTAAAGAAATAATATATCCATTGATTTTTAATGTTGCTGGTGAATTCATGATGTCCTTATTTTTGTTGAATGTGTTCTTGTGCTGACCTCTAGCCCCTTGCCTGTCAGTAACCTTCTCTATCTGTTCCTAAAATCTGTACTTCAGACAGGGTCCATCTGTCTCTAGTGTCTGGAGTACTATTCAGGAATATGAGAGAGGTCCAAGGTTTTGACACTGGTTGTTCGTTTTTCAGCTGTAGCTAAGGGAGGAAGGTCACACGCACCTGTGCTCAAGCACAGAAGTATGTTTGGAAGTGTGCCTTGAAGGACAGGGTGCTAGAATGTGTATATGAATAGGTAGGTCGAGTTTAATTGCAGCAGGGCATGAAGGTGCTGATGCTGTTGGTGGACACAATGTACATGTGCAGGTGCACTGAATGTACCTCCGTGGTATACAGTCCTGTACTGTCCTCCTGGTATTCAGATCTGTCTGGGCTCCAGGAACTGGTTGCCTGGACTCCACTGGTAGAACTACAGAACTGGGACTTCAATGTTGAGAACGCTGTCCCAAGGATCCCTATGTTTCCCACAGTGTGTGTGTGTGGGGGGGATCCGATTCTGGCTGCTAGCTTAGAGGGACCCTGGATCTGGGGCTCTGCATGCACTCAGTTGAAGGCATACTTACTAGCTCACAGGCCCAATCAGAAAACACAGGATTTCCCCCTGCTCTCTATTCTCAGATTCTGCCTGCAGGGACAAATGAGAGTGTAGGAGATCCTTTGTTAGCTCAGTGGTGTCCACTGTTTGACCTCTGGGCAGTGATACCCATACTTGTAGTAGTCTCCTCTGCAATCACAGAGCAAAGAGGCCCCTGCTTGGGCTAGCCACCTCCCCACTGCAGCTGCAGACCTTGGAAGCCCATACAGCTGCCTACTGCAGCCACATCCCTGGGAGGCCTGCCTGTGCTGTTTCAGTTACTGAATGAGCAAGGAGGATAGAGCTTGAGTCAACCACTGCCTCCTCCACTGAGCAGGGAGCCCCTGTGTGGGGCAAGGGGAAGTGCAGGGGTGGTAAATATTTGCCACTCTCAGATTCTGGAGATGTCCTTGGGTGACTTGGATCCAAACTGTCCCAGGCTGTCCCCTCTCATCCAGGAAGCCTTAAATTTTGGTGTTCTGGCTTCAGCTGCACCTCCACCCAAAAATTTCAGAGTTATGGATCCTGTGCCCCTTAGATAAGGTGCTCACTAGTAGCTGCCATCTTGCTCAGCTGATAGCTCTTCTGAATGAGAATTAAGCATCTTCTCTAGGGTCCTTCTTGTTGTTTAGCTTTATAACTATAGATTTTACTGTATTTATCCTTTATTATATGGTTAAATCCACTTATAAGTGACTCTATATCATGTTTAGAGTCTTCTGCTTCTGGGTTACCTCACTCAAGATGATCTTTCCATCCACTTGTCTACAAATTTCATGATTTCCTTGTTTTTAATAGCTGAGTAGTATTCCATTGTGTAAATGTATCACAATTCATTCATCCGTTCTTTGGGTGAAGGACATATAGACTGCTTCCGGATTCTGGCTATAGCACTCCAGGGAACGTGCCCATAAGATGATCTATGATAGAGCAAAAAAGTTTTCTTTTTAATACAATTTATTAGTTCTCTGTAACCAAAAATTGCAGTCTGCCAGTAAAGAAAAGTTGGCTGAGAAGTTACCTTCCTTATACCTTGTTAATACATAACAAGTTGCTTTGTTAAAAATCTATATGGGTTCTTAGAAGTAAGATTTTGTACACTTGTAATATGTAAACTGTTTTTCACTAAGGATATTGGAAAAATATATTGTTTCTTTATGATAATTTACTAAAACAAATAGACTAACCACATTGGGGTCTAGTCCAGCAGTTTTCCTAAGGAAGTGGGTAGAGACATGTTCTAGAGACTGCATGATCTCATGGAATAATGAATACAACAGGAGGAAATGCATGAAGACTATGGAGTCTCAGGCCCTTCTAGATACCTTGCTTCATCTCAGGCAAGCAGGCATGGTTCAATATATGGAAATCCATCAATGTAATCCACCATATACAAACTGAAAGAAAAGAAAAAGAAACACATGATAATTTCCTTAGATACCAAAAAAGCATTTGGCAAAACCCCACACCCATTCATGTTTAAAGTTTTGGAAAGATCCGGGATACAAGGCACACTCATAAACCATAGCAAAAGCAATCGACAGCAAGCCTGTTGCCAACATTAAACTAAATGGTGAGAAACTTAAATCAATCCCACTGGAAAATAAGGTATCTGATTCTTACAGTCTTCAGCGTCCTTTCCAAAATGATCCCTGATCTCTTGGCAGTGTGTGTGTGTGTGTGTGTGTGTATGAGCATTCAGGGATGACCAATCCATAGTCACTTATTCTCTGTGCCTTGACTGACTGAAAGTCCCTGTGTTAATCAGCATCTGCTGAAAAATAAACCTGTTCTGATGAGCTTTATCTGGTCTCTAGATTACAAAATACCCCCAACAAAGAAGATGTTTACTTTAAAGCCATCCTTCTCTGGGCTACTGTACTACAGCATAGTGCATGGCTGTCCTAGAACACAATTTTATGTGCCTGATACTCTCTGTTCTCTCTTTGTTAGCCTATGAAGGAGTGATTTACTTGAGCTTGCAGTTGGGACAAGGTGTGAAGATATGAACCAAACAGTATTTTTTAAAACTGCTTCTTTTCTCCAACCAATTTAAAGTTTGAAATATGCAACAAATGATAAATAAATAATAAAGCAAAAAAAGAAAAAATAAAGAATGGGAGTGACAAGTTTTTAGGAGCAGATTTAATACTAGGTCCCCTCAGCAGAGTACTAGCAAGCCTGTGTTTGTTTGTTTGTTTGTTTGTTTTCATTTATTTCACCATGGTAAAAGTTTTTTGAGTTTGAAATATATGATTTATTTATTATCTCTACTTTAACATCTGAAAACAGAGAACAAGTTTTTATCAACATTTCTCTGTGACTAAAAGCAAATATCCTAGAGATCTTAGAACAAAGGTGTGGAAATCAATATGCCACAGACCCGTGATTAAAACAGTTATAGAGGATATTGCCATTAGGACAAACCTAAAATGTCTGAGAACGGGAGGCTTAGCTCAGGCTGTTATAAAATCACGAGAGAGATAACCCTGTTCTTGCAGATGAGATATAACCTCATTGTACGAAGATAAATGTGATGTGGGCTCTGTCTGTCTCGGGGTCACTGGGAGGGCCTCCATCTCTGCAGAACCTTGTGTGCCATTAGGTACACTGCTGCAGAAACTGTGCGCTCTGGAAATCCGGAAAGGTGCTTGATGAGTGCAGCTTTCTCCCTTCAACAGAATGGATAACGCTGAGTGTTTCCTGAAATTATGGTGACAGGTCTGACGGTAAAATACCACTGCTATGGTCTACTTTCCCATTTCTAATGTACCTGACAAAACTCTGGCTGGAATATTAGCCAGTCCAGTTTGGGGAGCCCACCTGTTTTACAGATGATTGAGATAAGTGTGAAAAACCTAAACTCCAGTTATGCAAGAGGAAGACAAGATAGAAAGTGAAGATTGTCGAGTGAACAGTAGTTTGTCTGCATGTTGGTGCTGTACAACACATAGCGAATAATATACTGTGTTGTCATCATGACAGTGAAGACAGATCCACCAAGAATTATTTATAATGACACAAATCTCATTCAGGACAATAGAACCTCGGGACATAACTATCCTTCGAAGGACCTCCCTGTGACTAAGTTGGTGATGGAATGCCTATAATGTAAACATTTAAGAGGTTAAGGAAGGAGGATGAAGACTTCAAGGTCAGCCAATTGTACATAGAAAGTTTGAGACCAGCCTGCAGTACACAAAACACTTAAAACATAGCAATCTCCCAATGCTATAACATTAGATACCAGCTTCC
This sequence comes from Pachyuromys duprasi, assembly GCA_028658305.1. Classification (NCBI taxonomy): domain Eukaryota; kingdom Metazoa; phylum Chordata; class Mammalia; order Rodentia; family Muridae; genus Pachyuromys; species Pachyuromys duprasi. The sequence continues at coordinate 63,623,074 of CM053761.1, forward strand.
AACTTATAAGAATACACTCACATTGCATATTTTCAGGAAACATTATACTTTTGTTATAATTATTAAATAACACAATAAATAGAAAATCACCCTATTGATATGAAAATAAAGCTGATATACAAAAATTAGAATATGTGCTTGTATTGGGTTTACACATGATTACTTCTGGATTATATTTGTATCTATATTATTAGGTATATAACATATTAAAATAGTCTAATTTTATTTTAAATTATATATTATTAAGCATATAGGAGAGGTAATTTTTTCAGTGCCTACTATGCATGGTAATTGATAACCTCTCTGAAGTACAGGGAATACATTGACAGTCACAGGGTGACTGGCCCAGAGGAGGTCTTCTACAGGACCATCAGATGTAATCCTACTTTTAATTTATTTTGAAAATCAAAGACCTCACCATTGATGAATTTCTTAAGGACACTCATCTACTTTATGTTTCTTGTGATATATAGTCTAATATAGCTTGGAGGTGAAAGACACAGTTAAGGAGAATTTTGCTATTCAGCACTTTGAGTCTAAAGGGCCATTAATGATCATAATGGATTCAGCAACAGAAAAAGGTTTCTCCTGTCTTTGTGGAGACTGTACTTTGCTAACCTACTGACTCAGGATATGACATCTGGTTAATAAAGTTTTATGTTCTTCTCAGTGAGAAAACTTATTTTGTGTGTTTATATCAGATTATACTGACATCTTATACAGTGCAAAGAATGCTTCCTGCTGTTTTCTTCTCATCAAAGTCACAGAAATGTGTTCACACCTCATTTACAAACAGAAAATCAGACATATTCAAGTCTAAAAGAAAAACCTTTCCTCTGCATTGCTGCTTCTACATATAGTTTTTGAAACTTCTCTTCAGTTTCCATCAAGACTTCCCAAGACCCCACCTTCAAGTCTCTTGACAGCGAATTGACTCTTTCCAAAGTCTCCTTAGTCTGATTCCTCTTTGAACAGCTCGGTTTTGCAAAATGTCTTTCCTTTGGCACGAAAGCAATGGGGCTATCTGTGATATCCAACAAACCAGATACAAACGCCTTCTTTCATGTGAATATGTTAAATGGATATGTGTAGTGTTTTTAAAGGTATACCCTTCTGTGCAGCCTGTGCAAACCTCATTCATTTTAAAACAGCCTTTTAGTAATGATGTTTCACAATTGGTTTACAGTAAGGAAGAATACTGCCTAAGGCCAACTCCTATTTTGAACTGCTGAAAATAGCCTTTTATTGTACATGATTAAAGCATGAAAGCATCTTAAATGGGCAAGTCTCCTCCTCTTTACCTTCTGCTTTCATCAATGCCTGTAATTATTCTTTATTGTCAAAAAATTTAAAAGGCTTAGTCAGCATGCAACAATAATTATATGAAAAATATTTTTGTTTTAAGTGAAAAACATCTTTCCTTCATATAAAGTATGGGGAGCTCATTTTGGATTTCAAAAGACTATTCTATTTTCTGTCTTCCTCAAGATCATCTTATTTGTGTAGTTATTACAACCAGAGTGTGCGTGTGTGTGGATGTATGTGTGTACTTGTGCGTATTTGTTTTGAATTGACATCTTCCCTATGTATAACTTACATTCTTTCATTTTTTTGTTTAAAATCCAAAGAGAATGAAAAGGAGTATTTGAAATCTTCCCATTCTTTTCAGAGAAGAGTGATTATAAATTCCAGGAGCTATGTACAGAAAGATAAAAAAAAAAGAGTACAGGTAAGAAATCTGAAAAACCTCTTTTAAAGAAAAGTTGTCCCCTAAATACACTGGCCAGAGATAGTAATACTGTGGAAATGTATACTTTCTAAAATTAAAAAAAAATTAAATAGAAACAGAAGAAAAGAAAAGACAATATTGATTGCACACATGTGTAAACTTTACACTCAGGAAACTAAGGTAGGAAAACAAAGACTCCATATTGAAACCCTTCTAATTAAAAACACAGAAATTAACAGAAAAACAGGCTCCCAGATAGAAAGGCAATACAAACTAATACATAGGTTAAAAAGTGCTGGATCTTGAGGAATCACTATTCTTATTTGTCTAAGAAAACGCCAAATTGATTTTCAGAGTGGTTGTACCAGTTTACAATTAAGAATAGTGACTCCTCAAGATCCAGCTATACCACTCCTAGGCATATACCCAAAACATGTTCAAGTACACAACAAGGACATTTGCTCAACTATGTTTGTAGCTGCTGTATTCATAATAGCCAAAACCTGGAAAGAACCCAGATGTCCCTCAGGTGAGGAATGAATACAAAAATTGTGGTACTTTTACAGAATGGAATACTACTTAGCAATTAAAAAGGAGGAAATCATGAAATTTGCAGGCAAATGGTGGGACCTGGAAATGATCATCCTGAGTGAGGTATCCCAAAAGCAGAAAAACACACATGGTATATACTCACTTATATAGACCTATAAGATAGGATAAACATACTGAAATCTATACACCTAAAGAAGATAAACAAGAAAGAGGACCTGGGGTAAGAGGATTAATACTCATTTAGAAAGTCAAATGGGATGGACACTGGATGTAGGAGAAAACAAGTAACAGGACAAAAGCCTACCACCGAGGGCCTCAGAAAGACTCTACCTAGCAGGGTATCAAAGCAAATATTAAGACACATAACCAACCCTTTTTACAGAGTGCAGGGAATCATATGAAAGAAGGGGGAGTTAGTATGACCTGGAGAGAATAGGAGCTCTGCAAGGACCAATTGTATCAGGGCACAGAGGTCTTTTATGAGACTGTCTCTCCAACCAAGGACCATGTATGGTTATAACCTAGAAACCCTGCTTGTATGTAACAAATGGTAGCTCAATATCCAAGTGGGTACACTAGTAAGGGGAACAGGGACTATTTTGGACATGAACTCAATGGCTGGGTCTTTGACCTCCCCACCCCCTGAGGGTGGAGCAGCCTTGCTAGGCCACAGAAGAGGACATAGCAGCCATTCATGAAGAGACCTGATAAGCTAGAGTTAGATGGAAGGGGAGGAGGTCCTCCCCTATCAGTGGACTTGGAAAGGGGCAGGGAGGAAATGAGGGAGGGAAGGGTGAGATAGGGAGGGAATGCGGGAGGGGGCTAAGGCTGGGATACAAAGTATATAACCTGTGATTAATATAAAATAAAAATGTTAAAATTAAAAAAGTACTATGTTAAACTAAATAATAGTATTCCAAAAGCATGGGTTGACATACCAGCTAGTGATGAAGAAAACTAAAAGTTCAGACATCTATCTAGTACTAAGCAATCATATAATTTGGATAAAATTTATTTGGTGTCTGGTATGTGCTATCTACGAACTCTCTTGAAGTTTACCAGTATATGCCACACAAGTCCTGTGGTCTCGCTTAAATTATAGATGTTAACATTGAACAAAATACTGTATAGTTGTAATTATAGTACAGCCTAAAAAATCATTTCCTATACTATTACAAACTTTATGTGCTAGCCGGAGTTACAAAAATTATAAGCTTACTTTTATATTTGATAATCTCTATGTCAAAGTATTGTAATATCTATAGATGTCTTAGTCTCTTAAACATACTTATTCTAGAAATGAATAAAATCACCCAGATTAATGAATTTCATGTATAGACTGGCTGTCCAGGAACACCCCAGAAATATGGTAGTTGCTTCATGCTTGGTAAATGGTTTAGCATCTACCTAATACATATGAAGTAAATAAGTCAGAACTCTACCATGACAAGTGACTTAGAAAGACAAATGGGATGGACAATGGAAGAAGGAGAAAACAAGAAACAAAACAGGAGGCTACCATAGAGGGCCTCTGAAAGACTACACCTAGCAGTGTATCAAAGCTGATGCTGAGACTCATAACCAAACCTTGAGCAGAGTGCAGGGAATCATGAAAGAAGGGGGAGTTAGTAAGATCTGGAGAGGACAGGAGCTCCACAAAGACCAAATATATCTGGGCACAGGGGTCTTTTCTGAGACTGATTGTCCAACCAAGGACCATACATGGATAGAACCTAAAACCTCTGCTCGGACATAGACCATGGCAGCTCACTGTCCAAGTGGGTACCTAGTAAGGGGAATGGGACTGTCTCTGGCATGAATCAATGGCTTGTTCTCTGAGGGAGGAGCAGCATTGCTAGGCCACAGAGGAGGACACTGCAGCCTGTTCTGATGAGACCTGATAAGCTAGGGTCAGATGGAATAGGAGGGGGACCTCCTTTATCAGTGGACTTAGAGATGGGCAGGGAGGAGATGAGGGAGGAAGGCTGGGATTGGGAGAGAATAAAGAAGGGGACTACAGGTGGGATACAAATAAACTGTAATTAATATAAAGAATTTAATTAAAAAAGAAATTAAGAGCAATAGCAAGAAGAGTCTACTAGGATTTGAATAAAGTGGTTTCTTTACTGTGCACTCATTAAATCACTAAAGTGGGTAGAACCTTTTTGTTGGAGTGCCTGAAACTTATAGAAAGAAGTTCTAAATCAGCACAATGCTTGAGTTTTCTGAGACATTATTCTGATCAAAAGAAAATTTAAAGGTGGAAAGCTAAATAATGCAGAAGATTAATAATTGATATACACATTTAATATTTAAATTATTCAAGCATAAGAACACAATTTCAATTGAAAACCATTTGATATAAGTAACTGAGATATGACTGTGTCCCTAATATAAGATTTTGAGTATATTGTTATATCTTTGTAACTCTTTTCCATTTCTTTTGCATGTCCATAATATATTTGAATTAATATTTGAATAGTTAATGTTTGTCTGAAGTAACTTACCTGTCAAAGCTATGACATTTGAAATGGAAATTATTTATTTGAGGAACACAGGCTTAGGTTGAGTTATAAGATAAAATTTAATGGAAATTGCACCAACTTTCCAGTCAGGAAACTGAAGTTGCTGGTCTTTATTTTCTGTTTGAGGAAGGCTAAATGATACACATATCCTATGTTTGTGCCTAGGGTTTTTCTAACATAAAATAAATGTTAAATTAATAAATTGTGTTAAAATTACAAACTGCTCTTAAATCATTAATAAGCAGTTGTTTTCTATTAGCTGCCTTCAGTGTTTTAGTAGATATAAAATATTAAATAATAGTTACTCTTTCTAAGAGTGTTAAAGAAAGTTAAATAAAACTATAATTACAATTTTATTTGTAATATGAACTTGTCCCAAAGAGGAATATATAGAGAAACTTTATCACAGCAATATGTCTGCTCTGGCAAGTGCACATTCAAAGACTTTCTAAGTCTATGTGATCCAGGTGCTATATAGACACACCCTTAGTACGTACTTTTGATCCCCAAAATTGAATTTATGGTTAGTTTATAGAAGGAAGCAGCGATGTTTGAAAGTGATATCTAATCGAGGTGTAGATAAAGTGAGGAATTAGTGAATAATTTGACAGAATGACTCACAGATAATATAAGCCTAACTCTCATGAAAACAGAATAGGAAAGAGAGACTACTTAAGAGTAGCGCAGAAAAAGAGAGAGAGAGAGTTTTTAAAATTGAGATTGTTTTTTCTTTTCTAGAACAGTTTTGCAGAGACATATTGCTGAGAGAAAAATCTAGAAGCAACTAAAGTCAGAATGAGCCATAGAATGAGGACCCAGAAGATTCAGACATATTACCAGAATTAGTTTGAGTCTAGGCAGAACAATTCAGTCAGGATCCAAGAGAAGGCAGTCTGAGCCAGTCAGCTGGGAAAGGCGTTTGGGCAAGAACAACTGAGTTGAACCAGCCAGTGAGAGTCCAGAAAGAGTTAGAAAGGTATGGAAATAGGTCTTGTTTTGAGCTCTCATCTGAGGAAATAAAAGCAATATTTACAAGAGTGACAGGAGAAGTTAATTTGGGTGTAAGTAGTATGCTGCAGGTCATTAAAAGACAATTGTAGTAAGGGGCATCTATTTTTCTAGTGCTGATACCATCCCTATATGAGAATATCACACAGATGAAAATTGAGAAGAACATTCTCAGAAATGTTACAAAGAACAAAGGTCATGATTTGAGCTGAAAAGTAAAAACAAAAAAGAGCATTTTTATGAACAAAGAAGTTCACATCTAGTTTTAAAAAGACCAAGGCATGCCTTAAAGTGGGTTCACTTGTAATATGTTTATAGTTTTAAAAATTAATTCTGGCCATATTGCACACAACAGTGAATTAACAGCATCAAACATACATATCAATGAACCTCAAGGAAGATTATTGAAACAATTTAGTGAAAAGATACAGTTACTTGAACACCATAGGAAATGAAGAGGTAAATTTGGGAATGATCCAGCTCACAGACTCATTTAGAATCTACTCATATTTGAGTCTGTGATTGAAATAACAGAAAAAAAAAACATTGAAGTGTGGCTTCTAAAAGTGGGAAGTAGGACACCATGAAATATTTAGGTGATGGACATGAGAGGATTTCAGTGGATGTTGCCTGTGGAACATAAAGATACAGTTTCACAGCAATAAATAAAACAGTGCAGAGGAAGATGAAATTGGACAGACTGGTGTATGCAATAATTCGAACTCACAGGGAAAGACAAACATGGCATGTACTTATTTCTACATGGATGTTAGCTGATAAGTAACTATTAATCATGATACAACACACAGACTCAAAAACGCTAAGTAAAAAGGAGGGTTCAGCAGAGGTGGTGCATGGGTCTCTGTGGGAAGAAGAAATAGAACAGATTTTGCAGGTGGACTGGAGACAGATGTGGATAGGAACAGGAAGGCTCAGGAAGAAATGCGAGAGTGATGGACAGAGAGTTCAGGGAGAGATGACTAGAATTGAGCGGACACGGGGTTAATTTGGAATTAACCCTAAACTTCCTAAAAATCTATGAGGGTGATCCTATCAAAGACTCCTAGCAGTGGAGCATACAGAACCTGAACTGGCCATCTTTTGTGATCAGACAAAGCTTCCAGTGGTGTAATTGGTACATCAACCTAACCACAAAACCTGTGACCTGCAATTTATCATGCCCAAAAGTTGTGCTAGAGCAATGGTGGTGCAAAACTTGTGCAAATGGCCAATCAATGACTTATCTGACTTGAGGCCATGCCCAGAGGAAAAAAAACAAAAACAAAAAAAAAAACAAAACCATACCCCAAGCTGTCAGGATGACTGAATAACCCAGACACCTAGCACAGAAATAAATATAACTAGCCAAAAAGAAAAACTAGTCAATGAAATTGTCCCCAATGACACTCAGCTATACTCAAAGACCTGTGCCTAGCACAATCATTATCAGGTCAGCCCTAATCCAGCAGCTCACGGGAGCAGATGCAGAGATTCAGAGCCAAATGTTAGGCTTATAGTTCAGGGAACACATTGAAAAGCTGGATGGAAAGATTGTAGAAGCCAGAGAAGTTGAGGATCCTAGAAGAACATGGAGGGGTTTATAGGGGCTTATAAAGACTGAAAAGGAAATCATTGATCCTGTATGGGTCAAAGCTAGGTCCTCTACGTATATGTTATAGAAGTTTAACTTAGAATTTTTGTAGTACTCTTAACAGTGGGAGTGGAGGTCATCTCCTCCTCTTTTGCCTGCTCTTGGAATCCTTTTCTCCTACTGGTTTGCTTCCTTCCACACAAGGAATATGGGTATTTGCGCCTAGTCTTGTTGAAACTTACTATGCCATGTTTGGTTGGTATCCCTAAGAGGCTTCCTCTTTTCTGAAGAGAAACAGAGGAGGAGTGAATCTGGGAGAGAAGGGAGATAAAGGAGGCTACTGGAAGGAGTAGAGAGAGGGAAAACTGCACTTGGAATGTTTTCTATGAGAGCGGAATTTTTAAGAAAAGAAAAGTTAAGTGATAGTTGTGGTGAGCCGGGTCGTAGCTGCTTTGGCAGCTGTTTGAAATGCTAGTCTCAGCACAGGAAGACAGGTTTTTTCCAGGCCTTCCCTTGGAGACAGGGAAGGATTTGCAAGTCCATTCGCCTTTTGTTTGGTGACAGCAGGTGGGAGAGCTTGCTTGAAGTCTCAACTCTGCCTCACTTCCTTTTGAAAATCAACCCCTCGTGTAAACTGTTTGTATAAATAAAGAAGGCTGTCTGCTCTCCTGGCTTTTCGGATGCAGAGCGTATTGACGCTCTAGGGCTCATTAGAGCCATGAGCAAGTGGCCAGAAGCCTCTCGGAACATAATTATGTGTAGTGTGCATTATTAATTTCAATCCTCACTCCCGACTCAGAACCCCGTTCTGCTCTGCTGGCGGGCTCCAGCAGATTTGGCGCCCGAACATGTGGCCTGAGATACAAGGATAAAGTGAAGGACACCGCTGTTTTGTTTTCGAGCTCGAATTTATATTTGAAGGAGCAGTGAGTAATTCCGACAATAAAGAATGGGACAAGGCAGTAGCCTAGTGTTTTTTGTATGGAACTTAATTAAAGGTAGTCTGTATAAGAAACAGGAAACTGAGAAAGTTAAACTTTCAGGCTCAGAGAAAAAGAAGTTAGAAAGGTGTCAGCCTTCAAGGCAAAATTATATTAGGCCGTCGACTCCATCAGAGGAGACGTATTTCTCTCCTGACAA
>CM053761.1:63632118-63648963 GCA_028658305.1 Pachyuromys duprasi
GTATTGACGCTCTAGGGCTCATTAGGGCCATGAGCAAGTGGCCAGAAGCCTCTCGGAACATAATTATGTGTAGTGTGCATTATTAATTTCAATCCTCACTCCCGACTCAGAACCCCATTCTGCTCTGCTGGCGGGCTCCGGCAGATAGTGGAAACAACAAAGGCAAAAACAATTGAAAGCTGACCATGAAGCAGGGACCTTTTAAAATAGCCACAATGAAAGCTGAGAGGGCACCTTGACTGGGAATATAAAGACAAGTGAAAAGTTCAGGTCCTTATTGTCAGTGGCACTGCTGTGTAAGGCTTCGTGTTCTGCTCAGTGCATACACTGGAGCAGCCCCAGCCAGGGCTGCAAAAGGCATTGCTGAAATGGCGCATAGTTTGGGGAAGGGGATCCTTTTTAACATGATGTTAGTGTTGGTAGTTTCAGCTTTTACTAAACAAAAGGTGTTATTGTAGAACTAGACAACTTGTTTAAAACAAAGAAAAGTTTTTTTTTTTTTTTATCAGACTTGAAGTCTGAGCAATATATAATGATGTAAATCATTTAATGTGTATTATACATTTCCTCATCATTAAAAGATATGATAGAAAGGTGAAAAATGAGAAGTCCATGAGCATTAAAGCATGCACGTTTCCATTTCCTGTTCTCTGTGATACCAGTTACATAGGCTATCATTTAAATGCTTTGAAAACTAAATATAACCAAATACACCATATAAAACGTACTATATACATTTTTTTCTGTTTTTTTTGGTTTTGTTTTGTTTTTGTAGCCGAACTTATAGAGTATACCAAAGTTATTTTATCATGATATTCAGTATAGCTTAGTGTATGTCAGTGATAAAAGAAATATTAAATTATATAAGGTATGTAACTTGCCATTCCACATTTCTCATAACCTATGGTTCATATTGGCATTTGAAAATGGATTAAAATATTTAAGCTTTATTAACTCTCTATTAATTGCTCTCTCTACCATTTTATTTCTCTCTCTCTCTCTCTCTCTCTCTCTCTCTCTCTCTTGCTTGTGTGTGTATGCTTCTGTGTGTTGTGTAAGAATTGATTCTCTCTGATCACCATGGGGAACCCAGTGATTGAACTTAGGTAGTATGGGGTTCTTTTTTTCAGATGGATTGCCTCAGACTGTATTTTGTTTTGTTTTAAATGTATTTATCTATTTATTTGTGTATTCATTTATTTATCCAATTATTCACTCTGTACCCTAGCTGTAGCTCCCTTTCTCCTCTCCTTCCAGCCCCAACCACACACCCTCTGCTCCCCCATGCTCCTTCCTTCATCCACTGATTGGGGAGGACCTTCTCCCCTTCTATATAACCCTAACCTATCAGGTCTTATCAGGGCTGGCTGTATCATCTGCTCAGAGGAAGCCCATAGGCTGCTCCATTTCCAAGTGTGTAAGGGAAGCAGGGGCTGTCTCTGACAAGAATTCAGTTGCCAACTCTTTGATCATCTCGCCCTGGCAGGTACAGCCTTGCCAGGCCACAGAGGGAGATGATGTCTTTTCTTCATTGCCTCTATTTTCTGTTTCAGGTATTGACTCTGAGGGATTTATTCATTTTCTGTTTAAAGGACTCTGTCATTATCATGAGATTAGAATTAAATCATTTTCCTAAGAGTCACTGTATTTGGATATCCAGGGTTTGTCATAGCAGGATAGTTTGTTCTGGTGGTGTATATTGCTTTGGGTTCTATTGAATATGTTCTTAGCCTGTTTTCTAGCCATCTAGTTGCCCCTGGTGTTGGAAGGCTTGGAGGTCTCTGATAGTCCCTGATTGCTGTCACCTTTGGTAGTCACAGATATCTGCCTCTTATCTTCTGGCAGTCTTCAAGTGTTGCTGTCTTAGGGAACATGGGCAGAGCTGGCTGCCCAGAGTTGGTGTGTGGAACTCAAAGAACAGACATCACCTCTATTGGTGGTCTCCAATGGCTATTGTCCCTAAGTCAGCAGGTTGGCCTTGTGCCCAGAAACTGGTGCACTGAGGATTCAAGGGCTGTCTTTGCTTCTGTAAACAGTCTCCAATTGCTGCTGTCCCTTGAACTACAGGAGGAACCAGCGCCCAGGAACTAGAGTGCAGCAGGCTGGAGAAAACCTTATTTCTGCTGGCAGTTTCCACTGGCCACTGGCCCTGAGTCTGCAGGCTGTGCTGGTGCCTGGGATTTGGTATGCAGAGGTCATTGAACAGACCTTACCTACCTCACCTCACTTATTATTATTATTATTATTATTATCATTTAGATGTCTCTTTGTTTTTTAATGAGTATCAGAAAAGGGGTGGATCGTGATGTGGAAGTGAACTGAGAGAAGTTTGGGGAGGAGATCCATAAAAAATTGTATGAAAAAAATCTCTTTTTATTAACCTTTTATTGATTCTTTTTGAATTTCACATAACGCATACCTCTGCCTCTTCTTTCCCTGTACCTTTACATCCACTTTCTGCCCTTACAAATCTCACAAAAGAAAAATTTAGAAAATAAAACATAAAATATATCTCATTGTGGAAGCTGTAGTTGGTCACAGTTTGCCCCCACACTCTGATTTTTTGTCACCATATCTTTTACTTGGAAATTTTCATTGAAATGAGTCATTGTTCTGGTTCTAAGCCTTTGATTTTTTTTCTAAACTGTTAATACTGGATGCTCACACAGACTTCTGTAGGATACACTGTCATTGCCCTGTGTCATGGAGATCCAGCTGCTTTGGATCAGCAGGACTGGCCCTTTCAGGCACTCTAGTAGTCCATATATGTGGTAAATGTTGGCCAACTCATAGCCTTTGATCTGGGCCTGGGTGTTAACTGAGTTGGTCAGCCTACCAGCTCTCCTGCACCCACATCAAAAAGGACAGGTCTCCATCTCTATGCTGACTGGTTCACCTAATGTAGAAGCTGGTGAGGGGTAGGGGCATCTTCATAGCTCTTATGGTCCTGGGGCCAGCTCCCCCTCCTACAACAAATTGTGAGGGACAAAAGGGTAGGGGGCATCACTCCCTCACCCACTAGATAGCACAATAGACCAGTGGTGGGACCAGTTCCTCCCCCTTTACACCTTTGAACCTGGATCACCCACACTCTGCCACCAGAGCCAGCTGGACTGTGCTGCCTAGGCAAGTGCAAGGTCTGTTCTTCTGAGTTCTGAAGCTGGCAAGGGGTAGGGCCAGCTCTCCAGAATTTTCAGGCTGTGAGGGGCAGGGCCAGGTCTGTACAGCCCTTGGTCATCAACATAGTTGCAAGTGGCAGCCCAGACTAGAGACAAAAATTCCACATTGTCTTTAGTGATAATGTGAACCATACATACTGACACAGACACCTGTTCCTGAATGGCACAGACCTAGACCTAGCAGCAGCTCAGGCTGGGACTTCAGCATGGCCTTAGGTGGCAGTGCAGGCTTCTCACGTTAACCTATTCCTCTCTACTATTGCATTTTCAGTTCTGCCACTCTTCTTAACACTCAAACACTTCTGCCTCTTCTCTTTCTCACCCATCTCTTCACCACATACTTATGCATAGTAGCTGCTCAGTCTATGGACAGGCCTTATGGCTCACTGGCCTTTGGGTGTTCCCGCACACACACCAAAAAAACTATTTTTCTTAAGAAAAAAGAAATAGCTCCTATGGCTAAAACACAACTTGAAAATTTATGACATGATGAGCAAAGAAGCTAAAATGTAAAAAAAAAAATCTAATTTTCTCTTGTCCCATGAATATAATTCGGAACTTCATTAAAAAGTACAATATAAAATGTAGTATATTTCAATATTTTACCATCAACTTAAATAAAAGATATTCAGGAGAATTTCTTCCTCTGACATTAGTGCATGCAACTAATGAGGCATTGCTGATTTAAATTTTTTATAAAAATTATTGAGGATTTTGCTAACTAAAGGCCAAGAAAGTATAAAATCTGAAGTCAACTTAATAGCTAATAGTAAATTCACTGTCAGCTGGCTTAGCCAACAGTATATAAGGGATATTCTGGAAATGATAATGCCATCTTATTAATTAGCTTCTGTTCAGTAAAATATTCAAACTAACATGCATGTATTAGAATGACTATGAACAATCTTTATCTTCTAGCCTATTGCTATTGCTTTGTGTTAGCAGCTGGTAATTAGAAACACATTCTACCAGTGATCCCACAACTACCATACTTTTCTAAGATCCATAAGGGTCAAGAGTAACCAAAGAATGGAACATTCAGCAAAGAAAAAGAACAAAATATACATACCTAGACTCGCCTCAACCACACAACTCCAGATGACAATACTTCAGGTCAGGAAGATAAACATGAACAGCCAAGACAATATGCCTTCTGCAGTACCTGATTCAACTACAGTTGTCCCAGAGAAATGGAATGTAGTCGAAGTACAGTACAAAGACTTCAAAATATCAATATGACTAAGAATATGTTCAAGGACCTACATAAGAATATAAAAACACAAAGAAAGTTTTCAATAAAATAATAAAAATACCTCAAGACATGAAAGAAGAAATAGAATAACCATACTGAAATAACACTGGAAATGAAAAATGTAGGATATCAAAGACCACAGGGATCAGTGTCTCACTCAGCCATTATTGAAGAATAACCTTTTATATATTTATTTATTTCAGTTTATTCACTTTGTATCCCCCACTGTAGCCACCTCCCTTGTCTCCTCTTGGTCCCACCCACAATTTTCTCCCCCTATGCCATTTCCCTATTCCTCTGATAAGGGAGGACTTCCTCCTCTTCTATATGATCCTAGCTTATCAGGTCTTATCAGAGCTGATTACATCATCTTACTCTGTGGCTTAGCAAGGCAGCATCCCCCAGGTGGAAGTGATCAAAGAGCCTTTGTTAGAGACAGCATATATACCCCTTACTTGGGAACCCACTTGGAAACTAAGCAGCCAATGGGTTTCCTTTGAACAGGGTTCTAGGTTTTACAGACATTCAAAGAACAATTCTCAACTTCATATGGAAAAACAAAAAAACCCAGAATAGCTAAAACAATCCCGTACAAAAGATCTTCTGGAGAGATCTCCATCCCAGATCTCAAGCTGTAATATAGAGCAACAGTAATAATAATAATAATGGCATGGTACTGACATAGAAACAAACTAATGAATCAATGGAATATAAAATTGAAGACCCAGAAATAAACTCACACACCTATGGAGACTTAATTTTTTACTAAGAAGCCAAAACCAAATAATGGAAAAAGTGTCTTCAACAAATGGTTCTGGTCTAATTGGATGTGTATTTATAGAAAAATGCAAATAGACCCATATTTATCACCCTGCACACAGTTGCAGTCCAAGTGGATCAAAGGCTTCAACCTAAAACCAGACACACTAAATCTTAGAATTTTTCTTAAAGTAGATGGGATCTAACACACAGATAATCAACTGGATATGAGTCTCAGCATTTGCTTTGACACACTGCTAGGTAGAGGCTTTTCAGATGCCCTCTGTGGTAGGCTCCTGTCCTGTTACTTGTGTCCTCCTACTTCCAATGTTGATCCCCTTTGTCTTTCTAGATGAGGATTGATCATCTGACTCAGGGTCCTCTTTCTTCTTTGTTTCCTTTAAGTGTACATATTTTAGTATATTTATCCTATCTTATAGGTCTAGTACCGACTTATAAGTGAGTTTAGACCGTGTGTGTCTTTGTGCTCCTGGGATGCCTCACTCAGGATAATCTTTTCTAGATCCCACCATTTGCGTACAAAATTCATGATTTTCTTGTTTATAATTGCTGAGTAGTGATATTCCATTGTGTAAAAGTACCACAATTTCTGTATCCATTCCTCCACTGATATACATCTGGGTTGTTTCCAGGTTCTGGTTATTATGAATAAAGGTGCCACAAACATGGTTGAGCAAATGCCTTTGTTGTGTACTTGAGCATCTTTTGGGCATATGCCTAGGAGTAGTATAGCTGGATCTTGAGGAAGCAGTGTTCCTGCTTATCTGAGAAAGCTCCAGATAAATTTCCAAAGTGGCTATACAAGTTTACATTCCCACCAGCAATGGAGGAGGGTTTCCCTTTCTCCATAACCTCTCCAGAATGTGATGTCACTTGAGTTTTTGATCTTAGCCATTCTGATGGGTGTAAGGTGAAATCTCAGGGTCATTTTGATTTGCATCTCTCTGATGGCTAAGGATGTTGTGCATCTCTTTAAATATTTCCCTGCTATTTTCTATTCTTCTACAGAGAATACTCTGTTTAGTTACATACCCCATTTTTAAATTGGATTGCTTAAATTATTGCCTTTTAACTTCTTAGTTCCTTATATATTCTGGCAGAATGCAGGGAATCATATGAAAGAAGGGAGAGTTGGTATGAACTACAGGGGACAGAAACAGGGAATCTTATGAAAGAAGGGGGAGTTAGTATGACCTAGAAGGGACAGGAGCCCCACAAGAACCAAATATATCGGGGCACATGGGTCTTCTATGAGACTGTTTCTCCAACTAAGGACGATGCATGGATGTAGCTCAGATGTAACCCACCATAGCTTAATACCCAAGTGGGTTCCCTAGTAAGGGAGACAAGGATTATTTCTTACATGAACTCAATGACTGGCTCATTGAGCTTTCCCCCACCCCCACCCCTGAAGGAGGAGCAACCTTGCTAGGCCACAGAAGAGGACATTGCAGCCAGTCCTGAAGATACCTGATAAGCTAGGGTCAGATGGAAGGGGAGGAGGACCTCCGATATCAGTGGACTTGGAAGGGGGCAGGGAGGAGGTGATGGAAGGAGGGTGGGATTGGGAAGGAAATAGGGAGGGGGCTACAGCTGGGATACAAGTGAATGACCTGTGATTTAAAAAAAGAAAAGAAAAGAACGAAACTTGTTAACTCAAAAAAAAAAACCTGGATAATGTAAAGAGATATATTTAATAAATGGGAAGTCATTACCAAACCCTCTCCTTTTGAGATTAAGAATCTATTGAAAGATTGTAACAGCTAGAAGTGTTGGATGCCCCAAAGGTACACCTGCCTTCCAGACAGAATAGGAATGATTCACATATAAAATCAGAGATGTGGCAGCAAGCAGAATGCTAGCTCATACTCAAGCTAGACAGGTTCACAACAGTGAGATAAGAGAGTGGACATAGGAGTCCATCTTAAAAAGGAAGTATCTTCAAAATAATTTTCTCCAGTGAAATATTACTAGGTACATTGAAACTAATAAAATCTGAGATTAAAAAGGGAACATAAAAACATACTTAGGAACTCCAGAGAATCATGAGACTGTACTTGTAAAATATGTTCTCCACCAAAGTAGAAAAGCTAAAGGAAATGGAAAATTATCTCAATCTATACCACCTACTAAAGTTAAAAAACTCACATAAGCAATTTTAACAAACATATAACTCCTAGTAAAAAATAACGAGTAACTAAAAATTCAGGGTCAAATGGTTTTAGTGCCATATTTTATCAAACTTTCAAAGAAGAATTAATGACATACTCTTCGAATTATTTCACAAAATAGAAACAGAAGGAATATTTCTCAATTTATTACATGAAGTTATTGTTATTCTAATACCTAAACCACATAAAGACTCAACAGAGTTATAGAAAAATTTCTTTCATGAACATACGTGGAAAACTAATCCATAAAATACTTGTGGACTTACTTCACTCAGGATGAGCCTTTCTAGTTTCATATATTTGCCTGCAAATTCCATGGATAATCCTGAGTGAGGTAGTGCAGACTCAGAAAGGCACACATGGTATGCACTCACTTACAAGCAGATATTAACCATGTATTACAGGATAACCATTCTAAAATTCACAGACACAAAGGAGTCTGGGCCTAAGGGAGGTCTTCCTTGAATCTCACTCAGATGGGGAAATAAAAAGGCAGTGAAAGTGGATGTAGAGAGGGAACTGGATAGGAGAGGGGTTTTTTTTTTGGGGGGGGGAGAGAGGAAGGGAACAACCATATTTAGAGAGAGTGTGTAGAGGAGGTGAGAGGACTTGGAAAGAAAAGGGAATCTGAGGACAGAGCGTCTCTGGAGACCTGTGACAGGGTAAGCTGCAGGGAGTTTATGGGCATGGCTTTAGCTGAACCTTCTAGCAGAGGGAGACAAGAAGACTGAGGAGGCAACCTTCTAGCCAGGCAGGACCTATACACACAAAAAAACTTTAAACCAAAATTTAGCCTACAAGATGTGCAGGGATAAAGACAGAGCAGAAACTAATGGAATGCCCAACCTGTGCCTTGTTCAACCTGAGACCCACCTCATTGGAGATAGACAATCCCTGAAACCACTAACAATATTCTGCTATGTTTACAGACAGGAATCCTAGCATAAATATCCTCTGAGAAGCCACACCCAGTAACTGATAGAATCAGATGCTGAGACTCACATCCAAGGATTACCAGGAGCTTGAGGAGTCTTTTAGAAGCACAGAAGGACCTGATGAGAACAAGAATGCCACAATACCAACAGTGTCAACTAACCTAACAAGTACCAAACAAAGAACATGCATGGATTGGCTCTAGACTTCCTACAGCCTTGCAACTTGACCTTTATATGAGTTCCCTAGTAGGTTGAACAGGTGCTGTTTTAATGTGACTTGATAAGCTGAGATACCCCCCCCTTTCTAGAGGAGAAGGGGAGAGGGATAAGAGGAAGAGGTGAGAATGTGGGCAGGGAGGAGATGAGGGGGCTCTGATCAACATGTAAAGTGAATAAATAAGTCCAAACTAAATAATACTTGCAAATTGAATCCAAAAATACATCAAAATATCCTCTACCATAATCAAGTAGGCATCATAACAGAGATACAGGGATAGTTCAATATAAGAAAATCAGTAAATGTAATCCATCATACAAATAAACTGAAAGAAAAATGCATTATCATTTCATTATATTCAGAAAAGAACTTTGACAAAATCCTTCATTTTAAAAGTGCTAGATAAATTAGGGATACAAGAAACTTAATAAATATAATAATTTATAACAAGCCAACATCAAATTAAATGGAAAGAAACTTGAAGCAACTCTGCTAAAATCAGGATCAAGACAAGATTGCCCACACTCTCCGTATTTATCTAGTATAGTACTTGAAGTTTTAGATACAGAAATAAGACAATTGAGGAAGATCAATGATATACAAATTAGAAAGGAAGAAGTTAAAGCATCATTTATTGTTTTGTTTTTTATCTTATGTTTTAATTTTTTATTAATTGCACTTTATTCACTTTGTATGCTCCCTGTAGCTCCCCCTCCTCCCCTCCCAATCCTTCCCTTTCTTCCCCTTTTCCATGTAGGCCCCTGCCAAAGCCCACTGATAGGGGAGGTCTTCTTTTCCTTCCTTCTGATCCTAGTCTATTAGGTCTCATCAGGAGTGGCTGCATTGTCTTCCTATGTGGCCTGGTATGGCCTGGTAGGACTGCTCCCCTCTTAGAGGGAGTGATCAAAGAACATGCCAATCAGTTCAGGTCAGAGACAGTCCCTGTATGAATTACTATGGAATTAACCCAATTGGAAGCTGAACTGCCACGGGCTACATCTGTGCAGGGGTTCTAGGTTATATCCATGGATGCTAC
Organism: Pachyuromys duprasi; assembly: GCA_028658305.1. Classification (NCBI taxonomy): domain Eukaryota; kingdom Metazoa; phylum Chordata; class Mammalia; order Rodentia; family Muridae; genus Pachyuromys; species Pachyuromys duprasi. Next base: position 63,641,689 of record CM053761.1, read on the forward strand.
TAGGTTGTAATATCAGTCTCAGGGAAGACCCCTGTGCTCAGATATTTTGGTTCTGTTGTTCTCCTTGTGGAACTTCTGTCCTCTCCAGATATCAATATTCCCCACTTCTTTCATGAGATTCTCTGCATTCTGCTCAAAGGTTGGCCAAAAGTCTCAGCATCTGCTTTGATAATCTGCAAGGCAGAGCATTGCAGAGGCCATTTGTGGCAGGCTCCTGACTTGTTCCCTGTTTTCTCCTTCTTCTGATTTCCATCCCCATTGCCTTTCTGGATGTGGACTGAGCATTTTAGCCAGAGTCCTTCTTCTTGATTAGTTTCTTTAGGTGTAGAGATTTCAGTATGTTTTTCCTATATTATATATCTATATAAGTGAGTATATAACATGTATATTTTTCTGCTTCTGGGATAGCTCATTCAGATGATCTTTTCCAGTTCCCACCATTTACTTGCAAATTTCATGATTTCCTTGTTTTTTATTGTTGAGTAGTATTCCATTGTGTAGATGTACCACAATTTGTGTATGCATTCCTCAGTTGAGGGGCATCTGGGTGGTTTTGAGAAAATGTTCTTATTGTGTACTTGAGCCTCTTTTGGATATATGCCTAGGAGTGGTATAGCTGGATCTTGAGGAAGCACTATTCCTAGCTGTCTGAGAAAGTGCCAAGTTGATTTCCAGAGTTGACTGTAAAGCTTTACATTCCCACCAGTAGTGGAGGAGGGTTCCCATTTCTCCTCAACCTCTCCAGCATGTGTTGTCACTTGAGTTTTTTATTTTGGCCATTCAGATGGGTATAAGGTGAAATCTCAGGTTCGTTTTGATTTGCATTTCCCTGATGGCTAATGAGTTTGAGCATTTCTTTAAGTGTTTCTCTGCCATTCGATATCCCTCTATTGAGAATTCTCTCTTTAGCTCTGTTCTCCATTTTTTAATTGGATTATTTGATTTGTTGTTTTTTTTTTAACTTTAGTTCTTTATATGTACTGGATATCAGCACTCTGTCAGATATAGGATTGCTGAAGATCCTTTCCAAATCTGTAGGTAGTCATTTTGTTCTTATGACAGTGTCCTTTGCTTTACGGAAGCTTTTCAGTTTCATGAGGTCCCATTTTTTGATTGTTGCTCTTAGAGCCTGTGCTCTTGGTGTTCTGTTCAGGAAGTTATCTCCTGTGCCAATGAGTTCAAGGACCTCCCCAATTTTTCTCCTAGCAGGTTTAGTGTGTCTGGTTTTATATTGAGGTCTTTGATCCACTTGGACTTTAGTTTTGTGCAAGGTGCTAAGTATGGATCTATTTGCATTTTTCTACCCAGTTAGACCAGCACCATTTGTTGAAGATGCTATCTTTTTTCCATTGTATGGTTTTTGCATCTTTGTCAAAAATCAGGTGTCCATAAGTGTGTGGGTTTATTTCTGGGTCTTCTATTCCGTTCCGTTGATCCACCAGTCTGTTTCTATGACAGTACCATGCAGTTTTTATTACTGTTGCTCTATAGTACAGCTTCAGATCAGGGATGGAAATACCTCCAGAAGATCTTTTATTATAGAGGAATGTTTTTAGTAATTCTGGGTTGTGGATTGTTCTTTCAATGTCTGTAAAGAATTGTGTTGGTAATTTGATGGGAACTGCATTGAATCAGTAGAAAGGTTTTCGAAAGATGGTCATTTTTACTAAGTTCATCCTGCCTAGTCATGAGCATGGGAGATCTTTCCATCTTCTGATATCTTCTTCTAATTCTTTCTTCAGAGACTGACTTTTTCTTTTTTTCATACAAGTCTTTAACTTGCTTGGTTACAGTCACCCCAAGGTACTTTATGTCTTTTGTGGATACTGTGAAGTGAATTGATTCCCTAATTTCTTTCTTTGCCCTTTTGTCTTTTGTATACAGGATGGTTACTGATATTTTTGAGTCAATTTTGTATCCAGCCACTTTGCTGAAGGTGCTTATCAGCTGTAGGAGTTTTCTCATAGGATTTTTTTGGGGTCATTCAGGTATACTCTCATATCATCTGCAAATAGTGATACTTTGACTTCTTCCTTTCTGATTTGTATCCTCTTGATCTCCTTCAATTGTCTTATTGCTCTCACAAGGACTTCAAGTACTATGTGGAAGAGATATGGAGAGAGTGGGCAGCCTTGCCTTGTCCCTGATTTCAGTGAGATTGGTTTAAGTATCTCTCTGTTTTGTTTGATGTCTGCTATAGGCTTGATGTATATTGCCTTTACTATGTTTAGGTATGTGTCTTGTACCCCTGATCTCTCCAATACTTTAAATATGAATGGATATTGGATTTTTTCAAATGGTTTTTCAGCCTCTAAGGAGATTATCATGTTTTATTTTTCTTTCATTTTGTTAATATGGTGGATCACATTTATGGATTTCCATATATTGAACCACTCCTGCATACCTGGGATGAATCCTAATTGGTCATACTGGATGATATTTTTGATGTGTTCCTGTATTTTGTTTGCAAGTATTTTTTGAGTATTTTCACCTCAATGTTCATAAGGGAGATTGGACTAAATTTTTTTCTTTGTTGGGTCTTTGTGAGGTTTAAGTGTCAAGATGAATGTGGCTTCATAGAATGAGTTTAGTACCATTCCTTCTGTTTCTATTTAGTGGAATAGTTTGAAGAGAACTGCAGTTAGCTCTTCCTTGAAGGTCTGGTAGAATTCTGCACTGAAACCATCCCATCCTGGGCTTTTTTGGCATGAGAGACTTTTGATGACCGCTTCTATTTCCTTAGGGGATATAGGACTACTTAATTGATTTATCTGTTCTTGATTCATCTTTGGCAAGTGGAATCGATCAAGAATATTGTCCATTTCATTCAGATTTTCAAATTTTGTGGCGTATAGACTTTTGAAGTAAGTCATAATGAGAGTTTGTATTTCCTCAGTGTCTGTTGTTATGTCCCCCTTTTCATTTGGATAGTTTCTCTTTGCCCTTTAGTTAATTTGGCTAAGGATTTGTCTATCTTGTTGATTTTCTCCAAGAACCAGCTCTTGGTTTCATTGATTCTTTGAATTGTTTTATTTGTTTTTAATTTATTGATTTCATCAGCCCTGAGTTGGATTATTTCCAGCTGTCTACTTCTCTTTGGTGTGCCTGCTTTTCCCCTCTCCCCAGGGCTTTTAGGTGAGCCATTAAGTTGCTTGCATGAGATGTTTCGAATTTCTTCTTGAAGGCACTTAGTGCTATGAACTTTCCTCTTAACACTGCTTTCATCGTGTTCCATAAGTTTGGGTGTGTTATGCTTTCACTTTTATTGAATTCTCGGAAGACTTTCTTTCTTTCTTCCCTGACCCAGCTGTCATTGAATAGCAAGTTGTTCAGTTTCCATGTGTGTGTAAGCTTTTTGTTATTTCTGTTGTTGTTGAGATCCAGCTTTAGTTCATGGTGGTCAGATAGGCTATATGGGATTTTTTCAATCTTTTTGTATCTGTTGAGACTTGTTTTGTGACCAACCATATGGTCTATTTTGGAGAAGGTTCCATATATTGCTGAGAAGAAGGTAAATTCTTTTGTGTTTGGGTGAAAGGTTCTGTAGATGTCTGTTAGGTCTATTTGATTCATGACCTCTGTTAGAGTCATTGTGTCTTTGTTTAATTTCTGTTTTGTTGAACTGTCTTTTGTTGAGAGTGGGGTGTTGGAGTTTCCCACTATTAATGAGTGGGGATCTATGTGTGGTTTCAGTTTTATTAATGTTTCTTTTACAAATTTGGATGCTCTTGTATTTTGGAGCAGAGATGTTCAGAATTGTGATGTCTTCTTGGTGGAGTTTTCCATTGATAAGTATGAAATGACCTTCCCCATCTCTTTTCATTAATTTTGGTTGAAAATCTATTTTATTAGATATTAGAATGGCTACTCAGGTTGTTTCTTGGGTCCATTTGCTTGGGAAACTGTCTTCCAGCCATGTACTCTCAGGTAATATCTATCTTTGCGACTTAGGTGTGTTTCTTGTATGCAACAGATTGTTTGGTCTTGTTTACGTGGTGTCCCCTCTGTTAGTCTGAGTCTTTTTTTTTTTTTTTTTGGAGAGTTGAGTCCATTGATGTTAAGTGAAATTAATGAGCAGTGGCTGTTACATGCTTTGATTTTGCTGTTGGCTCTGGCAGTGTGTTTGTGTGTTTGGCTACTTTAAGTTTTGCTGTGGTGAGCTTATTTATTTCCTGTGTTTTCCAGAATGTAGTTGTTTTTCTGGGTTCTCTTTTTCCTTCTAGTATCTTCATTAATGCTGGATTTGTGGGCAGGTATTGTTGAAATTTGTTTTTGTTGTTGAATATCTTGTTTTTTCCATGTATTATGACTGCGAGCTTTGCTAGATATATTAGCCTGGGCTAACATCTGTGTTCTCTTAGGGTGTGCATGATATCCATCCAGGTTCTTCTGGCTTTCATTGTCTCTGTTGAGATTCTAATGGGTTTGCCATTATATGTTTCTTGGCCTTTTTCTCTCACAGCTTTTAGTATTTTTTTTTCTTTGTCTGTATACTTACTGTTTTGATTATTATGTGGTGGGAGGATTTTCTTTTCTGGTCTAATTTATTAGGTGTTCTGTATGCCTCTTGTATGTTTATAGGCCTCTTCTTTAAGTTGGGGAAATTTTCTTCAATGATTTTGCTGAAAATATTTTCTAGGCCTTGGAGGAGGGAATCTTTTTTTTTTTATCTATTCCTATTATTCTTAGGTTTTGTCTTTTTATGTTGTCTTGGATTTATTGCATGGTCTGTCAAGAATTTTTTGGATTTAACATTTTCTTTGATGGATACGTTGATTTCTTTCACTGTATCTTCTACACCTGAGATTCTTTCTTCCATCCCTTGTAGTCTGTTGGTTATGCTTACCTCTTCAGTTCCTGATTCCTTCCCTAAATTCTACCTTTCCAAGATTTCCTCCATTTGTGTTTTCTTTAATTTTTCCAATTCTATCTTCAGATCTTGAGCCATTTCATTGATTTCCTTCACCTGTCTGATTCTATATTCCTGTTTTTCTTTTACTTCCTTCAACATTCCTCTGTTTCTTTTATTTCTTTCAGTGATTTAATTATTTCTTCTTTGAAGGCCACAAACTGTTTGGCTGCATCTTTCTGTATTTCTTCACGGATGGCCATAATCTGTTTGATTTTATCTTCCTCTAATTCTTTAAGTATTTTATTTGTTTCCTCTATTATCCTCTTCATCAGCATCAAAGGAAGGGCTTCTTGAATTTTAATTATGCTGGAGTGTCCATGGCTGCTCGCCCCTGGATGACTGGTTTCTGGAGATGTCATTCATTAATTGTTTTGTAAAGAGAGAGTGTAGTTGCAAAGAATTGGGGAGAAAAAAACATGAAAAAGAATGTCTATGAAAACAGGAGGGATTGCAGCAACAGATCAGTGGAAAATATTGCTGCTGAGTATCAATGAGAGCATGATTAATCCCAGCCACTACTTTAAAAGTTGTATGTGTGCTGGCAGGGACCTGTAATCCCAACAAGGTGTGATAAGAGACAGGAAGATTAGTCATGCTTCTGTTCTCTAGCCTCACTTTTGCTTTAGTGAGAAACCTTGCATTAAAAAAAACATATGACAGAAAGTGATCAAACTGTGATATCAAAGACCTACCCCTGGTCTGTATACCTGTGTTTACATGAACACATGCATCTGAACACCTAACAAAGGATAACATAAAGAACAAAGTACAAAAGAGAATATCCCAAAGTAATATATAATAAGCAACAATTGAGAAATTTTATTATTTATGATAATATTTATTAAACATTTGTGACAATTCATGTTGAAACAATGGTTCTTGTCCCTTGCTTTAAATTTCAGAGTATTTTGGATACTCTGTTTTAGTACTTGTTTTATTACTCAAATGTCTATGAATCTTTTTATAGATAAAGACTTGATTTCAATGTTTTCCTGTATTTAGCAACCTTTTGTAGAATAATACTTTTATAGGAAGGCTGAGACATACTCATAAAAAATAATCACCACTTATAACCCCCTATCCCTTTCCAAAGACATGAAGGCTCATCAGATACTTTCTTTTTGTTAATTCTATATTTCATCAATGTTGTTATCTACACAATGGGTAGGAAAGAAAAAAAAAAGAAAAAAAAGAAAAAAGTCCTTCTTATTTAGTTAAGCATAATACAACATTAAAGGAACACTGTCCCCTCATGATACTGTAAACACAAACACTTAGCACTTAGGATGGGTATATTTTAAATGTAAGAAACTTCTCACATATGAATGTATTTTCAGTCAAAATTTGTTACACTTTAACAATGCTCTGAAGACCAAACATTCCCTGTTAGAGACCATATCTTTACATTAATTTAGCATTGCCCATAGCTTCCTAAAGAGCTGTTGCTTGTGTCTAGCTAACTTAAGTAATTCCAGTAAGCATCAGAGAAAGTGGTATTCAAGAGAGCCTTTTGTGTAAATAGCATGATTCAGTATAAAAGTAAGCTCACTCACTTTTGCCAAGCTGTCTATATGTAAATGTTCAATGTCAGGTATGCATTTTAAGTGGTTCCAATAATTCTCATCAATTGATAGGTTGTCCACTTTTCTAAGTCATGGAAAAATTGTTGGAAACCTAAAATGAGCTTTTTATTTGATCTTCCCATATGTACATCACCCAATTTTATGATGTCTCACTCTCTGAAACATTTACTTTCAAATTAGAAGCATGAAATATGCTTTAATTGGACCAAATGATACTTTGTCCCTTTGTACCCTAATAAGACGAACAAAACAGTCATTGTGATCTAAGTGTTGACAGACAGAGCTAAGTGTGGGGGAGTTCTATGATGACATTCACGTTTTAATAATGAGAACCTAATTGTCATTTAACCATTTGTGGTAGAATGTTTTTTTCATGTCTGTCTGAATATAAATTTGAGCATAATGGTACGTTCAAATTTTCCAAAAGAACAATGTTGCAAAATTCTATCAGCTACTTCACAAATGACAGAAGAAATAACTTTTGAAGAGCAAATTATGAATTACTAAAGCATGCAAGCACCATGGCGAGAATTACAATGATCTCAATCAGTCATTCTCAGCTCAGGTGGTTTTAGTTTAATGTTTTTGAAATTAATTTTATTTACATATTTATTTATTACAGTTTACTCACTTTGTATCTCCTCTCCAGCCTCCTCTCTTGTCTCCTCCCAGTCTCACCCACCCTCCTCATTCTTCCTCTATGCTCTTTCCCTAGTATCCTGATTGGAGAGGGCCTCCTCCCCTTCTTTTTTTTTTTTTTTTTGATATAAGGTTGTGCTT
>CM053761.1:63649463-63669414 GCA_028658305.1 Pachyuromys duprasi
CAGCAAAATCAGAAACGAAAAGGGGGACATAACTACAGACTCTGAGGAAATCCAAACAATCATTAGGTCTTACTACCAAAGCCTATATGCCACAAAATTTGAAAACCTCAATGAAATGGACAATTTTCTTGAGAGATTCCACCTGCCTCCTCCCCTTCTATCTGATCGTAGCCTATCAAGTCTCAACAAGGCTGGCTGAATCAACTTCCTCTGTAGCCTGGCAAGGCTGCATCCCCCCAGGAGGAAGTGATCAAAGGATAAACTTACTAAAATCTAAAGGCCTAAAGCAACAAGGAGAGTCCTAGGGAAGATGCTTAATCTTCATTCAGAAGGGCAAACAGGATAGACATCAGCAATAGGAGAAGGCAAGGAACAGGACAGGAGCCTTCTACTGAGGACCTCTGAATGACTCTACCCACCAGGGTATCAAAGGAGATACTGAGACTAATACACAAACTTTGGGCAGAGTGCAGAAATCCTTATGGAAGAAGTAGATAGAAAGACCTGGAGGGGAGAGGAACTCCACAAGGAGAAAAACAGCCTGTTTTACTGTTCAGTTTCCAAGTGAGTTCCCTAGTAAGGGGTACAGGGGTTGTTTCTGACATTATGAGGTCAGGTGTTTTTAAGAAGTAACTGGCAAAATAACATCCTTTTATACATTAAAATTTTCAGTGCATATAGCATCCAATTTTATATTAACTTTCTTAAATACTTAATTTCCCACATGATTGTGAAATAATCACCAAAGTTTCAGTATTAAACTATGTAGAATAAAAATAAAATTATATTCATTTACAAAACTTTGTGAACCAAATTAATGTAATACTTGTGAATCCTCATATCGAAATAAGCAATATCCTCCAATTATTTTACCTGAAATTTGGTTAAATTATTTCCTGAGAAAATAACTGTGCTCCCTTACAGCTGAATGTGAATTTTTTATATATTCTGGAAAGGAAAAGATAAGTTTTCAAGTACTTTGAATGTGTCCTACTTGGGTGAATGCCAGGAATTCTAATACATGCCTAAATAGGAAAATGAGAGATAGACAAAAAAGTTTTATCAGACTGAAAATATATTTAAAAATATAATGCTTCTGTGTCTATGTATATGCTTGAGTGCATGTAGATTGAAAACAAAATTTGAAATTTAATGAAATATTAATGGCACAAATTAGTAGTGCTTCTGTGTGAATAGAATTTAAAACATGACACAGGAAGATGTATTAATTGATGTATAGTCTCTTTAATGAAAATAGTTGTGAGATGAGTGGCTGTTTTTTCAGATTCCAATAATACCTTATATAGGTATCATTAAATGTATACCTACCACTTTGGAAATCAGTCTGGCACTTTCTCAGAAAATTAAGAATAGTGCTACCTCAAGATCCAGCTATACCACTCCTAGGCGTATATACAAAAGATGCTCAAGTGTAAAACAAGGACATTTGCTCATCCATGTTCATAGCAGATTTATTTGTAAAAGCTAGAAGCTGGAAACAATCTAGATGTCCCTCAACTGAGGAATGGATACAGAAATTGTAGTACATTTACACAATGGAATGTTACTCAGCAATTAAAAACAAAGAAATCATGATATTTGCAGGCAAATGTTGGGAACTAGAAAAGAACTTCCTGAGAGAGGTATCCCAAAAGCAGAAAGACACACACCACACGGTATATACTCACTTCTAAGAGGATATTAGACATATAATATAAGAAAATTCATACTAAAACCTGTACACCTAAAGTGGCTAATCAGTAAGGTAAGATGCTCAATCATCATTCAGAAAGGCAAATGGGATGGACATCAGAAGAGGGGGAAAACAGGGAACAGGACAGGAGCATTTGGTAGCAAAGACAGATTCTGAAAGACTCTGCCCTGCAAGGCATCAAAGCAGAGCCTGAGACTCATAGCCAAACTTTGGGCTGAGTGCAGGGAATCTTATGAAAGAAAGAGAGGATAGAAAGACCTGGAGGGGACAGGAGCTCCACAGAGAGAGAGAAAAAAATGGGCGCAGGGATCTTTTCTGATACTGATACTCCAGCCAAGGACCATTCATAGAGATAACCCAGAACCCCTGCACAGATATAGTCCCTGGCAACTCAGTGTCCAAGTGGGCTCCCTAGTAATGGGAACAGGGAATGTATCTGACATGAACTCAATGGCCTGCTCTTCGATCACCTCCCTCTGAGGTGGGTGCAGCCTTACCAGGCCACAGAGGAAAACAGTGTAGCCAGACCTGATAAGACCCAATATACCAGGATAAGATTTAAGGGGATGAAGACATCCCCTATCAGTGGACTGGGGGACAGACATGGATGGAGACAGGGAGGGAAGGAGGAATGAAAGGGTATGGGGGGCGGGGGGCTACAGTTGGTATACACAGGAAATAAACTGTAATTAAATAATTTTTTAAAAATGTATACCTATATAAAATGGAAAAATTAAAGCTTTCCACACTACTCATGGAGAAAAGACTGAGTGAACATTTTTCCTATCTCTATAATTAAAAAATAATAATTAAGCCATCAGTGTATGGTTATCTTGAATGAATTACATAAAAGAATTGCTATGACAGACAAAAGAAAAAAATTACAATCAATATCATGAATTATCCGATAGAGAAATCATAAGGTTTTAGCTGGGATGTTTGCCACTAGATATGAAACAAAGCAATTAGAAGTTTATGGTAGTTTTTATTTCATAGATTACCATAAGTGTTGATGGGTGTGTTATTGTAACACCCCTTCCCTGAAAACTAGGTATTCATCAAAAGTTCACACTTTTAGGCTTTTTCTCCATGAGATACCAAGAGTTCGTCACAGCCAGGTGGAAAAGTTTTTATTATTATTATTATTATTATTATTATTATTATTATTATTATTATTATTTAGCTTATGTGATTAAATGCTTGGGAAGAATAAATCTAAGACAAGACATTTTTATTTAGTTTTTAAAATAATTTCTTTATTTTTATATTAATCACAGGTTATGTACTTTATATCCCAGCCATAGACCCCTACCTCATTCCCTCCCACTCTCCCCATCCCTCCCTCATCTCCTCCCTGCCCCTTACAAGTCCACTGATAGGAGAGGACCTCCTCCCCTTCCATCTGACCCTAGCTTATCATGTCTCTTCAGGGCTGGATACAATGTCCTCTTCTGGGGTCTAGCAAAGCTGCTCCTCCCTCGGGAAGGGGAGGTTAAAGAGCTAGCCATTAAGTTCATGACAGAAATAGTCCCTGTTCCCCTTACTAGGATACCCATTTGGATACTGAGCTACCATGGGCTATATCTGAGCAAGGGTTCTAGGTTATATCCATCCCTGGACCTTGGTTGGAGAAGCAGTCTCATATAAGACTATTGTGCCCTAGTCTATCTGGTCTTTGTGGAGCTCTTGTCCTCTCCAGGTCTTACTAACTCCCCCAAACCACTCTGCCGAAGGTTTGGTTGTGAGTCTTAATATCTGCTTTGATACATTGCTAGATAGAGTCTTTCAGAGGCCCTCTGTGGTAGGCTCCTGTCCTGTTGTTTGTTTTCTCCTAGACAATGTCATTCCCATTTGTCTATCTCAGTGAGGACTGATCATCTTACCCTGGGTCCTCTTTCTTGCTTATCTTCTTTAGGTATATAGATTTCAGTATGTTTATCCAATCTTATATAAGTGAGTATATACCATGTGTTTCTTTCTGCTTTTGGGATACCTCACTTAGGATGATCATTTCCAGATCCCACCATTTGCCTGCGAATTTCATGATTTCCTTGTTTTTAATTGCTGAGTAGTATTCCATTGTGTAAAAGTGGATGATTTCTGCACCCATTCCTTGACTGAGGGACATCTGGGTTCTTTCCAGGTTCTGGCTATTACAAACAAAGCTGCTACCAACATAGTCAGGGATGTGGATACCTCCCGATGATCTGCTATTATACAGTATTGTTTTGGAAATTCTGGGTTTTTTGTTTCTCCATATGAAGTTGAAAAATTTTTTTTCAAGATCTGCAAAGAATTGTGTTGGTATTTTGATGAAAATTACATTGAACATGTAGATTGCTTTTGGCAGAATGGTCATATTCACTATGGTAATCCTACCAATCCATGAGCACGGGTGCATTTTCCATTTTCTGATATCTTCTTTAATTTCTTTCTTCAGAGATTTGAAGTTTTTCTCAAACAGATCTTTCACTTGCTTGGTTAGAGTCACCCTAAGGTACTTTATGCTATTACTGGATATTGTGAAGGGTATTGTTTTCTTAATTTCTTCCTCTGCCCTTTTGTCTTTGGTGTATAGGAGGGCTTCTGATTTTTTTGAGTTGATTTTCTATTCAGCCACTTTGCTGAAGGTGTTTATCAGTTGAAGGAGTTCTCTGGTTGAATTTTTGGGGTCACTCATGTATATTATCATATTGTCTGCAAATAGTGATACTTTGACTTCTTCCTTTCCAATTTGTATCCCTTTAATCTCCTTTAGTTGTCTTTTTTCCTGTAGAGATATGGAGACAATGGGCAGCCTTGTCTTGTCCCTGATTTCAGTAGGATTTATTTAAGTTTCCACTGAGTTTGATGTTTTCTATGGGCTTGCTGTATATTGCCTTTACTATGTTTAGGTATGTGTCTCGTATCTCTGATCTCTCCAAGACTTTAAACATGAATGGATGTTGGATTTTGTCATATGCTTTGTGGGCATCTGGGTAGATGATCATGTGGTTTTGTCCTTCAGTTTGTTTATATGGTGGATCACATTGATGTATTTGCGTATATTGAATCACCTTTGCATACCTAGGATGAAGCCTACTTGGTCATGGTGTATGATATTTTTGATGTGTTCTTGGATTCAGTTTGCAAGTATTTTATTGAGTATTTTTGCGTCAATGTTCATTAGAGAAAGAGGTCTGAAGTACTCTTCTTTTGTTCGGTCTTTGTGTGATTTAGGTGTCAAGGTGACTGTGGCTTCATAGAATGAGTTCAGAAGTTTTCCTTTTATTTCTATTTTGTGAAATAACTTAGATAGAATTGGAGTTAGCCTTTCTTCGAAGGTCTGGTAGAATTCTGCACTGAATCCATCTGTCCCGGGCTTTTTTTGGAAGGGAGACTGTTGATGACTGCTTCTATTTCCTTGGGTGATATAGGTCTATTCAATCTTTCTACCTGAATTTGACTTAATTTAGGTGGATGAAATCTATCAAGAAAATTGTACATTTCATTTAGATTTTCAAATTTTGTGGCATATAGGCTATTGTAAGCCCTAATGATAGTTTGGATTTCCTCAGTGTCTGTAGTTATGCCCCCCCCCTTTCATTTCTGATAATTTGCTGATTTGAATAGTTTCTCTCTACCGTTTTGTTAGTTTGGCTCTAACGGTTTGTCTGTCTTGTTGATTTTCTCAAAGAACCAGTTCTTGGTTTCCTTGATTCTTTGAATAGTTTTATTTGTTTTTAAATGATTGGTTTCAGCCCTAAGTTTGACTATTTCCAGCCGTTTGCTCCTCTTGGGTGTATTGGCTTCTTTTTTTCTAGGGCTTTCAGTTGGGCCATTAAGTTGCTTGTATGAGATGTTTCAAATTTCTTCTTGAAGGCACTTAGTGCTATGAACTTTCCTGTTAGCCCTGCCTTCATTGTGTTCTATAAGTTTGGGTATGTTGTGCTTTCATTTTCATGGAATTCTAGGAAGTCTTTAATTTCTTTCTTTATTTCTTCCCTAACCAACCTGTCATTGAGTAGCAAGTTGTTCAGTTTCCATGTATTTGCAGGCTTTTTGCTGTTTCTGTTGTTGTTGAGGTCCAACTTTAGACTATGATGGTCATATAGGATACAAGGGATTATTTCAATTTTTTTGTATCTGCTAAGGCTTGCTTTATGACCAACTATATGGTCTATTTTGGAGAAGGTTCCATGAGGTGCTGAAAAGAAGGTACACTCTTTTGATCTAAGGTGAAAAGCTCTGTACACATCTATTAGGTCCATTTGCTTTAGGGCCTCTGTAAGTGCCCTTGCATCCCTGTTTTTCTTTTGACTGGATGATGTGTCCCTTGGTGAGAGTCGAGTGTTGAAGTCTCCCACTATTAGGGTGTTGGGATCAATGTGTGATTTCAGTTTTAGTAATGTTTTATTTACAAATGTAGGTGGTCTTGTATTTGAGGCAAAGATGTTCAAAATTGTGATGTTTTCCTGTTGGAATTTTCCTTTCATGAGAAGGAAGTGCCCCTCCTTATCTTTCTTGATTAATAATTGATAGAATATCCATTTTATTAGATACTAGGATCACTACCCCAGCTTGTTTTCTGGGTCCATTTGCTTGAAACACATTTTTCCAGCCCTTTACTTTGAGGTAATGTTTATCTTCGTTGAATAGGCGTGTTTCTTGGATGCAACAGAATGTTGGATCCTGTTTCTGCAACCGTTCTGTTAGTCTGTGTCTTTTTATTGGAGAGTTGAGTCCATTGATGTTGATAGATAATAGTGACCAATGACTGTTAGTTCCTTTTATTGTGGAGTTGGTGTTCTTACTATGATTCATTGCTCTTTTTTCCCTTTTTCTTGGGGAGTTATATGTATCCTATATTTTCTTTGGTATAGTTCTTTTCATTGGATTTAAGTTTTCCTTCTAGTATCTTCTGTAGGATTGGGTTGCTGTGTAGATATTGCTTAAATTTTGTTTTGTTGTGGAATAAATTTTTTCTCCATCTATGTTGATTGAAAGCTTTGCTGAGTATAGTAGTCTGGGTTGGCATCTGTGTTCCTTTAAAGACTGCATGACCTCTGCCCAGGCCCTTCTGGCTTTCATAGTTTTTGATGAGAAATCTGCTGTGATTCTGATTGGTCTACCTTCATATGTTACTTGACCCTTTTCCCTTGCTGCCTTTAGTATTTTTTTTTTGTCGGTTTAGTGTTTTGACTACGATGTGATGTGAGGTATTTCTTTTTTGGTCTAGTATATTTGGTGTTCTGTAGGCTTCTCATATATTTATGGACATTTCTTCCTTTAGGTTGGGAAAATTTTCTTCTATGATTTTCTTAAAAATATTTTCCATTCCTTGGAGCCTGGAATTTTCTTTTTCATCTATTCCTATTACTATTAGGTTTCGTCTTTTCATGGTATCCTTGATTTCTTGGATGTTTTGTGTTTGGGACTTTTCTGATTTTATTTTTTCTTTGAGTGAGGAATCAATTTCAGCAAATGTATCTTCAGCTCCCAGGATTCTCTCTTCCATCTCTTGTATTCTATTGGTGATGCTTACATTTGTGATTCCTGATCTTTTCTGTAAGTTCTCCAGTTCCAGGTTTTTCTCTGATTGTGTTTTCTTTATAGATTCTAATTCTGTTTTCATGCTTTGTACCATTTCCTTCATCTGATTGAATGTGACTCTTATTTTTTCTTGGGAAGAGAAGTAGAATAGATATTGTGGGTGGAAGTAAGGTTGTTGGGTACAGGAACAGGAAGGATCAGATTGAAAAAGATGGAGGATAAGAGTACAGGAAGAGACAAATGAAATGGGGGGTAGGCATTTTGTGAGTGAGGTAGAAATCTAGTGCAATGGAAATTATCAGTAATCTATACAGATGATAATAGCTAAGACTCCTTGTAATGGGGGAATATGGATCTTGAACTGGCCCTTTCCAAGAATCATGCAAGATTTACAGTGGAGAGATTGGGACACTAAGTGACTGTTTAAACTTCCTACATAACATTTGTTTTGCCAGAAAGAAAAGCTATATTAAAGGTATGTAGAAATTGGGAAGCACCAACAAAGGACTGGTCCAACATGAAAAACAAGACATAAGGGGATGCCCATCTCTCCCACTTCCTGAAAGCCCAGCACCAGAGGCTGGAAAGCACAAATACCTAGGACAGAAAGGATAATATTTTATTACTAATCATAGTCTGCTAACTTGTAGACAGGAGCCTAGCATAATCAGCCTAAGGGGTTGCTTTATCTAGCAACTAATGGAAACAGATTCAGAGACCCACAGCCAAAGGTTAGGCAGAGCTTAAGGAATCCTGAGGAAGACACGAAGGAAGTATTGTGGGAGTCAGAGGGGACAAGGACACCACAAGAAACCCCAAATCATCAATTCAACTAGGCCAATAGCAGCTCACAGACACTGAAATGACAACCAGGAAACTTTCATGGTTCTGACCTAGGCCCTCTACATTTATACTATTGTTGTGAAGCTTGGTTTTCTTGAAGGACTTTTAACAGTGGTAGAGAGAACTTTCTGTGATTCCTTTGTCTGCCTTGGGGACCTTTTTCTTCATACTGGGTTACATCACCTAGCTTTAATGATAGAGAAGATGCTTAGGTGTATTGCAACTTGATATGACATATTTGGTTCATATCCCTGGGAGGACTGCCCTTTCCTGAAGAGAAACAGAGAAGGAGTGGATAGAAAGGGGAATGGACTGAAAGAAGAGGAGGGAGGAGAAAAGGTGGCTGTGGAGTAATATTTGAGAGAAAAGTAAGCAAGTGAATACATACACACATACATACATACATCTAAAATAATAATATTAAATGTATATTCTACTCCTGGAATCTATGAATGTGTTATTATTTGTAGAGGTTAAACAATTTATATTTTTATTCACATAAAATGTCCTGGAAAGGAAACTATAAAATAAAGGGCATTACTTGAGGTTACATAAGAATGGAAAGGGGACAGAGTAAAGATAAACTATCTTCAGGGTGATAAAAATGCTTTAAGATGGAATGGTAGTGATGTCTGCATGACTCATCAAATGTACTCAAAATGACTGACTTATCCATTTAAAACAGTTCTTAGATTTTCTGATAAACACAGGTTATGTGTCCAAAACATATGTATAAAATGTTAAATATATTTATTGTAAAACAAAGTTTCTACATTAGAAATTTTTTTAAAAGTTGGACAGAAAAAAAGTAACAGAAGAAAAACAGAATAACATGAAAAGGCATAAAATCAAAGGCCCACTCACATACATACTCATGATTATCATAAGAACACTAAACTGGAAGCCACACGAGAAATACAGAGGCTATGATACAGACCCATGGAGTCCCTATGCTTTGCTTCAGTCTCTGTGACTTTGCATGCATTTTGCTTCTATTAATGTAGAGAGTCTTGTTTCCTTGGTGTCTTCCATTCCTTCTGGCTCGTAAATGCTTTCCAATGCCTTTTTTAAAAATATTTTTTCATTTTAATTTTTATTAATTACACATTATTCACTTTGTATGCCCCCATAAACCCCTCCCTTCTTCCTTCCCAATCCCACCCTTCCTCCCCCTTCTCCACGCATGCCCTTTACCAAGTCCTCTGATAGGGAAGGTCTTCCTCTCCTTCCTTCTGATCATAGTCTATCAGATCTCATCAGAAGTGGCTGCATTATTTTCTTCTATGTCCTGGTAAGGCTGCCCCCCCCATCAGGGTGATGTGATCAAAGAGCAGGCCAATCAGTTCATGTCAGAGGTAGTCCTTGTTACTATGGAACCCACTTGGACACTGAACTGCCATGGGCTATATCTGTGCAGTAGTTCTAGGTTATCTCCATGCATGGTACTCAGTTGGAGTATGCGTCTCAGGAAAGGCCCCTGTGCCCAGGTTTTTTGGTTTTGTTGTTCTCCTTGTGGAGCTCCTGTCCTCTCCAGACCTTACTATTTCCCACTTCTTTCATAGGATGCCAGGCACTCGGCCAACACTTGGCTATAAGTCTCAGCAAAGTCTCTGCTTTGATAGTCTGCAGGGCAGAGCCTTTCAGAGGTCCTATATGGCAGGCTCCTAACGTGTTTCCTGATTTCTCTCTCTTTTGATGTCTATCCTCTTTGCCTTTCGGGATTGGGACTGAGCATTTTAGCCAGAGACCTCCCACTTGATTAGTTTCTTTAGGTGACTTTAGTAGATTTATCCTATATTATATGTCTATATGAGTGAGTATGTAGTGTGTGTGTCTTTCTGCTTCTGGGAAAGCTCACTCAGATTATTTTTTCCAGTTCCCACCATTTACCTCTAAATTTCATAATTTTCTTGTTTTTCATTGCTGAGTAATATCCCATTGTGTAGATGTACCACGATTTCTGTATCTATTCCTCAGTTGAGGGGCATCTGGGTTGTTTCCAGCTTCTGGCTATTACAAATAAAGCTGCTACAAACATGATTGAGCAAACTTCCTTATTATGTACTTGAGCCTCTTTTGGATATATGCCTAGGAGTGGTATAGTTAGATCTTGAGAAAGCATTATTCCTAGTTGTCTGAGAAATGGCCAGATAGATTTACAGAGTGGTTGTACAAGTTTGCATTCCAACCAGCAGTGGAGGAGGGTTCCCCTTTCTCCACAACCACTCCAGCATGTGTTATCACTTGAGGTTTTTGTTTGTTTGTTTTTTGTTTGTTTTGTTTTATGAGACCCTGATCTCTGAAGGGAGGAATTTAATGGAGAAATCTCATTTAGGCATGAGTGCTTTGAGGTCTTTTATTTTCTGCTTAATATCTGGCTATGTATTTTTTTCCCATCTGCTGCACAGCATGTAATTAGTTAGGTGTTTTTATTACTTGTTACGTCAATGATAATCAAGTTACTATTGGCAGAACTACAGAGGCAAGCTAGAGAATAAGGTACTAGAAAGAACAGTTAGATATCACTAAAGAAAGGGGGGGGGGGAAATAGACTAGATAATTATGGGTGGGTAGGAATCCTGGGATGGAAAGATCATGTGTGGGCAGGGGGAAAGAAGAGCTTGAGAGAAAAATGTGAAGAGAGACAGCTAAAACTGAGGGCCATTTGAAGAGTAGTACAGAAAGCTAATACAGTATAAATTTCCTAAAATACATACATATTGAAAGGTGACCTAAATTAATTGCCAAATAATTGGAGAGACATAGTCCCAGTTAGCCAGCTATTGCCATCAATAAAACTTCCTGTAGTGGCTTTGGGTTACACACAATTAAGCTGTTGACCAAAGCTTTCCCCTGAGCATCCTCAAACAACTCAAGCTGTTGTGGAGACAAGTTGTTCTTCACTAAGTGACAGTAAAGCCCCATTGCTGAAGAGATCACCTACACAACTCATTGAACATGGAGAAGTTAAGCTGTTGCCTACATAGCAACTTCAACTCTAGGTTCTACTGTCTCTGATTCAGGAAGGTTCTCTTAGTGCTACTAAAAAAACCCTATAAAACAAACACACAAACAAACGAACCAACAAAACCCCATAAACACCAAAGTAGTCATAGATCCTTTATCTACACTACATCACAAATGGTGTACTTTCTGCAAGATACCCTAGTGCAACTGTGGACCAAAGTTGGTGGTAGTAACCAACCAGTGTCTAATTTAAATTAAGGCTCACCCCATGAGATTGAACCCATACCCAAAATCAAATATTACTAGCCTAAAAGAAAGGAAGAGAAAAATAAAAACAGTGACATAATGACTCCTACTGATATATTCTGCTACACTCACAGATAATGGCCTTTTAAAGCTATCATCTGAGAAATTTTATTACTTCAAGCTATGATAACCATAAAGAGTTGAGTATATTTATTTCTCAGAGTGTGATAAGACTGAGGCAGGAATAATAGCCCAGTGTACACCTGAGCGCATAGTGTTTCTCTAGAGGACCAATGTACACCTGAGTGCATAGTGCTTTTCCAGAGGACCAGCGTTCTATTTTACAGCAAACACTAAGCAGCTCACAACAGCCTATATGCAATTGCATCTCCCAGTCAATCCCCTCCTCCTGGCCTCCACAGCTACATGAACATACATACAAGGAGACTCATTCATCAATGTATGTAAATTCAATGTAAAGTGAAACAAACAAATTAATTAAATAAAAAATGTCAAAACAAATCAAGAATGAAACCATTTGTCCCTAAATACTATTCAGATAAAATAAAGGTACACTATAATGAAAGGAAATATTTCATACCATATACCTAACAAACAGTTGGTAAGTAGACATATAGGGGACCCTTAAAACCTAACAAAAAGACAGGAAAACAAATCAGCAAACCAAGAATATCATGGGCTCTTCTACAACTAAGTATATATGAAAGGAAAATGCCTACAGAAGGGAAATAACAACATGAATAGATCTTCAAAGTAATAAAATACAGAAAAATATATACTAACCCCCAACTAAAGACCAATAATGACTAAAATTTAAAAAAATAATAATAAGTGCTTAGTGCTGATAGTAAATACTAGGGAAGTTGTATGAAAGTAAAACCTGGTCACCAAAACATTATGATTTGGCATGAGGAATAATACAGATTGGTTAAATACTTGCTTAGTGGTTGCTTAAAAAGCTAAACATTGAATTTTGGTGTATCTAAGCAACTGCACTTCTTGTCATTTCTTTATGAAAATAACCAATTTACACTCATAGAAAAACCTGTAAACAAATCTTCACTCAGTCTTTGTTTATAAGCACAAAGCTAGAAAACAGTTCAAAGTTCTTGTGCAGGTGAATGTGAAAATAAAGTGTTGCAATTTATGACTGGGATTTCACTCAGAAGTAAAAAGGAAAAGCGACTTCAATGCAAAAACGATAGCTGGGTTTTCAAGAAATTAGGCTAAAGTTAAACTCCAGAAACCTCCAAACAAAATAAAATGCACAAAAAGCACAAATCTCCAAGATGACAGACTATGAAACTTTATATGCATCTTGTGACAAGCAGGAACTTTAGAATTTGAAGTCTTGGTTGCCAGGTCTAGTAAACTGGTCTAGAAGAAGCAGGTACGTGTCACAAAGTATAGCAGGACTGTCTGAAGGGTTGGAATTACTCAGCATATTGAAGATGGCAAATATACATCTTTATCCCATGGGACAAGCTAAGAGTTTCACTGTTTCAATAAGATATGTACATAAACTGCATCGCCTGTCACCTCGGAGAATTGTGCTTCTTTCATGTTTTATTTTTTCTTTTTGTTTGGAGGTTTGTGTTTTTAACTTTAGAAAAGACACACACACATATCACAATGTCAGGTCGATGTAAATAAACTTAAAACTGTGGTAAGATACAGTAAGATTGACAGACAAGATCCATTCCAGCATTTTGGTTGTGATTTCATGCTGTGACTTTGAAAACTTTTGCTAATGAACAAACGTGTGTGTACTTCACATGTAACTCCCTTTTATCTCTGAAAGTCTCTTTTTGAATCTAGAGTTAACTCAATAAACAGTCATAAAAAGCAGGCTAAATATTTGAAGATAACTTAATAAAGATTTAATAAATGGCAGTTAACTCTACCTAAATATATTTAGAAATTAAAAAAAAATACAGACTAAACCCTGGATGGCATTACCGAAAGGCTTAGAATCAAAGAGTTATGACAATATCAACCATTATATAGAATAAGGAGAGAACAATATTGGTTTATGACAGGATAAAACTTAAAAATGCTAAAGCCTAAAAATACTTTGTAATATTTTTAAAGATGTAATAATTTTCTACTATGAGCTGATTTTTGTCTTCCTAGAATTAATTGGCCTCACCTATTTTTATCTTGGTTGTCACAACTGTTAGTGATATTATTGGCGTCTAGTTGGCTATAATCCAGGACACTGATAGCTTCCTTCAACATAAATGATGGACTCACACAAAAGAAGCTTTGTATTTCAAATTGTCGACAGTGTTGAGATTGGAATCACGTGTATTAAAAACTAGCTTCAGAAGGAAAGGCTTAATTTTGTTTCAAAGTGTGAGGGTACATAGCATACTGCCTAATGCATAGGCACAGACAACTAGAGAGGTAGGCAAGCAGAGGCTTTGTCTTTTAAACCTGACCCTACTTACTAAGTCCTGGATTCATCCCCAGGATGAGGCTGACCTCCTCTTACATTTCTCTATCCAACACAGACATGTCTAGATGCATATTTCCTAGGTGAGGTTAAATTCAAGAGAGAATATGTTTTCATACCTTTCAACAGAATAATTCTAACATATCTATAATTCAAGAAAAGTGAGAACATTTGTCTCCCTGGTAAGATTCATATGTAAATCATTTTCCACCTTTATTAGCAATCAGAAACTGAAATAAATGTATCAGAATCATAGAAATTTTTTAGATCCATAGACTCTATCGTATTCAGTGATAAAAGGCAACAGATTACTGATACATAAACAATATGATGAATCAAAATTTTATTATTCAAGAAGAACTCAGACACAAAAGAATGTGTATTCTACTCATTTCATAAAACTGTAGGATAGCAAAATAAATCTAAAGTTACAGCAAATCAGAAAAAAAAAAAACTTTAGTCTCTGATGAGAGAATTGACAATGAAGTTACAAAAAAGAACATTGTGGAGGTCTGAGGGCAAGAAACTATTTTTCAGTAACACATCCTAGGTAAAAATATATGTAAATTATTAAATCATATTATTTTTGTTTTTATTATTTTATTGAAAATAATTTTCCGTACAATATATTCTGACCACAGTTTCCCCCCTCTCATTTCCTTTCAGATCCTCTCCACTTTTCCATATATCAACTCCATGCCTTTATTCTTTCACATTATAAAACACACACACAAACACACACACACACATATATATATATATATATATATATATATATATATTAAGTATATATATATATATATATATGTATACTAAAAGGAAGGCCCTATCTACATATATATATATGTATATGTATATATATGTATATGTATATATATATATATACATATATATATATATATATGTAGATAGGGCCTTCCTTTAAGTGTGGTTTATACAACCAGTAGACGTCATTGGAGAAATCTCAGTTTTCATTTGCAAATGGTTGTCAAATAGAGGAAGCTTTTGGGTTAGAGGTGGGACTTATGTCTACTTCCTTGTCTCAGTGCAAGGACCCCATTTGCCTTGGACCTGTACAACTCCTACCATCTGTGTAAGCTCATATGTCAATCAGTCCTTCTGGGTCTAGAAGGCCCTCTTTCATTGGAGTCTTTAATCCCCTCTGGCATTTAAAATCATTTTTTCTCTGAGGCCAGAAGGAGACATTTGATAAAGATATCCAGTCTGGGACTGACATTCCATGGCTTTTCTGATGACGACTGAGTGAGGCACTCATCCATAGATATAGTAGGCTATTGTTAGGATCAGATTTATTGCTATGTTTCTTTAAAAAAAAACAAACAAACAATTGTGTTTATTTTTTTCGTAGGCCCAATGCCTATCTAGTCTCAGGTTCTTAGACACAGAGCAATGCCAGCATACTTTCTATCCCATGGAGTGAGATTTAGTTCCAAATCAGATGGTGGTTGGTTAGTCCCACATTTGTGGCAATAATAATAAAGACAGATCATCTTTTTAGATAACAGGGTTTGTATCTGGATTAGATGTTTACGTTTCTCCTCTGGTAGCATCCAGAGTACCTTCCAGTACCATTTGGGCCCTGTAATCAGTAGGTGTGAAATCTAAATGTAGGCACCACCTCAACTCATTACGTTCCAGAGATATATAAGTGTTGTCTTCAGCAACAGGGTCTTACCATCATTTTGTAGATAACTATAAATAGCCTCACAGAATCCTGAGATTTTGACAGTTTCCCTGGGTCACCTTTGGCTAATGCAATTCATTTTTGGAACTGGAGGTTTTGCATAGTGGCATGTCTAATTTGGCTTTTGTCTCCCTTAGCGTTTGGTGACTTCATTTAGATGTTTACAATCTGTGTATTTTAAGAAGTTACCCCAGTTTTATATAATGCTACTTGTTTTTCCTGGAATTGGATTCAACAACATCTACAAGGTATATGGGATAATACCAATACTTCTCTTGATTTAAGTGAATTAAAAAATCATATTCAAGAGGTGCTTAATGCTCCTAAGCCAGATGTTGACCTTGCAAAACAAACAGAATTTTTTGGGCATAGTCTTGAAGCTGTATTTACATCCTTTTCTTCTTTTAAACATTAGGTTATAAGTTTTATAATCATTGTTATTATTATCTTATTATGTTGCTTGGTTTTTCCTATAATCTTAAGATTGATGGTTAAGCAAATTAATCGAGGATTTCTGGAAATGAAAAAGATAAGACTGTCTTATTCTAAAGATATGGCTCCACCTATGTTCATTTAAGTAAAAAGAAAGGGTGGAATGAGGAGAACTGCTTGGCCTAGCCTGCTGGCCAGAAAGGGTTAGCTAAGGTGTTGATGGGAAAGTTTGAGGGGCTGCCCTTCCTGAAAGGGATGGGTGTCCTGGCAGAACTCCCAAAGTTCTGGTGGCTGTTTTCCTTGTTCCACCTGGAGTATAGTTGATTAAATATTCAGCCTTGTGGAGTCAAGATTTATAAACATTTCTTTATTTCTTGAGAATGTCCTTGGACTTAGATAGTTTCCCAGAAGGGTCTTTTTCTAAATAATTATGTTATTGTTGGCTGATGGATCAAAGATGACTCCTGTGTGAGAAAGAAGAAGTTGCTTGCCTAATTTTAAACTATATATGCTGATGCTGGACAATAAACTTTGCTACTTGCCACCAAAAATTTTAAAAAACGAAGTTTCTACTAGGTTCTCATAAGACCTATCAATGGCCCTTGCTGTTATTGTCCCCCTTCATTCTCTCCACTTTTCCCTCTTTCTTCTCCCTCTCTGTTTAATTTGTGCGTTCTATTTAGCAATTTTTTATGTATGTGTGATGCATGTTTGTGTTTGAGTCTCTCTCTCTTTCTGTGTGTATGTGTGTAAATGAGTGAGTGACTATGTTTCTGTGTGTCTCTGCGTGTGTGCGTATGGCACATCATGCTTATGGATGTCAGATGGCAATGTGCCAGAGTCAGTTTTCTCCTTCCAGCAAATAGTTCCCAGGGATCCATCTCACATCATCTCATCAGGCTTGACAGCAAGGATTTTAAGCAGCATTTTGTAAACGCTGGTCCTCCATTTTGCTTGATGCTTTCTCTAAAATTTTCTTTATATATTTCTATATTTGTTAATGAATTTTAACAACAAATTATTGATTAAATGATCTTCATAAATGATAGCTTTTTATCACCACTTATGTATTTAGAGACAATACATTAGAATACTTTTAATAATAGGTTCTATCAGGTCAATCCAAGAAAATATTAAACTGGTGCAGCATTACATCACTAAGTAAATATGAGGAATAGCTGGTCCAGACAATAAATTACTTATTTCATAGACATAAATTAATAAAACAAATATTCACAATTCTTCACTCTATTCACTTATACGTGCTTAAAAATATTAGTCATCTTTAAAATTCTGAAAGCTGAAATATCCATTTCCCATTTGGTAAAGTTTTGAATTTAATCACCCGCAGATCATAGAAATCCTTCAAAGGCAAACCTCTGAGTGTTGCATTTCTTGGCACTGTTGGTAATCTGTCTGCACACTATCACTCCGAGAAAGGCAGCTTAAAGTGACTGCAGACTATTTGATAACTTTCACATCTAAATATCTGGATGAGGCCACAGCTTTTCAGAATCCATGAACGTAGCAAGTGATTCTCTCAAGTGCTGATTTTGCAAGCAAAATCATTTACTTCTATGGTATAAAGATTATTTACATCTATGGTATTTTGAAGTCATGACATTAAAAATTCATCTGGAAAGTCAAAGATGAAAAACTAGGAGGCTGATAAGCAATGAATTGCAATAAAAAGTTGGCAGAGCAATACATGGGCACAACAGGTCAGACTTTAAATCACTAAGTAGCTTTGCCAAAAGTGGCTTAAAAAGGTAGATGAATGCCCTTGAATTACTTTTAATGGTTTACATTCCTGTGAGCTTTGAACTCTTATAGCAGAGGTAAAGAAAAAATTTGTTTGGTTCAAATAAAGCAAGCTTTCTTCACTATTTAAATAAATTCAAACTATGCAATTTTCTTTCTTAGACACAGCAACCTAATCAAAAAACAGGTGAAGTAATTTATTATGCTTGAGATAAATTGTATACAATTAACATTATCATAATTAATGCTATCTATAATCAGAAAAATTAAGCTAATAGAAAAAATTTCAGTTAACATCATATGATTATTACAAAAGAAAGACCTTCTTATTCTTGCTAGTGACTGTGATAAATTTCAGGTAAACTGCAGGGATAATATAGGTCCTCTTTCTCCCCTCCCTCACATTAGCGGGACCGTATCTTCCATATTTAATAAATGTCTCGATTGTATTCACTTTGTTACCATTTTCCTACATTTATTGATGAGTATGTGAGTGTTCAGTAATATGATTCTTGGAGGTATAAAATGTCATCATTGAAAAAAATATAATAGATTATGTTATACATTAGAATTATATATATTAATGTTATATATCATACAATATATACTGTATATATAAATTATCAACAGTGAAACAAATGGAAACATCTATTGCCTTATATGAATATTTTTCTTCTTTTAATTAAATTTTCACATTAATTACAGTTTATTTACTTTGTCCCCCAGCTATAGTCCCCTCCCTCATTCCCTCCCAATCCCATCCTCCCTCCCTCATCTCCTCCCTGCCCCTCTCTAAGTCCACTGATAAGGGAAGTCTTCCCATTTCATCTGACCCTAGCTTATCAGGTCTCTTCAGGATTGGCTGCATTGTCCTTCTCTGTGGCCTAGCAAGGCTTAGGGAAGGTCAAAGAGCCAAACACTGAATTCATGTCAGAGACAGTCCCTTTTCCCCTTACTAGGGAACCCACTTGGATACTGAGCTGCCACGGGCTACATTCGAACAGGGATTCTAGGTCATATCACATGTATTGAAATCATAAAATATGTAACTGACTAGTTAATTTTAAACAGACAACACAATAGTGTTGACTACAGCCATACTGAAAATTGTACCTCCAGAATCAATGTATTTTTCAGAAATGTAAGATTTTTACCTTATGGTTGACTTATTTCATAGTCCATCTGTACTAGGCCTTCCTCAGCAGCATTCACAGAATTTCTATGAGGGCAATTATTTTAGTAAATATGATAGGCAGTTTTCATCTTTTCAACACTGACTAATTCTGTTTAGCATATTAACATCCAGAGCTCTATATATAATATTTTATTTATCTACAGACAGAAAGTTAGGTACTTTCAAAATCTTTACTCTTTTGAACAACACTGAAATTAATTAATTTGTGTATGGCCCTGATAAAGGATTTTCAAATCACAAAGCAGGTGAATGGTCTTTTTTTTTTTTTTCATTTAATTCCATGCTGTTTTGCACAATAGTTCTAACAATTTACATTTACTCCAACAATATAAATAAGCTCTGAATTGTCCATTCCATATATATATATGCAGAGAGAGAGAGAGACAGAGACAGAGACAGAGAGACAGAGAAAGAGAGAGAGAGTGAGAGAGAGAGAGCAAGCTAGTGAGAGAGAGAGAGCAAGCTAGTGAGAGAGAGAGAGAGAGAGAGAGAGAGAGAGAGAGAGAGAGAGAGAGAGAGAGAGAGAGTCTCTGTGTGGCCTTCGCAGTCCTGGACTCGCTTTGTAGACCAGGCTGGCCTGGAGCTCACAAATATATGCCTGTCTCTGCCTTCCAGAGTGCTAGTATTACAGGTATACACCACTGTTCCGGGCTGATTACTTCATGTCCTTGTCAACACGTAAATAGAGGTTGAGGTGATAGACTGTGTAATTTAAGTAGTTTCCTAACGATTGATAAAGTTGAACACTTCCATTTTGCTTGATGGCCATTCACAGTCCTTATGGAGATATGCTTAATTATATCATTTTCCTTTTTTCTTTTTGAGAACTTTTTCCTTTCTATGTGTTTTAAAACAATTATTTATTTTTTAACTTATTGCATTTTATTAAATTGCAATTTATTCCATTGTGTAAAAGTACCACAATTTCTGTATCCATTCCTCAACTGAGGGACATCTGGGTTGTTTCCAGGTTCTGGCTATTACAAATAAAGCAGCCACGAACATGGTTGAGCAAATGTCCTTGTTGTGTACTTGCGCATCTTTTGGATATATGCCTAAGAGAGGTATAGCTGGGTCTTG
>CM053761.1:63669914-63689335 GCA_028658305.1 Pachyuromys duprasi
GCCCTGAGGAGACATGATAAGTTGGGGTTGGATGGAAGGGAAGGAGGTCCTCCCCTGTTGGTGGACTTGGAGGGGGCGGGGAAGAAGGAGATGAGGGAGGGAGTGGGAGGGTGGGAGGGAATGGGGGAGGGGGCTACGCCTGGGATTCAAAGTACCCAACCTGTGATTGAGATAAAAATAAATAAATTAAAAAAAAAGAGAAAAAAAATAAAAAAATTGCAATTTATTTATTTATTGCAATGTATCCCAGCTGGAGCTTCTTCCTTTGTCTCTTCCCACATCCACCCTCCCTCTTCTCCTCCCAGGCCACTCCTCCAGTCCACAGTTAGGGGAGGACCTCCTTCCCTTCCATTTGACCCTAGCCTATGAGGTCTCATCAGGACTGGCTACATTGTCCTCCTCTGTGGCCTGGTATTGCTGCTGCCCCATCGAGGGGAGGTGGTCAAAGAGCCAGCCACTGAGTTCATGTCAGAGACAGCCCCTGTTCCCATTACTAGGGTACCACTTGGAGACTGAGCTGCCTTGGACTACATCTGTTCAGGGGTTATATGTTATCTCCATTAATGGTCCTTGGCTGGAGTACCAGTCTCAGAAAACATTCCTGGGCCCAGATTTCTTGGTTCTCTTGGTCTCCTAGTGGAGCTCCTAGCCCTTCCAGGTATTTCTATCTCCCTCTTCTTAGATAAGATTTTGGTGGACTTGGAGGGGGCGGGGAAGAAGGAGATGAGGGAGGGAGTGGGAGGGTAGGAGGGAATGGGGCAGGGGGCTACGCCTGGGATTCAAAGTACCTAACCTGTGATTGAGATAAAAATAAATAAATTAAAAAAAAAAAAAGATTTCCTGCATTCTGCCCAAAGCTTGGCCTTCTGTGATAGGCTCCTGCCCTGTTTTCTCCCTCTTCCTATATACATCCTGTTGGCTTTCTGAGTGAGGATTGATCATATTACCCAGGGTCCTCCTCCTTGCTTAGCTTCTTTAGGTGTACAGATTTTAGTAGGTTTTTCCTATATTATATGTCTAATATCCACCTATAAGTGAGTAAATACCATGTGTCTTTCTGCTTCTGGGATACCTCATTCAGGATGATCTTCTCTATATCTGACCATTTACCTGCAAATTTCATGATTTCCTTGTCCTTAATTGCTGAGTAGTATTCCATTGTGTAGAAGTACCACAATTTCTGTATTCATTCCTCTGTTGATGGACATCTGGGTTGTTTCCAGATTCTGGCTCTTATGAATAAAGCTGTTATGAACATGGTTGAGCAAGTATCCTTGTTGTGTACTTGAGCATATTTCAGATATATGCCTAGGAGTGGTATAGCTGGATCTTGAGGAAGCATTATTCCTAATTGTCTGAGAAAGTGCCAGATTGATGTCCAAAGTGATGGTACATGTTTACATTCCCACCAGCAATGGAGGAAGGTTCCCCTTTCTCCACATCCTCTCCAGCATGTTTTGTCACTTGAGTTTTTGATCTTAGCCATTCTGATGGGTGTAAGGTGAAATCTCAGAGTTGTTTTGATTTTCATTTCCCTGAGTACTAAGGACATTGAACATTTCTTTAAGTGTTTCTCTGCCATTCAATATTCTCTGTTTAACTCTGTACCCCATTTTTAAATTCCATTACTTGATTTGTTGCTTTTTTGCTTCTTGAGTTCTTTATATATTCTGGATATTAACCCTCTGTCAGATACTGGGTTAGTATAATTTTTTCCCAGTCTTTGGTCTGTCGTTTTGTTCTGATGACGGTGTCCTTTACTTTTTTTAACCTACTTTTCTGTTGAGTGCCATTACTTGCAAGTGTGCTTCAAATGTCAATACTTTGTTGGGTATTTTTATAGGTTATCTCTATTGATTGCATCATTCAATTATATTGTCTGGTAATTTGGTTTTTTGTTTCTTTTTTGAGACTCTTTTTATTGTTATTTTTATAACAATTTATTCACTTTACATCCCTGCAGTGGCCTCCTCTTTCTTTTCCCAGAGTTCATGCCAGAGACAGCCCTTGCTCCCCTTACTAGGGAACCCACTTGGAGAATGAATCTATGGGCTACATTTCTGCAGGGGTGTTAGGTCCTCTCCATGCATGGTCTTTGTTTGGGTTGTCAGTCCCTGCAGGACCCCCAGGACTCAGTGGTTTGTTTGTTGGTTTGTTTGTTTGTTTGTTTGTTTACCTGTGTTGGTTCCTTATGGAGCTCCTGTACTCTCCAGGCAGGTCTTTCTATTTCTTGCTTCCTTTATAAAACTCAATGCCCTATTCCCAAAGTTTAGACATGTGTTGTCTCATCCTCTGCTTCGATACTTTGATCGGTAGAGTCTTTCAGAGAACCTCTGTGGTAGGCTCATGTTCTGTTCCCTGTCTTCTCCTGTTTCAGATGTCTATCTCATTTTTCCTTCTGAATGAGGATTGAACATCTTCCTTAGGGTCTTCCCTATTGTTTATCTTCTTTAGGAGTATAGACTTTAATATGTTTATCTGATATTATATATCTTATAATCACTTATAAGTGAGTATATACCATGTGTGTACTTCTGCTTCTGGGTTACCTCACTCAAGATTATCTTTAATTTGTACAAATCAATCTGGTGATTTCTGAGAAAATTAGGATCCAGCAATACCACCACTAGGCATTTATCTGAAATATTCTCAACTATAAAACAAGGACATTTGATCAACCATGTTCATATCAGCTCTATTTGTAATAGCAAGAAACTGGAAACAACCTAGATATGCCTCAACGGAGGAATGGATACAGAAATTTTGCTACATTTACACAATGGACAACTACTGTGCTATTAATAACAAGTTAATCATGAAATTTTCAGGCAAGTGGTGATAGTTTGTTTGTAATATTTTTTACATTTTGTATTATAAAAGTTATTTTATATCAATTGCAAATAAAAACACCATACAGAGAAAGTGACCATTTAATTTTTCCTTAAAACTTTGGCATACTTTCCTGCACTTGATCCTTATGTGCTTTCTCCACATTCCAAAATTTCTGAGAAAAGTCACTCATGTCAAATATACATACAACATTGACAAAAAATTTCTGGAACTATTACAATGAAATCAAAATATCCACAAAGGAAGCATTAAATTTTCAGTTAACAGTCTCATTCTATAAAGACATGTGAATTATCTGGGAAATTATTCAAAATTAACATATTAATTTTCAATTATTCTCATTCATCTTCAAGAGATCACATATAAGCGAATGAGAGATGGCTCAATGGTAAAGAGAAATTTTACTTTTGTGAAAGTTCCCAGCTGTGGTACCACATTGTGGTACACAATCATTTCTGAAGACCTTATATTTTCTACTGGTACTTATGGGAATATGTACATATATATATAATATGTGTATATATATATACACACATACATATATATGTAAACAATTATATATGTATAAAATAATACAAGCTATCAAAGTTAAACTTATTTTTAACAAATTGAGGACTTTTTTAGAGGTGGAAATCAGAAAAAACAGGAAATGGAAACTAGAGAATTAGTCACAATGGAGATATAAATAAAAGTCTGATAAAATATAATAAGCAGACGAAATAGTCAATGGATTTGTCTTATCCTTCAAGAAAAGCAATAAATAAAAATCATGATTAAGAAGACCAATAAGACAATAACATCAAAAATATGTGCATTACTATATTACAGGAGAAAAATAAAATAACAGAAGACTGCAGAGGCAT
The DNA here is from genome assembly GCA_028658305.1 of Pachyuromys duprasi. Lineage (NCBI taxonomy): Eukaryota > Metazoa > Chordata > Mammalia > Rodentia > Muridae > Pachyuromys > Pachyuromys duprasi. The sequence continues at coordinate 63,673,628 of CM053761.1, forward strand.
ACAAAAAAGCTCATTATATTTGAAAGAAAATTGAGTATGTAAAATAACACAAGCCCACAGATGTCATGTATTCCCTTTTGTTTAATTTATTTTCAATGTCAACTCCCATTGTGAAAGCAGCACCTCGTCTTTCACAAAATATCTCCTTATACATAGAAGTACAATCTTCACTTTACCCTAAGTCGTTTGTTTACACAAATGATATATTTTAATTACAAGGTTAATAAAAAGTCTCTAAAGCTCAAAATACTGCGTTGTTTTACTCAGTAATATTAAAATGTTGTCCTAGTCATTGTCACTAAGCTCACATTATTCACAAAATTGAACTAAATCTCATGATTTGTATCCATATACCAGGATAAGTGAATTTTTATTTTCTTCCTCTTCTGAAATGCTTGTGCCTTTCCCTAGAATCAAACTTTAGTATTTCAATAAAGCTCAAAGATACACATTAATTAATTTGTTTATTCATCAAGTAATTGTGCATTACTTTTTTAAAGTACTTTAATCTCCTGCCTGGAATTGGAAATAAGCATTGGCAACAAGCATAAGTGGTTCATTTGTTCTACATTTTAAGTAAATTGAACCAGAAGCTTGTGCCAGCCTCACTCTCTAGCCTGCACATATGTAACAGGCTGGAGTTCATTGTTTTGGTTACTGACCACACCAAGCTATTAGGAATAGGTATATAATTTGTAAGAATTTAGTGTTTAACTTTCCTTTAAGATAAATTGTACCTTTAAGATAAATATTAAATGTGTTCTCTCATTCACAGTTTCTAGTTTTTACACATATATATGAATAAAAACATGCATGTAGATATGCTTTGAAAGAAGAACTAAAATCTCTTTATGGTTAAAAAACATGAAAAATATGAGATAAAGCAGTGTGTAAAGTTAGGGTAGTGGACTATGAGGGGCACATATTCAACAAACAAAGCATGCATGCAAACTTAAAAACATAAATGAATGTCCACAAAAGACATACTTTTGTAGAGCACGGTAAGTGGCAGCATGGAATAGATAATAATTAAAGTTTGAAAAGTTTCATAGTTAAAGACTTAAAAGTGTCGGTCAAATAAGAGTGGCCTTATGTCTTCATTTGACTATGCCTGTATGATAACTTGGGTCCAAACATCTAGAACATGATAATGAAGGATCTGAAGAGAGAAAGCTCTTGCTGGAATCAGCAATATGTAACTCATTGGTTTTTGTCCAGAGTAGTAGACACAGTGAGCTCAGAAGTTCAAGGTCATCAGTCACTGCATACCTAGTTTGAGGCCCTTTAATTCTACAGAAAATGTAACCTCAAACAAGAAAAAAAGTGTTCAATAACTTTGTAAGAAGTGTAGGTTGATAATCAGTGCTAAATGTTACTTATATTTAAGTCAGTTTAATTTCTAGGTCCATGTTTACACCTGTTTAAACTTCATAAAAGACTTAAAATGAAAACAGTGATGCCTCAAGACATAAGCAAATCCGTGTATATTAAGTTTAGTTTCCAACAACAGACGTGTGAACATATCTTAGGTTATCAACGTGATAGCCTGCACATCCATTCTAGTGTGATAGGCATTTCCCAGTAAAATACTTACCAAGCACACCATTCTTCTCCATAAAGCTGAATAATCTGGGAAACAATTGCAACCACACAATTCATAAGCTAATTCTATATTAATATAACTTACTATGTTTACATAATGATTGTGTTTTCCACGGTAGTACTAAAACTATGAGCTACTTCTGCTTGGATACCCCACTAGGTGGAATCTGTCACAGGACATCTATGGGAGGCTTAGGTTCTACTCTCTCTCTTTAGCCACTTCCAGTGTATATCCTGTTTGCCTTCTGAATTAGAATTAAGCATCCTAGCTAGGATCCTCCTTCTTGTTTAGCTTCTTTAAGTCTGTGATTTTAGTATGTTTATCCTATATTATATGACTAATAACTACTTATAAGTGAGTGTATACCACATGTGCTTTTTTACATCTGTGATAACTTACTCAAGATGATCTTTTGTAGCCCCTGGCATTTGTCTGCAAATTTCATGATTTCCTTGTTTTTAATAGCTGAGTAGTATTCATTGTGTAGATGTACCACAATTTCCGTATCCATTCTTCGATTGAGGAGCATCTGGGTTGTTTCTGAAGCTGCTATGAACGTGGTTTAGCAAATGTTCTTGTTAGATAGTGGAACATCTTTCGGATATATGTCCAGGAATGATATAGCTGACCCACAGTCAAACTTTGGGCAGACAAAGGGAGTATTATGGAAGAAGGGGGAATAGAAGGACAGAGGAGACAGGTGTTCCAACAACAGACAAAAAAAGCCAAAATTCTGGGCCCAGTGGGGTCACTAGAGACTGACGCATGAACCAAGGACCATGCACGGAGAGGACTTGGATCACCTGCTCAGGTGTAGCCCATAGGCAGGTCAGTCTCCATGTGTGTTCCCTAGTAAGGGGAGAAGGGGCTGTCTCTGACATGAACTCAGTCGATCACTCACCCCTGGAGGGGCGACTTTGCCAGTCCCAGAGGAAGAGGTTCCATGCAGTCCTGATGAGATTTTATAGGTTAGGGTCAGGTAATAGGGGAGGAGACTCCCACTTTTAGTGGACTAGGGGGGGCATAGGAGGGAAGTAGAACAGAGGGTGGGACTGGGAGCAGATGTGGGATGGGGTACAGTCAGGCTATAAGGTGAATAATTGTAAAACAATTTTAAATATTACATATATATGTATATATGAGCTACTAGGAGATCAGGAGATAGGTCACTGGGTGAAGTGGTTGCCATGCAAGAATAGGGACTAGAGTTTGCATCTTGGCAGCCTGCTTGCAATCACAGGGCTCAGAAGCAAAGGATCCCTTTGTACAAGCTGATTAGCTAAAGCAGTCAAATTGCTAAGCTCTGCGTTTAAGTGAGTAGCCCTTCTTCAATATATAAGGTGAGGTTCTAGAAGAAAAAAAGATACTCAACATCAAATTCTATTTTACACATGTGAATACAAGTATGCATGCTCACCTATACTCACAGGTGTGCCCATATGTGCATGGGAGGAAAAGAGGGAGGGAGGGTGGGATTGAGATGAGGTGAGAGAGGGGGCTACAGCTGGGATACAAAGAGAATAAACTGTAATAAATAAATAAATAAATAGGAAAAACATTATGTATATTTAATTTTACAAGCATGTTACTTTTTAATCAAAATTATCCTAGATGTATTTTCTCGTGCTGAGTAGAGGAAAGGATGAAAATAACAATTCTGTAACCACTACCAAATCTTAAGAACTGTTTTATATTTTTATTTTCAAAGATCCAAATTTTATATTTGAGTCAAAAATTCTGATAATTTCAAGCCTGTTCACTATGTCATTTTGACAAAATAGCCAAGAAAAATAACTTATAAGAAAGAAAGTTTCATTTTTTGCTTAAAGTTTCATAGATCTTACTTGCTTTGGGACTGAGGTAGCACAGGGCTTCGTGGTCATAATGTACAGCAGAGACTTGTTAGCCTTTTTTGTAGCCAGGGAGGTATGTTCTAATGTTTCCTGTACATAACAACTCTCTTGAACCTGGACGAGATGTCAATGCTCCATCACTTAGCATTAGGGTCAAAGAGATGAAAAAAAACAAAAAACAAAAAAAAAACCTCTTAACACAAAGGTTTTGGTGTCATTCAAGATCCCAAGTATGACAAATCTCCACTAAAATACTTCCTTTAGATTTTTCTAAAAAAATCGATGTCTTCAGATGGGCTAAAGCCATGTAAAATATTCCACAAAAATAAAGACTAACTACTATTCCAAGGGAATGTGCTTATCATAACCTAAAAGACATTCTTAGCAACATTTCTTCACTCTTGTTGCAAATTAAGTATGCTTTGTTTAATAATTCTAAAACATGGGCCTGTAAGTCTAATAAAATACATGAAATAAATGACATACAATCACTGAAGGCTTAAAATTGGGTTTACAATATGCCCAAAGTAATGTGGGTGTTAGAAAACATCCTTGGAAATGCAATCTTTCATCTTTTTGGTTTGTTTGTATTGTTTTAGTTTTGCTTTGTGTGTGTATGCTAAATATAACTTGATCATTATGTATGCTACTTGTATGAATGTGTTCAGGGCTGACCATTTGGCACTGAATGGAGAACTTACAACCGCTAATTTATTAAACCTGCATAATTCCTAAAAACAATTTCTTAACAATTGTGTTTGGAGTTTTAACAAGTGTCAAAGCCTATACCGGACATGTAAGACTTGTGCCACAGGTGTTTCAGGAAAGCTTTGAATGAGGACTGTGAGAAATACATCTGTGAACTCAAACAAATAACCACATGGTCTGATATACACTGACAAAGTGAACTGATGTGAAGAAAGCAGTTATACTTAGGCAAGCAAGTGCAGCCAGCAGGAATGCCCCTCTTTCTGTTTGTTTGTTTCGTACTTAATACAAAGGGTCTTGTGACTATTTTGAGTGGTCAAAGTTCATCCCCACATTCATCATTTTTTTTGAGAAACTCTTATTTATTTGTGTATTACAGTTTATTCACTCTCTATCCCATCTGTACCCCCCTCTCTTGTCTCCTCCCAGTCCCACCCACCATCCATTGTCTCCTTTTATGCTCCTCCCCTTATCAAGTCCACTGATAAGGAGGTCCTCCTCCACTTCCATCTGACCCTAGCCTATCAGGTCTCATCAGGACTGGATGCATCATCTTCTTCTGTGACCTGGTGACGCTGTCCCTCACCTCAGGGGAAGTTTATCAAAGAGCCAGATAATGTTCCTTAAGGGAAAACTGTCATTCAAAGATCCAAAGCCTCAAGACTTTTGTTTCTCAATATGAAGACATAAAAATTCACATTTTAGGGTAATTTAATATATCAAAAGATCTGCTACTTTTAATGACTTAGAAAGGTATTGAAACATAATAAACGTTTAATAAATAATGAATAAAGTTATTAATTCCTAATGACCTATCATTAATTACTTAGTTTTATTTTATAGCATGCAAGTACTCTATGCATTTGTTAATGCAATAAACCTGTACCACTTAATATATTATTGCAAATTAAGTTTTCTTGTTCATATAAAATATCTTACCCTCTCATAGTTGTTTCTTGTAAATCACTTTTGATTAAGTAGTTTAAAATGATGTCTGGACATATCAGTTCAAATCATTCTGCTTATGGCAAGTCATGACTGCTTTTCAAAAATAACTCCTCAATTCCTTTACTTGCTCATGTAATATACATATATAATATGTATGTATATATATTTAAATTATGCATCATTACACTGCTTTCTAGATTAAGTTACTCTAAACATTACATTAACAACATTAGAATATTTTCCCTGTAAGGTTCTCTTTATAAGTATGGTCAATTTATTTATTTCATTCAATCATTTTGTTCTTTTTAATTAATAGAAAAAAATATAAAAGTGATTTAGTTTAGAGATAGTTTGAAAAATACTTCAGGTTCTATAGTAAATAAAAGGTTCCTAGAGAAAATTTACTCAATAGAGAATTCCAAACAATTCTAAATTAAATGGAGTACCTAAAATAGTTTTATTATACATGGAAAATTAATTTTTAAATTTCCATGAATGTATGGACATGTGCATGTCTGATGTCTTCTTTGCTAGCATTCATCTCATTTTTTTTTTCAGACAGGGTCTTTCTTGCCTGAAGCTCAATGGCTTCATTAGGCTGTCCAGGGAGCTTTGGTGATCTGTCTGTCTCTAACCTCATAGCCATCCCACTTTTGGGTTACCATTACCCACTCTCTGATGTTGATGATCTGAGCTCAAGTCCTTATGCCTTCACAATGGGCAATTTACCAACAAGGGCAATTCTTCAGCCCCTATTATTTGTACATTTTAATTTAGCTTAAGTTAACCCATGCATGTGTTTGTATGCATAAGTGTGTAAGGCTGTGCTTCTGTGCATGTGTGCATTCATTTGTGTGTGTTTGTGTGTTTGTGTGTGTGTGTTCTTGTACGTGCAGGGATGTAGAGAAGCTGAAGGAAACATGTGTTTTCATTTCTCAAAAAATCTCTACATTTGCTTCTTTAGATTATGTCACAGATCCAAGCACTCACTAGACTGGTTAAGCAGAGTCCCAGAGAAACTCCTTTCTCAGCCTCCCTAGCCCTTTGGTTATAACATGTCACAGCTGGTTTTTCATCTGCTTGCTTAGGGATCCACTTGATTTCTCATGACTTCTCAGCAAGCTCTTTACTGGCTGAGTTATCGTCTCAACCACACAAAATACTGTTCCTCTGAATCAGTATAGCTGTCATAAATTTTTATTTACATAGTAAAGTCCTCTCTTTTTTGAAGATATCTTTAAGACGACTTAGGGTGTTCTAGAAATTTGAGTTTGAATGAACTGAATGAATACTAGATTAAAAAGAAAGAGAAAGAAAGGGAAGGAAAGAAAGAAAAAAATGAAAGAAAGAAAGAAAGAAAGAAAGAAAGAAAGAAAGAAAGAAAGAAAAGGAAGAAAGGAAAGAAGAAAGGAAGGAAGGAAGGAAGGAAAGAAGAGAAAATCAAGACCTCAATTAATAGCCTCTTAATATAAGAAAGAGCTATGTGACCAAAATATTCCAGCAAGCTGCCTCTGGTACACAAGTGTCCTCTAAGTATTTTCAATTCTGTTCAGAATTTCTGAGTTCTTGAAAATCTGTACAGAAAAACCAAGTTTCTATCAGGAGAAAGATGGGTATTCTTGAATTGAGGATCATTATGTTTCATTAAAGTTTTCAGCGTTTTATTCCTTTAGTGTTACTGTTTTTTACTATACATGAAATTTTTAAATAAATTTTAAATACATAATTTAAAATAATCATTACTATTTTTGCATTTTAGTGCCATTTATTATTGATTCTTTTTAAATAATAATTTTATCCTTTCTAATTCAGATCAATTTTCTTTCACATATCCTTCTCTAATTGCATTTGACAGCCATTCTAGAGCAAGGAGTCAGAGCCATATGGATCTTAATGCCCTTGAGGTCACATATGTGATTAGCAGAGTTTCCTTGTTTCTGTAAAGAATGAGCTTGCCATAATCTGTTACAGAGCTGTCAATGAATGATTTTGATATGATTTTGTTTGCATATTGACCAAAGTTTAACCTCTAAATGTATCGAATGGGATAAATAATAGTTTATATTATTATTCATTTCAAGCACAGTTTTGGTTTGTGGGATTGTTTCATATTTTCAAAAGATGGGTAACTGGTATTTGAGACAATGAATTTAACATATGCATAAAAATTGTCTTACAAAGTAACTTCTTTGATGAATTCTGGGAGCTAAACTAATCTACTGGTATAATGTTTTGACGACATTTTTATTTAGGAAAATGCTAGGGGTACATTCATTCCTGGGGTCTTTGAGTTCCCCAACTACAGACTCATGGCCAGATTTGAGGTACCAGGCATTTGGTTCCTTCTGTGGAGTAGGCCTTGATTTTTGAAGTCATGACCCAAAATATATATTTCCCTAAAAACTGATTAACCTGACAAGTTTTGTTACTGAAATCTTAAGGTTAGTTCATAGATTTAGTGGCTTATTTGTTTGGTTCATAAAATAAAGAGTATTTTAATTATCTTCTGCCTACATCAGGTGAAACAACATTCCTGTAATCACAGTTCCCTAGAATTTATTACTTTTCCTCCTGGCATTATTGTCTGAGCCACTAGCATTTCGTCATTGTTGTTATTGCACTTTTGGGGGGGGAAGTTGCACTGGGTTTATTAAAAATATTTAAAGTTAAGAAACTTTTCAAAAATGTAAGTACTGCTTAACACAGAATATCTATATTATAGAGCAGAGATTGAGAGAATACCTAAGTAATACCTGGCCCAACCAAAGACCTACTCTATCAGTGAGTGCCAAACTTTGACACTATGAAGTTCTGCTAAACTTACAGACAGGAGCCTGACAGAGTTGTCCTCTGAGAAGCTCTACCCAATACCACCTGGAAACACATGTCAAGACTCACAGCCAAACATTGGATGATGTGTAGGGTTTCTTTTGGAAAAGTGGGAGGAAAGAAAAAAGAACCTGAAGGTGACAGGAGTTCCACAAGAAGACCAACAGAGCCAACTTACCATGGCCCAGAGGGCCTTGCTGAGACTGAAGCATCAACTAAGGAACTTCTAGGAACCGAACCCAGGTACCCTACAAAGATGGAGGAAATGGGCAGCTTAGGCCTCATGTGGGCTCCCTAGTAAGGGAAGTGGAGACTGCATTGGAGATACCTGAGCCCAGGATCAGCATCTCATCAACATTCAGGACTATGTTGTCCTCTTCGTAAATGCCTGGCATTTTGGAGTCTGCCTAAGGGGCTCTGTGGTACTTTACATATAAATCATCACATTATTCACTTTCTGTGTGAAGCAGAGATAAATGATCAACCCTGTTTAGCAAAAAAGTCACAGGAAGCTGTGTTGTGAGGGACTTTCCAGGAAACACAGACACTGCGTTAATGAACAAATGGGAAGGAATGATGCTACATAGAGCACAACTGCACTGTAGGAGCTTCATTTCTTCATCATTTAAGAAGCAAAACATTGAACTGAGAGTTAGAACCAGTGTCTATGTATGAATCTAGTAATGTAAATGTTGGTTTTTCTTAACGAATAGTCATTTACATTTTCTAAAGTTAACACAAAACATGTTAGAATATGAAACAAAACATACAGAAATGAAACATTATCATTTACATATGTAACTTTGAATTTTTCCCTAGTAACATTTCATTACTACCTAAACTTAATGGAGCATTGCAGACATTATAAAGAAAAGATCAATTATTTAAAACTAAATAGTTTTAAAATTTGCCATTTTAAGCATGTAAGTGTTTAGCCTGAATTGTGTATCTGGGCATCATGTATGTATAATGCCATTGGAGGTAACAAAGGGGTCTTAAAGCTACCAAGACTGGATTATAGAAGATAACGAGCCATCCTGCAGGCCTGGAAATCAAATACAGATCTCCTGGAAGAGCAGCCAGTGCTCTTAACTGCTGATCTATCTTTCTATCTACCAAATAAATAAATGTATATCAAATGGTTCCTTGATTTAATTTGTTACTGTGGGTGCAGAAAAACAGGTATTTTTTTTCTCCCTTCTGTGTGTTCACCTTTCAGTTGGGGAATTAGAGTGTAATTCCACTAACAGCTGCCTTTTAAATTGATTAGTGAAACACCCACAGATGTTTCCTTCTGTGTCTGAGGCCAGAGCTGGAAGCAGTGTAAAGAATGCAGCTGAGCAAGGTAAGAATGATGTGGCAGTGCGTGTCCTTCTGGTCTCTAAGAGTCCTTTGCATAAATACCTGGCCATATGAACAAGCCAGCAATTTCACACCGTGGCTCACACTCTCTTTCACATATTCTTCATCAGCATTTAGTTCTTTTATGACATTCAAATTTGTTAACTTAATGCAAAGACAATGAAGCAGGGGGTATATGTATTCAAGGAATAAAACCATGTATTTTCTTAAGGTTTAAGAAAAAAATGATTCTATTACTGGATAATGTAAGTCTGACTGTAAAACTGATGAATTTCTATTTCAAATTAAGACAATCTAACACTTGTTAAATACATCATTTTGAGAACTACTGTAATAAAATAAACAGAAAATTCTCAGTTAATCACTGGTCAGAAATAAATATCATCAATAATATACTTTAGTTGGCATATAAATACCACATTGTTATAATATTTCTAGATTGTCTTAAGTAGTAATTATTTTTATTTCAAGTATATAAATTTTAAAGACGATTGTAAAGACGCTAAACTTTGAGGTCATTCTTGTCCAAATCCACATAACAAAATACAAATTGCACATTGCTATTGATATTTAAGTATATATCTTAGTGATCAAATACTAATACTGCTGACATACACAAGTGCTCCTATATTTCTATGTGATATTTTTTAATATTTCCTCTCTATACAATCTAAAGAAAATCATTTATCTACAAGAAACAGTCCTCTTCAGCCAAAACAGAATACTTTTTCATTGATTAAAGATGAAAGTTTTTATTTTAAAGTGATACGTATAATAGTTGTAAAATTTAAGATTGCAGGTAAAACTTTGCTGTTACAGAAACTACCAAATCAAGTTTACCCCTTAACAAAGATTAGTTACATTTTTACTTATTTATTTTATTTGCATGTTTGAGTCTGTATGTATATGTGCACTTGTACAATGTGTTTTCTGAAGATTAAATTCAGGTCATCAGTCTTTGCAGCAAGTGTTCTTAACTCCTCTGGCATCTCATACCCTCCCTCACCACCATTTACTTGTTAAGACTCACTAGCATGTATCACTATAACAAGGGCCCTTCTTGCAAATAACTTTTCTAATGAAAATTGCATTGTAAACCAGGGTGGAAATGAATAGCTGTATATTTCCAATAAAGTTCACATGTAGATCAAAGAAAAAATCTAAATATTTAATGTTTACAATAAGTGTAATAATATTAATGTCAATGTAGTAACTTAAAAGCTGAAAGAATTCTTACAAAATAAACAAACAGGAATTCAATAAGCTAAATCTTCACGCAGAGGAGAACTGGGTATATGCATGTTGAAATAAAAAGAGAAACAGCCTATCTCTTGCTTTTCAAGGGATATTTAGGTCGCTTACATATTAGTAAATTTAGATTTAGATAGGATGGTGGGAACAAGAATCAACATGGATTTCTTTGAAACTAAACCTCAAAGAAAAGGCTGTTATTCTACTCTCTGGACTTCATCAAGTTATCACTGCTTTAGCACACACACACACATGCTATTGAAGTATGGTATCCTAGAAAAAGGATAGCTTTAAGTCTGATAGAATATAGTGATGTGTATTCTTTTATGTGTGTGTGTATTTATGTCTCTGTGTGAGAGAGAGACAGACAGAGACAGAGAGAGGGGGTTCCTATGCATGTGTGTGGTCATGCATGAGTCAGGTGATCACGGGGAGTTCAGACCATTTGTTGGGATTGATTTCCACTGACTGCCTTCATCCATTACTCCAACTTGGAGGCTCAATACTCAGTTTTGATGAGGCACCAACAAATAGCTCCAGAGAACATGACCAATGAGCACATCTCACAGATGTGGAGAACATAAGATAAAATACATAAACATGAAAGGCATGAAAGCGTCTAGTTTAAACAATAGCTTTTATATTTGTATGAAGGAAGATTTACTTATCATTTTATAAGATTTCCAATAGGGTGGAAATTTGTTTTTGTTTGTTTTTGGCAGTACTGAGACAGAAATCAGAGTGCTCTGAAAGCATGGCTAATGTTCTGCCACTGAAGTATATTTTCTAAATTCTCTTTTAACATGTGTAGCTTTCATGTGATGATAGTACAGTAGTCATTGGAGATGGCTTCCTAGCCTTCCTGCAAATTTATTGCTTAATAGTTTGATAAATTCTGAGTCAATATATTTGTTTCATTCTATCAAAGAGCATATGATCAGGGTAAAATAAATTTTAACAAATTTGATGAACATTTAAGATTAGTCATTTTAGTCTCCAAGGTATAAGAAACTGTAAAATTACTCCAGAAAATTAAGTAATAATGAAAATAAAGTGGTTGTAGGAGCATTCCTGGACTGCACTTTCTTTATCAGATATCACATTTAGTGTTCGAACTTTCCTGATAGGTTTTCAAGTAAGAGTACATATCTGGACTTATGACAGCCTATCAGTAAACTACTTTGGTGCCTTTTCTCTTAAGAAGTATATTTTAAATCACCTTTGTGTGTGTGTGTGTGTGTTGTATTTGAATGACTATATTTATATCTCTTATAGTGTTTATATTTATTTACATTTATATTTATACTTATATTAACTCTCATGATTGGGTCAATGAATTTGACTGACATTTGTTGAATTCATTGGCCAACAGTGAGAATCTGAGAAACAAAATACTGTGTCAAAATTCCCTGTGTATGCATTGCTTTCTTTTTGACTACACACACTCCGGATAAGAGCAACAGAAGGAACTCAGTGGCATGAGCTTTTCATGTTTATGGGAATGAAGATTATCAGACCACTGTTTTTTCCTCCACTAAGCTAGATAAATGCAGTATCAGATAGAAGCCTCCTTGTGTCTTATAATTCTGAATTTGAATTGTAACAAAAATCAGCTCAGATAAGTACACAGATGGCTGTAATGAAACAATATTTAACAGTACAAATAAAACCTTAAGAACTGTAAATCACTGTTCTTAAAAATAGACCCTTAATAAATGTTGTTTTCTTCAGTTTATTATGACTGTGTGACTCTGTGTGTTTAGAAAATTCTTTTTTTTTAATAAAAACAGCCTTTATTTTATTTTATTTTTTTGTGGTTCAGTTTATTTTCTTTCTTTCTTTTTTTCTAAGAGTAGTGGTGTGAAGAACAGAGCCTCAAAAACTATCAATCTAAAAGCCTTTTTTTTTTCTAAGTAGTCTGAAAAACATTTCCTAATTTAAGAGTTATTGAATGTCAAATCCAGCTGTATGAACACATCAGCTTTATAGATTGGAAACTTAAATAATTTTGAGACTTTTATGACAGCTACAATGAAATATATAGGCAAATGTATGCAGTAGAAAAGATATTGATGATAACAAAAGAGTTATTATAAGTGGAATATCAGAAATAATCAGTCTAAATTCAGCTCTGCACAAGTTTGGCCTGTTTAAGATTAGAAACTGGGTAGCAAAGAACTTTACAACTGCATCTCTTAACTTGTGATTGTATGTTTTGTTACTAGGGGGAAAATGTACTACTTCTAAGCCTTGCCACTTACAGAATCAACAGTTATTCGTTTTCTCACAAGGTAATGCTTTGTATCGTTGTTTCTTCATTCAGTTTTCATATTTTTCAACTGATTAGCTTTAATCTTAAATGGTCCTGTAGGAAAATTCATCTAGGAAAATAAATCCTTTAAAAACCAACTAATTTAAATAAAAATGGCACAAACATGAAATAAAGTCAGTTTGAATTTGCCCTCAGGATATTAAACTGCAGTAGCTTTAACCCAATGTTAGTTTCTCAACTAAAATGTGTTTTTAAAAATTTCACAATTTAGTGGTTGACTACATGTGTATTTTATCAAAACATACAATGTTATCTTGCTAATGACTATAATGCTATACCACTTAAATTTGTTATCAGTTTGACATACATTGCTTTTTTTCTTTTATGGGTTTCTTAATGATTAATAAAGGATTATAACAAATTACTAAAAATACATTATAATGATGACATAGTTAAAGTCATTGAATCTAGTATTCAAGTATTTTCTAGAAGAAAATATAAGTATTATGAATAAATAAGTAAGTCAATTATTCATTTCCAGGTTGAGAAACATTCCAATATGGACAGGTGCTTTAGTGACTTTCGTAATATGACACTGCAAGTGTGAGCTATCTCAGGATGTGTGTATGATTAGTAAAGACTCGAGATTACTCCCCTTTAGTTCTGGTCCAAAAAGGAATGTAAGATGAAGGCAGCATAATAAACACACCGCTAAGACCTAGAGCACTTTGTATAGTTTCACAATGAAAATATTGAGAGTTAAGTGTTTTACATTCATCTGAATGAAACAAGGTTTTTCTAATTTTATTTTTATATATTAATTACAGTTTATTCACTTTATATCCAAGAAGTTTTATTTATTTAAGAAACTTTCTATCAAATCAGAAATGGATAAGAGACACATAAAGCACAGATATCATTAGAGTGACAAGAGAAGAATGCAAACTTTGCAAAGTGACATTAAAGATGTCAGAAAGCAGTCAGCATGGATACAGTGCTCTCCTTTGAGTGTGGAAAACCAACTTCTTTTTATCATTCAATTATTCTTCCAGCATTTTGATTGTACCAGTTTAATCAATTATAATGTTCTGTAATGAAATTTTAAAAAGATTTAAAAATTAAAACAAACCATAACTAGTAAAAAATGCATATGATCACATACAAATTGTCCCATTTACAACAAAGGCAAGTCATATAAATAAATAAGGAACTACAACTCATTAATGGTGAGATATGAGGAAGTACAAATAATGGATTTATAAAACAAGCATTTAAAATTATCTAGCTTAGGGTCAAAAACTAAAGGAATCCCTTATGCCCAAAGATATAAGGTGAAAAGCACTCAGAAACTAAGAAAGGAAGATAAAGTATTAGCGGCCAGACTGGATGAAAGAGTCCAAGAGAGAAGAAAGGAGAGAGGGAAGAAATGATACAGAGAGGGGAAAGGAGAATGGAAGGAGTAACTAAAGAATTTATTAAAATATTTGAAAACAAAAGAAACAATAAATTAAGATACCTTTTAATAAGTAAAATGAGGAACTATTTGCACATTTTAAGAGTAATCATCTTAAATATAAATATTCTAATCTTTGAACTTGAAAATGGAAATTGACAGACTTTAAACTGAAGAATATAGTAAGATTCCTAAGCAAGGTTTAACCAAGAACAGAGATGGAATAGCTATACTAACTAATTAAATTGGGCTAGGGGTCTTTTCTTAGACTGATACTCCAACCAAGTATCATTCCTGCAGAGAACTTAGAAACCCTGCACAGATGTTGCCTATGGCACCTCAGTGTCCAAGTGGGTTGTCTAGTAATGTGAACAGGGCTGTCTCTTTGATCATATTCTCCTGAGCATGGAGCAGCCTTACCATGCTATAAAGGAAGACAAAGCAGCCAGTCTTGATGAGACCTGATAGACTAGGGCCAAATAGAAGAGGAGGAGGACCTCCTCTATCAGTGGACTAGGGGAGGGCCAGAGAAGGAGGAGGTAGGGCTGGATTGGAAGGGAATGAGGAAGGTGGCTATGGCTGGGATACAATGTGAATAAATTGTAACAAATAAAAATATAATTTAAAAATTAAAACTATTATGAAACTAATAAGGATATTATGCTTTAGTGAACAGATAAATAGGATTCACAATTAACAAAAATTAAGAAAAAAATGTAAAGCAACAGCTGAGAAATAAGGAAGGAAAAGCAGAGCTCCATGGTGGCAGTGTAGAGTTCAGTGTCATGACTGGCATTATCAATGGAACTAACAGGCAGAGTTTCAACACAGAACTGACATCTGAACAGCAGTGCAAGTTATCCCAGAAGAACAGCCGTACATAGGACATAGCACCTGAAATACATTGGACTTTTATTTCTTGGACAAACAGTAACTCAGGCCATAAAACAGGTCACCATAAATTTTAAGGATTTAAGGTACAAAACAAAAGCTCTTATAACAAAGTGGTAAAATAAGTAAGCAGTAATAGAAGAAAATGTGAAATGTTAAAAAAAAAACACTTTAAGAACTGATGAAAGCATATTTCACCATGTAAACAAAAGCAAATAAGGAAAATTTTACAACTTTAACTAAACTGAAAAAGTTATCAAAATGTATGAGATATAATAAGGTTGAAACTGATCAGTTAGAAAATCTATCATACACAAAACAACTAAAATAATTAATCCTAAAATACTAAAACTAAGAAAAGAAACCTAAATTTACCAGAGAGAATTAAAAAAGAAGAGAAATGCAACGGAAACAACTACACCAAAGAAAGTATAGGATACAGATAATCTCCCAATGACAACAACAACAACAAAAGCAAGGAATCACAGTAAGACCACCAACTCCACAAAGAAAGGAACTAACAGTCATTGGTCACTAT
>CM053761.1:63689835-63776112 GCA_028658305.1 Pachyuromys duprasi
TCCACAAAGACCAAACTGAGCAGGGCACAGGGGTCTTGTATGAGACGGTTTCTACAATCAAGGACCATGTGTGGATGTGGACTGGAACCCCCGCACAGATGGGGCCCATGATAGCTTGGTGTAGGACTGAAGACCCTAGTGAGGGAAACAGGGACTGTTTCAGTCATGATCTTGATGGCTGACTCTTTGACCCTCCCCCATACAAGCCAGGGGTGACAGACTGGCTAGATCCCAGGGGAGGACATTGCAGCCAGCCCTGAGGAGTCAGGATAAGCTGGGGTTGGATGGAAGGGAAGGAGGTCCTCCCCTGTTGGTGGACTTGGAGGGGGTGGGGAGGAGGGAGATGAGGGAGGGAGAGGGAGGGTAGGAGGGAATGAGGGAGGAGGCTACGCCTGGGATTCAAAGTACCTAACCTGTGATTGAGATAAAAATAAATAAATTAAAAAAAATTAAAAAATAAAATAAATAACTTTTATAAAAAGAGCTTCTCTAGTGTCCCAGTGATTTTCTAAAATTCCTGTAGCACAACAGCCCTATTGCATCATAGAACAAACCAACAGATTCATATTACTTATTCACTTCCTTAAAGGACACTTCTCTATACAGTGATAGTATGAGGCATTGGAATTAGAAATTTTATGGCAGATATAATTCAATCTTCAATATTAAGTCTGCAACAAAATGACATTTATGTAAGGACAGAAATAATCATCTTAAAGGACATATTTTCTTACACAGAATGCTTGGAATAGTGATATCTTGTGTGTTTTCCATGAGTAATGTGTACATAGTTATAGAGATCAGGAATATGGTTTGTTAATAAATTGGCACATTCATCAGCATCTACGCCGTGATACTGTTGAAATGAACTCCACATAAGAACAAAATACTGTTAAATAGCCTAATGGAGCAAGTGATAGAGACTTTCATTTCTGAGAATAAAAATATAACCAAAGGAGCATCAAGATCACAAAAGAAGAATAAATTTTATTATCAATTGACAGGTAAAGAGCTCTCATTTTCTGAGATATTTCATTTATTTTAAAGAGCAATACTGAATATACTAGTATATTACTCTCATGAAGAGGTGATGTTTTGATTCGGTAGAGCAGTAGAGGAATAATTCTATTACCTTAAATAAGGAGATGGATACATTGTATACAGGGATGAGGTATGAAAGGAGCATGTGCAGGGCTACTATGTGAGTGAGAATAAGACGCAAGAGAATTTAGAAAAGTTTAGTTTATGACATATACTTTTGTTACCATTCCTGAGTACCTGACATGCAAAATTAAGTACATAGGTAATTCTATGGTCAGAGAGCCCAATTTAGTGGTAGTGAAATAAAAATATGTTTTATTACATGTTCTGAGAAAAGCACTTAGAAATGCCTAGACGAGGTAAGAAAACTTTTTTTTCTAGGTTACTGTTGAATGATTAAATATTTTTCCAAGCTCAAGAGAATGGAAATTAAAACAAATGTCACAAGACACGGGTGAGCATGATCTTGCTGTGTCATTCATGCATATAAATGCTTGAAAAATAAGATAACAAGTGTTTCTGAAGTCTTAAGTGCAAATGTCCTTAGCTGCTGAGCTATCTTTCTGTTCCCCAGGCTCGTGTGTTAATCCAGTGTTACAATACAAATTAAAAAGCACAGTGTCATTGAACTCTGGCAGAAGGAAGGAAAGAAAGCTAAAAAATGATCCTTCAAATAGGCAAAATGTACTTGGGGACAAGGTTAAGTAATGAATTTGGGGACTGGTTCAGATTGAGTAATCACTTATTGACTCTGCATATGTCCCTTAAATATTGTCTCTTTACTTCATCCATTCTCCCTGAGGTTATTCTTTATTTTTCCCTCAGGGTGATGTTAAGAGAGTAAGGCATTCCTCATTGAAAGTGTGAGAAAGGTAACATGTGGGATGATCAAGATATACTAGCAAAAACCATGAAAGGCACAATTGTTCCCCTACTGTTTCCTGGTTGGGAGAGGAGAGTGTATATTCACTTATCTGAAACAACAATATAGGCATGAAACATTTGAACGAACAATGAAGGGATGGCAGCATCAGAAGGACCTTGAGTACAAGCCATAGCTATACAATAACAGAGCAGGTATTTGTCTTTTTCAGATTAAATAAACCACCATGTTTCCAGTAAAATATCTTTAAAATTGCAGCATATTTATGGACATGCATTGGCAATTGCACTCACCAATAAAAAAAGCATTTCAGTTACAGCAGACACACATCAAAATGTGTTCTAAGAGTCTGAGAAGCAAGGCCACAGCATGGAAAAATGTGTAAAAAGGTTTGTGATGGATGAATAAAAGCAGGAAGGTTTATTTATGGCAAAGCAAAGGAGGCCCAATGTTGGAGAAATAAATGAAAGAGAATAAATTGCCTTGTGAGCATAAAAGCATTCTTTCTTAATGCTCTGCAGTTTGTATTCAGAAATGAAACCAGTGAGGAAGCTTTCTCTGGATGAACACTTGTAACTAAACAAAGTATATTCAAAAGTTGCCTTCAGAAATTCATCAAAACAAAGCAAACATAGCAACAAAGGTTAAATAACAAAGAAATTCTTTATTCCCTTAAAAGGAAAATAACGTATTTGGGAAACCAGGCAAATAAACCTGCTTCAGTATGACAAGTTTCTGTGAAATCAGATGCTCAGCAGATGTATCAAAAAGACACCTGAAGACACAACAGGGCCATTACACTGTAGAACCCTCAGCAGCTGAAATGTTTGCAGAAGACCTAAACCAAATCAAGTCAGTCAATACATGAGCATAAACAGGAGAGAGGTCCATAAATCATAACCCTATTGAGGAACAAGTTGATGTCTTCCTGGGAGAAGAGAGCCACTGTCCTTTAAAGGTGTAACTCTTGGAAGGTTGACCATGTTCTCCCAGGGGATGACCCCAAACAGGAATGTGTGGACATCACCAATTGTTCACAGTAGATTGTAAAAAACTGAATACATGGATTTAGGAGGTTTCAGAGAGTTGAGACTGGAGGATTTGAGTGGGAGTAAATATGATCAAAAAACAGCATGCATATATGAAGTTTTCAAGTAATTCATGAAATATTAAAATAAAATAGATAACAGTCCTGTGAGGTTCTTTTCCCAGCTCCTCAATTATTATTGATGCAGATTGTTTTCCCAACTATTTCAAGATCTCCAAGGATTTTGCTGACTACATTACCAAAGCAAATTAATTGGAGATGGCAAGAACTTCTTTTGAGACAGTGTTTGAGAAAGTCTGCATCAATATTTCATTGTATAGTTCCATGGAGTCTGAGGATAATAGAAAGTAGTGCTATAGCAAATTGTTCTCCATTCACTGGGGTGTGCCTGTTTCTGTAACAGAAATCTCAACACTCCAGAAAGTTTTTAAGTGCAGGGAATGATTAACCAATTGATCACCTTGTAGAAGAATTAGTAAGTATTTTGGAGCCAGCAAAAGTCAATTCTGTGTTACAATATACAGACTCTGGAACCATTATCAAGTTAGAGAGTAGCCATGAAATGCAAGCAGTGATTACTAAATTGGGGAAATCATATAATTTTCTTAAGGAAAAAGTCTTATTGGAAAGAGAGGCCTTATTATTGTGGATATATAAAAATGCATAGAAAACCATTTTAAAAGTCATTATGATGATCTTTGTGATGATTACTCTTGCTTGTGAATGACTGTGTAATCAACTAAAACACTAAAACACAAGCTGCTCAACACTCCTGTGTGGATTGTTCTTAATCAGATTATGTGAGTCAAGAATAAGTCTTGGCCACATCTTCAGCCTGCAACCTATATAAAAGAATATAAAAGAAGAGAACTTTGTTTTCTGCCCATTTGCCATCATTCTTGCTGGCAATTTTGTCTGTTCTGTTCTCACAGCCATTATTAAATCTAGTGTATACAAAAGACTGGGATCTATCCAGGGATTCTCCTAGATTCCTGTACCGGTTTGGGACTACAGACATACAATCTGATGTACATTGTGTCATGAGATAGCCATTGTTCAACTACTTTAGCCATATCCAATAAGCAAATCTAACAGATTTCCTCTTAATGTGTGTATGTATTCATTTTATTAGTGGCTTTAATTTAAGAGAAATAACTAATACTGTTTGCATGCTTCCCAAGGAAGGATTATTTAAAAGGTTACAGACAACTCAGAAATAAACAGGACAACAATTTCTATGCTTTCTTTTGGAATGTTTAATACCACATGTATGAAAATAGGTATTTGGTCAATGCTCAAAGGCTATCAAACTACCCAACTCAAATTCAAGCGGCCTTTATTGTTCGACAGAGTGAGGAATCAATAACTAGTCAAGACAGAGACAGCAGACTTCCAGCTATGCAAGAAGTGGACTGAACGGACACTGAAAGAAGCAGAAATATGTCCTCTGCTGTCCACTGTCTTTTCCGGCTGTACATCAGCAAAACAAACATTGTTGCTTCTGGAAAATTATACAGGAGGAATCTGTGAAGAAAACAATGACATAGATAGACTAAGATTGCAAAGGAGTTAAAAATCACATTTCTGAAAGACAAATTCTACTGAAGATGTAAATGATGGTAGATGAAATTTCAATAAGTGAATTCAACTAAAATTTCTTTGGATTGCGTTTAGTTCAATGAGAAGTGCTGAGAGCAAAATAAAGTTGATTTGCATTCAAGAGAAGAAAAGATATTAGAGGGTAAGTTATTTGTGCCCTACCATTAAATAGTTGTGTATCTAACAAAGGTTCACTTTACCTTCCTTTTCTGTTAAAAAGTAAGTCATATTTAAATAAAGGAAATTTATGTGTCTTCCCATAGACTGGAGTCTCAGCTAGCTTGTAAGTTCAAGAACATCCAATTTTCTTTTTTTGGCATTGATGGTAATAGTTACTTATAAGGACTCTCCAGTACTCAATTATCTGTGTCACTTTAGGGAAACAAAATATGGGTCTGGTGTGCTGTCTAACAAGAGGAAAATAAGAAATCAAAGGCAGACAAGTTTCCTATTACAACTGAGTGTTTCTGTGTACACCACACTCATAGCTGTCAGTAATAGTGAATACAAAAAAAGTCATTGAGACAGCTAAACTAATTTCTAAAAGCACAGATGAGCAGAGACAAGAGGTACAATGTTTGAAAATACAACTTATATACTATATAATGCAAGAAGGCATGAGGAAATGAGTTGGGGAAAGAATCAAGGAAGATATCAAATAGAATATCCAAATAGACGTGATGTGTGAAACATGAATGGATTCAGTGTGGAAGGGATTGTACCTAACCCCTTAAATAGGCTTTCAGTTATTTGACCAAACACTGGTCACTCTGGTACAAGTGCTATGATACATTTTATTAACTTATCATATTTCATTTTTCTTTAAATAATAACCATATATTTATCAAAATAAAGTAATAATATAAAAATATACCATGGAACTCTTTCTGAGAGTGACCCAGTGTGCAGAAGAAGCAATGATACCAGCTTCTTAAATGAGCCTCTAGCCCAACTGTAAAACTGACCAAAATTTGAAATCTTTAGAATTTCAGTTTACCTTTAATTATAATAGAAGAAAAGATGGCTATTCAGAATTACAAGTAAGGGGAGATGAAGTGCTGTATGAGAAAGTGTTTCCAAAGTGTCTAAGGACTTTATACAACTTATCACAGGAACTGAACTTTCTAGAAGCTAAAGAAAATGGCTTGGTTTTTGTGTGTGAAAGGTTCTGCAGATGACTAGAATGTAGCTCCCAGCACCTACTTCAGGTAACACACAGTCACCTGTAACTACAGCTCTGCTGGATCCAGTGATTGCTTCTGGCATCTGTAGGCATGTGCATTCACTTTCACATACCCAATACCAGACATATAATTAAAGCTTACATGTAGTTTAACTGTCAGAGGACAATTACAGAAACAATGGAAAATGTATCTCATACCAGACTTTCTATCTGTGTAAGTTGCTGTTACCATAGTACTATTATGTAACTTAAGTGGACTGGTAATGAAGATTGCTTGTACATAGACACTGATAGTTGCAAACCACACATGCCCATTATTCTCCTTCTCCACAAAACCCTTTAGGCATTCTCTATTTATAAATAGAGGTCTGGATTTTAGTGACTAGGTTCTGCCGTGTGTAATATTTATATAATAGTTGATTTTCTAATGACTGGAAACTTTCAGGGATTTATTTCAGGCTGGGCTATGTGACAGAATTTCCATTAATATGAGTTAAGAATATGTATTCTGGAATTGTTCTTGAAACATTTATGCTGTAATAATCAGGGAGGAAGGGAGGAGTTTTACTTTCTATACCTACTATAGTATTAGCATATCACTTCTCTGCCTAATTCCTCAGAGCCACTCTTTCTTTGAGGTAGTAGTGATGTTTTGTTTTTCATGAAAAGAGTTAAGATGCAAAGCCTATGCTGAAAATGGAAAAGGCACCAGAAAAATATGAAGATGATTTGCATAAAAGGTCAACTTCAGAATTTTAGCTCAATCAAATCTTAGTACCTAGAATAAGAAGTTTAAAAGTTATGAAAATGTTAGTTTTTTCTTTCTTTTTTATTACATTTGTAAATATTAGTTACAGTTTATTAACTTTATATCACAGCTGTATCCTGCTCCCTCATTCCCTCCCAATCCCACCCTCCCTCCCTCATCTCCTCCCTGCCCCTTTCCAAGTGCACTAATAGGGGAGGACCTCCTCCCTTTCATCTGACCCTGGTTTATCAGGTATCTTCAGGACTGTCTGCAAAGTCCTCTGTGGCTTGGCAGGGTAGCTCCTCCCTGGGGGAGGGGGGAGGTCAAAGAGCCCACTATTGAGTTCACATCCAAGATAGTCCCTGTGTCCCTTAATAGGCTACCCATTTGGATACTGAGGTTCTTTTAAAGAAGTATTTAATCTTAATATTTTCTTCATTTTTTTAAATTTTCATTACTTAACAGTTTATTCATTTTGTATCCCCCTGTAGCTCCCTCCTTCTTCCCCTCCCAATTCCATCTTCCCGCCCCCTTCCTCACCTACGCCCCTCCCCGAGTCTGCTGATAGGGGAGGTCCTCCTCCCTTTCCCTCTGATCCTAGTCTATCAGTTCTCATCAGGAGTGGCTGCATTGTCTTCCTCTGTGACCTGGTAAGGCTGCTTGCCACTCAGAGGGAAGTGATCAAACAGCATTCCAATCAGTTCATGTCAGAGAGAGACCCTGTTCCCATTACTATGAAACCCATTTGGACACTGAACTGTCACGGGTTACATCTGAGCAGGGGTTCTAGGTTATCTCCATGCATGGTACTTGGTTGGGAGTATCAGTCTCAGAAAAGACCCCTGTGCTCCGATTTTTTAGTTCTGTTGCTCTCCTTGTAGAGCTCCTGTCCTCTCCAGGTATTACTATTATTATTTTCATTCTCTCTCTCACTCTCTTGTTCTTGCTGAGGGTACGTGTGTGTGTGCCTGTGTGTGTGTGTGTGTGTGTGTGTGTAACATGTTCATGAAGGCTGTGTTTGTAGAGGCTAGAAGAGAGCATCTCTTCTCCAGGAGTTGCATTCCAAGGAATTGGATATGAGCTATCAGATATGGCTGCTGGTAACTGAACATGAATAGTGGCCAAGAGTAGTAAGGGTAAGCCATCTCTCCAGCCTCTAATTTTGTGATGCTTTTGTTAGCAAAACAGCTCCCATTTTTTAGTAATTCAGTCTATGTTGAAAAAAAAAAACAGACTATGGAGACACACTCAACAGTTAATTTTTTGGAAGTTGAACATTTTTAATTCAAAATAAACATTATATGATACATACAAAATCAAAGTAGGAGCACTTGCAGCTACAGACAACAGGATCTGGAAGGCGCATACTTTAGAAACTACACTCTCAGAAACAGAAAAAGGGCAGAAGATCTTTTGTGTGCACATACAGTTGTTCCTTTACTACTGTCCACAATGCCCTTCTCTTTCGTTATGCTTTCTGCCGTTAACTTAGAGAAACACACAGAATTGCACTTTATAACTTTGTGAAGCATTGCCATGGCAATACATAGTATCTGTATTCTATGTAAACTACCACAAGGATGTGTTGGAACCCTGGTAGATCAGCATTTGATCAATTTTAGGTGGATTTTTTTGAGGCACCTTGCTGTTTGTGCATTTCTCCTAGTCCATATAGCCATTCTGAGGTCAAAGTCTCTCTTTCCACCAGAGCCTCCTACTCTCTGCTTGACTTCATTTGGAGAGTATCTTTAGACACAGATGCCCCTAACCACGTTTGACATATGGCCTTTGACACAGCTCCCTGCTAGTTCTTTCCTCCCTGTCTATAGGATAATTAGGTACTGTATTCCCATTCATATGCTAAGAGTGTGCTGTTTAATGCTAATCAAGCCTCTTTGAAGTGCCTAGTTCCAAGCAATTCTGTACACTTGTCCTTAGTGTCCCCACTCACTCCCCAAGGTGTATAAAGCCTTGGTTTTCTGGAATTAAATTAGAACTTGCCCCCTGGGTGTGTGATCCCTATACAGTGCTAACTGGCCATTCCAGGCATGCTCCTCATTTTGTGCCCCTCCTGATTTTGTGGACTGGTGGGAGACAGCCCCCAGGCAAGAGAAGATCCACATGGATCAAACCATATTAGCAGTTTGCTATCATGATTTTCTGTTTTCGGCATGCCTTCAAATGAAGAAATGTGATTTCCATGATAAAAAAAAAAGGTATGAAAGAAAGAAAATAAGGTTTTAGATGAGAAGCAACTCAAACAATTATGCATAAGTACTGGTTTATTTCAAACAATGCCTTTATTTAATATTTATTAATATTTAATGTAATAGTTTAAAGTATGCTCTTTTAGAAGAAAAGATTTTATAACTTTAGACATCATTTGTTTATATTGCAGTAAAACTAAGAAAATTTTGGGCTTTTGTGACTTGAGGTTAAAATTAGAAGAACAATGGAACATTCTAATGTAATTCTGCTTTCTATAAAAGGAGTTACCCTGAAATCAAAATTCCATTCATTTCCTAATTCTCAGCCACTCGTGAGTCATAACAATTCCATATAGCACAGGGTTCCTGAAGGGCTTTTGGATAGCAAAACATGCAGAAAGTCACTGTGTTTTGTATTAAATAAATCTCTTGACATCCTGGTTATCTATGGAAATGTCTTGCATCTTTAATAAAATGACTCTTTCTTATCTACATGAACACAGAAATTTTACAATAGACACTACCTACTGTCTGGAAAATGTTTTGAATGTTAAAATAAATTCACTTATGACATCAGTTGCTTTTTGACCATGACTGATTCCATAAGTGCCAAATGACTGGAGATGTAGCTTTTCTTCTTAATCTACTAAAATTCAAGAAGTACAAACACAACCTTGAACTTTGCCAAACAATACCCAAATCTTCAGAAATGATTTTGTATTAACTTTCGAGTGTATTGGAATGTATGGTGTATATGGTGTATACACATAGACACATCAATGTGTGCAAGGCCTCTTCTATCACTCACCACTTATTCCCTGGAGACAGGATCTATCACTAATTCTGAATTCACCACATTTTGGCAAAAATGCTGACAAGTAAGTTCCATGATCTTCCTGTCTTCACTCCCCTCAACAGTATTGGAGTTTTAGATTCATGGCTATGATGAGTTATTTTACACATGTTTTATGGATTCCAACTCAAGTCCTGCTGCCTGCACAGCAAGCATTCATCCTAATAAAACAACCATCTTTCCAGTTCTCAGATTAAAGAACCAAATGTTAGGAGGTTTAGAACAGTGGGGGGGGGGGCAGGAAATCTGGGTTGAGTTGGAGGATCTACAAGGTCCCTTTGACACTTAGGTGATGACGGCAGGTTTGTGTCTCTTGGAAAATGGCACCAATAGGTCGAGTCACAGAGGAGTGAAGGTGGGGGGAAGTGGGTATCATGTACTTTTGGTTAGGGCAACAGTTGACCGGGCCTAGTTGTCATGGCTAAAGAGGGGACCTCCTGGACTCAGGACACTGCCTCTTGCAAGTCAGTGGGACCCCTCCCTTTGATTCCCTTCCTAGGTGGAAACCTCCTAATCTATGTAATCACCACCTGTTTCTGTCTTGCTGAGTGTGTAGGACTCTGGACTTCTGCCTGTTTAGAGCACTCTGGGAGTTTGTGGCATTGGAGAAAGGAGCCCTGGTTTCTTCTCCCGTCCATAAGTAGGCTTGATAATAGTCTCCTCACAATATTATTATGAATATTAGAACAACTTAAAACTAGAACAGTTAAAGAGGGAACCAAGTATCTCTCTCTCTCTCTCAAACATACACACACACATGCACAGGCACACACACACATACCATAAGGAGGGGTTCTGACTCCATACCTCATTCATGCATCAGTGGGTCTCAGTTAGGATGAAGACTGACTCAGTCTTTAGAGAATGGGACCCTGGTATCTGCTTGTGCAAAAGCTCCCACAAGCTGTTCTAATCCGAGTCCAGAGGACTAGTTGGATAGACCAGCATGTGACACACACCTAGATCTCATACCTAGTTTTCTGTTTTGTTTAGTTTTTTATTTTTTTTATTTTTTTCATTTTTTTTAATTTTAACATTTTTATTTTATATTAATCACAGGTTATGTACTTTGTATCCCAGCCGTAGCCCCCTCCCACATCCCTTCCCTATCCCACCCTTCCCTCCCTCATCTCCTCCCTGCCCCTTTCCAAGACCACTGATAGGGGAGGACCTCCTCCCCTTCCATCTAACTCTAGCTTATCAGGTCTCTTCAGGAATGGCTGCAATGTCCTCTTCTGTAGCCTAGCAAGGCTGCTCCTTCCTTAGGGGGCGGGGAGGTCAAAGATTGTATACAAGTATTCAAACCACAGATTGTAGAGCAGTGTGTGGGACAATGTGTTAGTTTTATACTCAGTAAAATGCACTTACAGCTCTTTTAATACTATTTGTGCATTTAGTAAGTTCCTAGGCAAGTAGTATGGGGTAAATGGAGTAGAGGACGTGATACTGACTTCCCTCCATGTCTTTCATCATCACTCAAAACAAAAGTCAAATCCAGATGAGTACATTACAACTTCATTTGTTCATGAAATATTGTAGTGTGTTTTCCCTGCTTTACAGAAGTATCCTTGGATAACCAAATAAATCAGTAAGGAAGGAAACAGAGAAAAATAGACTTGACAAGAGGTAGGTAAGTTCAGAGTGTTTGATATTCTCTTCATTCTACCTGTGATAGGACATAGCTACTTTTCATTACACTCATAGCTCCAGACTTAGAACCTTTAACTACATACAGAACAAAGATAGGAGCTTCTTACTGGAAGGACTCACTGGGTTTCAGTTACTATTAATACTACTAATCTTAAGAAGTTCTTTCTGCTTCCAAAACTTTCAAATATTGAACAGAATTTATATCAGCATGAACGCATGGAAACAAGCATGAAAAAATGGATTTTAAAAGTTCTGTCAGTGTTTTTATTACAAACTAGCAATTTCAGAGGTTTATGTCTAAGCTGTAAAAATTATAGTTAGATCGATCATCACCCTAGGGCCCAGTTCAGGCATGAATTTAATTTTCTGGGAATTTTATTAAGCAAACTTAAGTTACAGTGATGCACGCTGTATATGTTTTCCACTTTGCAGGGTGTAGATTAACAGTGGAGACACCAGGGCATGCCATTTTAAGAAATTAAGCATCCTTGTCCTGCCGCCTATTGCTAAATTTAATTTTAAGGTGATAGCACATTTCATCATACTAAAACCTGCAAATGAAAGTGTTGAAACTATTGATGATGTTTTTATTCAGATAATTTGAATAACTTATTTGAAAATGTTCAAAGATGCTGAATCAATGACAATGACAAGAGGAAAACATGAGGAAAATACAAATTTTGCAGGTTTCGTTTTAAAATAAACACACTAGATATGAGCAATTGAAGTAATTTATGAGATAATCTCACTCAGTTCTGCTAGGAATCTAAAATTCTTTGGTATAGTTGATGCTATACAAGAGAGACACCAGTTGCTAACTTACTTCTCTTTCTATTCCTGTTGTTAACATCTGAGTGAAATGCTCTAAGCTCCCTAATTTGCAATTCACTGAGCATTCATCATGGTGAAAATTTCAAACAAACTTATATGGATCAATTTGACATTTTAAAATTATCTGTTGTTATTGTATTTTAAAAGAGTTGACAACCTTTCCTTCTGAGTTAATGTACTTGTATTTTTCACTAGTAAGCTGTCTTTTTTTTTTCTTTTGAGAGCTTGTCACATTTAGCTGCTTATATGGCCATGAGGTATTTGGTAATGGGCAAATATTTAGGAACTCATAAATTGTTCTCTATGACTTAAAATATCAAAATTAACCCCCACAACCAAATTAACAAAACAAACAAACAACAGCAAAAATAAAATAGCAGCAAGTCCCCAAAAACAGCACTGAAGAGGGAGCAGCACTTGAGAGACCCACCCCCACCATCTACTGGCCTGCCAGCAACAGTGGCCAGGTCTTCCCGGGGGCCCTCTGTGCTATGTTTACTCTGTGTGCCCCATACCCCAGTTCCCAAACCTGCAGCATTTCTCAGGACCCACACTGATCTGTGACCCCTGAGACCAGCACAGATCAGAGAGCAGCAGTTCCCTGGAATAATAGGGATAGAAGAAGAAGACTCCAAACTCCAAAGCACAGAAAACATTCTCAATAAAATCATAGAAGGAAACGTCCCCAACCTAAAGAAAGAAATGCCTATAAACATACAAGAAGCCTACAGAACACCAAATAGATTAGACCAGAAAAGAAAATCCTCTTGTCACATAATAATCAAAATACCAAATGTACAGAACAAATAAAGAATATTAAAACCTGCAAGGGAAAAAGGCCAAGTCATACATAAAGGCAAACTTATCAGAATTAAACCTGACTTCTCAATAGAGACTATCAAAGCCAGAAGGGCTTGGTCAGATGTCATGTAGACATTAAGAGAGTACAGATGTCAACCAAGACTGCTATACCCAGCAAAACTTTTCATCCACCATGGATGGAGAAAACACGATAGTCATTGATAAAAACAAGTTTAAACATTACCTAGCCACAAACACATCCCTACAGAAGATACTAACAGGAAATCTCCAATGGAAACTAAACAACTATCTACTTAATGACCACTGGGTCAGGGAGGAAATAAAGAAAGATATTAAAGTCTTCTTAGAATTCAATGAAAATGAAGCCTCAACATACCCAATGGGACACAATGAAAGCGTGATAAGAGGGAAGTTCATAGCGCTAAGTGTCTTCATAAAGAAAGTGGAGAGAGTTCATATTAGCAACTTAACAGCCTACCTGAAAGATAGAAAACAGAAGCAAACACACCAAACACTGCAGGAAACTCAGGGCTGAAATCAATAACCTAGAAACGAA
The DNA here is from genome assembly GCA_028658305.1 of Pachyuromys duprasi. NCBI lineage: Eukaryota > Metazoa > Chordata > Mammalia > Rodentia > Muridae > Pachyuromys > Pachyuromys duprasi. The sequence goes on from CM053761.1 coordinate 63,703,257, forward strand.
GAGAACAACACCAAGAATCAACAAAAACAAGAGAAGGTTTTTGGTTGGTTTGTTTGTTTTGTTTAGAGAAAATCAACAAGATAGACAAACCCTTAGACAGACTAACTAAAAGACAAAAAGTATCCAAATTGATAAAATAAGACCTGAAAAGGGGGATATAACAATAGACATTGAGGAAATTCAAAGAATCATTAGATCATACTTTAAAAATCTGTCTGCCACAAAATTGGGAAATCTAACTGAAATGGATGATAATTTTGATAGAAACCACATACAAATGTGAAAAATCAAGACCAGGTCAAAAATTTAAATAAACCTATAACCCCCACGGGAATAGAAGCAGTCACGAAAAACCTCCCAACTAAAAAGAGAGCTGGGCCAGAGGTTTTTCACCCAGACCTCTACCAGACTTTCAAAGAACTAATATCAATACTCCTCAGACTCTTCCCCAAGATAAAAAACAGAAGGAACATTACCAAGCTCATTGAGGCCACAGTTACCCTGAAACCTAAACCAAAGACCCAAAAAAGAAAGAGAATTTCAGACCAATCTCTTTCATGAACATTTATACAAATATACTCAATAAAATACTTGCAAACCGAATACAGGAACATATTAAAAATTTCATTCATTATCATCCAGTAGGCTTTATCCCAGGAATACAGAAATGGTTCAGCATATGAAAGTCCATCAACATAATCCACCACATAAACAAACTGAAAGAAAAAAACAAACACATGATCATATCATTAGATGCTGAAAAGGCCTTTGACAAAATATAACACCAGTTCATGTTTAAAGTCTTGGAGAGATCAGGGATTAAAAGTACATACCTAAACATGATAAAGGCAATATTCAGCAAGCCTATAGCCAACATCAGTTAAATGAAGAAAAAATGAAAGTATTCTCACTAAAATCAGGGACAAGACAAAGCTGTCCACTCTCACCATATCTCTTCAATATAGTGCTTGAAGTTCTAGCTAGAGCAATAAGGCAAAGGAGAGCAAGAGGATAGAAATTGGAAGAGAAGAAGTCAAAGTATCATTATTCACAAATGATATGATAGTATACATAACTGACCTCCAATAGTCTATCAGAGAGCACCTTCAGAAAAGTGTCTGGATACAAAATTAACTCAAAAATCAGTAACCCTCTTTTGTACAAGCAACAAAAGGGCTGAGAAAGAAATTCAGGAAGCAACATCCTTCACAATAGCAACAAATAATATAAAATATATTGGTGTAACTCTAACCAAACAGGTGAAAGGCTTTTATGACAAGAACTTCAAGTCTTTGAAGAAAAAAACTGAAGAAGATATCAGAAGATGGAAAGATCCCCCATGCTCATGGAATGATAGGATTAACATAGTGAAAATGGCCATCCTCCCAAAAGCCATCTACAGATTCTATGCAGTTCCCATCAAAGTTCCAACACAATTCTTTACAGACTAGGAAGAGTAATCATTAACTTCATATGGAAAAATAAAAGATCCAGGACAGGCAAAACAATTTTGTACAATTAAAAAAAAAAAACTTCTGGTGGTCTCAACATCCCAGACCTCAAGCTGTACTACGGAGCAATAGTAATAAAATCTGCATGGTATTGGCATAAAAACAAACAAACAAACAAATGAAAACAACAACAACAACAAAACACCAAAACCTGTGAACCAAAAATTACTCTATCTACAAGGAGTGTAAGAATAATGAGGAAACAAAGACAGAGGGAAAGTCCAACCAATAATTATACTAACCTAAGACTCACGCCATAGTAGAATGCCAGCCCCTGACACTAATAATGATATTTTGCTATGCTGTCAAACAGGAGCCTAAATTGACTGTTGTCTGAGAGGCTCCAGCGAACAGCAGATCAAGACATATGCTGGGACTTGAAGCCCAGCATGGGGCAGAGCTCTGGAGGTCCTGAGGAGATGGTGGGTGAAAAAGGAAAGGACCTGGGTGGGAACAGGAACCTCATAAGAAGAGCCACGGAGACCACTAACCCAGGCACACAGGGACTTTCAGATACTGACACATCAACTGAGGAGCATGCATGATCTGGGTCCCTGCACACATGAAGCTTTCAGGCAGCTTGGTCTTCATTGAGGTACCTGGCAAGTGAACTGGGTGCTGTTTCTAACCTGAATTCTAGTGCCTGCTTTTGGATCGCTTCCTCCTGGCAGCGCTGCCTTGCCTGATCTCAGGGGATGAAGGAAAGAGCAGTTCTGATGTGACTTTGATGTGCTGGAGAAGGTTAATACAGGGGAAGGGGGGGTAGGAAGAACCGGGGTCGTGGGAGCTTTATCTCTATGAATTGTTGAAATTTCCATACTACCTCACATATGTTTATTGTGAGAAATTACGTTTGCGTAGTTTTATGCTTCAGTTCTACAATCAATTTTGGGTTTACTTTTTGTTGTTGTAGAATAATGGCTAAGGGATATTTATTTGAATTTTTTCTGAAAAATGGGCTATTGGGCTAATTTTTGCATTCCACACTCTTTTATTTTTCATTAGTCATGTCTATTCATGGACATATTTTATATTTTTTTACTACTAACTATACATTATCATGAAATTGCCTCGGTGTCTTTGTATTATTGAGGCCATGTGTTATCCATAATTTGCCTTCACCTTACTTTTTCTGAAACAATTTTCCTGGTATTTCTTTTATAATTTTTATTTAAACAATTTTTCATTAAAGATAATAGTAAATTTGCAAGGTGCTGAAATTAACGAATGATTTTCTGTAGTGATAAGCAATAGATTTTTGTTTTGATATTTTAGGATAAAATAAATCATTGTATTAATCATTTTGGTTGTCCATTGCTTGTTTGTTTTCAAGGAAGGTCCTACTATGTATCCCAAGTAAACAGTCCTACCTAGTGTTGGAGCTGACTTCCCTTTGGTACTCATCTGGCTTCTGAGAAATTAGATTACATGTGCATACCACTATGCCTATTTGAAAGTGTCTTTCGTATTCTACAGAAAAAGATTAGCTTACTGTAACTAAATGTTTTCTCATGAATATACTCCTATTCCCTTTACCCTTCACAAATAATTAAGCCAGTATGCAAAATATCCTATGAACTAGGTCAATGAACCAAAAGAAATGATCAGGTAACATTAGAAAACAGAGGTCAGAGTATTGGAGATACCAACAGTCTTTGTTCTTCTCTGATATGTAATAAATTATCGCATACAATAAAACACACCACTATTAAAACACATGCTCATCAGAATTCAAAACTTTGGTTTTTTCATATATTTTAATAAGATCAGCTTGCCATCTTTATGATTTAACTCCAGCTGACACATTTTTAGCAGTAATGATACCCATAAATATTCAAAATATTTATATGACTTTCTACAACCTAGTCACATCATTATTTGTTACTTTGTGTATTTCAACTATTTGCCCCTTTATGAATTTTATTTCCAGTATTTGTAATTCATTCTTGCTTTGTTCTGTTCAATAGTAAGAATTCTTTTCATTTTTATTTAATTCCTTTGCATATTATATATGATCTTATTATCTTCAAATGCCATGTAAGTATGTTGGGACAAAATGTATTGGTTTCATGACCGAAAATATAAAAATGTATTTTCCACACATTTTCTATTAATTTAATTAATTTCAGACATATGTTTTAATGTTAAGTTTAAAGAGTATAATAATTTTTCAAAGTATGCTTAAAATACTTCAGCAATATGGCTAAGACAACACATTTAAATTTGTTCTTTTACTTCTTTGTTCTGGTAACTCCAAACAGGATTTCCTCAAACAGACAAAACCTTCCTTGATTTATTCCTGAATAAAAGCTAAATAAATCAAGACAAAAACAAATGAAGTTTTGTTCCTGATGTGGACTTTCTGCTCTTTCAAAGACCTGATAATGGGCCTTAGATTAGTTGTTATACTGGTCAATCATTTTGAAATCAACACTTCATGGAAGTCAATTAACATTCAATTCATGTGCTAATTTGAAATAATCATTAGTTTCTGTCGACAGACAACTATAGCAAATAAGAAAGCTACTGGGAGAAGTTCTAATAAAATGTTTGTTCTAGAGACTGGGTCCTGTTCCATGTTGCTTAGATCACTCTCTGCTAATATGCGATTGTGAATAGAGACTACATATGCTGGACATCGATTGCTTTTTCCTTCTTTCATTTCATCATTTCTTTCTCAGGCATCCACTGTTGTTTTTATCAATTTACACTTTTAGACAAAAGAAGATTTGAATTGAGAAAATTGCTTCAAATGATTACACACTGTAAATACAGTAAAAACAAAACAAAACAAACAAACAAACAAAAAACACTGTATAAAAATCTCCAAGCATTATCTTTTCTCTCCTGTACAATGAAATAAACAAAATCAACTTCTTTGTGCTATGGATGAAAGATGGAAAATATGACAGAAAGGTGTCAAGAATGGTGTCTGCAGCTACAAGAATGAGGAGCGTTTAAATAACAAGTTCCTCTTTGTAATTTTCCCTGTCTCTCTAATCTTTATATATTATACACAGAAACTAATATTGAAATTTATGTCTTAATTTGAAGACATCTTGTTGAATTTCTCAGGAAGGAAGATTAATATACCGACTGTGCATTCTGATTGTAAGAGTGACAGCTTTTAGTGTAGAATAAGAATATTCGAAGGTGATGATTCATACTTATTCTGTAATTACATGGATGAATTCATAAAAGGTAAAAGTAATGCCTCCTCATCTCCTCATTTCTAATGCAGACGTTAAGGACACCAAAAAGACAAAAAGTCATCAAAGGTAACTCAATAAGACAAGGAAAAGAAGTAGATGTAACACAGATCGCATTATATGTAGTAAAACTGTCTTTATTTACAGAATATGCAATCATGTGCATTGAAGTGAAAGCATCACGATCATCAACAATATAAACATTATTGGGATTAGGAAGCATTTACAGCACCTTTTAAGGTTATAAACAAGGTTCATAAAATTAATTAATTCATTGGATTAAGGAAGTAAAATGAAGGATGGGAAAGATGGTTCAGCAATTTTGAACACTGGCTAGGCTTCCAGATGACCTTGAATTGCTTCCCAACACCCACAAGGCAGCTCATTACTGTCTGCATCTCCAGCACTGGGGAAACATGCATGCAGACAGGCAAAACAGACAGTATTTTTAATTAAAACCAACAAGAAAACAGAATGTGACTCTTATTTTCTGAGTACATGCAATTGAATTCCTAGTTATTGTACACCAAGGCTGTAGAGGATCCAATGTAGCAAAAGTCCAAAAATTTTTTTCCATGCAGCCACATTAATACCAGCTTAGTGATACGTCACAAGGAAAACTACTAGTCATGCCAGGAGGTAAGCAGTGTGTGTCAACTGAAAGTAACTTCAGCATAAGTCTGGCAGCTGCTGCAGACATGACTACATATCACTGACAGTGCAGAACAATGATGCCCATAGGAAACTCTGATGTAAAAATCACCGTGCATTATTGATTCTGGAATGTCTTCTGCTCAAATTAGAACACCTTTGGTTTTGCGACATGACTGGAAGAAGGCAAAATAAGATATAAGCCTGATATGCCTTTGGGTAAGTAAACTTTTTATGGTGTTGTGTACCATATTGAAATTCTAGGTGGTTTCTGCAGTTTTATTAGTGGGTAAGCTAATTCCCTACCTGATAAACTTAGCATCTCATATACAATGATCATTGTGAAATCGTGTGATTTCTCTGCTCTTTAGAGTTTTTGTTGCTTGTTTGTTCTTGTATTTGTTTTATGCAAAAGGAAAAATTCTAGTGTATACTTCTGTATAATTATAAGAACTAAAATTTTAAGATTATTTTCAATGACAACAGAATACAATGAAATATCACCCTTGCTGGACTTAAATGTAGACAGCTGGAGAAATCTATAAACTAAGGAATCCTGGTGGCATCTAAAAATTAAATGCTAAATAAATTCTCTTCTAGAGGACTTAGATGGGAACTTCTTTGTCATTGGTCTCCAAATCACCCTCAGCCTGTCCACTGAAAATCTATCTCCCCATCAGGACTCCCTGCATTGTCTTCCTTTGTGGCCTGGTAAGGATGCTCCTCACTCAGGGAGAGGTGATCAAAGAGCCAGTCACTTAATTCATGTCAGAGACAGTCCCTATTTTACTCACTAGGAAATGCACTTGGATACTGGGCTGCCATGGGTAAGGGGTCTAAGTTATCTCCATGGTCCTTGGTTGGAGTATCAGTCTCAGAAAAGACCCTTCGGCCCAGATTTCCTGGTTCTGTTGCTCTCCTTGTGGAGCTCCTGTCCCCTCCAGGTCCTTCTATCTCCCCCTTCTTTCATAAGATTCCTTGTACTCTGTCCAAAGTTTGACTATGAGCCTCAGCATCTGCTTTTATACCCTGCTGGGTAGAGTCTTTCGGAGGTCCTCTGTCCTGTTCCCTATTTTCCCTATTTTCTGATGTCTTTCCCATTTGCCTTCAGATGGAAGGGGAGGAGGATCTCCTCTATCAGTGGACTTGGAGAGGGGCATGGGAGGAGATGATGGTGGGAGGGTAGGATTGGGAGGGAAAGAGAGAGGGAGCTACCGATGGAAAACAAAGTGAATAAATTGTAATAAAAATAAAAAAAAAATAAAAATACAAAAGAAAATTTATTTCCCATGATTCTTTTTTAAGTATAGCATCTACAAAAATGTGAAATAAGGTGATAGAAGGTCAGAATAGAGCCCTAAATTAACATGAATACTAGCTTAATAATAAGATCATCTCTTGCTTACAAACTTCCTCCTCACCCCCTACTTTGTTCTCACCCTTTCTTCAGCATGTAAGAAAATGATGAGGAGAGCCGTGTACAGACTCCTTTTATAAATGAATATTTTCCCTCACCTCTGAAGTAAGCACCCAACACTGCACAGCAGAGAGAGTATGCCACTGACATGACCCTTGGTGCAACCACAGAGAGAAAGAGTGCACACTTAATGCTTTTTATAATCATCAGGAGCCTTGGAGTTAGATCAAGGAGGAACCAGGAAAAATGTATGTAGTTTAAAGATATCCATTTCTATGGAACTTAGGCATCCATTTTAAATATACAAAAGTTTAGCAGCTACATAACAATGATTTTTCATGTGACTTAATACCACAGATATTTATAAGATTTACTTTTTACTTTTTCTTTCTTTCTTTCTTTCTTTCTTTCTTTCTTTATTATTTATTTATTTTACAAAAACTATAGAACTCAGTTTTAAGCAATAAACTAGGGGAAAAAAGTTTGTCACCAGGATAGATTAAAGATTTTTTTGAGTAAATGACTTTAGTGCCTAAGGGGTTTAGTACTTCATAGAATATATTTTCTTTGTAGCATAAATCACTGCGCATGACAAACTGCTGTTCCTCAGAAAGAATTAAGCTCCTACTCAGAAGTCCGTTACTTCTGCAAACTTGCATTTTGCAAGATAGCAAAAACATTGAACATCAGCATTTTCAGAGAAATGGGTATTCACAGAGAACTGAATGTATACATGTATTAAAATATTGCAATTGTATTAGTGAAGATCTGAAGTATATAGACTACACATGCCATTCGTTATTTTCAGTTAGGATTGGATGATTTAAGAGCTTAAAGCCAGCTCAGTATCCAAGTGGGTTCCCTAGTAAGGGGAACAGGGACTGTCTCTGACATGAACTCAGTGGCTGGCTCTTTGATCACCTCCTGCTGATGGGGGAGCAGCCTTGCCAGGCCACAGAGGAAGACTATGAAAGACAGTCCTGATGAGACCTGAGTGGCTAGGGTCGTAGGGAAGAGAAGGAGGTCCTCCCTTATCAGTGGACTTGGAGAGGGGCATGGGAAGAGATGAAGGAGGAAAGGTAAGATTGGGAGGGAATGAAGGAGGGGACTACAGCTGGGATATAAATGAATAAACTATAATTAATATAAAAAATAAAAAATTAATAAAAAGAATTTAAACCCTTAACTTTTAACATGAATATGATCCCCATGTTTTTTTAATCCATGTTCAGCATTAGAACAATTTTATTTGTTGTTCTTCTTTGTTCCTGAATTGAACCAAAAACAGCAAAAAGGAGAGCTGAGCACAGGAGCAGAAGGAGCTATGGACATTTTGATAAGAAGCATTCTAAAATCAAATTTTCATTTTATAATCCAAGTACTATATCTAACTATACATATCAGTAATATACACAAAAGAAGATGCATCAGGGAGAATCTTTGTAAGTGCAAATATATTCTCCAAAGTTATTGCCACATGAGATGCTAAAAAATACAAATTCATATAAGTATGTCTGAGACAGACAGAGAAGAAAACTTCAAAGATTGTTTAATATGCCTACAATAATACCAGATGGTCAGTGAGGAAAACATTCATTTGAACAACATTGTAAGACTGAACAAGTTATTAGGAATATATTAAGAATATATATTCCCATATATGCTTATGTGTGTATTCTTATATGTTTTGTATATATTAAATACATGTGACATACATATATGTATTTAACTTTCAATGCATGTAACAATTAATTCAAAAGGGCTATAGATTTTAAAAGAACAGCTAGAGGTTTGGAGGAAAAAACTTATTAATGCGATAATACAAGTGTTTGTCCTACCCTTATGTCAATACAGATAGATATAAAACAGATTATGTTATACACACATATAAAAATTTTAGTTAAATAATTGAATATATGCACCATCATTTCAAAACCTAGTCTCCATGAGAAAAGTTAGCTTCTAATGTTACATCACTACTTCCGTATAGACATATTAAAAAAGATGGGTAAGGTCCCTTTCCCAGATGTTTTCCAAGAATTTCTTGTTTTTGTTTTTGTTTTTTTTTTGTTTGTTTGCTTTTAAATGTAATTTATTCATTTTTGTATTAATCACAGGTTATGTATTTTGTATCCCAGTCGTAGCCCCTCCCTCATTCCCTCCCACTCTCCCCATCCCTCCCTCATTTCCTCCCTGCCCCCCTCCAAGTCCACTGATGGGTGAGGACCTCCTCCCCTTCCATCCGACCCTAGCTTATCATGTCTCTTCAGGGCTGGCTGCAATGTCCTCTTCTGTGATCTGGCTAGGCTGTTCCTCCCGGGTGTGTGGGGGGGATGGGGGAGAGGGTTGAAGAGCCAGCCATTGAGTTCATGACAGAAATAGACCCTGTTCCTCTTACTAGGGTGCCCAGTTGGATACTGAGCTACCATAGGCCACATCTGAGCAGGGGTTCTAGGTTATATCCATGTATGGTCCTTGGTTGGAGAAACAGTCTCATAAAAGACACCTGTACGCTGATCTCTTTGGTCTTTTTGGAGCTCTTGTTCTCGCCAAGTCTTACTAACTCCCCCTATTTTCATATTATTCCCTGCCCTCTACCGAAGGCTTGGTTGTAAGTCTTAATATCTGCTTTGATACATTGCTATGCAGAGTCTTTCAGAGGTCCTCTTTGGTAGGCTCCTGTACTGCTGCTTGTTTTCTCCTATATTCAATGTCCATCGCATTTGTCCATCTAAGTGAGCATTGATCCTCCCAACTTGGGTTCTCCTTCTTGTTTATCTTCCCTAGGTGTATAGATTTCAGCATGACCTTCCTATGCTATAGGTCTATATAAATGAGTATATACCATATGTTTCTTTCTGCTTTTGGAATACCTCACTCAGGATGATCGTTTCCTGGAAATGAACATCCTGAGTGATGTTTTCCAAGAATTTCAACATGGTCAATATGGTAAAAGTAGAGCCTCATAGCAAAGCCTGGCTTGTGTCAGCAATGGGGCACTGAAAAGATCACTGTTCACATGGGATTTGTCCCAGCCTTCCTTGTACATCTTAGGACACTTGAATGACTCATGCTCAGATAGGAAAGCATATTATGGAGAAAAACTTCAAAGACGCCATTTAAAAGTTGCTCAACATATGAAGTTGGAAGGAAACAATTCATAAAGAGGAAGAGAAACAGCCATCTGGGATTTGGACATAAGAGAATCAAGTGGGGGTAACTATGATCAAATTGCAACACACACATGTATTTCCAATGTAATGGTGAACTGATTAGTCTGTGCCATTGATGTATTTCAAACATATTGTTTTTATAAAGAAAATAGAAAAAAATAGTTCCAGAGAAAAGATGAATGTAATGTTTGTAAAAATGTTGTAGGAGCAAATATGGGTATGTGTATAGTACATGTTGATATGAATATGCTTCAGTATAATCCATTGTGTGAACACTAACTTTAAAATAAAGCAAAATAAAATGTTCTCATAGTCAAATTCAGACTTTTTTCCTTTTTTCTTAGTACTATTCATTTTTTCTCATATTCATTCAACAACCGTTTATTAAACAGTCATCTATAAGGCAAGACATAAGGGCTTAGTAGATACAATAGAGAATATGGATGGAAAGTTTCTCTGAAGCCTTCAGTTGCTATTTCAACTCTCAAAACAAGTTCTTCATTTGTTTTGTATATTTTAAGGTTAACATTTTATTTTTATTTGCATGCATGTTTATGTGTGTCCATGAATGTGAGTAAAATATCAACAGAGGCCTGAAAATGGCAGTAGATCTTCTAGAATTGGAGTCCTGGGAGTTGCTGGTGTTATGAATTTAGGGAGAATCCTCTGGAACAGCAGGAAGGACTCCTAATCCATGGGCAATCATGGAGAGTGGTAGATATAATCTTAACAAGGGAAGAAAATACCAATTGGCTATTCATTACCAAATGGTCAGCTCTAAAAGTATACACACAAGTGACATTATACATACTGAGCAGGTTACATTTTGAAATATATGCAAATTTTAAGGTAGCAAATGGATTAGTAGTCTCCTATGCTAAATCATTATTCAAACACATTCTCCTAACACATTCTCCTATTCCTTGAAAGGAGAGCTGCAAGTTAACTTGCAAATATTTACACACAGAGCATGAAAGGACCAAGAGAAGGAAAGAGGTTCCTTGACAGAACTCAGGAAATGAGAGATACTTACTATTAACCAGTGATAACTGGATGAGTATACAAGAGCCATAGCTGTGTATAGCCCATTAGCAAATGATACATGGTGAAGACTGTGGCTTGAATTTCTCCCAAATTCTCTCCCAAATTCAGAAGTTGAAGACCAGTAGGTGATGTGATGTTGTTAAAATATGAAAATATGAGGCTATTAAGCAGTGAAAACTTTTCCTTTCTCAATGGAGCTAAGGGTTATTTGCATAAGGCCAGATTGTTGCTTCACAGAAACATAAGCATGAGGAAGAGAGATAGAGAAGCAAGAACAGTGAGTGTTTAGTCTGGTGACGTGTTCAGCCTCACTCAGAATTCAACAGCAGTGTTGATAACAGCAGTAGAGACCCTGGTGGTCATGAAGTGCAAGGCTGGAGCATCATTGCTCTGGTCAGGTCCTTTCCCTGAGTCATTCTTGCGGTGATTCTGGCTAGCTGTCTTGTTTCCCCACCTTCTCTAAGCATTTCTTCAATAACCCTGGCTCTTTTGTGAACACTTGATAGTTATTTAGTTTGCGTGCAGTGTGTGTGTGTAAGATGTGTACATGTAAGAAGAAATATTTATTTTAAGTTGGCTCGTGAGTCCTCTGCAGGATCCGCAAGCTGAAGACACCAGTCAGACCGAGAAGCCCTAGTATGAAGCTGGACATACTTAAGACCTACACAGACCCAGTGTCCTAGAGTCACAAAGAAGAAACAAGCCAATATATCAAGGAGTAAGGTGGGAATGTTTTCTCTTTCTCAGGTTATGTCAGAATTTTTGTTCTGTATGGAGCTTCATATAATTATATGAACCCAACCACACTGTAGAAGGGTAAGGGGATCTTCTTTGATCAGGCTACCAATTTAAATTTTATTTTCACCCCGAACCACTCAAAGAAATATGACAAAATATCCAGACATTTAGTGAAATATGCAAGTTGAAACATGAAAAAGAGCCATCACTATCTTCCAACAGATTCATTCTGTTTTAAAGAGCTAGAATGTTTTCTTGTTTCTTTACTGATCACATAGATAAACTTAGTTCATGTAAAAAAATATGTATGGACCTTGCTCTGTGTCAACCCAAATACTATGTCCAGAAAAGTAATATACAACGTTTTTATTTAAAGCCATCCTGTCATTCTAGTAAAGCCTAAGAGGGCAATTTGTGTGATTCAGCTCTTTTCATTGAGAATATGGGCCCAAGGGATAGTTTTTCGTTCCCTAGTGAACTATTATGCATGCTTCATTTTCTCATATTTGAACTTTTGGTTTACAAGTTAATATAGCATCTCCTAATTGGCATTAAAATCACTAAATATTTAGAGTAATCAGAATTGCAGCTGTATTAATGCAATAGGACTCTGTTTGAAATGCTGAGGATGTAGTACAGGAGGTAATGTGCTTCATTAGCATACACAAAACCCTTAGGTGGATCCCTAGTACTCCGTAAACCAGGAATGATTAAGAATGTCTGTAATTTGAACACTTGATAGGCATATTAAGAAGATGTTTAGTACAAGATCATCTCTACTATAGACATAGTTTGTGGTCAGCCTGGTAAACATGAAACCCTGCTAAAACATCATCACTCTAGGTTTAGGTTTAGTATTTTAACATGATTTTTAGTTACATCCATTTTCAAGAAACTTTTGAAACTTCTGTTTTACAGTTGAATAAAATGTCATTGTATACATGTATTACACTTACCTGTTTATATCTTGAGAATTTCTAGAACAATATCATTCCTCCCTGTTGTGAAAAGATCATCAGTAAACAGGAAAGAGCTACTATCTTCTCGGAGGGATATTGAGTCATGTAGTATGTGCCAGGGTGGTATAGCTTGATCATAATTGGAATCGAGAAGACTAAGGATGGAAGAGCGTGGCAGGAAAGAGGGAATAGTATGAGGGGTGAGTGGGAAGTAGGGAATCTATCAAAATAAAATGTGTTTGAAATACCTAATGGATCCCTCTTACTATGTAAACTTGATTTCAGATATAAAATTAAAATATTTTAAAGACTAAAAGAGAATTTGACCATTTCTATTTCTCAGCAGTTAACAATGATATCTAATTTTATTACAATAAAATATAAAATTTTAAATAAATTTCAAGCATGTTTTACACACTTTAATGGGGATTAATTTCTATTATAGTGCTGACCAACAGTGCTGCTTGGATTAGTGAGAGGAGTTTAGTGGGGTCAACATTACCATTCATCTGTACAGAAAATAGTTAACATGTGTGACTGTATTTTACTTTATTCTAATTTCAAATTGTGTTGTACACATGATATCTGCACATATTTACAAAGCAAAATGTGTTATTTCAATTCAGGTTTACTTTGGTGGTGATCAACCCTGCCTATTTACATAGAGATTCACAATATTACTGTTTTGTTATATCATTTTATCTTTCTGGCAAGTACATTAGAGCTGCTCTCTTCTATTTTGATATATATAATGCCATATTGTTGATTAATATCAACCCTTTCCTTTGGACTGCATGAATACTCATTCATAGCAAAGATAAAGTTCAGAATATACAGAAGTTATAAGCATTCACATTTTTCTATAGACACTGTAATATTTCTTTCATTGCTTATGAATAAAAAAATTGGCAATAATGTTCTGTGTATTTGGAAATCTCAGAAAATGTAAAATTTTAGTATTAACCTAGGCTCATAAATGCACAATTTTAAATTATTGACTCTTGGGCACATTACTAAAACAAGTTTGAAAGAACTATGAAGCATGAACAGAAATTAATGGAAAGAAATGTTTTGTGGTCTGGAAGCCAAATATGTTGGAAGTAGAAGTGTTATATTTATAGTTTACTATTAATTATCTTTTAGTAATGCTGCTGTTAGTCCTAAACAGCTGTATACCCTAATCATCACACAGAGACTGGGATTTATTTAATTAACTCAAAACACAATGCTGGGCAATAGTTAGTCCATCTTAAACCTTCAAGCCTTCACAGTTTCCTAACATTTAGATTTCCCACAGTATATTTGCTTTTAGGGAAATCTTAGGTCCGGTTCATTCTCCATGTCATTTCAAGACCTCTGCCCCTGCCTCTGCTCTCCCAGCCTCTGCCTGCTCTTCTCCTCCTCTGCCTCCTACCTTCCTCTCTTCTGGCTCCTCCCTCTCTTCCTGCTTCCTTTCCATTCTTCAACATTGTGGCTGGTTGTTTATTTTGTCATGTTTACACAAAGTTGAGACAGGTGATGCTTAGAATAAGTATCACAATGTCCAAATTGAAACCAGAGAGCAGAGGAGAGAAATCAGCATTTGAATGAACAAGGGTAAGGTGTATACATTTCAAAAGAACATTATACCAACATGGAAGTTATCATAAAAAGCACATGTAGTTCCCCCACCCTGTATTGTGTGGAATATGATATTGCATGAGTATTTATAGTCAAGCTGTATATAATTTTTTGAAAGGGGATTTAAGCTCTATATGCCTTCTTTGTAACTTTATTCTATCACTAAAAATTTGCATTATTTCACCTTTCAAACACAATATGAATATGGATATGCATATGAGGATGTTCTTTTTCTTTCCAACATAAAATTTAATTTTAATTAAATGCTCGTTTCAAGATCTCTCCAATCTATATGGGCTGGTATGTCCTATATGACCAAAGCTGTATGGACCTTTACTTGGCTACAGAACATTGTATGGTCAGTGATTCTGTCATCTTCTGTAGTAGCCTTTACTTAACACAGTGTATTTCCATTAAATCTAAGCCTCCTTTTTTTTCTGACTTTGAATCTAAAAGTCTTCTTTACTAAAACCTATGTGAAATAAAAACATTTACTTAGATATTTGGTAAATAAGTAATCATCTTAGTTGTTAATAATGTAAAGATGCTTACTTACATCCTGCTTTTAGATTCATATGAATAGTTTGACTGTGCAAATGCAGACTCATTGCCACATCAAGTATATGCCATTATGAGGAACCTTGTAATAACACAGTTTTCCTAATATATCTCTGCTGTCACCCTTCCCGTGGAGTACACAGAGGCAGCACACATCAAATCACCTTTATTTCTCCTAATTTGATGTTGGCAAAACAACTGATCACCTTCTAATTTTATAAATAAAGTGACTATTGCTTTATTTAAGAACACTGGTGTGTTCTGTTAACACATTGAGAGTAAACTGAACACGCTTAAAGAAAATGAATTTACTTTTTGATGCTATAAGAAATCCATTCATTCAGTATCAGTGTTGCTACAACATGGCTAGTTTTTGAAACGCTCAGATGTGGTCCTCAATTTTAAGAAACTTCAAATATTGCTTTGTTTAAACTCTACATGAACCCATGACATATGCACTGTTTACAATTCTCAAAGTACAGAAACTGTAAAGTATAAGTAAGGGGAATCTAAGCTTCTCAACCTGGTAGAAAAGGTTAGAGAGTACACAGCTGTAAGCACAATACAACACTATCAAAGTAGTATAACTTTTTCAATCATTTTAAAGTTTCTCTGCTATTTTGAAAGTTATTTCCCTTACTCTGATTGTTAACTCTAAATTTTACACAATTGTTAAATATGCATTTTTCTTAAAATAAAAATAATAATTTATATCATATTTCCATATAATGATATTTCAATTTTGGAATGTGGATTTCTCTACTGTCCATTACTTTATGGGTATATGTATATGAAAGGTCGTTTTGAACATATCTGGTTTTGTTTGTAGGCACATACATTCAAATGTGTGAGATAGGATCTCAAAGCTCAACAGTGAAGGACAGATCTTTCTCAATCAGTCCTCAGCTAATATTTTCAAGACAGGATCTTTCATTTAAATGTGAAGATAACCAAATGGCTGTACTACCTGGCAGTGGGATCTAGAAATTCATCAGTCTGAGCAGTGTCACTAGCAGTGGGATGATGATTGCTGTGCCGGTTTTTGTTTGTTTGGTTGGTTTGGCTATTTTTTTAACATGGTTTCTGGGACCTAAACCAAAGTTATCATGTTTGGGTAGCAAGCATTTTACCTACTGAACCATCTTCCTAGCTCCTCTTTGTTAATTTTATCAGTAATTATTATGGCCAGGAAAATTCCCTGTATTACTTGAAAAATGTCTCTGGAATGGTTAATTTGACAAAAAGAATTAACTAAGTTATCTAGAATATTTTATGGCCATTTTTTGTTAATACACTTCGAGGCCAGTGAATCTATGATTGAACTTTTTACCATTGGAGTGGAGTGAAAAGTAAAAATTAAATTAATAACAATACAATTAAATTAATAACAATACAAAAAAACAAGAAAAAATATTGTGTGTTAGAGAGTAATAAGTTATAAAGAGAAAGGTAAAATAATTGAGAGCAGGGAAGTATCAAATTGTCAAATAAAGTATGACTCTCTATCCAGGCCAGGTTGTAATAAAATAGAGAAAAACTTTAAAATCTCAGAGTAAAATACAATTAAAACTTCTCTCATTAAATGTTTAAATCTAGAAAATGGCCTCCTTAGTTTGTTAAGTATGCTATTTCAAGGTGTCAGAGTAGTATCATTTCCTCTTGGAGTTTCTATAGTTACTCTAGCAGTACAGAATACACAGTCAGGGAGAGAAATATAAAACACACACAAATTCTAAATATTATACTCCTCTGCCTAATGCTCAAAAATCATTGTGGAAGAGGAGGTAGAAAGGTTGTATGATCCAAAGAAAGTACTATAAGGAAATAATATTGTCTGGACACAATGAGGCGATTGCACACATTTATTTTATTTTTAAAATTTATTTAATTATTCACTTTACATCCCAAACTCACCCCTCCTCTTCCCAGTCCCATCCTCCCATGCTTTTCCTTCTTTCTCCCCTCCTCTGCTCCTCAGAAAAGGGGATCTCCCAGCTTACCAATGCACCCCAGCCCAACTTGAAGCCCACCCAATAGGAGAGAGCCAACTCCTGACACTATAAATGATACTTTGCTATACTTACAGACAGGAGCCTAGCATAATTTTCTGCTGAGAGGCTCAGCAGAAAGAGCTCAGCAGAAAGACTCCACCCAGCATCACATCACAACAGATTCTGGTTGGGATCCAAGATGGCGGTGCTGGGAAGACACCAGTGCCGGCACAGCAGTGTCGGCACAGCGACCAGGAGACTGAACTCTGGGCCCTAAATCACCAGTGAATGTGATTCCCAGGTGACAGGAAACCCCACAGTGTGGGAATCAATCAGGATTGACCTCAGATCACCCAGTCAATCCCTGGAAAAGGTTCCCAGGACTGGTGGGCACACAGCCGCCATCAAAGAGCAAGGCCCTCTGCATCCATGCAGCCATCTCAGTATGGGACTGTAAGCCACTGGACCTAAGCAGGGTGCTCACTTACAATCCCAGTGTGGGACCCACAGCTGCTGGCCCAGAAAGGGGCACAAAGCCTCCAGACCAGAGCAGAACCCTGAGTTCCTGGCCCAGAGCAGAGATGTGCCAGAAATGTTCTGCACACCCAACTCATAAGACACAAGAGACTGACTTTCCCTGTCGGGAGAAAACCCCACAGCTAGGGAATCAGCAGGTCCAAGCTTAGAGCTTTCAGCTGATGGCCGTTTCCTCCCCAACACACACACACACACACACACACACACACACACACACACACACCAAAAAGTTCTTTGGTCAACCTCAGGACAACTAGCCCCGGAAAAGTTTCTGAGTTCCCAGAGACTTTAGGCTCTAGCTCCTGCTATACACATGAGAGCTGTGCTCACCTGCCACTGATTACCACTTGGGTAATGGGGCACAGAGCTCCAACCTCATACCTACAGAAGCATGGGATCTCTGAGATCAGCCCCCAGATACTGCTCCAAGGGGCAACCAATTAGCCATAACTAAACTGACCAAACCACAGAGTTCCCAGGTTCTTCAAGAGGACTGTGCCTGGAAAACGGTGTAACAACAGCAGCAAGTCACTAAATTCAGAGTGAGAAAACCAGCAGCAGGGCATCTGTCTCCAGGACTTCTACTGGTAAGAGGGGAGCCACCCTGACTAACAAAGGCATCAGTTACCACTGAGATCTATTTGCCTGAAGTGAGCAGTGGCAATTCCTGAGAAACACCAGCCATTCAGTGACCATACCCAAAAAGCAAAAGAGACCTCCTTCAGAAAAATCATATTACTGCCAAGGGGAATCTCCCCACCCCAGGATTCCAGGAGAAACTAACAGCCAACATCTAATATAGCCCAATGGGTAGAGGCCAACATAAAACTCATTGAACAAACGGCAGAGCAATATGGAATCTCCAGAAACCAGTTATCCAGGGATAATGAGCCTTGGACACCCCAGCATAATTGAAATTCAAGAGGATGACCTTACATCTATGCTGATGAAGAGGATAATAGAGGAAACAAATACAATATGTAAATAATTAGAGGAAGATAAAGTTAAATAGATTATGGCCATTCATAAAGAAATGGAGGAAGATAAAAAACAAACAGATTATTGTCATCTGTACAGAAATAGGGGAAGATGCAGCCAAACAGTTTGTGGCCTTCAGAGAGGAAATAATTAAATCACTGAAAGAAATATAAGAAATAGAGGAATGTTCAAATAAAAAACTGATGGAACTAAAGTGAAAACAGGAAAATACAATTAGACAGGTGAAGGAAATCAACCAAATGGCTCAAGATCTGAAGATAGAATTGGAAAAATTAAAGAAAACACAAACAGAGAAAATCATGGAAAGGAAGAATTTAGGAAAGAAAGCAGGAAATACATAGTCAAGCATAACCAATAGACTACAAGAGATGGAAGAAAAAATCTCATGTATGGAAGATACAATGGAAGAAATCGCTGTATCAGTCAAAGAAAATGTTAAATCCAAAAAATTCCTGACATAGACTGTCCAAGAAATCCAAGACAATATATAAAGATAAAACCCAAGAATAATAGGAATAGAGGAAAAAGAAGATTCCCTTCTCCAAGGCTGAGAAAACATTTTCAACAAAATCATAGAAGAAAATTTCCCCAACTTAAAGGAGAGGCCTATAAGCACACAAGAGGCCTACAGAATGATATGGCAGGGCCTGACCCCGTATTAATATGAGGAAGAGGGTACGTTTGTGTTTTTCTACAGGACGCAAAAGGAGCCAGGTGGATCCCAAAAAGACTGGTGTGATTTGCAGGAACTGTTCCTCAAAAGGAGGATGTTCCTGCTACAGACAATCTTGAATTCTGTCCTGACTGAGAACAGAAAGCTACATTGGACTTAAGCTCCTGACCCACATTTTGTTTCATTCTGATCCTGGGAAAAGAAGTCATGCAGAGAAACATTTTATCCAATGGACTAGACTTAATTGGTCTGTAAATGAGGACAATTCTCAGCAAAATCAGGAAGAATAAAAAGGAGGACTGACTATGAAACTTTGGTCTGACTCTGGTTTTCAGCAGACCAAAACAAACTTGCTTCAAAACTTGTGGAAAGACCTTTAACTGCCTATGTAAATTCTCCTTTTGCTTTGTTCTTTGAAAATGTTAATGTTTCTTGTCATCAATGTAAGCTAACAAACTGTATTTGTAAGCTTTCAAATGGTTCTGGTTGTTCAACAGCCTTTTACTAATGTTCCTGTAAATGTTTCTCAGACTTGGTATTTACACAAAGAGTCATTTGTTAAGTCACTTTTATGGAGTGTTATTTTGGACTTGGCTTGTGATAGTAGGTGAGCTCCTATTGGTCACAATTAACCTGCCTGAAGGCCTTTTAGTATGTTAAAGCTGAGCTGATCTACATAAGATTAAACCCCTGTGTCTACCCTAACAGAGGTTGGTAGTCAAGGACAGTTAATGTTTCTCAGGGATATATTCAACCCATGACAGGGCATGAATGATGGAATTCATGTACCAATGGCAGGTAAGATTAAATCTTACGGAAGAAACAGCCTAAGACAGGCACAATCTTCCACTCCATAGCTCTTAAGTTATGGTCAAATTTTTAAAAAAATAAAAAAGGGAGACCATGTTGGGAGCCTCTGTTTTTGCATCTTCTTTGATATTTAAATCTCAGCGAAAAGATTGGCTTTACCAGGCATTCTCTGGAGTCAGGGAAGAATTTCCAAATCCATCTCCTTTTGTTTGTGACAGCAGGTGGGATAGCTTGTCAAAACCACATCTTTTGTTTAACCTCCTTGCGAATTTAACTCATTGTGCTGAGCTTTTTTTACTCTGCCTTAAAAGAAATCTAAAATAAAGCTGGATGTCTAGTCTAGTTTCCATTAGAGCCTCTTGGAAAGGTCCAATGTGTTGTGTGTTAGTTTATTAATTTTAATCTGCACTCCCTACTCAAGAACCTTTCGACACTGCTGGTGGGCTCCAGCAGATTGGCACCCAACTAAATTAGACCAAAAATGAAAATCCTCCCACCACGTAATCAAAACAGTAAGTATACAGACAAAGAAAAAATACTAAAAGCTGAGAGAGTAAAAGGCCAAGTAAGATATAATTTCAAACCCATAAGAATCTCAACAGATATAATGAAAGCCAGAAGGGCCTGGATGGATATCATGCAGACCCTAGGAGAACACAGATGTGAGCCCAGGCTAATATATACAGCAAAGCTCTCAGTCATTATAGATGGAGAAAACAAGATAGTCAACAACAAAAACAAATTTCAACAATATCTACACACAAATCCAGTGTTACAGAAGATATTAGAAGGAAAAATACAATCTAGGAAAACTAACTACATTCAGGAAAACACAGGAAAAAAATAACCCCACTACAGCAAAACTAAAAATAGGCAAGCACACAAACTCACTAACACAACCAACAGCAAAATCAAAGCATATAAGAGCCACTGGTCATTAATCTCCCTCAACATCAATGGACTCAATTCTCCAATAAAAAGACACATACTAACAGAATGGATGGGTTAATCAAGACCCAACAATCTGTTGCATACAGGAAACATACCCAAGTCACAAAGATAGACATTACCTAAGAATAAAGGGCTGGAAGACAGCTTTCCAAGAAAATGGTCCCAAGATGCAAGCAGGAGTAGCCATTCTAATACCTAACAAAATTGATTTTCAACCAAAATTAACGGAAAGAGATAGAGAAGGTCATTTCATACTCATCAAAGGAAAACATCACCAAGAGGACATCACAATTCTGAGCATCTATGCCCCCAATACAAGAGTACCCACATTTGTAAGAGAAACATTAATAAAACTGAAACCACACATAGATCACCACACATTAATATTGGGAGACTTCAACACCCCACTCTCAAAAAAGGACAGGTCAACAAAACAGAAATTAAACAAAGATACAATGACTCTAACAGAGGTCATGAATCAAATGGACTTAACAGACATCTACAGAACATTTCATCCAAACACAAAAGAATTTATCTTCTTCTCAGCACCTCATGGAACTTTCTCCAAAATAGACCATATAGTTGGTCACAAAGCAAGCCTTAGCAGATAGAAGACTGAAATAATCCCATGTATCCTATCTGACCACTATGGACTATAACTGGACCTCAACAACAGATATAGTAAAAAGCCTAAACAAATATGGAAACTGAGCAACTCACTACTCGATGACAGCTGGGTCAGGGAAGAAATAAAAAATGAAATTAAAGTCTTCCTAGAATTCAATGAAAGTGCAAATACAACATACCCAAACTTATGGGACACAATGAAAGTAGTCCTAAGAGGAACGTTCATAGCAATAAGTGCCTTCAAGAAGAAATTCGAAACATCTCATACAAGCAACTTAATGGCTCACCTAAAAGCACTAGAAAAAAAAAATAAAAGAAGCAGACACACCAAAGAGGAGTAGACGGCTGGAAATAATCAAACTCAGGGCAGAAATCAATTAGAAACAAATAAAACAATTTAAAGAATCAGTGAAACCAAGACCTGGTTCTTTAAGAAAATCAACAAGATAGACAAACACTTAATCAAGCTAATTAAAAGCCAGAGAGACACTATCCAAATCAACAAAATCAGAAATGAAAGGAGGGACATAACTACAGACACTGAGGAAATCCAAACAATCATTAGGTCTTACTTTAAAAGAATATAGGCCACAAAATTTGAAAATCTAAGTGAAATGGACACTTTTCTTGATCGATTCAATTTACCAAAGTTGAAGGAAGACTGAGTAAATCAATTAAATAGTTCTATATCACCTAAGGAAATGGAAGCTGTCAACAAAAGTCTCCCACCAAAAGAAGAAGAAGAAGAAGAAGAAGAAGAAGAAGAAGAAGAAGAAGAAGAAGAAGAAGAAGAAGAAGAAGAAGCCCAGGACCAGATGGTTTCAGAGCAGACCTTCAAAGAAGAGCTAATACCAATTCTCTTCAAACTATTCTAAAACTAGAAAAAGAAGGAACACTACCAAACTTATCCTATGAAACCACAGTCACCTTGGTACCTAAACCTCACAAAGATCCAAAAAAGAAAGAGACTTTCAGGCCAATCTCCCTTATAATATTAGTGCAAAAATACTCAATAAAATACTTGCAAACCGAATCCAAGAATGCATCAAAAATGTCATCCAATATGACCAAGTAGGCTTCATTCCATGTATGCAGGGGCGGTTTAATATAAAGAAATCTATGAATATAATCCACCATATAAACAAAATGAAAGAAAAAAAACACATGATAATCTCCTTAGATGCTGAAAAGCAATTGACAAAATCCAACATCCATTTATGTTTAAAGTCCCAGAGAAATCAGGGATAAAATGCACATACCAGAACATAGTAAAGGCAATATACAGCAAGGTTACAGCCAACACCAAAGAAAATGGAGAGAAATGTAAAGCAATCCCACTGAAATCAGGGACAACATAAGGCTGCCCACTTTCTCCATATCTCTTCAACACGGTCCTTGAAGTCTTTGCTAGAACAATAAAACAATGAAAGGAGATCAAGGGGATACAAATTGGAAAGTAAAAATCAAAATATCACTGTTTGCAGATGATATGAGAGTAAACCTCAGTGACCCCAAAAATTCTATGAGGGAACTTTGACAGCTGATAAACACCTTCAACAAAGTGGCTGGATACAAAATTAACTTTAAAAAAATCAGTAGCCCTCCTGTATACAACAGGCAAAGATGCTGTGAAAGACATTAGGGAAACAATGCCCTTCACAATATCCACAAAGGACATAAAGTAACTTGGTATAACCAAACAAGTCAAAGATTTGTATGAAAAAATTTCAAGTCTCTGAAGAAAGAATTAGAAGAAGATATAAGAAGATGGAAAGATAACCCATGCTCAAGGCTTGGCAGGATTAACATAGTAAAAATGGGCATCTTAACAAAAGCAATCTACACATTCAGTGCAATCCCCAATCAAAATACCAAAACAATTCTTTACAGAACTTGAAAGAAAAATTCTCAACTTCAAATGAAATAACAAGAAACCCAGAATAGCTAAAACAATCTTCTACAATAAAAGATCTTCTGGAGGTATCTCCATCACTGATCTCAAGGTGTACTATAGAGCAACAATACTAAAAACTGCATGGCACTGGCATAGAAACTGACTGGTGGATCAATGGAATCAAATAGAATTCTGAAATAAACCCTCACACTTATGGACACCTGACCTATGACAAAGATGGCAAAGCCATACAATGCAAAAAAGATAGTATCTTCAACAAATGGTGCTGGTCTACCTGGATGTCTACATGTAGAAAAATGCAAGTAGATCCATACTTATAACCCTGCACAAAACTAAAGTCTAAGAAGATCAAAGATCTCAATGTAAAATCAAACACACTAAACCTGTTAGAACTGAGAAAGTGCCTGGAACTCATTTACACAGGAGAAAACTTCTTGAACAGAACACCAACAGCATAGGCTCTAAGAGCAACAATCAATAAATGGGACCTCATGAAACTGAAAAGCAAAGGACACTGTCCTCAGCACAAAATGACTGCCTAAAGATCGGCGAAGTATCTTTACCAACTCTATATGTGACAGAGAGCTACTATCCAGAATATACAAAGAACTCAAGAAGTTAAACAACAACAATTCAAGTAATCCAATTGAAAAAGAGGGTACAGAGCTAAACAGAGAATTCTCAATAGAGGAATATTGAGTTGCCAAAAACATTTAAGGAAATGCTCAATGTCATTAGCCATCAGGGAAATGCAAATGAAAATGACCTTGAGATTTCACCTTACACCCTTTAGAATGGCTAAGATCAAATCTCAAGTGACAACACATCTTGGAGAGGTTATTGAGAAAGGGGAACCCTCCTCCACTGCTGATGGGAATGTAAACTTGTACAACCACTCTGGAAATAAATCTGGCACTTTCTCAGATAATTAGGAATAGCACTTCCTTAAGATCCAGCTATACCTCTCCTAGGAATATATCCAAAAGACGCTCAAGTATGCAACAAGGACATTTGCTCAACCATGATTGGAGCAGCTGTATTTGTAATAGCCAGAAGATGGGAACAACCCAGATGCCCATTAACTGAGGAATGGATACAGAAATTGTACTACATCTACACAATGGAATACTACTCAGCAATAAAAAACAAGGAAATCATGAAATTTGCAAGGAAATGGTGGGAACTGGAAAAAATCATCCTGAGTGAGGTATCCCAGAAGCAGAAAGACACACAGGGAATATACTCACTCATAAGTGGATATTAGACATATAATACAGGATAAACATACTAAAATCTGTACACGTAAAGAAACTAATCAAGAAGGACTGTGGCTAAAATGCTCAATCTGCATTCGGAAAGGCAAAGAAGATGGACATCAGAAGAAGAAGAAAACAGGGAACAGGATAGGAACCTACTACAGAGGGCCTCTGATGTCTGTATTCTACAGGGTATCAAAGCAAATGCTGAGACTTATGTCTAATCTTTTGGCAGACTGCAGGGAATTTTATGAAAATAACGGGGAAACAATAATACCTGGAGAGGAAAGGAGCTCCACAAGGAGAGCAACAGAACCAAAAATTCTGTGAACAAGGGTCTTTTCGAGACTACATACACATGGAAATGAAACAACTCCATTTTCAGTGACAGCTTGGTCAGGGAAGCAATGAAAAAATACTTAAAGACTTCCTAAAATTCAACAAAAATGACAGCACAACTTATTCAAACTTTTTGGAAACAATGAAGTAGTGCTAAGAGAAAAGTTCATAGCATTAACTGCCTCTAGAAAGAATTTTGGGACATCTCATACAAGCAATTTAATGGCACACCTAAAAGCCCTAGGAAAAAAAGAAGCAGGATATCCAAGAGGAGTAGACAAGTAGAAATAATCAAACTGAGAGATGAAATCAATGAATTAGGTAAAAAAAAAAATACAAAGAATTAATGCGACCAAGAGCTGGTTCTTTGAGAAAATCAATAAGATAGACAAACCCTTAGCCAAACTAACTAAAAGACCAAGAGAAAAGATACAAAATCAGCAAAATCAGAAATGAAAAGTGGGACATAACAACAGACATTGAGGAAATCCTAACAATCTTTACGTCTTACTACAAAAGCCTATATGCCACAAAATTTGAAAATCTAAAAGAAATGGACAATTTTTTGATAGGTTCCATTTACAAAAATTAAATCAAGATCAGGTAGAAATATTGAATAGTCCTATATTCCCCAAAGAAATAGAAGCAGTCACCGAAAGTTTGCCTTCCAGAAAACATAGCCCAGGGCCAGATGGTGTCAGCACAGAATTCTACCAGACCTTCAAAGAAGTGTTAACTCCAATTCTCTTCAAACTATTCCACAAAATTGAAACAGAAGGAATATTACCAAACTCATTCTATGAAGCCACAGTCACCTTGGTACCTAAACCTCACAAAGACCCAACAAAAAAGAGAACTTATCACTCTTTTGAACACTGATGCAAAAATACTCCATAAAATATTTGCAAACTCAATCCAAGAAAACATAAATTATGTCTTCCTCTAAGACAAAGTAGGCTTTATCCCAGGCATGCAGGGATGGTTCAATACAAGGAAATCCATCAATGTAACCCAGCATATAATCAAACTGAAGAAGAAAAACCACATGATCATCTCCTTAGATGCCGAAAAAGCATTTGACAAAATCCAACACTCATTCATGTTTAAAGTCTTGGAGAGATCAGGGATATAAGGCACATACCTAAAGATAGAAAAGGCAATATACAGCAATCCTATATCCAACATCAGACTAAATGGAGAGAAATTTCAATCAGTTCCACTGAAATCAGAGTCAAGACAAGGTTGCCCACTCTCTCTGCATCGCTACAACATAGTACTTGAAGTCGACAACTAAAGCAGATGAAGGGAATACAAATTGGAAAGAAAAATGTCAAAGTATCCTTATTTGCAGATGATATGATAGTATCATATCATAGTATACATAGTATACATAGATAGTATACATTAGTGACCCAAAAATTCTATCAGGGAACTCCTACAGCTGATAAACAAATTTAGCAAAATGGCTGGATACTAAATTAACTTGAAAATATCAGTTGCCCAATTGTATACAAAAGACAAAAGGGCTGAGAAATATATTAAGGAAACTACACCCTTCACAATAGCCACAAATAACATAAAGTACCTGGGTGTGACTCTAACCAAGCAAGTGAAAGATATATTAGAAAAAAAAAATAAACTTCAAGTCTCTGAAGAAATAAATAGAAGAAGATATCAGAAGATGAAAACATCTCTCATGCTCATGGATCAGGATTAAAATAGTGAAAATGGCCATCCTTTCAAAAGCAATCTAGAGATTCAGTGAAATTCCCATCAAAATACCAACACAATCTTTATAGACTTTGAAAGAACAATTCTCAAATTCTTATGGAAAAAGGAAAAACCCAAAATTGCCAAAAACCATCCTGTACAAAAAGAGATCATCTGGAGGTATCTCCATCCCTAATCTCAAGCTGTACTACAGAGCAATAGAAATGCTCTGCAAGCTACTGGGATAGAAACAGAATGGCAGATTGATGAAATTAAATAGATGACACAGAAATAAACTCACACACTTACAGATACTTGATTTTTGAAAAAGAAGTCAAAACCATACAATGGAAACAGGACAGCATCCTCAACAAATGGTGCTGGTCTAACTGGATGTCTACACGTAGAAAATGCAAATAGGTCCATACTTATTATCCTGAAAAAAAAAAAAAACTAAAGTTTATGTGGATCAACATAAAACCAGAGACACTAAACCTGTTAGAAGAAAAAGTTGTGAAGAGCCTTGAACTCATTGGCAGAGGAGACAATTTTCTGAACAAAACACCAACAGCATAGGCACTAAGATCAAAAATCAATAAATGAGACCTCATGAAACTGAAAAGCTTCTGTAAAGCAAAGGATACTGTCATCCGAACAAAACAATAGCCTACAAACTGGGAAAGAATCTTCACCAACCCTATATCTGACAGAGATCTACTATCCAGAATATGTACAGAACTCAAGAAGTAAAGCAGCAAAAAATCAAGTAATCCAATTCAAAAATGGAGAACAGAGCTAAACAGAGAACTCTCAATAGAGCAGTATCGAATGGCAGAGAAACACTTAAAGAAATGCTCAATGCCCTTAGTCATCAGGGAAATGCAAATCAAAACGACCCGGAGCTTTCCCTTAGAATTGCCAAGAACAAAAACTCAAGTGACAGTATATGCTGGAGAAGATATAGAGAAAGGGGAATCCTCCTCCATTGCTGATGGGAATGTGAACTTGTACAACCACTTTGGAAATCAATTTGGTGCTTTCTCAGACAATTAAGAATAGTGCTTCCTCAAGACCCAGCTATACTACTCCTAGGCATACATCCAAAATATATACAACAAGGACATTTGCTCAACCATAGTTGTAGCAGATTTATTCAAAATAGCCAGATCCTGGAAACAACCCAGATGCCCCTCAGACATTGTGGTACATTTACACAATAGTATACTGTTCAGTAATTAAAAACAAAGAAAACATAAAATTTGCAGTCAAATGGTGGGATCTAGAAAAGATCATCCTGAGTGAGTTATCTCAGAAGCTGAAAGATACACATGATATATACTCACTTATAAGTGCATATTGGACATATAATATAAGATAAACATACTAAAATCTGTACACCTAAGGAAGCTAAGCAAGAAGGAGGACCCTGGGTAAGATGATCAGTCATTTCTTAGAAAGGCACACTGGATGGACATTGAAAGAGAGAGAAAGCAGGAAATAGGACAGGAGCCTACCACAGGGGGCCTCTTAAAGACTACCCATCAGGATATCAAAGTAGATGCTGAGGATAATAGCCAAACTTTGGGCAGAGTTCAGGGAATCTTATTAAAGCAGGGGGAGTTAGAAAAACCTGGAGGGAACAGGAGCTTCACAAGGAAATCTACAGAACCAAAAATCTAGGCAAAGAGTCTTTTCTGAGACTAATACTCCAACCAAGGACCCTGCATGGAGATAACCCAGAACCCGTGCACAAAAGTAGCCCATGGTATTCCTAGTAAGGGGAACAGGGGCTGTCTCTGACATGAACTCCTTGGCTGGCTCTTTGATCACCTCCCCCAAATGGAGGAGCAGCCTTACCAGGCCACAGAGGAAGACAATGGAGCCAGTCCTGATGAAAGCTGATACGTAGGTCAGATGGAAGGGGAGGAGGACCTCCCCTATCACTGGACTTGAAGAGGGGCAAAGGAGGAGATGAAAGAGGGAGTGTGGCATTGGGAGCAAATGAGGGAGGGAAAGTGAATAAACTGTAATTAATTTAAAAATGAATATTAAAATTAGAAAATAGGACACATACATGTTTGCTTTTTTCTGAATACAACTTTACTCTTCTAAATCATAACATTTGATTTGATTATAAAAAATTGAGTGGATTATATTTGAATAGATCATAATCTAATAAAATACTTAAAAAATCATAAGAAAGAGTACACAATAAAAATGAAGAAGCAATGATATTATATTTGTTTATATTTCAGATCTCCAAGCAATGTTTATTGCCAAAGATTAACTCATATGAGAAGAAAATATAGTTTGGTAAACTTCTCAATCTCTTTTTCGCTATGAAATGAATTTTTTATTTTTATTTATAATTTGCTAAAATTTATTCAATTTTTATTTTCCCAATCCCACCCTTTCTCTCACTTCTACCTCTATTCTGCTCCTCTAGACCACTGACAGGGCATGTTTTCCTCCTCTTTTATTTGACCCTAGCCTATCAGGTTCTGATCAGAGAAGCAGAGGCTGAGACTCTTAGACAAACTTCGGGCAGAGTGAATGGAATTTTATAAGAGAAGGTGACAGAAAGACCTGAACGGGACTGGAGCTCCAAAAGGAGACTAAGAGAGAAAGAAAAAAAAAACAAAACAAAACAACAACAACAAAACACTGGGCCCTGTGGGGCATGCAGAGACTGATGCCCCAACCAAGAACATGCATGCAGGGGACCTAAAAGCCCAGCTCAGATGTAGCTAATAGATTCAGTCTCAAAATGGTTTCCATAATAAGAGGAGGAGGGCCTATCTCTGGCATAAGCTTAGTGGCATATTATCTTATCACCTTCCCCTGGTGGGTGCAGCCATGACCATGGAGGAAGACAATGCAAACAGTCCTCAATCTTTTTAAAAGAAGTTATTCTTAAAGAATTCTTCTTTTTCTTAAATGAAGTTTCCTTGATGGGAAACAAAACAGTTATGCTCGGGAGGTCTACGTAACTAGAACCTATTTTGGGGAAAGTATTTTTTTATTAAATTCTTTATTAATTACACCTTTTTCACCTTATATATCCCTGTAGTTCCCCCCCTCCTCCCTTCCCAATCCCTCCCTTCCTTCCCCCTCTGCACCCATGTCTCTCCCTAAGACCACCAAAAGGGGAGGACCTCCTTTCTTTCCCTCCAATCCCAGTCCATCAGGTCTCATCAGGACTGGCTGCATTGTCTTCTGTGGCCTGGCAAGACTGCTCTCCCTTCAGGGGGAGGTGATCAAAAAACAGGCCAATCAGTTCATGTCAGAGACAGTCCCTGTTCCCATTACTATGGAACTTACTTAGACATTGAACTGCCATGGACCACATCTGTGCAGGGGTCCTAGGCTACGACCATGCATGGTACCTGGTGGGACCATCAGTCTCAGGAAAGACCTCTGTGCTCAGACCACTTGGTATTGTTGCTCTACTTGTGGAGTTCCTTTCCTCTCCAGATCCCACTATTTCCCACTCCCCTCATAAGATTCGATGCATTCTGCCCACGTGTTGGCCTTAAGTCTCACCATCTGCTTCCATAGTCTGCAGGGCATAGCCCTTCAGAGAGCCTCTGTGGCAGGCTTCTGCCCAGTTCCCTGCCTTCTCCTTTTCTGATGTCCATCCCCTTTTCCGTTCTGGATAGGGATTGGGCATTTTATCAAGAGTCCTCCCTCTTGATTAGTTTCTTTAGGTGTACAGATTTTAGTAGGTTCATCCTATAGTGTATGTCTATATCAGTGAGTATATACTGTGTGTATCTTTCTGCCTCTGGGATAGCTCACTCAGGATGATCCTTACCAGTTCTCACCATTTAGCTGCAAATTTCATGATATCCTTGTTTTTTATTGCTGAGTAATATTCCATTGTGTAGATGTACCACAATTTCTGTATTCATTTCTCAGTTGAAGGGCATCTGGGTTGTTTCCAGCTTCTGGTTATTACAAATAAAGCTGCTACAAACATGGTTGAGCAAATGTCCTTATTGTGTACTTGAGCCTCTTTTGGATATATGCCTAGGAGTGGTATAAGTGGATCTTGAGGAAGCGCTATTCTTAGTTGTCTGAGAAAGCGCCAGATTGATTTCCAGAGTGGTTGTACAAGTTTACATTCCCACCAGCAGTGGAGAAGGTTTCCTCTTTCTTCACAACCTCTCCAGCATGTGTTGTCACTTGAGTTTTTGATTTTGGACATTCTGATAGGTGTAAGGTGAAATCTCAGGGTTGTTTTGATTTGCATTTCCCTGATGTGTAAGGATGTTGAGCATTTCTTTAAGTTTTCTCTGCTATTTGATATTCCTCTATTGAGAATTCTCTGTAGCTCTGTACCCCATTTTTAACTGCATTATTTGATTTGTTGCTGTTTAATTTTTTTTAACACATAACAAAAATGATTGGAAAGACACAATTTATTTCATTACACTGATAATTTGCAGTACATGAGGTAAGTATAAGGAAGTGAGACTAGCTAGATATAATGAGAAATAAATGTGTACAAACAAGAAGAATGTTTTATGTTTCAGGAAATAGGAAGGTTGAGTCTTGAAGTGATAGAGGCAACTTTTATCTCACAGAGAAGTTGGCAAGTACGGCAAAGCCAAGTGCTTGATGGAAAGCCTTATTGCATTTTTTATGTAATTTTTGAAACCTTCCTTCTCATGAGTTATAATATCCACTCAAAATAATCTTTTGCAGTGCAGTGAATAATCGAGTATACTGAGGGTCATTGGGTTTCATACTTGCATTGCTGCCCATTTAACAGCCATGAGCATCTATGGATTAATGAGACAGAATAACTTCTCTGAACTTATGGTGACCTCAAGGAAATTTAATTCCATGACTAACATATTATTCAATTTAATTAAATGACAATATTAATTATATAGACTTTAATACAAAGGAAAGGCAAAAATGTAAAATCCAGTAATTATAAAAGCTCATATATTATTTCTATATTTGCTTTATAAATAGAGATACAGAAAGAACAGGAACCACTTAAAGAAAACGGTTAACTATATTAGTGTTTATTTACTTTGTTATTATTTATTTAGTTAGTTAGTTTTTACTGATACCCCAACCAAGGACAATGCATGGAGAGGAACTAAGTCCCTGGCACAGATGTAGTCCATAGGCTCATTCTCCAAGTAGGTTTCCTGAAAAGGGGAGCAGGGGCTTCCTCTGACACGAAGTCAGTGACAGACTGTCAGATCACCTCCTCCTAGGCGGGTGCAGCCTTGCCAGGTCATAGAGGAAGACACTACAACCACTCTTGGTGAGACCTGAGAGGCTAGGGTCAAATAGAAGGGAGGAAGACCTCAGCTATAAGTGGACTAGCTTAGGGGCTGAGGCTGAGAAGAGGGATGGAGGGTAGGATTGGGAGACGAAGGAGGGGGACACAGACAGGATGCAAATTTAGTATATTGTAATAAGTAATAATAATAAAAATTTTAAAGTATATTTAGTGAAACGGCACAAAAAGAAGTAAGCCATATTAAAAAATTATAAGGGATGTGCTAAAAATAATTTTAAAATTTTAAAAAGAAAAAAGAGAATTTACATATATTATAAAATATACATTTATTAACTATGAATCAAGTGTACATATTATATAAGGTATATTAAATATAATTTATAAAAATATAATTACTATGCAATTAATATAACAATAATACAATTTATCGATATATTATTATATGTAAAATAAATATTTACATTATAAAAGTCAGACAATTTAATGTTGCTCATCTGTAGATGTTTCAAAGCTGGATCACTTGGAATTAGATAATCATTCAGGAATCTTGTCCCTGCAGAAAACGGATTCTCTCAGCAGCAATTGATTGCCTGTAGGTCTGTATGTAGAAGTGAGATCTTACAAAATTTTTACCATTTGTGCCAGCATGACCAGCAGAGCTGTTATTATGTAGTTCTTATTTAGGCAACCAAACTCCCGAGATTTCATGGGAACAGCTTCCCTGTCATGTATAGAATATGCTATCTGGCAGCAGACAGTGCTTTAAGACATTCCAGCATCGTCCCTGTATTTTGAAATGATACTTTCATTTTATTCCATTTGGTTTTTTTTAATGAAATCCCATATAGACAAAAATATGGAAAGCACAGGCTTAATTTAGGAAAGGACTTATTCTTTTGTCCTTTTATTTTGTTCCAGATTTTTATTACTCACCAATGACTGAAGTCATAACACAGACTTCTCTTTCTCTTCCTTTGTTATTACTCACCCAGCAGACTCTTTTGTTCCATCCTCTTCACAGTCCTAGTGTTTTCCGTTCTTCTCTGTCCCTATCTCACAAAAAATTGTCTCATGCTAGTTATCTGTTTGCTACACACTAATATCAAACTGTTCACTGTACTACAATACATTATATTTTGTAACATCTCCAACTGATAGTTGGAACTCAATGTTTTGATTGCATAATTTTTGTACACACACTATATATATATACATAATTTTATTTTTATAAACTTTGCTTAATAAATAAATATATTAGATAAACAAATGCTTAAATAAATACATAAAGAAAGAACTGTAACATATAGAAAAGTTTGCTCTCACATATGTGAAAATCACACCTATCATCATGGTTATCATAACTATTAGTATACAATGAAGTGTTAACAATATTGGCTTCATTTATCTTAGTTTTGTTCAGCATGCAAGTGAAATATTTACACTTTTAAGACTAATTTGCTCCTATTTATTCCTTGTTTCAACTTTGTAAAGATGTTATGATTTTAGTCTTGGTCAAATTTCTCAAAAACTCTAAAGAATCAGCAAACCTTCTTTGAATAACTCATTAACTGAATAAGTTAATGATCCTATTACTATCTGTTTCCTTTAGAGGTTGGCTTCATAGAATTTCAGTTTCATATCAGTTGAACAAAAAATGAGACTTTAAAGTTACATTAACTATGTATGAACTTTTATATCAAAAGTTGAGCTCAAGCATAATCCTATTTGTGTAGCATTTTGTCTTAGATTCATTGATATTATAAGTGTCTGAAAATCAGTGTTGATGATTTTCAGTTAAATTGGAATTCCTCAAAGACTTTGCAATTTATAGGCTTAAAGTACCAGGACTATTAAAATTATACAATTGATTTTTACTGTATATTTTATCTATATTTTCACATAGTGATGAGCAATAATTACTATATACATTAATAAATGTATATCTTACCATGCATATT
Organism: Pachyuromys duprasi; assembly: GCA_028658305.1. NCBI lineage: Eukaryota > Metazoa > Chordata > Mammalia > Rodentia > Muridae > Pachyuromys > Pachyuromys duprasi. Next base: position 63,737,166 of record CM053761.1, read on the forward strand.
TTATTAAAATGTTTTTATTATTCTGTCACTGAGCCATTTTGAATAGTCCCCAGAGCATCATGAGTCTATTAAGGTTTAAACTGCAGTATAATATATTTAAGATTCTGTTCCTTGGGCTCTGTAGCTACCTTTCAAGCATTTAGAATCTGTACAACCATTGTCTGCTAAAAGAGATAGCAAGAATTGTAGAGGAATTTTAATCCAGAACATGACTCTTCTGGCAAAAGATCACATCCAAAGATCTTTTAGGTCTGTGTGATCAAGCTGGAATATAAACACATCTTTAATCCAGGAGACAGAGACAAGCATATCTGAGTTCAAGGCCAGCCTGGGATAGAGTAAATTTTAGGTAAAGAAAAAATTTAGGTCCAGGAGTGGTGGTACATACCTTTAATCTCAAACAATAAGTTAAAGTTAGTTTGTAAAAGGAACCACTTAATTTTTTTACATCATGTTTTTAAATGAGCTGCTTGTGTACTCTACATCAAACAATAGTCAAAACAACCTTAAATTTCTATTAATATACAATAGTTAAAAAATAAATTGAAATTTCTATCAGTACACAATATTTAAACAAAAGAACCTATGCCTATATCTCTCCCTTTTAGTCTAATAAAAGGCCCTTTCTCTTAAAATAGTAAGTGATGTCTAATTAAGCTGCAGAAAAGAGATGATTTAGAGAAAGATTTGATGGAATAGGATATTCATTATTCTTATGAGAATAGAGAGGAAAGGGAACCTACTTAAGTGGCAATGCAGAGAGAGAATAGGCAATTTCCAGGACACTAATAAAGAGGCAGGTTGTAGAGAGAGAACTCAGATGAAGATTGAATGAGCTAAAGAATGAGAAGGAGTCAGGAAATTAGAGCAGATTGTTGGAGTTAGTTGGAGGCCAAGAAAAGCAGTTCAGATACCAGAAGAGCCAGATTAATTCAGTTAGCTGGGAGAGGAGTTTGAGCCAGAACAACTGAGTTGAACCAGCCAGCCCAGAGCTCAGTAAGAACAGGAAAGAGTGAGTTTACTAAGCATTAAGTCTCAGAGGCTGAAAACATTTTAGACCTAGGTTAAACTATAGGAAGGCTAGAAGTTTCCAGGACTATGCTTAGGTTAGCAGATAGAGGCAGTAATACTCTGAGACAATTACCTCAGGAAAATAAAAGTTATTTTTTACAAGGAATACAAAAACTTTCCACTGTTGGGGAGATTTCTATAGCACAGTAATCTAGAGTTTATAACCTATCAGAGGAAAAATGGTTACTTAAACGAGTACTCTCTGTAACTTTCGTGAACTCTATTATGATGTCTGATTCTATGGAATTAAAATTAATTCCTTGGCACCATTGAAGTGCTCTTCCAGAAGACTGGAGATAATTTCCCAGAAATTACAAATGGAGCTCTCAACCTCTTGCAACTCCTGCTCTAAAGACTCTTATGCCATCCTCAAGATTCTGTACCTAACTGTGACACACACACAAACAAACAAACATGATCAATTCTTTTTTTAATTTATTTATTTTTATATCAATCACAGGTTAGGTACTTTGCATCCCAGGCGTAGCCCCCTCCCTCATTCCCTCCCACCCTCCCACTCCCTCCCCATGATCAATTCTTAAGAAATAAATTATTATTTTGAACTTTTGTATTGATATTATATTAACCAATATCTATTTACAGGATTAAGAACAAATTAAGCCAAGACTTGTTTTGAGCCAAGTTTCCAGTGTATTTGGAGCATATATGCAGTATGTGGGTTGTGGGGGTGTGCTCTAGGATATGGTGTTCACTGTGTGGTCAAACACCAATCTAAATGTCATATGAGACACCATTTATGAAGTAGTAACACTAAAATAGAATAAATTGAATAAAATGAATAAAAAGATCTCTCCATCATAAAGTTATGCTTAATTAAATTTTTCTTTCTTTCCTTCTTTCTTTCATTTTGAAAACAGATTCTTCTCTCATACAATATGTGACGACCCAGTTCCTGCTCCCTCCACTGATCCCAGCTCCCTGCCTTCACAATGAAGCTGGACATGTAAACCCAACAGGGGGAAAAGAGTCCCAGGAGAAGGCAAAAGAGTAAGAGACAATTGATCGCACAATTAAGAGTCCCACTAAAACAACAAGTTAAGAGCCACAGAGTGGAAGCAAGGTACCTGATACAGGCCCTCTGATGGCCACTTCAGTCCCCATGAGCCTATAAGCACTGTGCTTTGTTGACTCAATGAACCCTGTGTTCCTTGTGTCCCCCATGACCTCTGACTTCTACAATATTCCTGCCCTCTTTTCCTCAGTATTGCCTGAACTTTAAGGGGAAGGACCCAGCAGTGACTTCTAATTTAGACTTCCTCTCTCCCCATAATGTCAGTCTTTGTGTCTGCATCTGTTACCATCTGCTGTAAGAGGAAGCTGATCTCTAATGACAACTGGAAAAACAGAAATTTAAGAGTAAAGCAGAATATTCCTAAGAATCATTTCATTTTTATTATTTTTTTTATCAGTCCTGTTTGGTTCTATCCTCGCTCTCTCTGCTCTCCAGTCCCTGATTCATAGCCATCCAAGCAGAGTTAGACACTGAATCCCTTTCAGGGAATGGCTCTAAAGTTACATCAGACAATGGTTGTCACTCCCACACGTTCTGTGCCACCACTGCCTCAGCACAACTTTCAGGTACGACAGAGTCAGGGAGAACTTTTAGTTCAAAGTTCTGTTTTTGCGGTTGAATTACTGTTCACATTCCCAAAAGGATCATGACAGACACAGTTGAGAACCACTCTTTTAGATGAAAGAAAATGCCAGACATGCATGCAGTAGTCTATTTAAATCCAGTATCTCTCACTTACATTCTAATATGTGTGTATGTGTGTGTGTGTGTGTGTGGAGAGAGAGAGAGAGAGAGAGAGAGAGAGATCCACTATACATAAGGCAGTTGTATCAGTAATTTTTATTAAAATTCTGCTGGTGAGAGACTTCAGTTTGCCATGTTTCCGACATTGCTGTCCTTCATTTTGTCTACATTTTGAGTCAATGTTGCTCAAATTGCTCATTTTTTTTTTTACTTTCTTTAAATTGCATCTTTTAAAATAATACTTTGCAGGAAAGGAAATGTCTTTTTGAGAATGTAACTTATGTTAGTCTTCCTCTCTCTCACTCTCTCTGTATCTCTGTATGTCTGTCTCTCAGTGAAGTTGCCTGTTCTGAAAGAGATACAGTGTCATAGTATTTTCATTAAATGAATGAATATTTTTAAAATGTAGAACTTTGAAGTGCAGTGTGTGTTGACTTAGAATTAAGAGTCTCCAGGCAAATGTTCAAAAGCTGATATTTTCTTTCATCATATTAAATAAACCATTGGCTCTCAGTTAAATAAATGTTAGTTTCTCAGAGTCATTTGGAAATGTCTGAATCCATTTTGCTATGTGACTACTGGATAAGACATATTCTAATATATTTTCACACAAACTGCTGTGCATTTATGTTGTGATATCTGTAACTGAAAGAATCTGAATAAAGAAGCATGCTCTGTGTTGTCTAGTAGGAATGCTACTAAGCATCCTAAAATGAGCAGCTCAGTACCCACACATAAATAATTACCAGAAAACATAGCTCTGGGGTTGAGCCAGATTAGAATGCCTCTTTATACTTGTAGATGTGTGTTCACACATTCCTTAGTCTGTAGAACTATGCATGTATTTACATGCATAGTTTTTTACAGAAAGGAAGTTACAGTGTCTCTGTTGCTGTTCTTCCCAGGTTACTGTGCTTCCAACCATTGCTTAGACTTGGCATTCTAGGGGACTGCCACCCTGCATGTTTCTGGTAGACTGTGTATATACTCTTTATGACTTTTAGCATGTAAAGTGGTCTTTGATCTCCTTAGAATTCTGCTGTAGTGGACCTAAGATTTTTTAGAGAATCTGCAACATATTTCCTGGAACACATACTAGTATTACAGTTAGAAAACATCTTAGCCTAAAATTATCATCACCTCATTTTGGTGAGATTCTATTTCAGAGCAAGAGAAGTCTGAAGTAAAAAAAAAAAGCAACATGATTTTGTAATATAAATGTATTCGCACTGATTTTTAAATTTAAGATTAATTCATTTGAATTTTAAGTTTCCCAAAAGGTTCCCTGTCTGATTAAATTTAATGTTTTTTAATATACTAATTGTTAAACATTGTTTTTATTTTATTTTTAATTATGTGTGTGCATGTAAGGTGCCAGATATGTACACTTGAGGGCAATAAACAGCAGGGTTCAGAGGAGGGTGTTTGATCTCTCAGAGCTGGATTTACAGAAGATTATGAACTTCCCAATGTGATTGCTGCAAACTAAATTAGGGTTCTTTGGAAGAGCAGCAAGGACTCTTAACATTGATCCATATTCCAGCCCCAATATTCAGATATCCAGGAAGAGACCAATTAACCATTCTAAGAATGATCAATCAATAAATATAGCTTCCTATGACATTTGTCATATACCTTCATATATATTTCAAGGTGTTCCATTTATGAGCAGTATGAAAAGATATTATTAAGCCCTCAAGCAAAGCTCTAATCACTTTAATTAATTCATTTGTAATATGACATTCATTTGAAAGAGACATCCTAAGATGAGTTGCTGCTTCTGTACGTGAGTGTATCTGTTTGTGTATATGTCTTTGTATATGTATATATGTGTTTGTGGTTATGTGTATTTCTCTGTCTCTTTTTCTATGTCTGTCTCTGTCTCTGTCTCTCTCTCTCTGTCTCTCTCTCTGTCTCTGTCTCCCTCTCTCTCTTTCTGTGTGTGTGTGTGTGTGATGATGCTAAGACTGAACACTGGGCAATTAGTTTTAACAAATACCTGACACCTCATGGCCTATTGTGGACAAATGATCAGTGAAGCTTGATTAAATCCACCAGCCCTTTGCCAAGTGTTTACAATTTTGAGGAATTTTGCAAATAATAGAATTTTCTCAAATTATATTTTCAGTGAATAAATCATGCATATTTATTATAATTTTAAAATTTTGACAAAATGCTTTAGTCAGTAAAGAATATCATGTTACTAATTATAAACAATGTCAAATGTTACATGATGTCCCATATAAGTTAATGTGTGATGAAAGATTCATATAATTTAACTTTGTAACAGAAAAATCTATATTTTACACTAATTAAACTTTTTAAGTGGACAAAATTAACTTTGTGGGTGACTAATTTCACTGCTGAAAACACAATGCCCAACACCTGTTTTGAAGAGTAAACAGTTTGCATGGTTTTCTAGACAACTGGGATTTAGACTGAGTTCATTTCTTTACTTGCTTTATGACCTATTAAAACAAACAATCAATAACAGCAAAAACAAAAACAAACAAAATCTCACCATGTGTCCCATAGACTGTAGAGATTATTATTTTAAACCAAAATATGAGTTAACTATAAAACTACATCACTCTGCTTCTTGTATGTTCCTTGCCTGGTGGCTCAACATATATATTCATCTGGCACATAGAATTTCAGGCCTGCAACACAGGGTAACTTACATTACTGATACTCTACACCTTGACAAATGCTTATAGTTTGAGAAGATCAGAAACCCTGGAGTAGAATCTTTTTCTTCCTATCTTGCTAAATGGTCATGCTGTTAAATTATCCTCCAAATAATTGTATTAGTACCTGTAGACCTCAAATTTTGTCTATGAAGATTCTTTTGGAGTAGGCAAAAGTCATGAAAAAGATGCATAACTCATCACAGGGCTGAGAATAAAGATTAAGTGTTTGGTTCTAAATCTGGCATCTATATTAATGTCATCCCTTCAGGTCTTGGAGAAAATTATGGATGAGAGAAGGACTATTATAGGCAGATGATAAGAAAGAGCTGCTATAAAATGTGGCCATCTGGGCATGAAATAGCTATCTATCCATGTTCTCACAGCAGATATGGTTACCAACACTTGATCAAGACAGTGTGCATCCTAGATTATATAGGGCAGATGATTCTCCAGGTTACACTAAGCACCGAGGAGTTATTGGCAATGGATAGTTGCTGAGGGAGAAAGAACCCATTTTTGACAGTATGGTCACTAGTAATTTCCCAATGGTCTTGTGGTGATACCTCATACATGCACTTATGGGCAGTACTGATTTAATTTTGTGGTTATAAAAAAAAAATACATAAAGTTAGAGGAAACTTTTTACAGGAGTTATGAGGGGAGTTAGAGGGAGAAAATGGGGATAGAAATGACTATAACTAACTTAATAGATGCATAACATTTGCAAAGTTAAGTTTAAATTTAAATTTTAAATGTAAATAAATTGTCAATTAAAAGAAAATAAACAAATGCCTGAGAATCAGTAAAAACTTCACAGTGAAATTCTCTGACTTCTAACCAATTTAGTGTGTCTCTTTTTATGACACACTAAATTGATTAGATGAAAAAGTGGGGAAGACTCTAGAACTCATCTGCACAGGATAGTACTTCCTGAAAAGAACAGCAACAGCACAGGCTCTAAGATCAACAACCAATAAATGGTACCTCATAAAACTGAAAAGCTTCTGTAAAGCAAAGGACACTGTCATCAAAACAAAACGACAGCCTACAGACTGGGAAAGGATCTTTACCAATCCTACTTCTAACAGAGGGCTAATATCCAGTATATATAACGAACTCAAGAAGTAAAAAAGCAACAAATCAAGTAATCCAATTAAAAAATGGAGTACGAGCTAAACAGAACTCTCTGTAGAGAATTGTAGAATGGCAGAAAAACAATTAAAAGAATGTTCAACGTCCTTAGCCATTAGGGAGATGCAAATCAAAATGACCCTGAGGTTTCACTTTACACCCATCAGAATGGCTAAGATCAAAAACTCAAGTGACAACATATGCTGGAGAGGATGTGGAGAAAGAGGAACCTCCTCCATTGCTGGTGGAAGTGCAAATTTGTACAACCACTCTGAAAATCAATTTGGAGCTTTCTTAGACAATTAGGAATAGTGATTCCTCACGATCCAGCTATACCACTCCTAGGCATATATCCAAAAGACGTTCAAGTACACAACAAAGACATTTGCTCAACCATGATTGTAGCAGCTTTATTCGTAATAGCCAGAACGTGGAAACAACCCAGATGTCCCTCAGTCAATGAATGGATACAGAAATTATGGTACTTTTACACAATGGAATACTACTCAGCAATTAAAAACGAGGAAATCATGAAATTTGCAGGCAAATGGTGGGGCCTGGAAAAGATCATCCTGAGTGAGGTATGCCAGAAGCAGAAAGAAACACATGGTATATACTCACTTATCTATATATACTCACTTACCTATATATACTCACTCACTCATGGTATATACTCACTTACCTATAAGATAAGATAAACATACTGAAATCCATACAACTAAAGAAGATAAACAAGAAAGAGGACCCAGGGTAAGATGATCAATCCTCACTTAGATAGACAAATGGGATGGACAGTGAATGTAGGAGAAAACAAGCAACAGGACAGGAGCCTACCACAGAGGGCCTCTGAAAGACTCTACCTAGCAGTGTATCAATGCAGATATTAAGACTCACAACCAAACCTTTGGGAGAGTGCAGGGAATCATATGAAAGAAGGGGGAGTTAATAAGACCTGGAGAGGAGAGGAGCTCCACAAGGACCAAGCAGATCAGGGCACAGGGGTCTTTTATGAGACTGTTTCTCCAACCAAGGACCATGTATGGATATAACCTAGAACACCTGCTCGGATGTGGCCCATGATAGCTCAGTATCCAAATGGGTACCTTAGTAAGGGTAACAGGGACTATTTCTGACATGAACTCAATGGCTGGCTTTTCGACCCTGCCACCCTCCCCCCGCCCCCCAATGGAGGAGCAGCCTTTCCAGACCACAGAAGAGGACACTACAGCCAACCCTGAAGAGACCTGATGAGCTAGGGTCGGATGGAAGGGGAAGAGGGACTCCCCTATCACATGAGGGAGGGATGGGGGGAGTGGGAGGGAATGAGAGAGGGGGCTATGGCTGGGATACACAGTACATAACCTGTGATTAATATAAAAACAAAAAATAAAATAAAATAAAATAAAAGAAATTCTGTGACTAACCAGATTTTTTTAAAAAAACACAAGCTAAATGAATTTAGTTATTTTTAAATATGTTTAAATGTGTGGTCTTGTGAAAGCAAGTGAACAATGTTGTATCAAATTCTGCTTTCTCAGAATCATGCTAATCAATCTTTCATTCTTTGATAAATAACCATTTTCCCATGTTTCCACAGCAGTGGGGATTGTATGTGAACATTTAGTACATGCACTGCACTGTATGACTCCAATTTGCAATAAACAAGAGGCAAAATTAATACTTCAGAATTTGTAGATATAGCAATAAAAATGCTAGCAACTTAAAGAGAAAATGCATTTAGTCTCAAATTTGCCAATTTGAAATTCTTTATGACTTCTATTATTGTCCCTAAAGAAATTTCATATAATGCAAAGTCCAAATTATTTAGTAAAATTCTGAATAAGAAAAACAAAGATTTCCTCAGCAAGAGATGTTAACTATGACAACGTGTCATTAGTATATCTGTAGACAAGAAATTCATGAGCAGAATGGAGTAAGTGTTCTAAGTCTAGCCTACATGTGGGAATAGCATTTCAGTATCCTGACAATGATGGTTCCTGAAATCAGTGAGACAAAAATAAAATATTCTGTAAAGAAGAAATTACCAAACTTTGCAATTTTTAATTAAATCATTGAAGTAGGATGATTTTTGATTCTTAAATTAGTTCCTTGATAATTTTACACATACTGGCACACACATACCACATGCAAATCACATGAAAATGAAGTTCTATAAATCAATAAGAAAAACTAATGTAACAATCAAAAAAGAAATGAATAAAAGACCCAAATTAGTGCTTAACTCAAAAGGAAACAAATAGGTCTTTTAAATGAAAAAAAAAACATAAATAGAAATAAATAACTGAAAGGAAATCATGACTGCTTCTCAAGGGTTGAGGTGACGGTTTTTTGTAGATAAAGTGTGAATACAGGCAGAGACAACGACATCTGACATCTGAGAGGGTCGAGAGAGGACAGGACCAGCATACTTACCTGGCTATCTGAGAAGACGGTGGAGGGAGGAGGGGAGAGCCAAGAGACCAGGAGACCAAGAGGCCAAAAAGGGGACATAACTAAAATGTATGGGCTGTATCGGAATCAGAGCAGCTGGAACAAGGGCAGCCCAGCCTCTGGACTGAAAAGTTCAGGGAAAGGGCGTGCCAACTAGGAGGACTCTGGAACAGTATGAACTGAGGGATTCTGGGAGAGACAGAGTCAGCTTTGATATGTTAATAGGCACCTCAGTTAGCCATTTGTCCCAGGTTGTGACCTAACACCTACAAACATACTCTTCTGTGATGTGTTATCTTATCTGAATTATTAAAATCAATTCTGTGAACTGCATGGAACCTCTTGCTCTGTAACCAGAGGTCAGAAGTTTAAAATGAATGTAATATATTTATCTGGGGTATCTAATTTATAATATTCTTGATCTATATTTGCCAATGAAATCAGATATTGGATCCATTGTTGTGTAAATCATGTATTTATTGCCACAGTTTTTATGTTTATTACCACTAATGTTTATGTAAACAAGACGGGTATTATGATTCAGGACACTTGGCAAGACATATTACCTGTAAACAATTTTAATTTCTTTATGTTATAATCAGGGTGAAAATGGTTCACCATGATTCCTCTCCCTTCCCTTCCACATGAAACATAGCTAATGGATCCCTGTTCATTAACAAGTTCATAAAATTAATGTTACAAAGCTGGTCAATCACAAAAAGAAAGCTTGCATATCAATTGTTATGATACTATAAAATTGCTGTCAAATGGAATTCTTTCGTTTTTTTATTCATGTATCTGATAAATACACATTAAGTACTTAGTTACTGCTGAACAGCATAACCGGCCTTAGAGAGAGAGAGACAAGAAATATGAAATAAGTTGGGAAAGGATTTTTGTTTTTGTTTTTGTTTTGTTTTGTTTCATTTCCACAAAGAAATACTCTTCTTAGCAGGATTTGCTCTAGGGTCAGAGAGAATGAATTCATAGGATTTGCTCTAGGGTCAGAGAGAATGAATTCGTAGAAGAATTTTATCATCTGTATTTTAGATTGTATCTTAAAGCTCTTTGACCCTCACAAATGTGTGTGCATCTATCCTGTGGGAACAATATAGCCACATCTTTTTGTGTATGTTGAAAGCATGTAGAATTTTTACATAAAGTGGAAAATTTACAAGTATTACTACCAGACACTAGGACTATACATATTTCCTACTAACTCAACGGATTTGTAACTAAGAAACATCATATAACTTTACATATAGGCTCAAGACCTTAAAGAATTTAAGAAAAAAATCACAATAGATTTCAAATATGGGACCCATCTAGTTACCATGAGCTGAATCGAATTCTGTTTGTTCATAATAACTGTGTGATCGATGAGTACTGGCTGACTTGATTTTTGTCCTCATTGTATTGGGAATTACTGCAGTGTTCTCTCTTATTCAATCTTCCTGTAGTACCTCAAAGTTAGAATCAGCTTTCACTTGTAGAAATGCATGGCTCATATGTTTGTCTCTAAATTTTTGTGTGGAATGTGTTTAATATCACTAAGTCCAATTTCTCCAGTGCCAGAAATCAAATATTATAGTTCAAACCAATTACTTCTAGAACTGAAAATGCTGTAGTTTGTATGCCAAATGTCTCCTATAGCCTGAGGTGTTTGCACACTTGATCACCAGTTGGTGGTATGGTTTAAGAATATTCTAGAATATTTAGGAAGAACAGCCTTGCTGGAAGAAGTAGGATTCTGGAGGTAAGCTTTATTGGTGATCTGTTCTCTCTCCTTCCTAAATTTCAAGCAGTACTAGAGAGCAATAGTAATAAAAACTATATGGTACTGGTATAGAGACAGAAAAGTGAATCAAGGGAATTGATTAGAAAATGCAGAAATAAACACGCTGACAGATACTTGATTTTTGAAAAGAAGCCAAAACAATACAATGAGAAAAAGACAGCATCTTCAACAAACGATGCTGGTCCAGCTGGATGTCTACATGTAGAAAAATGCATATAGATCCATATTTATCACTCTACAAAAATCTAAAGTCCAAGTGGATCAAAGACCTCAATATAAAATCAGACACACTATATCTGTTAGAAGAAAAAATGGGGAAGAGCCTTGAACTCATTGTAAAGGAGACAGCTTACTGAACAGAACACCATAAGCTCAGTATCTAAGAACAAGAGTTAATAAATGGGACCTCATAATCTGAAAAGCTTCTATCAAGCAAAGTACACTCTCATCAGAACCAAACGACAATCTAAAGACTGGGAAAATATATTCACCAACTCTATATTGACAGAGGGCTAATATCCAGAATATATAAAGAACTAAAGAAAGTAAAAAACACCAAATCAAGTAATCCAATTTAAAAAAAATGGGGTACAGAGCTAGAGACATCTATATACTATATGGGGCACATGAGGCTCAGTGCATCAAAATCCTAACAAATAATGTTTTAATTATATTTTTACTATATTAATGTGTTGTTCTTGCTCTGCTTTCTGCACTGTGATTGCATCCAATACAAATATTTTGATCTGTGTTATGATCTGATGTAAGAAAAAGTTTAAATGGAAGATCCAGAAGGTTAGTCACCATATCCTACATTCAACAGGATTGTCACAACTGATTTTTAAGGTGAACACCACTCAACTGCTGTCTGGCGACATAAAACTCCTTCTGATTTTTAGATTACTTACATGTTTGTTACTTTGTTTTCTCTTGTTACTTTTCTATTTATTTAATCATTACATATGCATATTGAGTAGCAGGGTGAAAATTTGATCAAAGTGTATATGGGAAGCAAGAAAAGGTCAGAGATATTAACTCAGCAAACAATATAATTCTAATATTATTGCTGAGATCAACAGAGTGCGAGCAATAATTGAGTTTATTACTGGAAAGCTGAGGTTTTCACACTATCAAAAAGCTCTATTTGTATATATTACAGATCTTTAATGTGATATTCTTACTTTTAGTTGGCCCTCTCAGTTACACATTACATGTCATCACCTAGAGAATAAATTGCCAGATATTGAGGTTCATTGCTTTAGAATCATTACTTAGCAGGTTGAGACAAAAAGAGTAATAAATACAAGCCTGAGCTATATAATGAGTTTAGAAAATCCCAGATAATAAAGTAAATCCTTTTCTAAATAAATAAGTAAAAACTTAGCTAATAAAATGGAAGAAAAAGAAAACCTAAAATGACAATCAGTATATTTTACACTTTTCTTTGTATTTATTATTCTTATTATTATTATTTTGGGGTAGAGGTTTTTTTTTCTCTGTAAGGCTGTCCTGGAACATGATATGTAGACCAAGTAAGCCTCAGAGATCTACTACATTTGCCTAAGTGCTGAGATTAAAGGCATGTGCCACCAAATTCAGAATCAGTCAGATTAAAAACTCGTTCATCTCAAAGAACCAGCTCTTCGTTTCATTGATTTTTTGAATTGTTTTGTTTCTAATTTATTGATTTCAGACCTGAGTTTTGATTATTTCCAGCTGTCTAATCCTCTCTAGTGTGTCTGCATCTTTTTTGCCTAGGGCTTTTAGGGGAACCATTAAGTTACTTGAATGAGATGTTTCAAATTTCTTCTTGAAGGTACTTAGTGCTATGAACTTTTCTCTTAGCACTGCTTTCATTGTCCCATAAGTTTGGGTATGTTGTGCCTTCATTTTCATTGAATTCTAGGAACACTTTAATTTCTTTCTTTATTTCTTCCCTGACCCAACTGTCATTGAGTAGCAAGCTGTTCAGTTTCCATGTGTGTGTAGGCATTTTGCTATTTCTGTTTTTGTTGCAATCCAGCTTTAGCTGATGGTGATAGGATACAAGAGAATATTTCAGCATTCTTATATCTGTTGAGGCTTGCTTTGTGAACAACTCTAAGGTCTATTTTGGAGAAGGTTCCATGAGGTGCTGAGAAGGTCAATTCTTTTGTGTTTGGGTGAAATGTTCAGTAGATGTCTGTCAGGGCCATTTGATTCCTGACCTCTGTTAGAGTTATTGTTACTTTGTTTAATTTTTGTTTTGTTGACCTGTCCTTTGTTGAGAGTGGGTGTTGAAGTTTCCCACTCTTAATGTGTGGGATTCTATGCATAGTTTAAGTTTTATAAATGTTACTTTTACAAATGTGGGTGCTCTTGTATTTGGGATATAGAGGTTCAGGACTGTGATGTCTATCCTTAGCCAAACTAACTAAAAAGCAAAGAGACACTGTCCATATCAACAAAATCAGAAAATCAAAAGGAGACATAATGACAGACATCTAGGAAATCCAAACAATCGTTAGGTCTTACTGCAAAGGCTATACAGTCTAAATAAAATGGACAAATTTCTTGATCTAGTCCACTTGCCAAAGCTGAATCAAGACTAGGAAAATCAATTAAATATTCTTATATCCTTTAAGGAAATAGAAGTGGTCATCAAAACTCCCCTATGCAAAAAAACAAAAAAAAACAAACAAAAAAAAAAACAATACCAAGAGCAAGATTGTTTCAGTGCAGAATTCTACCAAACCTTCAAAGAAGAGCTAACACCAATATTTTTCATACTATTCCACAAAATAAAAAACAGAAGGAACATTTCCAAACTCATTCTTTGAAGACACAGTCACCCCAGTATGTAAACATCATAAAGCCCTAACGAAGAAAGAGAATTTCAGGCCAATCTCCCTTATAAAAACTGATGCAAAAATACTCAACAAAATACTTGTAAACAAATACAAGAACCCATCAAAGATATCATCTGCTATGACCAAGTAGGCTTCATCCCAGGTATGCAGGAATGGTTCAATATACAGAAATGCATCAATGTAATCCATCATATAAACAAACTGGAGGAGAAAAACCACATGATCATCTACTTAGATGCTGAAAAAGCATTTGACAAAATCTAACACCCATTCATGTTTAAAGTCCTGGAGAGTTCAGGGATACAAGGGACATACTTAAACATAGCAAAGGCAATATACAGCAAGCCCATAGCCAACATCAAACCAAACAGAGAGAAACTAAAATCAATCCCACTGAAATCAGGGACAAGGCAAGGCTGCCCACTATCTTCATATCTCTTCAACATAGTTCTTGAAGTCCTTGCTAGAACAATAAGACAATTAAAGGTGATCAAGGGGATATAAATTGGAAAGGAAAAAGTCAAAGTATCACTATTTGCAGATGACAAGATAGTATACCTGAGTGACCTCAAAAATTCTACCAGGGATCTCTTTCAGCTGATAAACACCTTCAGCAAAGTGGCTGGATACAAAGTTAACTGAAAAAAATTCAGTAGCCCTCCTGTATAAGAAGACAATATGGTTGAGAAAGAAATGAGGGACACAACACCCTTCACAATAGCCACAAAGAACATAAACTACCTTGATATGACTCGAACCAAGCAAGTCAAAACTTGGATGAAAAAAATTTCTAGTCTCTGAAAAAAGAATTGGAAGAAAATACCAGAAAATGGAAAGATCTCCCGTGCTCATGGCTTGGCAGGATCAACATAGTAAAAATGGTCATCTTACCAAAAGCAATCTACAGATTCAATGCAGTTCCCATCAAATTACTAACGCAGTTCTTTAAAGACCTTAAAAGAAAAAGACTCAACTTCAAATGGAATAAAAGAAACCCAAAACTACTAAAACATCCCCGAAAACAAAAGATCTTATTTTGTATCTCCATCCCTGATCTCAAGCTATACTATAGAGGAACAGTAATAAAAACTTCATGGTACTACTAGCATAGAAACTGGCTAGTAGATCACTGGAATCAAATAGAAAACACTGAAATTAACTCCCAAACTTTTGGACACATGATTTTTGATCAAGATGCCAAAACCATTCTATGGAAAAAAGATAGCATCTTCAAAAAATAGAGCTGGTTTAGCTGGGTATCTACATGTAGAAACATGCAAATAGAGCCATACTTATCACCCTGCACAAAACTAAAGTCCAAGAAGATCAAAGACCTCAATATAAAAGCAGACACACCAAACCTGTTAAAAGAAATGTGGGGAAGTGCCTGGAACTCATTGGCACAGGAGACAACTTCCTGAACAGAACACCAACAGCACAGGCTCTAAGAGCAACAATCAATAAATGGGACCTCATGAAACTGAAAAGCTTCTGTAAAGCAAAGGACACTGTCCTCAGATCAAAAAGACTGCCTACAGATTGGGAAAGGATATTCACCAATCCTATATCTGACAGAGGGTTTATACACAGAATATATAAAGAACTCAAGAAGTTAAATCAAGCAATCTAAATAAAAATGGGGTATGGAGCTAAACAGAGAATTTTCAATAGAGGAACAATGAATGGAAGAGCAACACTTAAAGGAATGTTCAACATCCTTAGTCATCAGGGAAATGGAAATCAAAATGACCCTGATATTTAACCTTACACCCACCAGAAAGGCTAAGATCAAAAACTCAGGTGACAATACATGCTGGAGAGGATGTGGAGAAAGGGGAACCCTGCTCCACTTCTGGTGGGAATGTAAACTTGTACAACCACTTTGAAAATCAATCCGGTGCTTTCTCAAACAATTAGGAATAGTACTATCTCAAGATCCAGCTATACCACTCCTAGGCATATATCCAAAATACGTGCAAGTATGTAACAATGACACTTGTTCAACCATGTTTGTAGCAGCTTTATTTGTAATAGCCAGAAGCTAGAAATAATGTAAATGTCCCTCATTTGAAGAATGGATACAGAAATTGTGGTACATCTACACACTGGAATATTACTCAGCAATAAAAAAATAAGGAAATCATGAAATTTGCAGGCTAATAGTTAGAACTGGAAAAGATCATCCTGAGTGAGGTATTCCAGAAGCAGAAACAAACACAGGGTATATATTCACTTACAAGTAGATATTAGTCATATAATACAGGATAAAAATACTTAAATCAGTACACCTAAAGAAGGTAATGAAGGAGGACTCTGACTAAGATGCTCAGTCCCCATTCAGAAAGGCCAAGATTATGGACATCAGAATAGGGAGAAAACAGGAACAGGACAGGAGCCTACCACAGAGGGCTGCTGAAAGACTCTACCCTGCAGGACTTCAAAGCAGATGCTGAGACTTATAGCCAAACTTAGGGCAGAGTGCTAGGACTCTTATGAAAGAATGGGGAGATAATAAGATCTGGAGAGGACAGGAGCTCCACTAGGAGAGCAACAGAACCAAAAAATATGGGCACAGGGGACTCTTCTGAGACTGATACTCCAACCAAGGGAGTGTCATGGAGATAACCTAGAACTCCTGCACACATGTATCCCATGGCAACTCAGTGTCCAAGTGGATTCCATAGTAATGTGAACAGGGCCTCTCTCTGACATGAACTGTTTGGCCTGCTCTTTTATCACTTCCTCCTGAGTAGGAAGCAGCCTTAGCTGGCCACAGTGGAAGACAATGCAGCCACTCCTGATGAGACCTGATAGACTAGGATCAGAAGGAAGGAGAGGATGTCTTCTTCTTTCAGTAGACTAAGGAGAGGGGCATTGGTGGAGAAGGAGGAGGAAGGGTAGGATTGGGAGAAGAGGAAGGGGAGCTACAGGAGGGATACAAACTGATAAAACTGTAATTAATAAAAATAAAAATAAATGATAAAAGGGAAAAAAACTCATTCTTATATTTCAGGTTATGAGCCAAGAAGCTAAATAACAAGGAGGACCTTAGGGAAGAAGCTTAATTCATATTCAAGAACTTGAATAAAATAAACACTGGAAGCAGCTGAAGAGAGCAAACAGGACAGGACTCTACCATAGATGTCCTGAAAGATTCCATCCAGCAGGGAATCAAAGCATTTGCTGATATTCACAGCCAAAATTTGGGCAGAGCACAGGAAGTCATATGGAAGAGTGGGGAGAGAGGATAGAAGAACCTGAAGGGGACAATAGCCCCACAAGGAAACCAGCAAAGCAGACAAATCTGGATCAGGAGCCTGCAGATACTCCTGCAATGGAACAACCAATGATAATACATGGAGAGTGTCTAGAGCCTCTGCTAGCTAGATGTAGTCCTTGGCAGCTCAGTATCCAAGTGGAATAGGATAGTAAGGGGAACAGGGATTGCCTCTGGCTTGGACTGTTTTGCCTGCTCTTTGATCACCTAAAGCTGGCAGTGTGGCCTTGACATACCACAGAGAAAGAACATGCAGGCAGTCCTGATGAGACTTGATAGACTAGGGTCAGAAGGTAGGGGGAAGGGCTTCCCTTTTCTGAGGACTAAGGGAGGGAATCCTGAAAAACAGGGAGGGAGGTGGCTAAAATAGGGATATAAAGTGTATAAATTATTTAAGAACAAATTTAAATTAAAAATAAAAACCAAAAAAACCAAAATAATTCATTTTTATTAAATTTTTATTTTTATATTAATTACAGTTTATTCATTATCTCAGCTGTAGTCCCCTCCCTCATCCCCTCCCAATCTCACCCTCCCCACCTCTTCTCCCATTCCCCAATCCAAGTCCATTGTTAGGGGTGGTCCTCCTCCCCTTCCATCTGACCGTAGCTTATCAGGTCTCATCAGGACTGGCTGCAATGTCCTCCTCTGTGGCCTGGAAAGGCTGTTCCCCTCACAGGGGGAGGTGATCAAAGAGCCAGCCACTGAGTTCATGTAAGATACATACACTGTTGCCCTTACTAGGAAAATCACTTGGATACTGATCTGCATGGGCTACATCTGAGAATGGGTTCTAGGTTATATCCATAAATAGTCCTTGATTGGATTACCAGTCTTAGAAAAGACCCCTGTGCCCATATCCTTTGGTTCTGTTGCTCTCCTTGTGGAACTCCTGTCCTCTCCAGGTCTTACTATCTCCTTCTTTTATAAGATTTCAAGTGGATCAAAGACCTCAACATAAAACCAGACACACTAAATCAGTTAGAAAAAAAAGTAGGAAAGAGCCTAGAACTCATTGGCAACAGAGACAACTTCCTGAATAGAACACCAACTCCACAGGCTCTAAGATCAATAATCAATAAATGTAACCTCAGGAAACTGAAAAGCTTCTGTAAAGCAAAAGACACTATCATCAAAATAAAAGGACTACCTACAGATTGGGAAAGGATTTTCACCAACCCTATATCTGGCAGAGATCTAATATCCAGAATATATAAAGAACTAAAGAAGGTAAAAAGCAACAAATCAAATAATCCAATTAAAAATTGGGGTACAGAGAATTCTCTATAGAGAAATATAGAATGTCAGAAAACACTTAAATTCTCATTGTCCAAATTAGTTCTTAATTGATTTTTTAAAAAAATCAATAATATTGACAGTCTTATGGTGAGAGGTGGAGAGTATCGATAAGTAAAAAGGCACATTCTGCATAGCACTATTGCTAACTTTTAAATAATATTATGTGCAATTGCACTGCAATAAATATAGCAATTCAGGTTTCCAAAGAATTTAATGGAACAAATTGCTTAACCCAAAGAAAACCACAGAAAAATAGATAACTGACCAGACTTTGATGAATGAAAAACATGTGACTTTGTAATTGTAAAATCACCTATCATAATATTTTCAGGTAAGTTTTCATGTCTGTTTTCTTAGGTATTAAGTGAAAAACAATATCCATTCTATCTATAATATTTCACAAAATTCAGAGAAGAATGTGTTTATCTCATTTTACAGAGCCATATTACTCTAATAAACCAAGAAACAATATAAGAAAAGTGAACTAAAGAAACATAAGTTCAAAATAATAATCTGTGCATAAATTCTGAACAAGATTTTGATATGCAAATCTAACAAAATACAAGATAGATTATGTTTCTGAGTATATGTTATTAATGTAAAGGATGAGTACCCATCAATATAGTCACAATAAGAGAGCAAAGTAAAGAAAACACTATCTTTTCAATTGGCAAAGGAAAACACCTGTCAAAATGGAACATGATTTCAGCTCTTGAGAAACTAGAAATAAAAGAACAATTCTTTAATGTGTAAATGAGTATGTATGAAATAGCTATATTTCTGAACAACGAAAAAGCCCTTATTTTATTGTACTTAAGAGATGAGGAAGAGAAGGTAAAACAGTACTTTTGGAAAACTGTACATATGCATAATAACCAAATTGTTTCCACGGCTCTCTTAAATAAGTTTAAAGAAACATTTCAATATATTATGAATCCAAATACTGTTTAGAACATAATTTGTTCTATATGGTTACTTCTGTTTAATATACATTTGATTGTGAATATTTTTATCCCTTCCCTTTCATTTTATTTGATAAGTCTCCCTAGAACTATCAATAACCAAGTGATCTATCTCAATCTTGTGAGAATGCTATAAAATTATGAAAATAACAAACATCAGACTTTAAATTAGCAATATGTTTGAGAGCAGATAGAATGCTGCTTATGCACCAATGTTGTTATATAAACTTGAATAGGGAATTATACAAGAAGTTTGAATGCTTCTGGGCTTGACTGTAGTAGATAACTAACAGATGTTTACCTCATTGAATAGTAAAATGTTCTATATATCCTTTACTACTTTCCTAAGTACTCAGAGAGTCAATTTAATTGATTTTTTCTGGTTTTCAGTTTAATAACAGAATAAAGGGGAAATAATGAAAATTTCTGGGCTATCCATAAATTTGAAATAGAAAAATTTAAGTTATTCAAATATATTGACATTTATTTTTATTTATTTTTATTTTTATTAATTATACTTTATTCACTTTGTATCCCCCCAATAAAGCCCTCCCTCCTCCCCTCCCAGTCCCACCTTCCCTACTCCTTCTCCACACATGCCCCTTATTGTAAATCTGCAAAAGATATTACTATGTCTTCTCTCTCTTCTCCTTCCTGTTTTTCATGCTTTCTTTTGTTTACTTTTCTATTTGTAGCTATGGTAACATTAATAATCCTAGTCTTATCTACATGCAAATTATTCAAAAGTGAATTAATGAACTGCTAAGTCATATAACTTTATCACATATATGGAAGACCTAAAGACTAGGATTACACATTTGTAAAATGAAACTTTCTTAGTAATTCAACTCTAGAATAGTCTAATTTTTACTTTTAGCCATAAAAGAGTTAGTTACAATGGAAAAAAAAAGGTGCAGAATGAACAAAGGTAGTTAACTGGGGAATCAAGTCTTCTAAGGTACTATCTTCATTTCACTGACAATAGCTATTGTGGACTTTATTCATACAGTGTATTTATTTTTAACATTGTGATGAATTACTAAGTATCAAGAACACATCTTCAGGTACAAGGTGTGCAGAATCTATTTTTACACGTTTTTTTTCTTTCTGAAATGTTGGTGGGAGAACTCACATGTATCAGTTTTTCTTAAGAATTTTTTCAGTAATCTGTGTGTGGACTATGCCTTTAATTCTAGTACTCAGGGAGCCAAAGGCAGTTGGATCTTGATGAATTCAAGGCCAACTTGGTATACAAAGTAAGTCCAGGACAGCCAAGGCTATAAAGAGAAATCCTGTCTCCCAAAACCAAAACTAAAACCAAACAAGCAAAAATAAAAAAAATATATAATTTTTTTCAGTATCAGTGTCAACCATGCTCATAGGGTAAGTTAAGGACTTCATGTTGAAGCTCAGGATAGTTCTGGAGGTTACAGTCTTTTAATCCACTATCCTCCTTTTCCAAAGTTCCTAAGAACTCATTTGCAGTCATATTGCATATTTCCTCTAAGCTCAATTTCTGCCTTCCTCTGAATTATAATAGTATCTGCAATGGTCCCAATAAAAACACTGAAAAAAATTGTCTAACTCAGAGTTTATCTCCAGAATTTAAAGTGAACTCAACTCTTGGGAAGAAGTAGATTAACTTCTCATGGATTTATTGAGCATCCAGGAATGGTAGATGAGGATTACAAGGAAGAAATTAAAACCATGCACATGTAACAAAGGAGACTGTACAGAAAGTACAGAGGATAGATTTGCTTAGCTGTTATTGTTTCCCTATGTCAAATGCAAAACCACCCCAGTAGAACGAACAGGAGTATTTGGGAGGACTGGAAAACATGTGTTAATGATGAGACACCCCAATTAATGGTACAAATAAATTGTGCTGAAATAGAAGGTTGGTTCCATACAGAAGCTGATGGCAGTATCCTCTCCCAAAAGTCTTGGAATCCATATTGGCCACTTCAGAAGGTTAATACACAGTTTATAGGAATTGGTAAATTATCTCAAGTAAGACAAAGTATCTGATGGATTACATGTGTAGGGACAGAAAAGAAAACAGGGAAGTTGAGAATTTCTTAAATGGCTGACATACCTATAAATGTATGGGGAAAGGATCTTTTACAACAATGTGTTACTCAAATTAATATTCCTGCAATCCCACAGACAGCCAATGACAAAATTAGGGGTAAAATGTAGATGCTCCTGAGAAAGGTATTGGTACCTGTAATCAAGAAAAATCACAAGCTATGGACACCGTTCAAAAACAGGACATCACAGGGACTGAGTTTTTAAATTTATAGGAGAGGCAACTGCTGTAATTCCAAAAGAACCCTTCAACCCTAAACAGCCAGAAGAAGAAAAGGGTCTGCACCCTTCTCCCCAATAACCCTCTCCTTCTTACCTAGGATTAAAAGGTAGGTGAAAGGGAAGTGGATGCGCAAATACTCCAAATAAAACAGAGTTTAAAAATAAGCGCAACACTCAACACATGTCAGATAATAAAAATAAAAATAAGCTAAATACCATACTTGGTTGGAATTGCTTTGATTAAAAGTATATGTGTGGCATTATCACGTAGCAATACCCAAAGCAAAATGATCACAATTTGTCTATCTCCTTTAAAATACAATGGAAGCATTCTCTGGGTTGTGCATGGGGAGTTTATCTTATAATGTGAACACCAAGAAATTTTCTAAATAAAAAATAAACTAACTGTTCAAATTCATTTCACTTTTTACATAGAGGTCGACACAGAAGTAACGTCCTACCATTTGGACAAAACTGAAATACAATTTCCTGATTTTAAGGGTGAAATGGACTCTTTGATTTTGAACCAGTTCTTTAAAGATTCAGTTTTGTTATGATTCAGATTAAGTAACTACACTTGTACTTCATCTACAAAGATTTAATGTGGTCTAACCCAAAAGTTTAGTAAAAAGTATTAAGCCCCTACCTTTTTTAAATAAAATAAGTACAATTTTACATATATACTAGTTATTGCAAGGCATAAAAGGAAATCATAATAAATATAACAAACATAAAGATAATTTTTAGCTAAAATTAGATTACTATAAATTAGGACTGAAATATGCTGTCTAGCATCTAGAAAGATGCCTCAAGAGTTAACAAGAATTAACAACTGAATCCAAGTTCAGTTTCTAGCACCTACGTCAGCAAACTTACAACCTTTATAACTCCACCTCCAGCAGATCTAATACATTCTTCTGGCCTCTTTGAGTACCTCTACCCATGAGGAACATACTTACATAGACATACACACGAATATATAAATTAAAAATAAATTAAAATCATTAAACATTAAATATATTGCTTAGCTCCAGAGAATGAAATAAGCATTACTTGAAGGAAAATATCATGCCAAAATAATGAAAAGTATATATATATATATATATATATATATATATATATATATATATACTTATGCTTAAAGAATAAGTCAGGCAAATTGATGCTGTCTTTATTACAATGGGAAATAGCTAGTGCTTCAGAAAGACTTTGCCCACTTAACATAAATGCTTCTAACTATGGAAAACACATGGTTTGGAGATCATGAATCTTTAATGGGTTTGGATTCTAGAGTCCCCGGTATAAAAACAGCTCTTGGAACTGTGCAGTAATGTTGATCATACATTAAATTCTGCCACACATTGCAAAGATAATATGTCTCTATGAATTCCATTTCTGTTTCTCATTATCTGTATCCTACATCATTAACTTTTAATGAATGTGCCTTTTATCTGCTGTCCCAACATTGTTTTCCTTCTTCAAATGCCTAAGCACTTTTAGAGAAAGAAAAAAGTATTTTTCTTTTGGTATAGGATTATTTCCAACTCTTTTTTATACTGTCGAGTTTTTCATAATTGAAATTGTAACAGCTGATTCACTGCAAAAGTTCTGGAGACCCTGCCTCCATCATATAATAATCTTAACACAAGACCAGGATGTGCTTCTGTGCTTCTTTTTTGTTCATTTCCTTATTTCATTTTATTCTACATTTTTCTCCCTCATGAAATCTTGGTAGTAAGTGACATGATAGAAAATTTCCCAGTACCCCAAGGAATCATCAGGAAGATGATACAGATATAATAAGTTAAAAGATATTCACTGGTACCTCAGTTCTATGCTGTGACTCTGACATCACACATAGAGAGAGTGTACCTTAGAGAAAGAACGGAGACAGAGAGAGAATGAAAACAATGGCCTTGCATGCAGAAAGAGTGGATAAAATGAAATCTGTCATTACTTCTGTAAATTAAAAACGGAAATTTTCCTTCTAGCTGTAAAAATACTGTGCTATTACTAGTGGAATACATTTGGAGAAACAAGGTAATCAGATTTTCTGTTTATTTTGGTGTTCTTTGTCTGTGTATGAATGTGTATATGTATGTACAGAAGTTCCCACGTGTGAGCACTGCATTGGCACAGGAGACAGTTGATGGAACAGGACAGAATAGTGCAGGCACTAAAATCAAAAAAATTAATAAATGGGACTTCATAAAACTGAAAAGATTAAGTCAAAGGACAGCATCAATGAAACAAAAAGGTAGCTGACAGAATGAGGAAAAATCTTCAACAACCACACATCTGCTAAATAGCTAATTTCTAAAATATATAAACAACACAAGAAACTAAACATCAACAAACTAAATAATTCAATTAAAAATGGGGCACAAATTTTTATTACTGTTGCTCTAGAGTACAGCTTGATATCAGGAATTGAGATAACTCCAGAATATCTTTTATTGTAGAGGATTGTTTCAGTGATTCTGGGTTTCTTGTTACTCCATATAAAGTTGAGAATTTTTCTTTCAAGATTTGTAAAGAATTGTGTTGGTAACTTTATGGGAAATACATTGAATCCCTAGATTGCTTTTGGTAAGATGGACATTTTTAAATGTAATTTATTTATTTTAATATCAATCACAGGTTAGGTACTTTGCATCCCCTGAGTAGCCCCCTCCCTCTTTCCCTCCCACTCTCTCCATCCCTCCCTCATCTCCTCCCTGCCCCCTCCAAGTCTACCAAAGGGGGAGGATCTCCTCCCCTTCCATCTGACCCCAGATCATCTTGTCTCATCAGGGCTGGCTGCAATGTCCTCCCCTGGGATCTAGCCAGGATGTTAGTCCCTGGCCTGTATGAGGAAGAGTCAAAGAGCCAGCCATCGAGTTCATGTCTGAAACAGTCCCTGTTCCCCTTACTAGGGTCTTCCATTGGACACCAAGCTACCATGGGCCACATCTGAGTGGGGGTTCTAGGACATATCCATACATGGTCCTTGGTTGGAGAAACTGTCCCATAGAAGACACCTGTGCCCTGCTCAGTGTGGTGTTTGTGGAGCTCTTGTTCTCCCCAAGTCTTACTAACTTACTAACTTATTATTTCCAGCCCTCTGCTGAAGGCTTGGTTGTGAGTCCTAATATCTGCTTTGAAACATTGCTATATTGATTCTTTCAGAGACCCTCTTTGGTATGCTCCTGTCCTGTTGCTTGTTTTCTCCTCCATTCAATGTCCATCCCATTTGTTCATCTAAACGAGCATTGATCATACCAACCTGGGTCCTCCTTCTTGTTTATCTTCCCTAGGTGTATAGATTTCAGCATGACATTCCTATCCTATAGGTCTATATAAGTGAGTATATACCATATGTTTAAGATGGCCATTTTTAGTATGTAAATCCTGCCAAGCCATGAGCATGGGAGATCTTTCCATCTTCTGGTATCTTCTTCTATTTCTTTCTTCAGAGAATTGAAGTTTTTTTCACACAAGTCTTTGACTTGCTTGGTTAGAGTTACACCAAGGTACTTTTTGTCCTTTGTGGCTATTTTGAAGGGTGTTGTCTCCCTAATTTCTTTCTCAGCCCTTTTGTCTTTTGTATACAGGAGGGCTACTGACTTTTTTCAGTTAATTTTGTATCCAGCCAGGTTGCTGAAGGTGCTTATCAGCTGTAGGAAATCCCCGGTAAAATTTTTGGGCTCACTCAGCTCTACTATCATATCATCTGCAAATATTGATACTTTAACTTCTTTCTTTCCAAACTGTATCCTCTTGATCTTCATAATTTGTCATATTCTTCTAGCAAGGGCTTCAAGAACTATGTTGAAGAGATATGAAGAAAGTAGGCAGCTATGAAGAGAGTGGGCAGCCTTGCCTTGTCCCTGATTTCAGTGGGATTGATTTAAGTTTCTCTCAATTGAGCTTAATATTGGCTATAGGCTTGCTGTATATTACCTTTACTGTGGTGAGCCTGGTCGAAGCTGCTTTGGCAGCTGTTTGATATGCTAGTCTCAGCACAGGAAGACAGGGTTTTTCCAGGCTTTCCCTTGGAGACAGGGAAGGATTTGCAAGTCCATTCGCCTTTTGTTTAGTGACAGCAGATGGGAGAGCTTGCTTGAAGTCTCAACTCTGCCTCACTTCCTTGTGAAAATTAACCCCTTCTGTAAACTGTTTGTATAAATAAAGAAGGCTGTCTGCTCTCGTGGCTTTTCGGATGCAGAGCGTATCAACGCTCTAGGGCTCATTAGGGCCATGAGCAAGTGGCCAGAAGCCTCTCGGAACATAATTATGTGTAGTGTGCATTATTAATTTCAATCCTCACTCCCGACTCAGAACCCCGTTCTGCTCTGCTGGTGGGCTCCGGCACTTTACTATGTTTAATTAATAGCATTGTATCCCTGAACACTCCAGGACTTTAAGTATGAATGGGTGTTGGATTTTGTCACATGCTTTTTCAGCACCTGAGGAGATTATCATGTGGTTTTTTTTTTCCTTTCAGTTTGTTTATATGGTTGATTTCATTGATGGATTTCAGTATAGTGAACCAACCCTACATACCTGGGATTAAGCATACTAGGTCACATTGGTTGATATTTTTGATATGTTCTTGGATTTGGTTTGTGAGCGTTTTGTTGAGTATTTTGCCAGTGTTCATAAGGGAAATTGACCTGAAATTCTCTTTCTTTGTTGAGTCTTTGTGAAGTTTAGGTACCAAAGTGACTGTGGCCTCATTGAATGAGTTTGGTAATGTTCCTTTTGTTTGAAAAGAGTTGGTGTTAACTCTTCTTTGAAGGTTTGGTAGAAATCTACTCTGAAACCATCTGGCTCTGGGCTTTTTGGGATTGAAGAATTTTGATGATAGCTTCTATTTCCTTAGGGGGTATAAAACTATTTAATTTATTTACATGGCCTTGATTCAGCTTTGGTACAAGGTCCTGGTATAGAAACAGGCTGGTGGATTAATGATCTAGTAGAAGACCCTGAAATAAACCCACACACGTATGGACACCTGATTTTTGACAAAGATGTCAAACCATACAATTGAAAGAAAACAGCATCTTCCAAAAAATGGTGCTGGTCTAACTGGATACCTACATGTAGAAAAATGCCAATAGATCCACACGTATTACCCTGCACAAAACTGAAGCCCAGGTGGATCAAAGTCCTGAACATAAAACCAGACACACTAAACCTGTTAGAATAAAAACTGGGGAAGAACCTTAAACTCATTGGCACAGGAGACAACTTCCTGAATATAACACTAACAGCAAAGGTTGTAAGATCAACAATCAATAAATGAGACCTCATGAAACTGAAAAGTTTCTTTAAAGCAAAGGACACTGTTGTCAGAACAAAACAACAGCCTACAGATTGGGATCTTCACCAACCCTATATCTGAGAGAGGGCTAATATCTGGAATATATAAAGAACTCAAGAAGTTAAAAAACAACAAATCAAGCAAAATAATTAAAAAATGTGGTAAAGAGCTAAACTGAGAATTCTCAATAGAGGAATATATAATGGCAGAGGAACACTTAAAGAAATGCTCAACATCCTTACTGATCAGGGAAATTCAATTCAAAACAACCCTGAGATCCCACTTTACACCCATCAGAATAGCTAAGATCAAGAACTCAAGTGACAACATATGCTGGAGTGGATTTGATGATAGGGGAACCCTCACCATTGCTGGTGGGAATGTAAACTTGTATTACCACTATTTTTTAAGTAATTTATTTATTTTTATATTAATCACAGATTATATATTTTGTATCCCAACCATAGCCCCCTCCTTCATTCCCTCCCATTCTCTCCATCCCTCCCTCATCTTCTCTCTGCCCCCCTCCAAGTCCACTGATAGGGGAGGACCTCACCCCCTTCCATCTGACCCTAGCTTATAGTGTCTCTTCAGGGCTGGCTGCAATGTCCTCTTCTGGGATCTAGTTAGGCTGCTCCTCACTCGGGGGGTGGGGCAGTTGACAAGCCCGCCATTGAGTTCATGACTGAAATAGTCCCTGTTCCCCTTACTAGGGTACCCATTTGGGTACTGAGCTACCATGGGCCACATCCAAGCAGGGGTTATAGTTTGTATCCATACATGGTACTTGGTTGGAGAAACAGTCTCATAGAAGACCTCTGTGCCCTCATCTATTTCGTCTTTGTGGAGCTCTTGCCCTTGCCACATCTTACTAACCACTTTTAAAATCAATCTGGTGCTTTTCAGATAATTAGGAAGAGTGCTACCTAAGGATCCAGCTATACCACTCTTAAGCATACATCCAAAAGATGCTCAAATATACAACAAGAAGATTTGCTCAATCATGTTCGTAGCAGCTTTACTCATAATAGCCAGCATCTGAAAACTACCCAGATGCCCCTCAACTGAGGGATGGATACAGAAATTGTAGTATATCTACACAATGGAATATTGCTCAGCAATAAAAACAAGGAAATCATGAAATTTGCAGGCAAATGGTGGGAACTGGAAAAGATAATCCTCGGTGAGCTATCCCAGAAGCAGAAAGACACACATAGTGTATACTCACTTATACATGGATATTAGACATAATATAGGATAATCATACAAAAATCTGTACACGTAAATAAGCTAAGCAAGGAGGAAGACCCTGAGTAAGATGTACAATCTTCATTATGAAAGGAAATGAGATAGACATCAGAAGAAGGTGAAAATAAGGAACAAGACAGGAGCCTACCACAGAAGGCCTCTGAAAGTCTCTACACAGCAGGGTATTAAGGCAGATGCTGAGACTCATAGCCAATGTTTGGGCAGAGTGTAGGGAATCTTATGAAAGAAGGGGGAAATAGAAAGACCTGGAAGAGTCTGGAGCTCCACAAGGAAAACAAGAGAACCAAAAAAATCTGGGCCTAAGAATATTTTCTGAGACCAATACTCCAACCAAGGACCATGCATAGAGATAAACTGGACCCCCTAAGCAGTAGCTGGTGGCAGCTCAGTCTCCAAATGGGCTCCATAATAAGGGGAGCAGGGGCTGTCTCTGACAGGAACTCAGTTGCTGGCTCTTTGATTTCCTTCCCCTGATGGGGGAGCAGCCTGATCAGTCCATAGGGGAAGACTTTGGAAGACAGTCCTGATATGAATTGATAAGCTAGGATCAGATGGAAGGGGAGGAGGTCCTCCACAATCAGTGGACTGGGGAAGGGTCATGGGAAGAGATGAGGGAGGAAAAGAGTGAGAATTGGGAAGGAATGCAGGTGAGATGAGAGCTGCGATTCAAAGTGAATAAATTATTTTAAGTAATTTGTTTATTTTTATATCAATCATAGGTTATGCACTTGTATCCCAGCCATAGCCCCCTCTCTTATTCCCTCCCACTCTCCCCATCCCTCCCTCATCTTCTCCCTGCCCCACTCAAATTCCACTGATAGGGGAGGACCTCCCCCTCTTCCATCTGACCCTAGCTTATCATGCCTCTTCATGGCTGGCTGCAATGTCCTCTTCTGGGATCTAGCTAGGCTGCTCTTCCCTCAGGGGTGTGTGTGTGTGTGTGTGTGTGTGTGTGTGTGTGTGTGTGTCAAAGAGCCCGCCATTGAGTTCATGACAGAAATAGTCCCTGTTCCCCTTACTAGGGTACCCAGTTGGATACTGAGCTACCATGGGCTACATCCAAGCAGGGGTTCTAGGTTATATCCATACATGGTCCTTGGTTGGAGAAACAGTCTCATAAAAGACCCCTGTGCCCTGGTCTATTTGGTCTTTGTGGAGCTCTTGTCCTCACCAAGTCTTACTAACTCCCCCTTTTTTTTCATATGATTCCCTGCAATCTGCCGAAGGCTTGGTTGCGAGTCTTTTTTTAAAACATTTTTCTTTTATATTAATCACAGGTTAAATATTTTGTATCCCAGGCATAGCCCCCTCCTGCATTCACTCTCTATCCCCCCCTTCCCTCCCTCATCTCCTTCCTGCCCCTTTCCAAGTCCACTGATAGGGGAGGACCTCCTCCCCTTCCACCTAACTTCATCAGGTCTCTTCAGGAATGGCTGCAATGTCCTCTTCTGTGGCCTAGCAAGGCTGCTCCTCCCTCAGGGGGTGGGGATGTCAAGGAGCCAGCCCTTGAGTTCATGTCCAAAATAGTCCCTGTTCCCCTTACTAGTGTACCCACTTGGATATTGAGTTACCATTTGCTACATACAAACAGGGGTTCTAGGTTATATCCATACATGGTCCTTGGTTGGAGAGACAGTCTCATAAAAGACCCCTGTGCCCTGATGCATTTGGTCCTTGCAGAGCTCCTATCCTCTCCAGGTCATACTAACTCCCCCTTCTTTCATATGATTCCCCGCACTCTGCCAAAGGGTTGGTTATGTTTCTTAATATTTGCTTTGATACATTGCTAGGTATAATCTTTCCGAGGCCCTCCATGGTAGGCTCTTGTCCTGCTACTTCTTTTCTTAATATCTGATTTGATACATTTCTAGTTAAAGTCTTTCAGATGCCTTCTGTGGCAGGCTCCTGTCCTGTTGCTTGTTTTCTCCTACATTCAGTATCCATCCCATTTGTCCATCTAAGAGAGGATTGATTATCCCACCCTGCATCCTCCTTCTTGCTTATCTTCCCTATGTGTATAGATTTCAGCATGACCATCCTATCCTATAGGTCTATATAACTGAGTATATACCAAGTGTTTCTTTCTGCTTTTGGTATACCTCACTCAGGATGATCATTTTCAGGTCCCACCATTTGCCTGCAAATTTCATCATTTTCTCATTTTTGCTTGCGAATAAATAAAAAAAAACTGTATTAAAAATGGGGTACAGATCTCAACAGAGAATTCTCAACATAGGAATCTCAAATGACCAAGAAGCACTCAATGTAATGTTCAACACCCTTAGCCATCAGAGAAATTCAAATCAAAATTACTTTGTCATTCTATGTTGTAATTGATAGAATGGCTAAGATAAAAAAAAATAAAACAACTCAAGTAACAGCTCATGCTAATAAGGATATGGAGAAAAGGGAAAACTCCTCCATTGCTGATGGGAGTGCATATTTGTATTGCCACTTTGAAAATCAAAATGGGGGTTTCTTCAAAAATTGGGTATTGACCTACTCATGACCCAGCTATACCATTTCTGCACATATATTCAAATGATGATCCATTTTACCACTTGTTCAACTATGTTCATTGCAGCTTTATTCATTATAGGCAGACACCAGCTGTCCCAATCCCTTCACTAGAAGTTTAGATGTCCTAAGTATTCCTCAACAAAAGAATAGATAGCAAAAATGTGGTATATTTACACAATGGTGTATTACTCAGCTGTTAAACACAATGGTATCATGAAATTTGCAGGCCAATGGATGGAGCTAGAAAACCACATTCTGAATGAAGTATGATGGCCCCAGAAAGACAAATAGGTATGTTCTCACTTATATGTTGATATTAGCTTTAAAGTAAATTAATAACCATGCTATAATCCACACTCTGAGAAAAGCAATTCAACATGGAGCACTCAAGTGGGTTTGATGAATCTCCCTGGGAAGTGGAAATAGAATAGACATCATGGGTAGAAGGTGAGGGTCAAGAACACAAGTGATCTGGTTGGATGAGGATGGAAGGAGAAAGTATTGTGAAAGACAACTGGAATTGGATAGGATAATTTGGGGATGAGCTAGAAACCTCATTCAATGGAAATTGCCAGGAATCTATAACTCTTAGCAATGGGAAATGTAAAACCAAAACTGACCATGTTCTGTAACCTGGCAATACTTACAGTAGATGAATTGCGGCACCAACCCAGTTACAAAATTTTCAATCTACAATTTTTCTAGCCTATAAGATGGGGTAAAGGTGGCACAGGACTGGGGTAAAGGAGGCTCAAAATCATGGAAATGTTCAACCAATAACTGGTCCTGCTTGAGACCCAAGCCAACAGAAGGAGGCCACTTCTGACCCTGCTTCAAACATCAGGAGCTAGAAGCTGGATAGTACAGAGATTTAGAATAGAATCACACATTACTGGCAAAAAATGTCAATTAAATGATTCCTAATGACATACTGTTATGCTCATATACTGTTTTCTAGCCCAATTGTCATCAGAGTGGCTTTACCCCACAACCGATGGAAACTGAACCAGAGACCCACAGCCAAACATTCAATGAAGCTGAGGGAAGACTGTGAAAGAGTTGGGAAAAGTATTGTAGGAGCCAGAGGGGTCAAGGTCACCCAGGAAACTCAAAGAATCAACTAGACAGCAGCAGGACTGGACCATGGTCTCCTAGATTAAACACATTTTCATCGAATTTCTGTTTTCAGTGGTTTCATTCACTGCCTAAGCTTGGCTGTGCTGGAACTTTCTCTGTAGACCAAGCTAGATTTGAATTCAGATATCTGCCTGCCAGTGCCCCCTGAGTGCTAGAACTAAAGATGTATGTGCCACCACACCTAGCCTAAAGCTTTCCTTAAAGCCTTTTCACAAATTGGAAGCTTATCAGGATAGGATCTTACCCTCTTGTCACCATTCTTTTCATTTCATTTAGAATCTGCCTTTTTAAATTAATTAATAGTTATTCATTTATTTTAGACCTCATTACCACCCTCCCCCCCAGTCCTCTCCTCTCACTTCCTTTGCCCCCCCACAAAATTCCTCCTTTTCTCTTGAGAAAAGAGGAGGCTTCCCTCCCATGGATATCAACCATCCTTGGCACATCAAATTACAGGAAGACTAAATGCATCTTCTCCTATTGAGGGTAGACTAGGTATCCTCAGGGGGGGGGGGGTGCTCCTTTTCTGCTCAAACTGCATTTTTTTCTTGCTCACCTTACTCCTTTTCCTTACAGATCTGCATAAGGGTGGCCATTAATAACCATGCAACAACATCAATACTAAGCTGTCTGGAAATCTCCTTTTCCAAAGCTGTTAATACAAAACTCCTCAATTTAGCCTCAGGCAGATTGTTTTTTTGGACAAGTACAGAATGCAGCTCTAGGCCACACACTAATATTTTTTCATCTAAATCTTCTTGAGCCTAGCTGCCACAGTTCAAATTCTCCTCAGTACCATTGTCTTCCCTGCTCTTACTACTATGTCCCATTAAACCCATTCTAAAGCATTCAACTGCTTTCTTAGTACAAAGTCCCAAAGTCCATATTCCTGTAAACAAGAGCATGGTCAGGCCTATCACAGCAATACCTTAGTCCCTCTTATAAACTTTTGTCCTAGTGTTTTACTGCTGTGAAGAGACACAATGACCAGAACAACTCTGATAAAAGAAAGTATTTTATTGGGGCTAGGATACAGTTCAGAGGTATAGTCCATTACACACATAAGGGAAGTGTGACAAAAAACAGGAAGATCTGTTAGTAAAGAACATTCACTATAGACTTCTTTTACAGGTGCATTATTGAAGAACAATAAGTTTCCTCATTTATAGGAGACCACATGTGGAATCTTTCTAGGTTGTTTCAAGGGGAAAGAGTTTTAGTTTCTCATTTACCCTAGAGTTGGGTTTAAACATAGCAGAAGATCTGCTGCTGTGTATCAAAGCAGATACTAAGACTCATAACCAAACCTTGGGCAGAGTGCAGGGGAAGTTAATATGATCTAGAGAGTACAGGAGCTCCACAAGGACCAAATTTATTTGGGCACAAGGGTCTTTTATGAGACTGTTTCTCCAACCAAGGATCATGTATGGATATAACTTAGAACCTCTGTTTGGATGTAGCCCATGGTAGCTCAGTATCCAACTGGGTACCCTAGTAAGGGGAACAGGGACTATTTCTAACATGAACTCAATAGTGTGCTCTTTGACCTCTCACTTCTCCCCCTATCCCCCACAGGGAGGAGCAGCCCTGCCAGGCCACAGAGAAGGACTTTGCAGCCAGTCCTGAAGACATCTGATAAACCAGAGTCAGATGAAAGGGGAGGAGGTCCTCCTGCATCAATGGACTTGGAAAGGGGCAGGGAGAAGATGAGGGAGGGAGCGTGGGATGGGGAGGGAATGAGGGAGTGAGATACACCAGGGATACAAAGTTAATAAACTCTAACTAATATTAAAAAAAGGTCTGCTGCTGCTAGTGATAGAATACTCTACTACTAATCATAAGCAAGAGCTATGACATCTCCTTCATAAAGAATCACTTATAAAACTGCAGTCAAAAGAGGTAAGTCAGCTGAGTTAAGTGACATAGAAATTTGTGTTTCCTCATTATGTATTTTTTTGTAATCTAAGTCTTCTCTAAAACAATTTCTTGAAAGCCAGTCTCACATGATTGACAACTATGATAAAATCAAGTTTTGCTATGTCTGCTTTATGATAGTGCTAGGAAGTGGTGATAAAACTTTGAGTGTCTATTCTCTTGCTTTCTTATGATTAGCTGTTTCAATTTTACTAGACTCACACAAGAGAATGTGTGACAAATGAGAAGGCTTTGTCCATCTTTCAATTATTAGGAATTGTTAGGCTGAGAACTATTTTTGGTGTGCATTTTATTGATATTTCATACAATTTATTATGTTTAAATTATATGAACAATTATTTAAAAGCCATAAACCAGAGTGAGAAAGAATGGCATGCATCCAAATGTCAGTAACACATTTATATTTTTGACTCAGTATGTACTCCTACCATTGGGACTCACTGTGTCTGCTTGACTCCACTTTTAAGTAATTCAGACAAGATGCACACTTGGTGCCAAAGATAATGCAGTTTATCAGAGTTAGTGGAGCACCCAAAAGGGAGGAGAGTAATAATATTTTTAAGGCCCACTGTGGTATTGTACATTTTTTCTTTGGGGATTTTAAACACAATGAGTAATATGTCTTGAATGCAAAGCTTTTCTCAGAGGAATTTTCTTGTTTGGATAATTTAAAAACTCATTTGTATTGATTTTATTAGGTAGGAGCAGATGACATGTCCTTGTTCCTTATCAGAAAGTTTCTTAAAAGGTTCAGTTCTCTGAGAGTCAAGATTAGCTAGCTAACAATTAATGGCTCCCAGGCAGCTCAAGAGTTCACATCTCCTCCTAAGGTCAACTATATGACTGAGGCCTTATTCTGCTGATCAGTAATGAGACTTCTACAGTTCTGGTTTTTGGTTCAAGATTTCTAGAGTATGAGAAACAGTGTATGTAACCCAACGTCCTTCAAATGGCCATCTAACACCACAGGATTTACCATCTTGCAATTAAGATAATGCAGAAGAGAAGATTATTTTTATCGTATATTATAGTTAGTGTTATAGGCCTTATTAAAAGGAAAGATGTTCACAGTCATAATTTTCTTTTAGTATTAAAAGAAAA
Source organism: Pachyuromys duprasi (assembly GCA_028658305.1). Classification (NCBI taxonomy): domain Eukaryota; kingdom Metazoa; phylum Chordata; class Mammalia; order Rodentia; family Muridae; genus Pachyuromys; species Pachyuromys duprasi. The sequence continues at coordinate 63,772,048 of CM053761.1, forward strand.
ATCAATAAAAGTGCATCATCTTTCATAAGAAAACAAATCCATTTATAGGGCTGAAGATAATGCCTATAGTCGTAAATACAGTGCAACAGGAAGGTCTAAAATGTCAAGTGGAAGTGGTTGCAGCTAAAGTAAGTCGCAAACAGAACACAAACTCCACTGCTAATCTTTATTAATTTGGAATCTGAGGCTTGATTAGGTGAGAGCAAGACTTACAGCATACTTTCGAGGCCAGAAAGCACAAATGCCATGTGCATAATATTCTCTAGGTTATAAAAGACGTTCATAGGCACTATTATAATTGTATTACAACTATTTATAGTGAGTAAAATAAAAGCCAGCAATATCTTGCTGCTTAGAAATACTGTTGAATTTAACTTAATGAAAGAATATGAATATTAGAATCAGAATTTTATGTAGAGAGTTTGTATAAAATACATTTCTTAAGCAGTTTCTCCCTCAATAAAATGAATCAACTCCCTACACAATTTGGCTTTATAATGCTAGTTTGCATATGAATCCTTACTTAATATGTATTATAAAAGTATCAAGTTAACATATGTTTTAGCTCACTTAGCTTAAGAGTTTAAATATTCATGAGATTGTATTGATAATACAAACTTCATGTTTAATTATATATATATATATATATATATATATGTAGTTTTTCTTCATTTTTTTTTTGTAAAGTTTCATGGACAGTGTGTAGTAAAGTGCATAGAAAGGCAAAACCTTAAGCCATAATTTATCTTGGCACGCAGAAGTGGTTTGCTTTAATCTCTTAGAACTAACCATAAGAATGGTCATGGACAAAATGCTGAAAACAAAGCTCAATTACTGAACAGTGACAAATATAAACTCATTTATAAATAGTATATATTAAGATGTAGGTGTTATTTTAGTCTCCTTGGTTTCACACCCTGGGAGATTTCTCCGGATGGAATAATTCCAATGCTATAAAAATAGAACAAACCCAACAAATTCAGAAGATCTTTAACATTATTCTACTTGAAAAATAATAAGCAAAGACATTTTATGTGGCAGATAGGAACATTCCTATAATGTCAAACTCTTCTTATGGGTCCTTATAATTATAATTAGTAGCTCATTTTTTTCTTTAACTAAAAAAAAAATCATAAGGTATTTTGTAGAATGTGAAGCTCTTCTCACTCTATTATCACCACATAAATACAGAATTTTATTTTCTACTTTCATATATGGTCTACCTACTATCTTATTCTTTGAACTAACTTTATTTTTAAGAAGATAAGTAAAAAACAAATAACACCAATTCACATTTGGCTCATAAAATATATTTTCTTATATTATCTTTGAGATCAGAGCTGTGTTTTGAGCAGACTTTGTGAGCCATGAGACACAGGCTAAAGTCTCCATGAGTTAACCTGCAGGACAGGCTCATTTGTCTTTTCCTTGGCTCCAGGTTTGGGTGGAGGACATTAGGATTTGACAGTCCTCCATTTTGAAAGATACATGAGTGTTTATTTGTGTGTTCATGAATGTTTGCATGTGTGGGTGTGCTTGTGCATATATGTGTGTGTGTGTAAATATTGGTCTATTTATGTTCTTTGCTCATACTTTAATGTTTGTGCTCTTGAGCTACTGTTTCCTATATAGATAAAGTTGTTTTGTTTTGTTTTCTCTGTTAGTCATGATGTTGTGTCAGATGCTGGCACTAAAACTATGCATCTGTGGAAATAATTCATTTGCCATTTTTTTGCACGAGTCTCTGCAATATTAATGATGTTCACATGTGTGTTCATACTTGTGCTTGTAGAAGCTTTGGTTGGTATCTGGTGTCTTTTTTTTTTTTTTTATATTTCTTCATCTTACTCATTGAGACAGGTCTGCCATTTAAACCCAAAATGATTCTACCAGATTAGTCTAGTGGTTCTTGTTTAACTACACATCTAGTTTAGTCAACTTGGTCCAGACGCCTAGGTTCTGTTTTCTAAGCCCTAAAATTATAGGCATGAGACTGTGACCATGCAGCAATATCAAAGTAAATATTGGCAATCTGAACTCATGCCCATAAGCTTGTCATAACAAGTGCTTTAGCCACTGAGTTATACCCATTGCCTATATTTACATTTTAATATAATATTTCATTATTGCTTTTGCTTAAAGAATACCAGTGTCCTAATATTTGCAAACATTGGCTTCTATCTCAAATGATGCTTTCTCACATTTCTTTGAAATTTTATTTCTCAGTTTCATATGCAGAAGGATTAACAAATTTTACTTATTAATGCTCAAACTTGCACAAATTTCTTCCAGAGGGGAAAAACAAAGGTGAATACTGTACCTTCCTCACATCCAGTTTGTAGTTTTTTCGTTTTCCTTATTTCTTATAAGCAGCCAAAGCTATGAATTGTATGCAAACCTTAAGCACTTTCTCTGAGCATGTTTCAGACTCTGTCAACAGAGAGACCCAGTCTAATTCTGATTTTTAGGGTGCACTAGTCTTTGATCCTTCATAATGCACAAGGTGTCTTTGGACCCTGCTATCCAAGAATCTAAAGCCGAAGCCCCTCAGCTTCTGTTCCGTCCTTGGTCCCAGCAGGCACAGTGTCAGCTTGTTAGCTTCAGCTTTCTCTTTTTATTCTTGTGCACAAAATTGTTTCTCTGGTTTATTGTTTTGTGTATAATTTTCTTATATTTACTAATAATGTCATTTTTAAAAAACAAAAAGTTTTAATTTGATGAACAATAGGCTAATAATGTTGAGTAGAAGTGTTCTGTTTTCTTAAGATTCTACCACAACTAGTTCATAAATTATCAATATATGGGAAACACATCTTGTTCTTTATGTATCATTCATTTTTCTTACTTTATTCTATTCCAAAGAGTTTTCAGAAACTACTTCCAAAACGTCACTAATAATCTAATTTCATTAAAAACATATTTACATATTTAATTCAGGCAATAATACACTCTTGCTGAACTTTGGCTGAGAAATCATTAATTTTATTAGTGTTACAAGGACAGTGCAGTCCTGGTTGTGTAGTGGTTCATTTTTTGTCAAATTGGCTAAGTGATACATTTCTGGGAATACATGGAAGGTGTTTTCAGGAGTGCTTAGAAGAAGATAGAAGACCCAGCATGAATTATAGACTGTATTCATTTTCAAGATGATTGACAAATAGCATTTACTGTCACAAATAAATGCTGGAGTTAGGATTTCTGCCTTTATATAACCTTGATTTCTGATACATGTGTGGATCGTGATGTTAGCTTAATTTTTGTTTGCATCGTGTATTCTCTCAGTTGTCTTTTTTCCCAGTAAACCAAAATCATAAAGTATATGTCATAGTATGGTTCCTGTTGTGCAGACGAAATCAAGAGCTCATGATTCTGTGAATCCATAGGCTAGGCTAAACAAAAGGTAGAGAGATCAAAGAGAAAGAGAATAGGGGTGAATATAATTTAAGAATCAGCATCCTTCTCTCTCTGCTTCCTGACTGATGATGCAATGCCATCAGTCACCTTACATGTCAACCACCACACTTTTCCTACACTACTCACTTCAAAGTCTCAATTCTTGAGCCAAGTTAAATCCTTACTTTACCCCACTTCTTTTGTTGATATTTTGCTAAGGCAATCATAAAAGTGACCGATTCATGTGCATACATTTATGTGTGTTGAATAAAAATAAACTGATGTATAACTTGTGCTTGTGCATAACTCTTTGTCATACTGAGGTCTGTACAGATGAATCAGTGTCTTGCTGATGAATGAAGATGATTATATATTTTGCCAAGGGTCACTTAGAATCTTTACACTTTTATTTTTATTTTTATTATGTTTAAGTATGTGTGTGTGCATATGTCTGTCTGTGTTCATGAGTAAAATGGCTATGGAGGCTAGAAGAGGATTTTGGAGCTCTCTGTAAATGGAGTCACAGGCAGTTGTGAGCTGCCTGATTTGGGCACTGGGAATTGAACTCAGATCTTTGGCAAGTGCAGTATGTTTTCTTTTTTTTTTTTAATTTTTTTATTTTTTGTTATCAATCACAGGTTAGGTACTTTGCATCCCATGCCCAGCCCGCCC
>CM053761.1:63783136-63803781 GCA_028658305.1 Pachyuromys duprasi
GTCCTTGGTTGGAGAAACTGTCCCATAGAAGACCCCTGTGTCCTGCTCAGTTTGGTGTTTGTGGAGCTCTTGTTCTCCACAAGTCTTATTAACTTCCCCTATTTTTATTATTATTTCCCGCCCTCTGCCGAAGGCTTGGTTGTGAGTCTTAATATCTGCTTTGATACATTGCTATATTGATTCTTTCAGAGGCCCTCTTTGGTATGCTCCTGTCCTGTTGCTTGTTTTATCCTCCATTCAATGTCCATCTGATTGGTTCATCCAAACAAGCATTGATCATACCAACCTGGGGTCCTCCTTCTTGTATATCTTCCCTAGGTGTACAGATTTCAGCATGACCTTCCTATCCTATAGCTCTATATAAGTGAGTATATACCTTATATTTCTTTCTGCTTTTGGGATACCTCACTTAGGATGATCCTTTCCAGGTCCCAACATTTGCCTGCGAATTTCATGATGTCCTTCCTTTTTAATTGCTGAGTAATGTTTGTATGAATTCCATGTTGTAATCCTTAGCACAAAAGACAAAGATCCAGGTCGGCATTTTGCCGTATCTCAGTGCATGTGAGTGTACATATGTGCCTCTTTAAATGACTTTTACTATTTTAAATTTCATGTGTTTATCTGTGGTTGAGTATATTCACGCATGAACAGGTTTCCACAGAGGCCAGAGACATCAAATTCTCATGATCTGAAGTTACAAGTGGTTTTGAGCTGCCTGAGGTGGGTACCAGCTATCCAACTTTGGTTCTCTGGAAAAGCAATCTATGGATTTAACTTTGAGTCATCGTTCAAGTCCCAATATTTGTTTATTTTAATTATACAAGAAATAATCTTCAAAATTGCGTTGTTGGTTATTTAAATAAAACTATCAGTTGAGGAATGGGAGAGACACGCCATCACTTAAGAGTACTTAATTTTCCAGAAAACCCAGTTTTGGTTCCCAACACACACATGACAGCTTACAACTATCCTTGAGTCTGGTTCCAGGACATCCGGGAACCTCTTCTGGTCTTTGAAGACTCAGCCAAACAAGTAATTCAGAGATATACATGTAAGACAATCATCTATATACATAAATAAAGTATAAATTAAAATAAAAACTCATTTTCAAATGCTATAGCCACTAAAGTGGGAGATCACATTTCTATAAATTAAGTAGGCTGCTTTGAATACATCAGAATTCTGCTTCTTGAATTTGTCTTTCTCCTAAACATAAATACTATTTATTGCATGAAGTTCAAAATTAATTATATTTTGCAGAAATAATGCTTCTAAAGGTTATTTTTTCATTGCTGCATATCTAGAAAATTGATTCCAAAAGAAAGGCAGAGCAATTTAATTTATTAACTTACTGTCAGTGTTCATTCCAAAATGATGAAAATAAATCTCTCATGTGATAAATAAAAATAGAATTATATTTAAAAAGTGGTCCACAAATAGTATCCTAAGCCATATAATTAAATGCAATATTTAAGCATTATAAAGAAAAATTTAAGAACCTTAGGTATGATATAAAGACTCAGCATATTGTATATTGGGGCTGGAGAAATGGTTCAGATGTTATGAGTATTTATTCCTTTTGCACAGTATCTGCTTTTGAGTCCTAGCACCTATATGGTGGTCCACAACTTGCTGTGCCTCCTGTCTTAAGGATACGATGCCCTCTTCAGACCTCCTCAGCACCAGGCACACATATGGTACAAAAATATACATGCAGACAAACACTCAGACGCATAAATAAAAAATAAATAAATCTTTTAAATCATGTACACTGAAAGAGAGCTAAATCACTAACGTGTTTTCGAATGATGATTTGATTCCAAGAACTCATAAAATAAGCCAGGAGTGGTGACTCTATCTTGTATTCCTAGCACAGAGGAAGGCAGAGATGGTAGATCCCTGGCATGCAAGGCCAGTATGCCTACATTACCTCCTGAGTTCCAGGAAAAGAAAAGACCACATCTCTAGACAAAATGTCAATCGTATCAACAAAACGATATTAAACATGCCTTCTGGTTTACACATACATGCAGCCAAGCATATACACCACCCCAATAAAGTCATGTAGTACCTACTTTAATAATTACACTTTACTTAATTAATAGAAAAATTGAAAATTACTTCAGAAATAACTCGGGACAGAACTCTCTCTGTGTGTGTGTGTGTGTGTGTGTGTGTGTTTTCAAACTCCCCATTAGGTACTCATTTGTTCTTTTCTTGTCAGTCTTATGAATACACAAAAGGTAAAAGTTTGGGCTAATGGAACGTAAGGCAGGAAGGGATGAAACTAAGGGACATAATTAAGCTGTGTGACTGTTAAAAACACTGCAAACATGCTGTAACTGTGTGAGCAAATTTACTTTGCTAGAAAGAAAAGGCATTGCTAGGGAGAAGACAGGTAAATGTAGGTACCTTAGACTGCCCCCTTAGAGTCAGACTCTTTCCCAAGTTCCTTGGGACAATTTACAGGTTCATGGTACTCAAGTATGTAACTGAGTTTAAATTTGAGAGAAGATGGTTCAAAAAAAAAAAAACTTTAGCATTGATGAAATTATAGCATGAACATGTTAAACCATGTGCATTCAATTTTTTATTTGTGGCTATCATACTTTTCTTTTTGGATATCATTATTATTATTTACAATTTTTCACTTCCTATCTCAATTGTAGCTCACTCCCTCATCTCCTTCCATTATTACCTTCCTTACCTCTTCCTCCCCTATCCCTCTTTCCTAGTCCACTGGTAGGGGAAGTGCTCCTCCCTTACTGTCTGAGCCTAGCCTATCAGGTACCATCAGGACGGCCTGGATTCTCTTCCTGTGTGCTATCTAAGTCACCCTACCAGGGAGAAGCAATGAAGGAGTCAGCAACGGAGTTAATGTCAGAGACTATCTCTTCTCCTCTTAGTAGAGAACCCACATGGAGACTGATGATGGGCTACATCGGAGCAGGTGGTCTAGGTCCTCTCTATTATGGCCTTTGATTGATGCTTAAACCTCTGCAGTCCCTAATGAGCACTGCTTTTCTTGGTTCTGTTGGCTTCCTTGTGTGTCTCCTGTCCCTTCCCCATCTTTTAATATCTCCTTTCTTCCATAGACTCCTTGCCCTCTGTCCAAAGTTTGGCAGTGAGTCTCTGAATCTGCTTCCATTCCCTGCTGCTTAGGATTTTTTAGAGGGTAGGCTTCCATCCTGTTCCCTATTGTCTACCAGTTCCACTGCCTATCCCTGGGGAAAATCCTTCATCAACCCTACATCTGACAGAGGGCTGATATCCAGAATGAATAAAGAACTCAAGAAATTAAACAACCAACAAACCAAGTAATCCAATTAAAAAACAAGGTACATAGCTAAACAGAGAATTCTTAACAGAAGAATATTGAATGACGTAGAAACACTCAAAGGAACGCTCAACATCCTTAGTCATCAGGAAAATGGAAATCAAAACAAATCTGAGATTTCACCTTACACCCATTAGAATGGCTAAGATCAAAAACTCAAGTGAGAACACATGCTGGAGAGGATGTGAAGAAAGGAACCCTCCTCCATTGCTGGTGGGAATGTAATCTTGTACAACCACTTTGAAAAGCAATCTTGTGCTTTCTCAGAAAACTGGGAATAGTGCTACCTCAAGACCCAGCTGTATACTCAATAATTTATTCAGTGATTAAAATAATTAAAGATCTCTGCAAAATCTGGTTGCTGTTTTTCTCTCTGACTCTGATATAACACAAGAATTGTCAGGTTAACCCACATTTCAGATAATTCAAAGGCATACTTACTCAGATAAAGAATTATTATTTCTATGTTATATGTCTATATGAGTGAGTATACACCGTGTGTGTCTTTCTGCTTCTGGGATAGATCACTCAGGATGATCTTTTCCAGCTCCCATCATTTACCTGCAAATTTCATGATTTCCTTGTTTTTAATTGCTGAGTAATATTCCATTGCGTAGATGTACCACAATTTCTGTATCCATTCTTCAGGTGAGGGGCATCTGGGTTGTTTCCAGCTTCTGGCTATTACAAATAAAGCTGCTACAAAAATGGTTGATCAAATGTCCTTATTGTGTACTTGAGCCTCTTTTGGATATAGGCCTAGGAATGGTATAGCTGAATCTTGAGGAAGTGCTATTCCTAGTTGACTGAGAAAGCACCAAAATCTGTACACCTAAAGAAACTAACCAAAAGGGAGGACTCTGGCTAAAATGCTCAATCCCCATCCAGAAAGGTAAAGCAGATGGACATCAGAAGAAGAAGAAAACAGGAAACAAGTTAGGAGCCTGCCACAGAGGGCCTCTGAAAGGCTCTGCCCTGCAGACTATCAAAGCAGATGTTGAGACTTATGGCCAACTGTTGGGCAGGGTGCATGGAATATTATGAAAGATGTGGGACATAGTAAGATAAGGAGAGGACAGGAGCTCCACAAGGAGAGCAACAGAATCAAAAAAAATCTGAGCACAGGAGTCTTTCTTGAGACTGATACTCCAATCAAGTACCATGCATGGAGAAAACCTAGAACCCCTGCACAGATGTAGCCCATGGCAGTTCAGTGTCCAAGTGGGTTCCATAGTAATGGGAACATGGACTGTCTTTGACATTAACTGATTGGCATGATCTTTGATCACCTCTCCCTGATGGGGAAGCAGCCTTACCAGACCACAGAGGAAAACAATGCAGCCACACCTGATAAGAGCTGATAGATTAGGATCAGAAGGAAGAAGAGGAAGACCTCCGTTATCAGTGGACTTGGGGAAGGGCATGCGTGGAGAAGGGGGAGAGAATATGGGATTGGGAGGGAAGGGGGGTTATAGGGGGATACAAAGTGAATAAAGTGTAATTAATAAAAATTAAAATAAAAAATAATTATTATTATTTCAGAGGCTTTTCAAAAAGAGATGGTGACACAGTAGAGAAAATTAACCACTTGAAAAATTGCTCTTTTTAATAGCTGAGTAATAGTCCATTGTACCACAATTTCTGTATCCATTCCTCCCGTGAAGGACATCTACATTGTTTCTAGCTTCTGGCTACTAAGAATTGAGCTGCTACAAAAACAGTTGAGCAAATTTACTTGTTGTACAGTTGAGCATATTTTGGATATATGTGGAGGAGTGGTATAGCTGGATCTTGAGGTGGCACTATTCTAAATTTTCTGAGATCGTGCCAGATATATGTCCAAAGTGGTTGTACAAGTTTACATTCCCACCAGCAATGGAGGAGGCTTCTGCTTTCTCCACAGCTTCTCCAGCATGTGTTGTCATGTGAGTTTTAGATCATTATTTTGAAGCTGAATTTTTTAATTAAATTTTTATTTTCTATATTAATTACAGTTTATTCACTTTGCATCCCAGCAGTAGCTCCCTCTCTCATTCCCTCCCAATTTCGCCCTCCTTCCCTCATCTGTTCCCTGCCCCTCTCTAAGTCCACTGATAGGGGAGATACACATCCCCTTCCTAGCTTACCAGGTCTCATCAGGACTGGCTACAACTCCTCTATGGCCTAACAAGGCTGCTCCTCCCTCAGGGAGGGGGGGAGTTCAAAGAGTCAGCCACTGAGTTCATGTCAGAGACAGTTCCTGTTCCCCTTTCTAGGAAACACACTTGGATACTGAGCTGCCATAGGCTACATCTGAGCAGGGGTTCTAGGTTATATCCAAGTATGTACACCTAAAGAAGCTAAACAAGGAAGACCCAGGGTAAGATGATCAATCCTCACTTAGAAAGACCAATGGGATGGACATTGAAAGTAGGAGAAAACAAGAAACAAGATAGGAGCTTACCACAGAGGGCCTCTGAAAGACTCTACCTACCAGTGTGTCAAAGCAGATGCTGAGATTCTTGGGTAGAGTGCAGGAAATCACATGAAATAAGGGGAAATTAGTAAGCCCTGGAGAGGACAGGAGCCCGCAAGGACCAAATATATCTGGGCACAGGGGTATTTTCTGAGTTTTTGATCTCAGCCATTCTGATAGGTTTAAGGTGAAATCTCTAGGTTGTTTTAGTTTGTATCTTCCTGATAGCTAAGGACTTTGAACATTTCTTTAAGTGTTTCTTTGCCATTCTTTATTTCTTTAGAGAGAATACTATGTTTAGCTCTCTACCCATTATTTAATTGGATTACCTGGTTTCTTGGTTTCTGTAGACATTTCAAGCAGGAGAAGACAGGAAACAAGTCAGGTGCCTACCACAGAGGGCCTATGAAAGACTACTGATCAGGGTATCAAAGCAGAGGCTGAGATTCATAGCCAAACTTTGGGAAGAAGGCATAGAATTTTATGAAAGAAGGGGGAGATAGAAATATCTGGAGGGGACAGTTGCTCCACAAGGAGAGACACGGAACCAAAAAATTCTCAGCCCAGGGGTCTTTTCAGGAAACTGATACTCCAACCATGCACCATGCATAGACATAATCTAGAACCTCTGAACAGATGTAGCCCATGGCAGCTTGGTGTCCAAGTGGGTTCCCTAGCAAAGGGAAAATGGGCTGTCCCTGACATTAACTCAGTGGCTGGTTTTTTGATCACCTTTCACTGGGGGGTGCAGCCTTGCCAGGCCACAGAGGAAGATGATGCAACCAATTCTGATGAGACCTGATAGGTTAGGGTCAAATCAAAGGGAAGGAAGACCTTCCTTTTTAATGGAATAGGGGGAAAAGACGGAGGGAGGGTAGGATTGGGGGGAGATGAGGGATTGGGCCACAGCCAGGATTCAAACTGAATAAGTTGTAATAAATGACAATAATTTTAAAATCTTAAATATCTTCCATTCTCAGTGCAGAGTCAAAAAGTGAAATAGTTTCATGGCCTGTCTTCAACTTATAAAAAGATCCTAAATCAAATATTAATGTTGTAGCTTGTTTTTTATGACTACACATATATTTTTAAAATCTTTAAGTTTCAGAATTCAGAGGCTATAATCAACAATGATGAAATATGTATAGTGCCTTATGGCAGTTACTTAAATTATGTTCCATGTTATACAGCTGTCAGGGGACTTAATGTAACAGTAAACACTGAGAACTCTTAAGTTACAATTAGGCTAACATTCACCTTATTTACCATTTATATTTGGTCAATGCTAAAGACAAGGGAGTCTTTTGATGGAAGACAAAGCCCAAACATTTGTAATTCTCTGGTTATCACAAGAAAAAAGAGGAAGAAGGGAGGGAGGGGTGGAAACAGGACAAGAGAAGGGAAAGAGGCTGTGAGAAGAGCAGTTTTGTCAAGAATCTTACAAATGCTTCTCTCTACACTAACTCTCAAATATTTACATTGAAGCTCGAGTCTTCAGCAGGCCTCAAGCTACTGAGAGTACACTTGGATGTCAACATGCTTACCTAGGGGCAACAGTGTGATGCAGCACAGACAAAGCTCTTGAGTAATTGATGGTGTTTATTTACATCAAAGTCTAGACCACTCTGAACATGACCTCAAACATACTATTAAGCCATGATATGAAATTTAACATGGATGATAATCTCAAAAATATTTTAAATTAATTTCCATATGATGACACTTTCCTTGATTTTTTTTTTGATCTGTAGAAACTTGAGTGTGTTTCCTTCCACTGTAGTCTTTATAGTTAGTAATTTCCTACTGTTTCACAGTGACATTGCTTATTCTTCCATTCGAGGTAGAGTTCTGTTTCTAGCATGAAATATACATTTAGAAAACACCATTTTAGGATGAAATTCACAGATGTGAGAGCTGATCGAAGGAGCAGGTTTGAAATAATAAATAAACTAACCACACTTAATCAGCTGTTTTATCCTAAAAATGTAGTATTATATTTTTTTTATCTCTTATGGCAGTAACTGAATATTCTTTAATAATCAGTCTAAGGGTTGAACTGATATTTAAGTGGTTAAGAGCACTAGATGACCCGTGCTTGCTTCTCAGCACACACATGACAGCATACAATCATCTACAGCTCTTGTTCCAGGAGCTCTGACATCATTTTCTCATCACCATGGACAAAGAAAATGCATGTGGTACACATAGCTCAATGCACACAAAACACTCAGACACCTAATAGAAAAGAAAAGTCAGTTGATACAAGCATTTGTGGTTTTCTTCGTGAACAGGGGAATCACTATTCAATAAAGAGAATAAAATTTGATCACATATTAATAATAACAAGTAGAAAGAAGTTATTTAAATGCCAAATATAGATGGACTAGAATCAGTGACATATTTTAGAAAGAACATGGACTGGGGTATTAGGCATAAGTAGAATCTCAACTCTATTTTTAATTTATTTTTATTAATTACAGTTTATTCACTTAGTATACACCTATAACTCCCTCCCTCCTTCCCTCCCAATCCCATCCTCCCTCTTCCTTACCCATGTCCCTCCCCCATCCACTGATAAGGGAGGTACTCTTTCCCTTCCCTCTGATCCTAGTTTATCAAGTTTCACCAGGAGTGGCTGCATTGTCTTCCTTTGTGTCCTGGTAAGGCTGCTTCACCCTCAGGGTAAAGTGATCAAAGAGCAGGCCAATCAGTCCTTGTCAGAGACAGTCCCTGCCCCCATTACTATGGAACCCATTGGGACACTGAACTGCCATGAGCTACCTCTGTGTAGGGGTTCCAGACCATCTCCATGAGTGGTCCTTGGCTGGAGTATCAGTCTCAGAAAAGAACCCTCTGCTCAGACTTTTTGGATCTGTTGTTCTCCTTGTTGAGTTCCTGTCCTCTCCAGGTCTTACTATCTCCCACCTCTTTCATAAGATTCCCTGCACTCTGCCCAAAGTTTGGCTATGAGTCTCAGCATCTGCCTTGATACCATGCAGGGTAGAGCCTTTCAGAGGCCCTCTATGGTAGGCTCCTGTCCTGTTCCCTGTTTTCTCCCTCCTCCAATGTCCATCCTCTTTGCCTTTCTGAATAGGGATTGAACATTTTAGCCAGAGTTCTCCTTCTTGATTAGCTTCCTTAGGTGTACAGATTTTAGTAATATTATCCTATATTATATGTCTAATTCCACTTGGGAATGAGCGTATACCCTATGTATCTTTCTGCTTCTGGGATACCTCACTCAGGATGATCTTTTCTATATACCACCATTTATCTGCCAAATTTCATTGTTTCCTTGATTTTTATTGCTGAGTAATATCAACTCTTTAAACATGAAAAATTAGGTGAACTCATTTGTTTGAACACAGAGGTCATGAATGAGATAGGCTAACTATCACCTGTGGCAGAGATGTTTTCAGGGACATATACTACGTTGGCAGTGCTGAGGATGACACTGGTGGTAAGGTAAAGAAAAGGAGCAGCTGAGCACTATACCACTCACCTGACCCGAAAGAATTCTGTCTCTTAAACTCAAAGTTGAAAACAAAGAAGGAAATGTCAGATTTGATTACAGTTTTACTTTGAATTGTAATCATATTTGGGTCATGATTTAATTCTCTGTTATGCCTTAGCACATGAAAGCTCACCTTCTCTACAAAATGCCTTTTCTGGAACAAACATGGTTAATCACCCTTTAGACTGTCCTTCGGTGTTCTCATACTCTACTTTATTACTTAAAGCCAGTTTCTTGACATGTCTACATCCTGGAATGCCAATTTAACTACTGTCCTCAGTTTTGCTTAGGATGGGCCTGTATGTCTGGACACGTATAATTTCTGTAAATCCTACATCATTTTCAGATTAAATAGAAATAAACTATTTGAATCATTTCCATTTTCATACTGATAGGAATGACAGAATGTTTTTTTAATGGAGGAGACAAACTTTGCTAAGATATAATAATGGCTGCTAAAAAAGTGACTTAGAAAGTTTAAGAAGGGTGGCAAATATTTGGGGTGATTTTCTGCATAACTAAAGAAAGTACCCTGAAGGGATTATAAAGTTTATAAATAGAATATGAAACCTGAAGAAGGCCACATGTACATTTGCAGTAGTATTTTGGCACAAAAGAAATTTTGGAGAACCTCTACATCAGAAGTCAGATACTTTTATATGGAATTATGTTGGTCATAAACATGGATACTTTCCCATGTCTTCATAAATGTGTAGTAACATGGCTGATGTAATAGGGAAAAATTGTAAGTTTGAAACAGTTGATTACTGAGAATCATGTGAAGCATGTGATGGATAATTCTAAGGGGATATTATGTAATGATGAAAATATGAAATGTTTTAAGCTTTCAAAAGCCATGCTAAGAAGGATAGTATGCTTTGTCATTAAGTTGATACTAATTTTGATGAAGTTCTCACCATGTTCATCTCAATTACTAATTTTAAGCAAAGGTTACAGTTGGGGGTATTAAGTACCTTTGTCTCATATCTACTATGATATCCATTGACAAGATAGCTTAGCAATTGTGTAGTAATTCGAATCCATCCATGTAAAATCAGACCTATATTTTCTGAGGTCCTGAGAGATAGAGTACATCATCACGGCAGCTACTCAGCTGAAAATGTGCTCTAAGGCAAAGGCTCCTCAGTCCTGACTTACAGTACAGAAAAGTGCCTCTCCTTCTCTAAGAGAAACATTTAAAGGGACTAATATATTTAGTCCATTTTTGTGGTTAATCCGACAGATATTTAGATAGAAAGGGTATTTCTCTTAAATAATCATTGTACAAAAGGATGAAACATTCAAATGCTAATGCCAATTTTATGAGAAATTCTTTCTAAAATACATAAAAACCAACAATAATATATATACATATATGAATATGCACATAAACATTCAAGTACACAAATTACCTGTATTGCCCCCAAGTCACCCTTTGAATACATTACAAAATAATTTGTTTGCCTGCAACATCAGATAGTCTATATTAAATTGACTAGCATTTATATAAATGTTCTCTTTTGTTCATAGTATGTTCTAAAAGTGCTGGTAAATATTAGAGAAGATTATTTCCAGTCCCCAGGCAGACACGCATGAAGTGCTGATATTGTTTCAAAATGAAAGTTAAAGCTAAAAAATAATTAAATTGGCTTGATGAAAAAATATATTGTGGAGGAATCATGATGTTGAACCTTTCTTTTTCTTCTTTGCTCCAGCTGTTGTTAAAAGCAGAAAGCAGATAGCTGCCTCTTCTGGAATATTGAATTAAATCTGTCATATCTATGGGGCCCTTGCATGCTGACACTTACCCAGACAAAGCAGTCTTCTGAGCGCAGAGCACTGCAAAGCCTTTCAAACCAGTCACTCCTACAGTGAAGGGCAAAGGATAAGCAGGAAGAGTTGAAACATTTCCTCTAAAAACTCATAAATGATCTGACCAGGAGACACCCATCAGTAAAACATGCACTGATGACATTGTATTTCCATAGGGATTCCCAAAAAGAACTTGTCCTGTGGGAGACATTCAGTTCTCTTGTCATTTAAAGCACATAGCTCTATGCTGTCATGTGGCAGAGAAGTAAGTACTAATAGCTGAATGTTTTAATGTGAGCATTCTCATGAAAAACACAAGTTGCCTGAACAGTTTCAATTCTAAAAGTATTTAGAAATCAGGATATTATTTTGTACAAAGATTCTACCGGACATTTCTCCTAAAGTGATTAATTGTGACCTTTAATGTTTAGAAAATGTTTATGTTTAGAAAATGTTCGCTGTAGTGAACTCTATATAAAGAAAAGTCAGAAGCAACTAAAAAAGCCCAGAAATAAAGATTTGCTGCATATATCATAGTTAATACAGAAGGGCTGGAAATTTGTGCTGAGCAGGCACAGCCAGAATGGGAGCCTGAAGAAAAAAGAGAAGCACAAATTAAGTGGACCAGTCCTGCCCTTCACAGACAAACAGTAGCTCAGATCCAGATACATACAGACAACACTGAAGAATGAAGAATTATTCAGAAGGGTCTATCACCTCAGAGTCTAGAAATGTAAAGGTTAACATCAGAAATAAAAGATTTAGGGAGCCCATGTCAGATACATCCCCTGCTCCCCTTACTAGGAAGCCCACATAGAGACTAAACTGCCAATAGGCTACATCTGAGCAGGGGGGTCTGTTGGTTGCTATGGTCCTTGTTGGCGCATCAGTCTCTGCAAGCTCTTTGATCACCTCCCCTGGAGGACACAGCCTTACCAGGCCAGAGAGGAAGAGGATGCCAACAGTACTGATGAGATCTGATAGGCTAGGGTCAGATAGTAGGGAAGGAGGACTAGGGGAGGGGTATAAGGCAAGAAAAGGGAGGGAGGGAGGAGCGGGAGGTTATGAGGGAGGTGCTTACAGCTAGGATACAAGGTGAATAAACTGTACTAAATAATAAATAAATAAATAAATAAATAAATAAATAATAGGAAAAATGATCCAGAGCAAGACAACCTGGGTTCCTTGTAATTATGTAACTCAGTATCTGGAGCAGGATGCAAGCATCAGAAGAGTCTAAGACTGAGAATGATTCTCACTCTGCAGAGTCTGAGTGTTAGCGCTGAGAGGTATGTATTAAAGCAGAGATACCTGCAACCGTGTTAAATAAAGGCTTAAAATAGAACCCAGTATCACTAACCTATAATTCACTAATTCTGAGGCCTGAGTGCCATAGATCAAATATAGCTCTGGCATCTACAATGGCTTAGGATGGAAAGATACTTGCTGACCATCCTGACAACATAAGAGATAATTGACTCCCAAAATCTTGGCAGGTGTGTATCTAATTTCTCTCTCCCTCTCTCTGTCTCTTTTATTCACAAACACAAACTAAAACTAAAATAACATAAACAGTGCCTCTTTGAAAACAACTAATATATGAGAATTAGTAAATGCAGATGTTCAAAACTTATTCTCTCTATGTTCAAAGGCAACAAATAAATGGACTCTGTTTTGAGAGCTGAGAAATCTTGGTGTTCAAGTAAAAACTAAATAAAAGAATTAGTCATATTCCTAAGTAGAGCCTCCCTGGTGTGTATGGTGATATCAGATAGTGCAAAATGTGAGTAGCTGTCAGGCCAGAAGGACGGAAGAGAGAAAATTGGAAAAATATTTTTAATAATTGTCAGATCTGGAAATACAACTGAGTGGTTAAGAATGCTCTTGAAGAGTACCTAAGCTCACTCCTTACCATCCATGTTAGTGATTCACAACTTCCTATAATTCCAGCTCCAGAGGATTTAATTCTTTTCTTTATTAAATTCTTTATTAATTACACTTTATTCACCGTATATACCTCTGTAGTTCTCTCCCTCCTCCTGTCCCAATCCCTCCTTTCCTCCCCTTTCTGCATCCATGTCCCTCCCCAAGACCCCTGATAGGGGAGGTCCTCCTTTCCTTCCATCTGATCCCAGTCTATTAGGTCTCATCAGGAGTGGCTGCATTGTCTTCCTCTGTGGCCTGGTAAGGCTTCTCTCCCCTCAGGGGGAGGTGATCAAAGAGCAGGCCAATCAGTTCATGTCAGAGACAGTCTCTGATTCTTTCTTTTAACCCCCAAGGCACATGAACACATGTGCATATAGAGACAGACAGACAGACTCACACACACACATAAACACACATCAATAACATAAATCATTTATTTTTTAAATGTTCAAAATATTCTGAAAGATATTGATTCAAATAGATTTTCAAATATAAGAATTTTACCCAGACCTAACAAGATAAATGGGAAGATCTTTGACTAGGACTTTTATATGTAAACTCTGGCTTGACAAGTTTTCTGTGGGAAAATATTCAGCTTTTCATAATGATCTGTTTTTTGACCTGTTTGTCTATTTAATTTGTTTACAGTGAATGAGCTGTCAACCTTCTGGAAAAGGAAATGTTCATATGTTCATATTCTACATTTTTTGAACAATTTCTTAATGAAAGACCAGAGTTTTCTGGAGGTTGTGGCTCCTGTCCTTATAACAGTAAACAAACTGAAAACTATTTTTCTCATGTTGGAGAATTAATTCACAGGAAATAATTCTTTGTTCATTGTGGGACCAAGAGGACTGAGAGGAGCAGTATTTACTATTTACTTGAAATAATATCTATTTACTTGAAGGAGAAGCCATAGTCTACCATATATAGTAGAAGTAATTGCTTAACTGACCATTTATGAATTATAGATGTCTCATGCAAGATGTTCTCTGTATTCATAAGTTTGGGGAGCAAGACATACTTTACCAAGATTTTCTTGATGTCTCATTTTTCATTTTGCTTGGAAAGAAAGTTAAAGGAGGCCAATAAAATTAATTGCGTGCATTCTTGACACACTGGTAGATCATTCTTCATGAGTGCCTTCTTTGTTTTAAAAAAATGTAACTAACAGCATCTAATTATCAGAAAAGCATTACATTAGTAATACCAATATAGAAGATTATAGTAGCATTCTTTAAAACTGTCAAAGCTATTAAAGATAGATAGGTAGAAAGGTGATAAATAAATAGA
This sequence comes from Pachyuromys duprasi, assembly GCA_028658305.1. Taxonomy (NCBI): domain Eukaryota; kingdom Metazoa; phylum Chordata; class Mammalia; order Rodentia; family Muridae; genus Pachyuromys; species Pachyuromys duprasi. Next base: position 63,797,477 of record CM053761.1, read on the forward strand.
TGATAGTTGATAAATACATAGACAGCTAGATGATAGATAGATAGACGGACAGACAGATAGATAGATTTATAGATACATACATACATACATACATACATATATCAAGAATTGGCTTACTGTAGAAGAATACAAGGAAATGTCAAAGCTAAATGCAGTGTGGAATCATGAATGGAACCCAGAGAAAAATTGGAAAAATTTAAATTATGAAAGTACTTTGGTTACTGGTATGGCAATTTTCCTTAGTTACAGCCTCCATGTATCTTTACTGTAATCCATTCACAAGGAAACTTAGAAGAACTACATGGTAGAAGCTGTATCACTTTGGAAACTTTAAACATTATTTATATTTTTAATCTCAAAAGTTTGTTTTTAAGTATAAACAAATAATAAAATATTCTGAAATATGTCTCAGATTTTCCTATTATGTGTTGCCTTAAATGGTCAGTTTTTGTCTTACTTGAGAAATTTATGGATTTTTATTGTTGCCGTTTTGTTTTGTTTCTTACAAATAGACTTTTCATACATTATATTCTGACAAGTGCTTTACCTCTCTGAACTCCTCTCAAATAATCTCTACCTCCTCCTCATCTACCCAAATCCTCACCATTTTTTTTTCTCCTTAGAAAACAGATAGGCAACAACAACGACAAAAAAAAAAAGAAAAAGGAAAATAATAGGTCAAAACAGAAAAAGAATACTAAAGAAAACACACAAGAAACAGATATACAAACACACATATTTGTACACATAGAAATCCTATAAAAAAACAAGATCAGAAATACCTATAAGGTTAGAAAAATGCCCAGATGAAATATTATGAAACAATCTCCATTTATTTTGAGTTGGCTATCTACTGGTTGGCATGGGGCCCACCCTAAAGAGTGGTGTGAATACTCAGTGAAGTTTCCTTCGAAAAAACTGTTTTCTTTTATGAACACTTGTCAGTTGTACATAGAGTCTGGGCTAGGATTGGAACTTGGGTCCAGTTCTTTTTTCAGCACCATGACGCCATCTGGCTTAGACTTGTTCAGGCCCCATGCATGCTGCCAGTCTCTGTGAGTTCATATGTGGTAAATCCTTTTTTTTTTTTTTTTTTTATGTCTAGAAAGACTTGTTTCCCTAGTGTCTTCCATCCCCGCTGCCTTTTACAACATTTTTACATTCTCTTTCTCAAGGTTCCTTGAGCTCTGGGGGCAGAGTTGGTGGACATATCCCAATTAATGCTGAGTCCTCCAAGGTTTCTTACACTATGCACATTGCCCAATTGTGGCTCTTTTGTGGTTTTCAGCATCAGCTGCCACAAGCTCTGAATGAAGGCCCTGGCCAATGAACTCACTAGAGTTTTCAGTGCTCCAGATTTCCTGCTCTTTTCACTAATACTAATCAGAGCAATTAAGAAAGAAAGCAGATAAGTGAGCTGTCCCTCTCACTACGTGGCTCATGTAATGTGGGGTTGGATGTTAAGGAATATCACTCACAATGATGTCTATGTTTCCAGAGATATTGTATCCTAGTAGAGCAAACCATGTACTAGGTAGACGAAAATATGACTCAATATTATCCCGAATATCTATGACAGAACTTCTCCCACTGCCTTAATCTGAGCTCACTGTTCAAACTGTTTTCTTTGAGGAGATTGTGTTGCAGTTGTTGTTTGTTTAGCAAATTTAAAATCAAAAATAGAAAGAAGAGGAGGAATTAAACTTTGCTGGTTGGAAATGGCAGTGGTCCCACAACCGTGCCCCCAGAACTGATTTCTCTATCACTGTGCAGAAATACAAAATTATTTCATTTCTTTCAAAAAACTAAAAACCAAGACTATCTCATATTTTAACAACCCATTGTACAAATGTTTGTGAATTATGAATTTATAAATGTTATTTATAAATTTCTATTTTAAATTTCTAAATATTAAATTAAATAAAGACTCATTTAAAATTTAAAGGAAATCTATTAGAATATGGATTTAAAAACCACATGGCTTAACTTTCAAAGAGTTAGTGTGATTCTTTTAGTCTAGAAAACAATGCACTTTAGCAAATATTTCTCCTAATAAATGACTGTTTAGTGAATCTGAAGGACAATGAACATACTAAACTCTTTAATGATGTACCAGTCTGTCTCTTACATTGAGCATTACGCCACAATCCTGACCTACTGCAGGGAAAATTTTCACTAAATGAGGCTGGGCACTGAATGTAGTAAGCCTTGAGGTTTGCTTCTAAGTCTGAAGCTGTCACATGGAATGTAAAAGCAACTTGAAGTATCTATACTGATGAGATACAGATGGATGTAATGATGTAGATGGACAGATACATGAATAGGCAGAGATAGATAGACAGACAGACAGAGATATAGATAGTTTGTAGATTAGATAGACAGACAGATGGATGGAATGTTAGATAGATAGATAGATAGATAGATAGATAGATAGATAGATAGATAGATAGATAGATAGATAGATAGACAGAGAATTGTGGGGATGAAAAAAGCCATATTCATGGGTTCATATACATCAATGCAATAGGATGGACACTGCTCAACTAATAATACAGAAAATATGTTTGAAAATAAAGATCTGGCTTTAGGGAAGGTAAGAAATGTAATGCTGATAGATACATTTTACATCAAGTACATTGTCTTTTTCTGTGTTGAGTTGACGACGAACAAGGAGAGACAGCATGCAGAGGAGCAGTGCTGCTATGGTGTCCTACTGTAGCCCTGGCTGGATTCCTATCGCTGTGTAAACAGATTCACCTCAAACTCATGAACCCTCTGCTTCAGAGTCTGCAGTGCTAGTGGGAAGGTTGCAAGCACGCACCACCATGCCCTGTAAGAGATATCTACCTTTTTAAGCATTGTATAGCAGCTATCTGAAAATGAATTTTATGCTTGTAATAAATTATGGTCATACAGTTTTAGATTAGGCTCAAATTTTTGAGCATTTTTACTATTGGAATTTTAGATCTTATCAACATTTGTTACAAGAACTGTTTTGTGAGTCACAGGAATCCAATCAAGCTTTCGGTAACCACACTTGGTGGCCATAACACTCCCTCCATTTTGTCAATAATGATCAAAACCACCTTGAAATAATGTCAAAGGTGTTTTTTAAAAAAAACCTTCTATTAAGAACTAATAATGTAGACAACATCATTAAGTGAGACCCATACATTGTCCTGAAATAGTTGGTCTGTGGTATTTGAAAACTGATCCATTAAATAGTAAGGTAATAATTATTTCTTGTACAGTTGTTAAGTAGTAGAAAATGCAGGTGTTGTTAGTTCTACTTAGTTTGTAGAATAACAAACTATTGTAAATAGTCACAGGTAGAAGTAAACAAACAAATTTATCAGTTTTTTCTGTGGAGCCAGGGAGAAGGTTAAGTCAGTAAAATGTGTGCCATACAAGTCTGAGTTCAGATGCCTACTACCCAGTGAAAACAGCTGGCCATGGTGGTAAACAATAGTTATCCTCAAACTGGGGAGCTGGAAACAAGAAGATTCTCAGGGTTCTAAGTATTGTTGAGTCAGTGAGCTAAAAGTGAAGTGAAAAACTCTGACTCATAAAGTAAGGTAAACATGAACACAGGAAATCATGTGACACACCTATAAGCCCTTCCTTATATGAGCACACACACGTGTGCTCACTTTTGTGCACATGAACTCTTGTATTCCCATAATGCAACACATGCACACACAGTCACAGAGAGAGAAGAACCAAGTGCAACAGAAAAGAGAACCATGGAGAGAGAGACACAGAGAGACAGAGAAAGATATTTCTTCTGGAGTCACATAAAGCCTGGGTTTAGGGGAATTCTGAGATTTCTGTGGATGTAATCAGGTACAAAATTTATCCTAGTGTCTGGTGTCAGGGTATTACCAATGACGGAACAGTCAAAGCCAGCAACAGGTATGCCATCAAGTCTATGCTCCTGCCGAGTAACAGGAACAGAAGAGAATCTCTCTTCGGAAAAGTTCTCCTTATCTGCAAAGGATATGTCTTAGAGTTCAAAAAAGAAAGCATGTTTAACTATCAGAAATGAAAAAAAAAAATAATGAGAAGCATCAGTAAAAAACAATTTAGAAATGTACCCTAGGCAGATTAAACAATCTGCTGAAACTGAACATTTATAGAGTGTTAGAAATTCCATAAAATAAAATAGTTTCTCCTGACACAAAAGAGTGACCTTCATTGGTATCTTTTTGAGTCTTGCTTTGATAAATGTAAACAAAACATGTGCTTCTTGAACGCTCTATAAGTTTGCAGTAATCAATAGCAATAGATCAGTGCTGTGCTTTGCCGGATTCTCATAAAGGGGGAAACAAGGAATGTATCTGTCTGCATACAAGAAAACAAAAAACAAAAAAACTGAGTGCAAAAGGGCTCTATTTGGAAGAAAGGAAAGAATAAAAGAAAAGGTAGTGTACAGCAAATATGTTCAACATACATTACATGCTCATACTCTTATGAACATGTGCCAATGAAACATTGTTATGAATAATGAATACATACAAATAAAATGCAAGATACATTTTCTTCTTTTGGTAATTATAAAACTTTAAATTTTTTTTATTAATTACACTTTATTCACTTTTTATCCCCCCTTAAACTCCTCCCTCCTCCCCTCCCAATCCCACCTGCCCTCCTCCTTCTCCACGCATGCCCCTCCCCAAGTCTACTGATAGGGGAAGTCTTCTTCTCCTTCTTTCTGATCCTAGTCTATCAGCTCTCATCAGGAGTGGCTGCATTGTCTTCCTCTGTGGCCTGGTAAGGCTGCTCCCCAATCCAGGAGAGGTCATCAAAAAAATACATTTTCTAATCACATTCATACAGTATGGTTTTTAGACTAAAATAATTACGAATGCCATATTCTCATTAGTCTTTAACTGTCTAAGCTCCTAAGTCCTACCTTTTACAACTAACCCTGTCTCACTCCAACTAATCTTTCTTAGTGATTTTTACCACCTCCCACTTGTTCTACAGACTGAGGATTAAACATTTAATGCATAGGTCCTTGAGGAACAGAGATAGTCTTCGTCTTTATGATAAAGAAAATTTCAGGGTGCAATTTGTGCTCAAGAGCTCTCGGCAAGTCCAAGTTTAGACTCTATCCAAAGCCTTAGCCTTATGAACGTCCTTCCTCTCACCAACCCGTCTCTCCGCATGCCTATATTGGGTAATCACTGAAAATGTTGCTAAAAAGAAAATAAATCTTATTCACATAAGTCTTTGTCTTGAGTTCTATGTTTAGTGATGCAGATTAAGACAGTAATTAAGCAAAGAGCTGTGTATCCTTGCCATTATTTTAAGATATCTATTGAAATAGTGTCTCTACTAATAAATAGTAGCTACTAAACTAGTAAATAGTAAAGTTTAATTGAGATCACTTCCACTCAAAGATTTGTTTCAATCTAACACAGTTGACAATGGACACATAAACATACACAAATAAATTGCCATTGACTCAACAATGCAACACACTGTTTTTTTTTTAAGTTCACTTAAACATACAATAGGAAGTGAAGAGCCCTTTATGATACAACAAGCCTATCTTCCAACAATGAATCTTAAATCACAAGTACAAATATGCTAGTGTTGCAGACTTAATTAAAACTATGTAATTGGTGTTTTTTTTTTCTAAATATTGAGCAATATTTAACTGAGAAAATTGAACACTCATTCCGTCAGTGAATTGGTGGTATGTAAGTGTACTGCACTTCAAACTTCTGATAGGTAAAAATAGTTTACACTGTCTTCTAAATACTACTTTGAAAAAAATAATTGTGACTTTTTTTTTTTACCAAGTACTTAGTGTGCTACTGTTTCTTTTTTTTTTTTTAATTTATTTATTTTTATCTCAGTCACAGGTTAGGTACTTTGAATCCCAGGCGTAGCCCCCTCTCCCATTCCCTCCTACCCTCCCACTCCCTCCCTCATCTCCTTCTTCCCTGCCCCCTCCAAGTCCGCCAACAGGGGAGGACCTCCTTCCCTTCCATCCAACCCCAGCTTATCCTGTCTCCTCAGGGCTGGCTGCAAAGTCCTCCCCTGGGATCTAGCCAGTCTGTCACTCACCAGCTTATATAGGGGAGGGTCAAAGAGTCATCCATCAAGATCATGACTGAAACAGTCCCTGTTTCCCTGAATAGGGTCTTCAGCCCTACACCAAGTTATCATGGGCCCCATCCGTGCGGGGGTTCCAGTCCACATCCACACATGGTCCTTGATTGTAGAAACCGTCTCTTACAAGACCCCTGTGCCCGGCTCAGTTTGGTCTTTGTGGAGCTCTTGTTCTCCCCAAGTCT
>CM053761.1:63804281-63846435 GCA_028658305.1 Pachyuromys duprasi
TTTCTTTAAGTGTTTTTCTGCCATTCTATAATCCTCTACGGTCAGTTCTCTTTTTAGCTCCATACCCCATTTTTAATTGGATTATTTGGTTTCTTGCTTTTTGACTTCTTGAGTTCTTTATATATACTGGATATTAGCCCTTTATTAGAAGTAGGATTAATTTCTTTATATATTCTAGATACTAGCCTTCCGTGCCTAGGGTAAGCCAGGCATATGGGTTGCTGGCAGAGAGTGTGCCGAACAGAAAGCTGGTCTGGTGCCACATAGCACTCCTGGGGATGGGGACAAAGGGCCTGCGCCCAGTTCACCTCTACTGAGCTTGCTGTCTCTAATGTGCTTGGTGTCTGTGACCCAGGCGGGACAGACAGATCAGGAGCAGGTAGAGAAATCTCCAAGCCAAATGCCAGTCCAGTGCAAAACTGGGAACGTTATCTTCACTGAATTACAGTTTCTTCATTGTTAAAATATTCTAAATTTTTATTTATTAGTTGTTTTAATCAATCTTGGTTTTAACAAATTCATCAACATAATATTTATTTTCTAAAATGTGCCAGGTGCTATTATTAGAGAGCCAGAAAGCAAATTTAGAGAAACAAGTATCTCTCTGTCTCTGTCTTTCTCTCTCTTAGAGAGCCAGCATTAATTATCACTTTATTATTCAAGTTAACTCATTTAATAGCATTGTGCTTTCTTCCAATTTTCCTTCTCTTGAGTGAACACAGGAAAACAGAATTTTAATTTAAACCTCAATAAACTATAGTACCTGGTTTTAACAAAATAAAAACAAACTTGTAAAAATTTTTATTTCACCCACATTATTTTGATTAAGCCATGAACTGTAGTTGCATCTATTTTTCTTTATCATCTAAGAGAACTGAGCATAATTAGTATGTATTATTTCCTCCAAATGTAATTTTTTCATTCTAGACACTTTTTATGGATGAATAAATCACCTTCTACTTTATTTGAGAAGCTCAATATGTTCATTTAAATTATACATCTAATGAATTATTTAAAAATAAACAAGGAGGGGCTAGAAAGATGGCTCAGTGGTTAAGAACATTGGTTACTCTTCCAGAGGACCTGGGTTCAATTCCTAGCCTCCTTATGACAGCTTACAACTGTCTATAACTCCAGTTCCAGGGGATCTGAAATCCTCACACAAACATATATCCAGGCAAAACACCTATGCCATTCAAAAAAAAAAAAAAACAGGTTTGTTTGTTAAAAATAAACAAGGAAAAAGAAATCTTCAATGTTTAGAATACTGAATAATTTTTTTCTATGCAATAATTATTCTTAATATTTGATACTATTTCCCCTTATAGCAATATCTTGAAATTGTTCCTTCATGATTTAACAAGGTATCAGGGTCTGCTATTCAAATTTTCAGTTATTTATGATTAGGTATGCGCATGGTTTCTTGCAGAAAACATTGTCTCTTTATTCTAAGTGAATGATCAACATATTATAATTAATCTGTGGCATTACTCTGCATTTAATCTAACTTCTAGACACATCTTCATCGTTGGGCAACTCTGCAACATGACATGGATAAACTTTCCTGTGATCTTTTCTATTCAGCTCTAAAAGATATATTATATAATATTTAATTGTAATTTTCTCTCAGCCCAATAATGACTAATGGTCATAATCTTCACCAATATTAAACAGCACTGCTTTCAACAAACAAATTAAGGAAAATGTGGAAATGTGTCTGGGCTCAGATGTATGTAACATCATCCTTATCTTTTATCTCCTATATGATAGCCATGATACAAACAAGCTATAAAACATTTTTATATGTGTTGCTTTTACATAACCTTTACCACATTTCCCACAACCAAAGACAAAGGAGGAGGAGGTACTGAGTGTGTCAACACTATGTGGTATAGTAGGCTGTAGATGAGGAATTATGAATATCTAACTAATTTGCATTTCTCTTAGTTTCTTATTTAGCTTTCACTGTTATCTTGACAAAGCCCAGACTCATCAGAGAGAAAATCTTTCACTAAAGAATTGCCTAGATCATATTGGTCTTTGGTGGGTTGTCAAGTCTGTGAGAGTTTGCCTTCAATGTTAATGGATGTAGAATTATCCAGCTCACTGCAGTGGAATCATCCTAAGACAGGTGCTCCTGGGATACAAAGGAAAGATAGAAAAGTAAAAGCCAGTGAGAGAGCAACAGTGTTCTTCTGTGATTACTACTTCAAGTTCCTGCCCTGATTTCACATAGTCCTAAGGCTGTGACACAGAAGTATAAGCTGAGAAACCCTTTTCCATTACACATTGCTTTTTTCACAGTGTTTTATTACAGAAACAGAAATCAAACTAGAATACCTTGCTATCAAAATGAAACCGCTTAAATGGAACTAAAAGTAAATCATGTTAATTATTGTAGTAGAAGCAGTGTTTGTTACATAACAGTATTTTTCCCTGCTTTGATTTCTCAAGACACCATGAATTCTGACTATTACCACAACAGAAGGAAATCCTTACAGAATATGGTCACAGCTGCTTATGGAAAACACTCAACTATGATCAAATGGGAAAAAGAGTGATGAATCAACTCTGGCTTTCATGTATGTGTCTCTGAGAGAAAGATCACACAACCACAGTGGACTCAATAGTAATATGAGGATGATCAAGGAATCAACATGAGAGTCAAAGGTTTGGAGCTGTAAGGTTGTGACTCTGTGCTTCAATATATTAATATCAGCAGATTATCAACAGTAATTTATATGTAAGTAGAACATAAGTCTATCAGGACACTGAACCCACATTTTATGTTTCCTGGTTTAGTGACTATTATTATTGATAGATTCCATTTAGCAGAGCTGAATCAAATCAGGTAAATAGATTAAATAGTCCTATATCCCTTAAGGAAAAAGAAGCAGTCATCAGAAGTCTCCCATCCAAAAATGCCCAGGGTCAGGTGGTTTCAGCACAGAATTCTAAAAGACCTTCAAAGAGGAGGTAACACCAATACTCTTCAAACTTTTCCACAAAATAGAAACAGAAGGAATGTTAGTAATCTCATTCTTTGAAGACACATTCACCTTGATACCTAAACCTTATAAAGATCCAACAAAGAAAAAGAATTTCAGACCATCATCCCTTATTAACATTGATACAAAAAGACTCAATAAAATAATCACAAGCCGAATCCATGAACACATAAAAGCTCTCATCCACTGTGACCAAGTAAGCTTCTTCCCAGGTATGCAGAAACAGGGAATTACTGAGTCTTTTCATCTGAGAAGAAATTCTAAGGGACCACATATTTAATATGTGGAATTGTAGCAGCTTGTTGTACTCTAAAATATTTCCTGAGCCTTCAGTCCTATGGTGATTACAATGATGAGCACCTTTCATCAAACTGTTATTCTCTGTCACACAACTAACAGAGTCCAGAGCAGTAGCCCTCTAGTTTATCTGTCAGGCGGTACATTCCTATTTTGTGCATTGGACCATTTTAACCATGATTATACTAAGTACCTCAGTGTGGCTATATTCTAGTATATGTTGTACGTAATACCAAGTTCCCAAGAAGACACTGTTGGAGATGCTGCTGAAGATGTGAGAAACACAATCTTTAGTATAAATAAAATTAAATTAAAAATCCACAATTAACAAGTCAAAGAATGAAATGGTGGGAAAGGTGTTAGGCAAACACATCTAAAAGCCAGTTCTAAGCTGTGCCTTCATCCTGAGAAGTCTGGGGACACCAAAACTGGCTAAAAGTAATGCAAACATGTGATAGTCATTAGATTTGGTGAATACATTGAGTTAAATTGAAATGTTCCTACCTGGATATATCAGTAAACAACACATCCATTTTCACTGTATCCTAAAGTATTTACAAAAACACCCCATCTTATATGTATCATATTACAAGTTTATTTATTTTGCATATACATATGGAACATACTTAAGTGGCTTATATAATGTTTGTACTTGTACATCATCAGGTACATGTATGGAGGGCACTCAGAGTTCTGTTCTGTCACTTTCTGTCTTGTCTCTTGTAGTTAAGGTTTTTGTACTGTGCCTGGGGATAGGCTGTTAGACAAGAAATCCAGGTGATTCTCATGTCTTTGCCTGCCAGATTGCTGGGGTTAGGTGTGAGTTTTAAAACACCATGCTTCTTTTATTTTTTAAGCAAACTTTTTATGTATTTTGTGTGTATGAATGCTAATGCTTACAAGTATGTATGCATAATGCATGTGTGTCTGGTACCCATGGGGCCAGATAGGTGTTTTGGATCCTTTGAACTGCCATTACACACTTGTAAGCTACTATGTGGGTGCTGAGAACCAAAATGGGTCCTCTGCAAGAGCTGAAAATTTTCCTATGCCCTGGGCAACCTCTCTATTTCCAGAATTGGGTTTTATGTAGGTACTGGTATTAGAACTGAGATTTTTAGGCTTTTTCAGCCAGGAGCCCTTACATACTGACCCATCTTAGTTCATTATTTAAATACAAGCATGACTTGGACTGACACCAGGGAAACATGAGTAATTGGTTTGAAAGTTCATTTACCTCTCCTGTGGTCTGCTATAAATCAAGTAGTTGGATTGACTATACAATTTTGCAGCATATACAGCATCCCATTTACTTTTCACAATTCTTCAAATTACTAACCCTGGTGACCCTGTATAAGGTATGTTAAATGACCTAACCAGAACATTAACATCTGTGAATGGATAGGTTACAAATATAAACATATTTCAAAGATCAAGCCTTGACAGTGCCGCAGTGATGACCTGCCTCCGGAGAAATCAACAATTCCACAGCAATTTTCTGAATGTTGGAAAAGCAGAAGATGGACAGTAGATTTACTGGTGGAAAATATAATCTCCGTAATGGCCTTCGTCACATTTTGCAGCTTATAAAACATTCCTGAGAGACAAATGTGACTCATTTAGTTTGCAGTGAATTCTTTAGGGTACATCAGTCTTCACAATGTGTCAGGAAGGACACTAAAGGAGGCATGGAGTTGTGTTCCTCAGGGGAGTTTTATCAGCTCTTTAATACAGTAGCCATTCATAAAATGCTGCAGGAGAAAACAGTAATTTAGAAGAAACTCATCAGGGGCAATGTACCTTACTTTGAAAAACAGTACGAATGAAGCAAGGGAACCCTCTACTGAGTGTTTGCTTTTAGTGCTGAAGCGCCATCATAAAGGGTCAGGAACAAGCTAATGTTGTGTTTGCTACTCTGGATACAGCGATGTGCAAAAATGAAAGGTTTCCATCCAGAGGTCACTGCACCTTGCATTTCACAGGGACACACATACACAACTATATATGAGAAATAGAGGGGTTCTCTTTCATGTTTGTTTTGGTATGTGTATACTTAATGTAATGTCACTGCTTCAAAAACTATCTCATTAAAACATTAGGATATATGTCTGGAACAAATAATGAAACATGTAGAGGGATTATCTGTAAAATTTCTCCTGTCTTACATAAGCAAATTTTGGGAAGGGAATCTTATGAAAGAAGGGGAAGATAGAAAGACTTGGAGAGGACAGGAGCTCCACAAGGAGAGCAACAGAACCAAAATATCTGGGCACAGGGATCTTTCATGAGACTGATACTCCAACCAAAGTCCATGCATGGATATAACCTAGAACCCCTGCACAGATGTAGCCCATGGCAGTTCAGTGTCCAAGTGGGTTCCATAGTAATGGGAACAGGGACTGCCTCTGATATGAACTCAGTGCCTGGCTCTATGATTATCCCCCCCCCCCCCGAGGGTGGAACAACCTTACCAGGCCACAGAGGAAGAATTTGCAATCAGTCTTTATGATACCTGAGAGACTAGGGTCAGAAGGAAGGGGAGGAGGACCTCCTGTATCAGTGGACTGGAGGAGGGACAGGGGAGAAGCTGATAGTGGGGGGGGGTGAGATTGAGAGGAGGGGGCTACAGCTGGGATACAAAGTGAATAATCTGTAATTAATAAAAAATGAATAAATTTAAATAATAAAAGATTTCTCCTGTTTTAAAATATTTTGTGGTTTTATACATGTGTATTGAGATGTCATTGACACATAAAAATATATTGATACTGGATATCATGAGATAGATGATTGATGATACAGGTAAATAGTCGACAGACCAATAGATAGATAAGTATAGAGATAAGTATAGACATAGCTAGATAGATGATTGATAGATAGATACAAATAAACAAATAAAGATAGATAAGCAGACAGGTAGATAGATAGTTAAATAGAAAGACAGTTTACACACACACACACACACACACACACACGTTGTTATGTAGCCCAAAGTGGCTTAGAACCATTATAGAGTTCATGCTAACACCTTTGCAATTATTCTTTCTCAGCCTCCAAAGTGCTGTTTTCAGATTTGTTCTATCTCCTAGTATAATGTCTCATTTTAACCTTTATAAATTTTATTCTAAAAGCAATGTCAAATATATAGCACAGTGTTTTTTATTATTTCATTGCTATAAATTAGTAGCCCATGGCGGTTCAATGTCCAAGTGGGTTCCATAGTAATGGGAACAGGGACTGCCTCTGACAGGAACGAATTGGCCTGCTCTTTGATCACCTCACCCAGATAGGGAGCAGCCTTATCAGGCCACAGAGGAAGACAATGCAGCCACTCCTGATGAGAGCTGATAGACTAGGATCAGAAAGAAGGAGAGGAAGACCTCCCCTATCAGTAGATTTGGGGAGGGGCATGTGTGGAGAAGGGGGAGGGAAAGTGGGATTGGGAGGGGAGGAGGGAGGAATGTATGGGGAGATACAAAGTGAATAAAGTGTAATAAAAATAATAATAAAAGAAAACTCTTAAAAGCTAAAAAAATAATTAGATACCCAGACATAAATGTTAGGCAAATAAAGGATTTTATCTTTTTATCAGCATTTTCCAATCCTCCTATGCTCTCAACTGTTGGTATATACTCTCCTAATCTCTGTTCATATTGATTTGACTGTTTCAGAGTCCCATGTAAGAAAGAATGTGCAGCATTATTTGCTTTCTCTGTGTCTTGCTAATTTTGCTTAACAAATTATTTTCAAATAATGTATGGTATTCAGATTAGTTTGCTTTGTTTTGCTGTGATAAAGACTTTGGCCAATAGCAATTCACAGCACAGATATAGCTAATAGGCAGCTCAGTCTCCATGTGAGTGTCCTAGTAAGGGGAGCAGGGACTGCTTCTGACATGGACTCTCTTGCCTACTCTTTGATCATTTCCTCCAGGCAGAGCAGCCTTGCCAGGCCACTGAGAAAAAGGATGGAGGCAGTCCTGATGAGACATGATTGGCTGGGGTCAAACAGTAGGGGAGGAGGATTCCCCCTTTCTGAGGAGTAGGGAAGGGGGATGGCAGGAAGAGGGAGAAAGGATAGGGTGGGAAGGGGTTACAATCAGAGTATAAAGTGAATAAATTATGAAAAGATAAATTAAAGAAGGAAGTTTGTTTGACTCACATGTCCTATATAAGTTCATCACCCAGGGAAGTCACAGCAGAAGGAGAGGCCTTAGAGGGATACTGCTTACTGACTTGCTTCCCTATAGATCACTCATCATGTTTCTCATACAAACCAGAAACCCCTGGCTAGGGGTGGTAATATCCCCAGGTGGCTGGACACTCCCACATTATTTTTTAATCAAGAAAATATGAACCTGTAGGCATTTTCTCAATAGAGGTTCCCTTTTCAAGGATGACTCTAGCTTGTGTAAGTTGGCCAAAACAAACAAAAACAGAAGCAAAAGTCCTAACCAGCAGAATGTTAAAACTATCAAGATCTACATTTTAAAAACTGAATAATACTCCATGATGTGTGTGATAATTATAATTATATCTATTAATCATCAAAAGGTATTTAGATTGTTCTGTAATTTAACAATTAAATAAATTTTGTAACAAGTATGGGGTCACAGTAACTGTGTGTTACTATTTATATTGTTTTGTATATGCAACCAAAACTAAATTATTAGATCAAATAGTAGTTCTAATTTGAATTGAAGAGTTTTCACACTGTTTGTAATGGCTATAAAGACCAATATCTGTCAAAACCTACTCATCTCGACATCCTTGACAAGAATGCTTTTATCTTATTGATTTGATTGCAAACATGTCAGTAGCTGTAAAATGATTTCTGACTGCAGTTTTATTTATTTATTTATTTATTTATTTATTTATTTATTTATTTATTTTTTTACTAATAGGAAGAGATGTGAAAAAACACTAGACTTGCTTGACTTAAGTATCTATTGAATTCTTTGCCCTTGTTATTTGGTTATTTGGTATTCAATTTTAATGTATTTTTTAAACCAGGTATGTGCTTACAAACATTATTTTTCCATTAAGTAGTGTTTTTCCCTCCCTTCCTTCCATCTTTCCTTCCTTCCTTCCATCCTTCCTTTCTTTTTTCCTTCCTTCTTTGTTTCCTTCTTTCTTTCCTTCCTCCCTTCCTTTCTTTCATTTACTATACTAGGTGTCTGAACTCACTGCAATTGTAAAGCGGTTAGAGTAGTAGGTATTCTGCTTTGGGTCTTTTCTTTCTGTTGGTTATTTCCTTTACCGTGCAAATAGGTCTTTAAATTTGATGTTTTCGGCTGATTTTTTGTCTTGTTACCTGTATTTTCAGTGCTCTGTCAAAAAATGGCAAAGCAACTGCAAAAGCCTTTCTTTTGGATTCATCCTCAATTCCCCATTCATTGTTACGTTCATATTTTTTCAATACTCTTCAATAATCTGAGCTAACTTTTGTTTATGATGAAGTAAAATGAGGTATTTTGCCTATGGGTATTCGTACTTCTTAACAGCATTTACGGAAAAGGCTTCATTTTGTGTCTCAGAAGAGTTAGCCATGCACATAAATGCTTCTTCCTGTCATCTATATTATGTAACAAGGAAGTTATGTAATCTATCTCCTATCTATTATCTTTAAATATGTCAGTCTGTCTCTCTAACATTTATATGTGTGTGTCATCTATCATCTATTTATCTATCTGTCTGTCTATCCACAAACCTAAATATTTTCATTTTGAGTACCATACTGTTTTCATTTACTTATTTTAATATTATAATAGAAATTATAATATTAAGTAATATTATAATTTATAATATTAAATGTTTTCCCTTTTTATTATATAAGTTAGCTATAAGTGTTTAGATGTACTTATGTTTTCATAGTTATTTCATGATAGTTGTTTGTAGTTTGTAATAGCCTGAGGGATTGAATCTAAAGAATGCCTGGGGTATTACGCCATGCTATTAAGGTAATTTGAAATCATGAATGTGGGCAATTTTGGTTAGGTATATAATTTTTAATTTCTTTTGATCAGTGTTTTAAACCGTATAGTTAGCTTGAGAGCTGGGTTTGAGGTTAAAACAAATTTTGCTCTACTAGAAGACAGACGTTTGATTCCTAGAACCAATTTCATGTGGTTCAAAAATTTCTATAACTCCAGTTCCAGGGAATCCAATGACTCTGACTCCAAAGGGCACCTGCACAAAGATGTGCTTATTCTCATATACAGAAACTATATATTAACATATAATTAAAAATAATGTAAATAGGTCTTTAAGCTTTGATGTATATTCTTCACTTTGGAAGAGTTATGTGAGAAGTCATAGTTTCTAGATGTTATTCTTTTATGTCTTATAGTTTTGCTACAATAGGAAAGTTGGGCTTCTTTTGAAAATACACTTTTGTAATATTCCTTTAGCTGTCTCCATTATTACAATGCCCATTATAAACATAAATTTAAGAATGTCTCTTATGCTAGTCTCTTTCTCAGTGCCCAAGATTTATCTTTTACCTTATTCCCAGTGCACATCTGTACAAAGCCCTGATCAAATACTGTAATGATAAAATAAATGAGTAAAGTAAGACTAAGCCATGTGGAAATAGCTTCCAATACCTTAGAAGAGAAACCCCTATGGAGATTTGGCAAAAGTCACCAACTTCCATTTGGTTACTCTGGAGAAAGTAATTACATAGAAAATATTTAGATCTGAGGTAAATTTTAAAAAGATGATTGTATGTTGATTCTTTTTATTCACCTTTTGGATTATGGCCTTTCTCATTCTATAATTTCTATAATTATTATTTTCATTAGTTAATGTCTAAATCTTTGCTTATTATGCTTATACACGAGTTTCACACCAGGGTGTTCCTTTTGGCACATGTTGTAAAGCTTCTATTTTTATCATTTAATGGCTATTCTTTTTGGTATCTAAAATACTTTTCAACTCAATAATAAAATTGAATACAGTAAAGGCACACAAATTCAAATTTGAAGCGGTTTTATAGTAAATGAACTAAATTATTTATATATCCTGAGTGATCAACAGAGACCCATCATAGTTAGCTACTTACCAAGATTAAAGGAAAAGAGCAGAGGTGGAAAGAAGAGGGAACTGGAAAACATAGGAGAAGAGAAGAAAGAAAAGGAATGGAGGTTTAAAAAAAGAGATAGAGAGATGGGGAGGAGGGCAAAGGAGAGGGACAGAAAAACAGAAGATGAAAGATAGGATGGAGATGGAAAGGAGGGGAAAGGATGGAATAAGAAGAGAGCAAAAGGAAAGTGAGGATGATAAAAGAGAACGGGATCATGGTGGGAAAACGTAGAATGGCTGTAAAATCTAGAAATACGGACATCAGTAGCAAAACAGAATTTGTTTGAAATAGCAGAACAATACTACACATGAACTTAGAGTCATTATGAATTCATGCACAAGACATGCACAAGTTTAAGTGAATAAAAATCTTAATATGGGCATGGGAAGAATTGATGAAGCTCCATCTCTGTCTAAGAAGCTATTGGCGAGTGATTTTTTTCTGGAGGAGAGGCAGATTTTTTTCAAGAATGTTTACCCTGAAGAGCTACTCATGCTACAACAGATGGCCCTATACTCATGCACATGTCTAGGATGCAAGTTGACTCAGTACACTTAAAACAGAAGAACATGTTAATTTGGCAGTGTAAAGTTGTCAGGGGGATAAGGGAATGATTGAAGGGGAGGCTATTATATGTGGAAGGTTCATAGACTCTGGAAGCAGACTGGTGAGTTTGCATACTTTTGATGTTTAGTTTTTCTTCTTTTATTTATTTTTCAAATTATAATATAATTACAGTATTACAGTATCACCACTTCCTTTTTTCTCTAAATTCTTGCTCTTTCAAATTCATGGACTCTTTCATTAATTTTTGTTGAGTGCATACAAATATGTGTGTATACATATGCATTCGTAAATATATCATTTTAGTCTCTACAATGTTACTTGTGTGCATGTTTTCAGAGCTGATCATTTGGTATCAGATAGATTGTTGGTGTATTGTTTCCTCGGAAAGACTGTTTCTCACATTTTCAGAATTTATTAATTGTTTATAGTACTTTGTGTAGGTTGGTCAAAGTTGTGGCTCATAGCTGCTCATAGAACTTCAGAGTTGGGTAGGACTGCTGCTTGCTCCTCTCCTTTAGAGGGTTGTATGTTGCCGTTTATAAGTAACAGTGTGTGCATTTGATCAAAACACACATGCATATATGAAGTTCTCAAGAAGCAAAAGCATTTCCTGTATCGGAAAATGCTTTGATGTGCATGCACGATTTGGCACCAGTCATGATTCTTTCTGTTTGTAAGTTTGTTTTTTTTTCTTTTTTGTTTATTTATTAATTACAGTTTACTCATTTTGTATCCCCTCCTTCATTCCCTCCCAATCCCACTTCCCTTCCCTCATCTCCTCCTATGCCCCTCCCCAATTCCACTGATAGGGAAGGTCCTCCTCTTCTTAGATCTGACCCTAGCCTATCAGGTCTCATCAGGATTGACTGCAAACCCTTTCTCTGTGTCCTGGTAAGGTTGCTCCCCAATCAGGGATTGGTTATCAAAGAACCAGCCACTGAGTTCATGTCAGAGACAGTTCCTGTTCCCATTACTAGGGTACCCACTTGGACACTGAGCCTCCATGGGCTACATCTGTGCAAGGGTTCTAGGTTATCTCCATCCATGGTCCTTGGTTGGAGTATCAGTTTCAGGAAAAAAAATAAAATAAAAATAAAAACCTTTGTGAAGATTTTTTGGTTCTGTTGCTCTTCTTGTGGATCTCCTATCCCCTCCACGTCTTTCTTTCTCCCCCTTCTTTCACAAGACTGCCTGCATTCTGCCCCAAATTTGGCTATGAGTCTCATCATCTACTTTGATACCCTGCTGAGTAAAGTCTTTCAGAAGGCCTCTGTTCCTTTCCTGTTCCCTGTTTTCTCCCTGGGTTCTCCCTTTTCTGATATCCATCCTGTTTGCCTTTCTGATGAGGATTGTTCATCTTACCCAGGGTCCTCCTTCTTGCTTAGCTTCTTTAGGTGTACAAATTTTAGTATGTTCATCCTATATTATGTGGCTAATATGCACTTAAGAGTGAGTATATACCATGTGTGTGTTTCTGCTTCTGGGATACCTCACTAAGGATGATCTTTGCCTCCAAATTTCATGATTTCCTTGTTTTTATTTGCTTAGGAGGATTCCATTGTGCAAATATACCACACTTGCTATATCCATTCCTCAGTTGAGGGACATCTGGGTTGCTTCCAGATTCTGGGTATTACAAATAAACTGCTACGAACATGGTTGAACATGGTGAAGATCTTTTCCCAGCCTGTAGGCTGTGGCTTTGTTCTGATGACAGTGTCCTTTGTGTTACAGAAACTTTTCAGTTTCATGAGGTCCCATTTATTGATTGTTGATCTTAGAGCCTGTGCTGTTCGTGTTTTGTTCAGGAAGTCTCCTGTGCCAATCAGGTCAAGGCTCTTCTACACTTTTTCTTCTCACAGATTTAGTGTGTCTGGTTTTATTTTGAGGTCTTTGATGCCCTTGAACTTTAGCTTTGTGCAGGGTGATAAATATGGGTCCATTTGCATTTTTCTACATGTAGACATCCAGTTACACCAGCACCATTGGTTGAAGATACTGTGCTTTTTTCATTGTATGGTTTTGGCTTTTTTTGTCAAAAATCAAATAACCATAGGTATGTGGGTTTATCTCTAGGTCTTCTATTTGATTCCATTGATCCACCATTCTGTTTCTATGACAGCACCATGCAGTTTTTATTACCAAGAAAGTGGAATATCTGTTTGTAAAAAAACTTCAAGTTTCTGAAGAAAGAAATTGAAGAAGATATCAGAAGATGGAAAGATCTCCCATGCTCATGGATCAGTAGGATAAACAGTGAAAATGGCCATTTTGCCAAAAGCAATCTGCAGATTCAATGCAATTCCAATCAAAACATCAACACAATTCTTTACAGAACTTGAAAGAACAATTCTCATTTTCATATGGAAAAACAAAAAATGCACAATTGCTAAAATAATCCTGTACGAAACAGATCATCTGGAGGTATCTCCATCCCTGATCTCAAGCTGTTCTACTGAGCAATAGTAATAAAAACCACATGATACCAATCATGATTCTAACACATTTGAGAGACTTATAAGAAGTTAGATTCTAGGTTTTTCCCTTTGTTTCTCATTATGTCTGATTTTTTAAATCTTAAAGGATCTTTACCTCAAGGTTTCAACCTCATTTAGATTTGTATCAATTTTACTCTAAAACAACACCATTTAAGTAACATGTAATCCATTTCAAGAAATATTACTTGTCACAAATTAGATCATTATATGCTTGACATTTTTAATATACAAGGTCCCTTACTTGTTTTTTATGATTTATTTTTATTTGCAAAGACCAAGCTCTTAATTAGCATGTTAGCCCTGCATACACGCAAACAGATGAATAACAAATGCAAATCATTTCATTACTTGGCTCTTGGGGACCACATATTCATGCAAATACAATCTTCAAGAAAGTATGTTTTAACAAATTCTTGTTAAAAGTCTTTTTTAAGGATTTAATGGCTTTCTGTACACAGCATGCAGTTATCAGGAAGTAGCATTGCGGTTTTAGGAGTGCTGCAAGAAAATAATCACGATCAGTGCCACCTTCCTTTCTCTTCTATTTTAGAGAATAGCCCATTTTTTGTCACATTGGTTTTTATTTACACTTGAAATGGTTATATATACCCAGGCACTGCTAGACATACCAGCTTTCAAGGCAAGTAGAAAGACAGTCTGGCCATTCTGTCATTCAGCTACCAGTTGCATACTTATTTACATAGCATATGTCTCTAGGGATGATCAGCTTTAGGAAAAGAAAGTTATAGAAAAGAAGACTTTTTAAAAGTCCAGTACTGAAACTGTGAATCTCTGAGGGAAGTTGATAAGAAAGGAAAGACAAGCAAAGAATATGAAATGCAGATAACAGGGATAGAGAAGGAAGACTTATTTTAACCATTATTACTTGTTTAGTTTCAAAATTACAAAGTAGTATTTGTGCAAGTGTGTATGTGGATTCATATTCCTGTGAGGATTTATGAGCTGTCTAGAAATTGTCAGGTATCATTTTCACCTACATCTGATCAGTTAAGACAGGATTGTGACTTTCATTTTAGCTAGACCGCTTTTCCAGGTAGCCCCCAGAATCCACATCTCTGCTTCAGCACTGGGATTACATGCGCAAGCACCCATACCCAGCCTTTGGGTAAGTGGTAAGGATTCAAACTCAGGTATTCCTGATCATACCTACCAAGCTATGTATCCAGCAACAAACAACAAAGAGTTTGAACCTCATAAAAGTCATCCCAGTCACAATATTTCTCACTGGAATAGGAAAGAACAGAAAGGGAAGGAGATGAGAATAAGTGCTAAAAGCCAAGCAAGAGGAGGAAGCAGGAAAGACATGGAAAATGTTCCAAAAGAAAAATGATAGAATTAAGGGAAGCCTTAGGAAAACAAGTCAGCTGAAGGTGACACTTAACCCCTTGAGGAGAGCCTTGTTTTTGTTTTTGTTTCCTGGTGTCCTGTTTGCTCTCATCTCAATGAACCAGGAATTAGAGAAGGGTGAAGGCAGCTGCTCCTTTTTGGTTAGTCATGGACCCTATCATGTAGTATTCTGCCATCTACAATCAGAGTTATGTCTTCCATCCCAGGTAATAATATCTGGAAATATCCAAACAGATACATTCAGAATGTACTTCTAAGGAGTTGAAGTAGAGATCTTAGGAATTTATTTTTTTTTAAGTATTGGTCTCTGAAGAAAAATGTGCAGAGCTATCGGTTTAGAGAGATGACTCTTCCTGCAAAGTAACTAAGATGAGATTATGAAGATGAGAGTTCAGATCCCCAGTACATGTATAAGTGTTGGACAATGTGAGAGCCCACTTGTAGTACCAGCCGACACATGAGGCAGGAGAATTACTTCAGCTATCTGGCTAGCCAGACTAGACAGATTGGTGAGTTCATCATTCAGGAAGAACCTCCCTCCCCTTAAATGCATATGGCAGAGGTTGACCAATGAAAACATAATCTATGTCTTGTACATACCAGCTCCACACATGCAAATGTCTACACTCTCACACAAAGTAGCATACATGCACATTCATCACCCAACACACACACATAGAGGGAAAGGAGAGAAGAAAGAGGTTATCATATTCTAGAGAAAAAAAAATAATTAAACAGGCTTGAAGGCCCTGTTCAGTAGAAGCAATCCTTAAATGAATAGCCATTAAAATAAACAACAGGTTTAGTTTTGCAGGTGTGTCTTTCGACATGAGGAGAGGACTAGGTAGGGAAATATTCAGAAAATCATTTGATTCCTTCAGATAACCCTCCATTCCACCCCAACAGTTCTCCTATATGAAAATTTTCTTGCTTTATAATTTTTTCCCAACGCTAACAGTCATGCTTATTGCACTGACCAATATCAGATGAGCTTAATGCAATTGCACTGATAAGCATTTTCCTGCTGAATTGTCCTCAGTACCGGTCAATTGCAAGCAATGATGTTCTGCACCCAGCTTCAGTTCTAGTTCTTAGGATACCAGCTACTTCAACCAGATTGGGTTTTTCTCACATAAGTCTTCTTCCATTTTTCTTCAACTGAATCACAAGAATTTCTGTTTGCTTACTTTGTGTCTAGAATTTGCCTCAAGGTGCTTAATGAAAGAGGCAGTATATACTTTGCAGTGTTGTTTGTTTCTTCATGTAAAAGATTTTGTGTTTAGATGTATTTATTTTATGTGTATGAATGTTTTGTCTGTGGCCACAAGAGGGCATAAGATCCCTTGAAAGTAGAGTTATCAATGGTTGTGAGCCACCATTGTGGCTGAGTATTAAACCCAGGTCCAAAGCAAACAACAAGTTGTCTGAGCCATCTCAAGGGTTTTAGTTCAATATCTTCTGCAATATAAGTACCCTTTCTGCGGACATAATTTTAAGACAGCCACCCTAGCTACGGCTACTTTCAAAAGCTGATCATTTGCTTCAACCTTATATCATTTGAGGCAAACCTTTTTAATGTGTTGGAACTTTTGTAGGAGTCTCTTCTATGATACAGTGACCCCACCATACTCCACCTTTTTTTTAGCTATCTATCCATAGCTTCTTAATTTTTCACTCATAGCCATTTGTAACATTGTGCCTCTGAAACTAAAATAGAGGTAATAATTTTTCTTACTGCCTCTGAGCTACTAAGTTGAACAAAACTCTGTTCTCAAAAATCTCACAATAATACCTTTTCCTGGAAACATTGCTTCTCTTACTTTGGGTTTAGAAAAAAAAAGTCCCATGACAATTGTCATGTCATTAACATGTCTCAACTCCAAGATGTATGATGTCTGGTGAATCTAACTTCTGTTTTAACACATGTTCAATCTTTCAGACCAAGAGTGATCGTAAATCCCCATGTCACCATACCTCCATGTTTATTTGCCCTGTCCCATCCCCTTGACCCTTGGGTTTGCTGCTGCTGTTCTTGATTGTCTTTTTTTTTTTTTTTTTTTTTTTTGGAGGTGGGGGATACTTAGATTTTGCTGCTGCTGGTTTTGTCTTTTTTTTTTTTCCTTTGAGACAGATTGTCATTTAGCCTACACTGGCCTCCTGCTCACTGTAGTTAGTAGACAGTGACCTTGAATTCCTGATTTTTCTGTTGATATTACTGAGTTTGTAAGAGCTTATTCTGAGCTACATCCACAGAGCCCAAATCCTAGTCATTATATTCACAAGAAAAATATATTCTGTTTCTAGACTTATGTTGTCTTCGTAAGCTGTGCATATCTCATTATAGGGTCAGAATCCAAAATACAGTAGGAGCCTGATATCTGGTAACAAAGAGCTTGTGAGAGTCTGACATCCCCTACCTTTACCACAAAGTAACTTGGCCATTTTCTTTGTTTTTAATAATTTTTGGAAATATTTTCTTGGAATTACTAGATTTCTACTTTCCATATTAGTAAATGTGCTGGTTAATCTAGATTGTAAACTTGACTAGAGCTAGAATCCTAAACACAAACACTTGGAGATACACATTAGTGTTAAGATATTTCTGAGGATAATTAACTGAGGGCTGGAGTTTCAGTAGAAATAAAACAAGTAACAAATAAGAAAGCCAGCTAAATATTAGAATTCATCTTCTCTTTATCCCACAGGTAGACCTGATGGCATCAAGCTCCTTTCACTCTTATCGACATGCCAGTCTTGCCAGAATAGACTGCATCTTCTCAAATGTTAAGCCAAAATAAACCTTTCT
The DNA here is from genome assembly GCA_028658305.1 of Pachyuromys duprasi. Classification (NCBI taxonomy): domain Eukaryota; kingdom Metazoa; phylum Chordata; class Mammalia; order Rodentia; family Muridae; genus Pachyuromys; species Pachyuromys duprasi. Next base: position 63,821,909 of record CM053761.1, read on the forward strand.
CTCTTACAACATGTTTCTTCTCAGGAAATTAGTACCAGCAATGAGAAAACAAACTAGTACATCAATTATCTGTAATGATCACTCAGAGGACCAAGAACTGAAAGCATCATCTCACATATACAAGTTTCAAATGTAAGGGGATGTCAATTATTTTCTTTTTCAGTGATTGCTACAAAGAGCTATATCTCCTACTCAGACATTTTTTTTTCTTAAATTTTCTAGTTAACGTTGCAGGCTAATCTTCAAGTCAAATGCATAACTACTGAGGTAAACTAAACATCCATCTGGAATCAAGCATGACTCAGCATTGCTTTGAATATAAAGGGCATCAGCAAACTATATTAGATAACGTCCTTTAATCATAAAAATAAAAATTAGCTCCACATTCTCCTCCATGTCCACATAGCAGTAGGGAAAACGTTGTCAAGATGCATTTTGACTGCCAGACTTCCAACTAAGCAAGGAATTACATCTTCAAAAAATTAAACCCGAAGGTCATTCTGTCCTGTGGAGTTTATGATATCGCCAGAGCATTTTAAAAATGGAAGAAAATAACTCTAAAGTCGATATTCTCTCCAAGTACACCAAGTAGTTATTTTAAAGGAGCTTAATGAGATGGAACAGCATTGGAAGAACTAAGCATGTTGGGTGAATTTGGACTGATGTGTTTTATTTTTAATTATTAATTGAATTGATCGTCTAGTTTTTCTACCGTCCACTGTTACATCCTCCATAATCAAAGAAATTTATCATGCAGAAGAAATATTTGCCACAGAAGCAGTCTGCTTTTGCCAAGAATAATAATCTTTACAAGGATTTCAACAGAGCAACTGGGAATTAAAAAGGAATAAAAGAAACATGAAAAATCAGATTTGAGAATACAGATTAACACCAAAGGCTGAAAAGCAGAGACTTCCAGTCAAGTGCTACAGGCTTATCTGTCCAAGCTGAAAATAGGCCCAATACTCTATGGTATAAAAGTGCCCAATGAAATACAAAGCTAATATTTTCAGGTGTTTTACACTGTTGCAAATAAAAGTTCATGTTGTATGAGTTGCATATATTAGGAGAGATTATCAGATTTTCTTTTAAGAGAAAAAGAGAGGGAAGGGAATGAAGACATGATACACAGGAAGGCAGGAAGGCAGGCAGCAGGCAGACAGGCAGACACAAACACACACAGAGAAAGAGAGAGTATGAGAGAGAGAGGGAGAGGAGGATTGGAATTTTTTTTGAAAGTGTATTTGACAAAATAAAAAACATAACAAAAAACAGAAACAAAAATAAAAGCAAAAACAACAACAAAAAAACAGAAACAAAACAAGATTCATTTAAACATCAGAAATTTAGAATTATCTAACCATCTGGAAGAAAAGCGAACCCTGGGCTCTTTGTTGCTGTCATACATTACAGAGCAGTAGTGTCCAAAATAAATAATAGCTGAACCAAAATTTAATATTTATGTAATTATGAATTTTTCTCATAACTTATGTTTTTTTTCTTACTGTTATAAAAAAGTAAAAGCTAATTAAGTTGTTGTATCTTATCTACCATATATAAGCTGTTATCACAAAACATATAAACATAAAGTTGGTTTATTTTACATTTTTATTCTAAGCAGTAGAAAGTCTATGTGAACTTCAGTGACTCTTAGTTGTGGTTTGTGTCTTTTAAATGTGGTAGAATACCAGGGGAAAAAAGTAACTTGGTGGGGAAAAAGGTTTGTTTTAGCTTATAATTTTTGAGGTATAATCTGTCAGGACAGGTAGGAAGAGCATGTGGGCAGGAGCCTGCTGCAGCTTGTTGATCTCATTTTATTTGAACTCAGAAGGCAGAGGGAGAAAACAAAGAGGGGGCAAGTCAAAGCCTCCCCACTGTTACCCACACTCCCCAGTAAAACTCCACCCCCGAATGCTTCTACTACTTTGCAAACAGCTCCCCTGGCTGGTGACCAAGTGATAAAATATGAGCCTCTAGGAGATATTTCTTTTCTTTTCTTCTTTATGTGTGTGTGTGTGTGTATGTGTGTTGTATTGAGCTATATAATGTTTACATTGTTGTTTAATTATATTTTACATCACCAAAATGACAATATTTGAAAGCCAAAAGTTTTGTATAAGGAAAAGGAATGTTTACAAAATCTAGAAGGCACAGAGTAACTACATAAACAAACATCATATTCTATTTTGAAGACATTACCAGATATTTGAAGAACTATATGTCTTGAATTTCATACTTACCATTCTCTTGAAGTTTATCTCCTTAAGCAACATGCTCTATATTTATCCATGGTTTTTTTAACGTAATTTATTTATTATTTTTATATTAATCACAGATTAGGTACTTTGCATCCCAGGCATGGCCCCCTCCCTCATTCCCTTCCACTCTCCCTTATTTCTCCTCCCCTCCCCCTCCCGATGGGGGAGGACTCCTCCCCTTCCATCCAATCCCAGTTCATCTTGTCTCCCCAGGACTGGCTACAATGTCCTCCCCTGGGATCTAGCCAGGCTGTTACTCATGGTTTTTATATGTGCTATGTATAGCTGTGGTTGCATCACTTTCACTGATCTGTGGTAGCTCACTATGCAAGTGAGCAATTTGTTCTTCCATTCTAGTACTAATTAATATTACTGTGTTTAAACAAAAGTTTTTTTTTTTCTATTGCAGGCAACACGATGAATATTCCTGATATCCTGGCATGAAATTTTTTAACTCTAAGAAATATTTCTGGAGCAATGGGTGTGCATATCTTTCTGATCTCAGATTTACAGGGTAATGCCCTGTTGGTCAATGGTAGCTATACTGACTCATATCTTAGTGAGTCCTTAATGTCTCATATCCTAACCAATATCCTAACCAATACATACACACATATAGACTTATACATATGTCTATGTGTATACATGTAGTGCATGTACATGATGTGTGTGAATATGCATGCCACCATATGCATAAGGAGGTCAGAGGACGATTTTGTGAAGCTGCTCGAGAAAGACTTTGAGCTCCTAATCTTACTGCCTCTACTTTTCAAGTGCTACGATTACAGGTATCACCACAACCTATTCCTGGTTTACGCAGGACTGGGGATTGAACCCTTAGCTTCAATGCTAAAGGGCGCTCTACCTACTGAGTCAGACCCACAGCCTGGGTAGCAGTTTCCTTATGAACAGTAGTATTTCATAGAGATAATAATTATCCCACCACAAGCTCTTGAAGTCTTTTACCCGTGGCTCACCCATTTCCCCAGAGCTGATTCTAAATGTCAGCACTGTCGTATAAGTTCTGTAAACATGTGGGTCTCTCTTGTAAACTTTCTCTCTCATTGGCATATTTACCTACCTGTGTGCTGATAACATGCCACCTTAACTCAGATTTCCTGCTCTGTCTCTCCAACCAAGGACCAAGTATGGTTATAACCTAGAACCCCTGCTTGCATGTAGCAAATGGTAGCTCAATACCCATGTGGGTATACTAGTAAGGGAAACAGGGACTATTTGGGACATGAACTCAATGGCTGGCTCTTCCACCTCCCCGCCCCCCGAGGGAGGAGCAGCCTTGCTAGGCCACAGAAGAGGACATTGCAGCCATTCCTGAAGAGACCTGATAAGCTAGAGTTAGAAGGAAGGGGAGGAGGTCCTCCCCTATCAGTGGACTTGGAAAGGGGCAGGGAGGAGATGAGGGAGGGAAGAGGGGGATAGGGAGGGAATGAGGGAGGGGGCTACAGCTGGGATACAAAGTATATAACCTGTGATTAATATAAAATAAAAATGTTAAAATTTAAAAAAAAAACGTGACAAAACCTTATTGCCAGTTTTCAAAGAACCTTAGAAATTTAGAAATAACATAAATCAGCAGGAAAAGTCAGTATTGTAATTTTTTCCTTTTTGTTCCAACTGATCTATAGCTTTGATTCAAATCAGTGTCAATCAAAATCCTATTCTTTCTCTTACTTTGAAAAAACAATGCTTCTAAATTTTATGTGAAAGACCAAAGAGTCGACAGAAACATTTCTAACAAACAACAGAGTAAGAGATATTTCATACTCAAACACAGCAGCTTGAATCTTTGGAAATTCAGTTCTTAATTGGTACAGAAAGTATTATGTTCCATGGAGGTATTTTCATATGCAATGTGTGTCTCAGTTACTCTGTCATCAGCTTGTGCCTTCTTCTCCAGAAGCATCAGATGTCCCCTCTCTTTTTACTCTTGTGCTCTCCTTTCTATACCCACTGGGAGACCAAAGAGTTAACAATTAGTTTTTTGGGTTATTGGATTAAAGTTTAAAGTGCAAGCCTGAACAAAGGCCCAGACAGGTGGAGACATGTCCGGCCATGGTGTTAGGATGCTAGGAGGAACCACTCTTGACTCCATTCTTTTCCTGTCCAACAGCTACCAAGAAACGGGACCAGATTGCCCTCTCCCTTAGGACAACCAAACAAGAGAAGTCAGACCCTTAAGGGTTTGGGGGACTTCCTACAGCCAATCAGTTTAAAATGAAACATTCCCTTTTGTGTTTCAGCCAATAGATGCTTGCCAGGCAGGAATCCCCCTGCTTTGGATGCACTGGGAGGGATTGGGACCTTTAAGTCACCCGCTTACCCTGAGCAGGAGGCTCTACTCTCAACCAATGTGTCAGTGAGGGGGTGAGCCCAAGTTCTAGCTTGTAATAAAAAGATCCTCATGTGTTTTGCAACAGACTGGGCTCCTGGTGGTCTTTTGGGGTCTTGCATACTGGGCACACCATTTGACACACAAATACACACAAACAGTAAAAGTTAGTCTACACATATGAGAGAAAAGCATGGTGTTTTTTGTCTTTCTGAGTTTGTCACCTAACTTACATAATAATTTTCATAACCTTTTCCTGCTAATTTCATAGTTTTAGTTTTCTTTGCAGATGAGTAAAATCCTGCTACCTTACAAACAAAAATTAAGACCTAAGCTGATTCAATTTCCTTGCTGTTGTGAATAGAGCAGAATAAAGAAGGGTATGTTAGTATATAGACACATTAAAGTATATGCTCAGAAGAAGTTATATAGATGGATCATATGGAAGATCAATCTCTAGTTTTTTTTTTTTTTGAGAAACACCTTATTTCCATAGAGATATAGTAGTTTGAGCCATAAATGCTCTATAAAACCCCATGTTTTACAGGTTTGGTTGTCAGCATGTCATGAAATTGGGAGATAACAGAACCTATAGGAAGTAGGGCTTGCTACAATGAACTTAGTCTGTTAGAAATGTCTCCTAAGGGTTGGGAATTTAGCTCAGCCATAGAGCGCTTGCCTAGCAAGCACTAAGGCCCTGGGTTCAGTCCTCAGCTCTGGAAAAGAAAAAGTGTGCCCTAGATGGTGGTAGGATAATACCTCCTCCTTGTCTTTTTGCTTTCGGGGCACCATACAGTGAGCAATGTTGTTCTGCCATCCATTTCCCAGTGCTGCACTGCTTTAGCCTCCATACAAGGGAACTGAGCAACTGCGTGCCAAATCCCCTGCAACAGAGCCAAAAGAAAGGATTCGTCTTTATAACTGACCGCCTTAGCTATATGGCTGTAGGAATTAAGAAAAACTGACTTACACATTCCTGAAATGTGGGCTAGTCATATTTCTGTTGACTAGTTGCATTTGTTTATAGACTAGGGAATTGGACAATGGTAATTGCAAATGTCTCAGATGAGATAAAAATTCCTCCTCCGAGGTGATGCCCATTTTTAATAATAAATTGAGCAATTACTTTATGAACAAGTCGTATTAAATCAGGTACCCCTCAGTTGTTCAGTAAGAAAGTAACTTGAAATGCACTAATTAATTTTTTGATAGAAGGATAACACGAGTTCATTTTTTCTCCTTCCACACTCTCTAACTACAAAGACATAAAACAACAAGGAAAAAGTTCAGCAAATGCAAAATGTTAAGCTAAAGACAGCGAACAGTTCAATCTGTTTTTGCTGGCTATTGACTTGAGCATAGAATTATAGAGAAATCAAACCTCCCAGAACATAATATGAAACAAGAGGGCGTAGACATACTCTGAAAACTAACTAATACTAATTAATGTGAGTGAGTGACAAAACTGTTCCCTGAGTAGAAAGTGCTGCAAAGTTTGCAGGAAGAGGTCTGCTTTAGCATTCAGAGAATTCTTCTTGCTTAGAGCAGTGGGTCTGGACTGAGCCTCCAAAGATGGGCACTGTTTGCACATGCTGTAGAAAATTATTAATGCAAGCTAACATTCGAGGATACCCAATGATTTAATTTTCAGAAGGTAGTTTGGATTGTAATGATATTGTTGCAACTCATTTTACTCTTTCTGTTGCAAGAACAACTTCTCCATTCGGATCATTAGAACTCAACAGACTTGACAGTTACAACTGCAGGGATGACAACTCTTCTTTGATCCTTAAACTTTATTTGAACTGTTCTTTCTTAATTCTGTACTCACCAAGAAAAATAGACACTTGTCATTGCCTGGGACTTACCTAGAAGCTTGGTGAGGGTGCGAGGAGTAATTAAAATTAGATCCCTATAGATCACCACAGTTGTGGTGAATGTTTCTTGGCCAAAGGAGTAGCACCCAATCTGAGAGTAAAAGCCAAGTGAACAGACTTCATTCTGAATGGAAAGGATTGTACCCCATGGTTCACGTTGGGCTACATACATTCAAGATTTTAAATTCACTAGGAGAAAATACAAATTATAAGCAGTATAGGATCAAGTGTTTTCTGGCAATTAATGTAAAAATCAGATTCTATAATAACAAAGAACAGAAAATCTGCTGAGTATTGTGGGAAGACATTAAAACAATAGGAAGCAAATATGAAGTTTCAATGTGCACAAGGAGTGTGGGAGGAGTGTAAAACCCAGAAGACCAGGAAGGAGCTAAGAGATAGTGCCTCCTAGACAAGACAGGGGAATGATAACATGGTTGCCTGAATGAGCCTGGCATAATGACCACAGGCAGTGACATGTCAACATTGACAGGGGGCTCTCCAAGAGGTCCAGCACCTAGATAAATACCTATATAAACTGTTGTTCAATAGCTGACAAGAAAGGGCTGAGGTCCAGGCACTAGATAAATAGACAAAGTGTTGTTCAATGGCTGACAAGAAAGGGGTAATCAGTTTTCTCCAGGGACAAGCTCCTGTAGAGGTTGTCCATCCCAAATGTTCAGCCTGAAGACAGCCATGATAAATGAACTCAGTAGGTTTTGTGTGTGTGTGTGTGTGTGTGTGTGTGTGTTTGTGTAAGAGAGGGAGGGGGAAGAAGAGAGAGAGGGAGAGGAAAGACTATTAAAGTAGAAGGCATGAATTTGGGAGAGAGTATGGGGCATGAGAGGAGTTGGAGATAGGGCATGAATGTATGCTGCTGTGTTAATTCTATTGCAGTAATAGAATATTTGAGATAGTAAACTTTTTTAAATTAAATTTTTATTTTTTATATTAATTACAGTTTATTAACTTTGTATCCAAGCTGTAGCTCTCTCCTTTATTCCCTCTCTCTTTCAATCCCATTCTCTCTCCCTCATCTGTTCCCATTCCCCTCTCCAAGACCACTGATAGGAGAGGTCCTCCTCCCCTTCCATATGACCGTAGCTTATCAGATCTCATCAGGCCTGGCTTCAGTGTTCTCCTCTGTGGCCTAGCAAGGCTGCTCCCCCTTTACAGGGAGGTGATCAAATAGCCAGTCACTGAGATCACATAAAAGACAGTCCCTCTTCCCCTTACTAGGGTACCCACTTGGAAACTGAGCTGCTATGGGCTATATCTGAGCAGGGGTTCTAGGTTATATTCATTAATGTCCTTGGTTGGAGTGTTAGTTAGTCTAACAAAAGACTCTTGTGCCCATACTTTTTTTTGGTTCTGTTGCTCTCTTTGTGGACCTCCTGTCCTTTCCAGGTCCCACTATCTCCCACTTCTTTCATATGGTTCTCTGCACTCTGCCCAAAATTTGGTTAAGAGTCTCAGAATCTGCTTTGATACACTTCTGGGTAGAGTCTTTCAGAAGCCCTCTGTGGTAGGCTCCTGTCCTGTTTCCTCTTTTCTCCTTCTTCCAATGTCCATCCCATTTCAATTTCTGAGTGAGGATTGACCATCTTACCCAGGGACCTCCTTCTTGCTTAGAGAAAAAGTTAACTGCAGCTCACAGGTTTCGTAGTTCTAGCCCAAGATTTATTTGAATCATTATTTTCTGTATGTTGTGAAGAGCCATTTTAGCTACAGTTTTGAAGAGGAGCAACGGGTCTCATCTCAAAGCGGGTATACAAAATGTGAGAAGGAGATGGGCATTCCATAATCCCATTCCAGGGCACACTGCCAATGACTTAGAGAACTTCCAGTGGGCTGCATGTTCAAAAGTTTACTCCCGTCCCTAGCAACTCTTTCTTGGAGACAAGGTCTCCAACGTATATGTCTTTATGGGGAGATTTAACTGTAAAATTGAACAATTTCCTAATTAAATACTCTTGTCTGATTAAACTACTCTGTTCCGACATTGATTTTGGAAAATGTAAAACTATTAATTGTAGAACTGTAACGATGCACTAGCAGAATTGGGCAGGAAGGAGGTAGTGAATTGAACAGCAGTCTAGGGTATTAAGTCTATTCCATGTGAAAATGTCACAAAGGATACATCTTGTTACACATCTGTAAAAACCCCATAAATCTCTATAGTGCAGAGGATGAAGTGTACCATATATGTTGGGTGATTATTAGTAATTATGGATACATATATATTTACTGATTTTAACAAAACTCTGGCACCAATATACCACCTATCCCCAAGGGAGGAAACTGTAGAGACTGAAAGACCAGGTGATACTGAGGGTTTCTCAGGATTCCATAAACAATTGTCTCCGGTATCAACCAGTGGTTGATTGGCTTCAGGACCTCTTCTTTGTTGCCAAATCCACTTATGCTTGCTTCCTTTGCACAAAATAATGCAGAATTTGTGTTTAACCTATACACACAACTCTGTATACTTTAAATTATTTCATGCTTCCTCATATCTCCGAATCCACTGTAAATGCTATATTAATAGTTCCTGTGCATTAGTTAGTGGATGTCAGAATGAAACACAGTACATGTTCAGAACAGAGCAATTTTGCTTCCAAGTATTTATTTATCATGGTTGGTTGAGTTTATGGATACAAATCACACACACTTTGAAGGCTGGCTGTACCATCTGTTCAATTATTCCATATATGTAAAATTCTACCAGAAACAAAGTCTAGTAATTACATCAAAAATAAGAAAGAGTAAAAATATTGTATTCAGTTAGGGACTGAACAAGAGATGTATCAATGGGTTTAAAGGCGATCAGTACACAACAGTTTGCTTGTTTACTGCTAATGTTACTGTTGTGATAGTAAATTGACTCTTATCATAAACGGCCTTGTACATTGCAAAATAAATCTCCTTGCTTTTATGTATGCTAAAATTGGTTCTTAGCATGTAAATGGGCTCCCTTTCTTCTCATATAGAGCCTATAATATTCTAATGACACCATAAATCAAATTATGTGTTATTAGGAAATATTGGAATTGCAGAGGTTTGTCAACCTTTAAGACTTCCTACTGGAGAAATATGAAATGAAGGCAATAAATTTAGCTACTGCTGAAGACAGACAGTCATTTTTTCCACTCTCTTAATCGCAAGGGGACTGAGCCTAAATGATTCTTATAAAATGCGTCTCCTTACAAAGTGCGGGACAGAGATCTCATGTCTCATACTATGACAATTTGGTTCTATGAGCACAGTGGACAGCTCAGATGCCATGTTTGTTGATGCTCTGCTCACTTTTTTTATTTTTTATTTTTAAGAGATGAAGTGGTGAAAAAAATATAAGAAAACTTCAGGAAAACATATATGCATATGCCTTCACCTTATTATTGAGGATCACCTTAACAGGCTCATTTGACTCTATATTACTGTTTAATAATTTACTCATTTTACAACCTTCATTGTTAACCCCTCCCTCTTCTCCTCTGAGTCCCACCCTTCCTCACTCTTCCCTCTATTGCCCTCCCCTAGTCCTCAGAACTGGGGAACACTTCTCCCTTACCACCTTATCTTAGCCTCTCTAGTACCATTAGGACTACCTGCATCCTCTTCTTCTGTGGCCTGGCTAGGCTGCCTCACCAGAAGGAAGTGATCAAAAAGCAGGCATAAGAGTTCATGTGTAATCTTAATTACCTTTCCCAAATAGTGCTTTTACCTACCCTCTTAATAGTTTACCATGGTTACTCAGACTGTTTAAGTACCATGGGGGAAAAACAACCTTGTATTTTGTTGTTTTTCTTTTCAAATCATACTTTCACCTTTGAGAGAATAAAAATGAAAAGAAGCACAGTCAAAAACCTCACATATTAGCTTAATAATTACATTACACACATGTGTCTTATAAGTTTCCTCTGTCAATTTTAATGGCTGTATTCTTTAGTCATAAAAACCTCCCTTATATCATATCTAATATTAGTTGAAAAGTCATGGTAGATTTTGACTTTATTTTTAAATTAATTTTTATTTATCTATCTATTTATCTATTTATTACAGTTTACTCACTTTGTGTCCTAGCTGTAGACACTTGCCACATTCCCTCCCAATCCCACCCTCTCTCTTCTCCCATACCCTCTCCCAATTCAGTGACAGGGGAAATCCCCCTCCCCTTCTATCTGACCCTAGTCTATCAGGTATCATCAGGACTGGCTGCATTGTCCTCCTCTGTGGCCTGGTGATGCTGTTCCCCTCCCCCCTCATTGCAGGAGGGTGGTGATCAAAGATCCAGTCACTTAGTTCATGGCAGAGACAGCCCTGTTCTTCTTACTAGGGTAGCCACTTGGACACTGAGCTGCCATGGGCTGCATCTGTGCAGGGGTTCTAGGTTATCTCCATGCATGGTCCTTGGTTGGAGTATCAGTCTCAGAAAAGACCCCATAATTTTTGGTTCTGTTGCTCTCCTTGTGAAGCTCCTGTCCTCTCCAGGTCTTTCTTCTCCCCCTCCTTTCATAAGATTTCCTGTACTCTTTTCTACATCCTACCATTTGCTGGCACACTTCATGATTTCCTTGTTTTTAATTGCTGAGTAGTATTCCATTGTGTAAAAGTACCACACTTTCTGTATCTAATCCTCAGTTGAGAGGCATCTGGGTTGTTTCCAGGTTCTGACTATTACGAAAACATTACCCTGAGAGAAGTATCCCAGAAGCAGAAAAGAGACACATGGTATATAGTCACTTATAAGTGGATATTAGACATATAATATGGGATAAACATACTAAAATCTGTACACTTAAAGAAGCTGAGCAAGAAGGAGGGGCCTGGATAGGAGGATCAATCCTCACTCAGAAAGACAAAAGGGATAGACATTCAAGGAAGGAGAAAATAGGAAGCAGGTTGGGGGCCTTCCACAGACGGCATCTGAAAGACTCTACTATCAAAGCAGATGCTGAAAATCATAACCAAACTTTGGGCAGAGTGCAGGGAATCTTAGGAAAGAAGAGGGAGACAGTAAGATCTGGAGAAGACGGGAGCTCCACAAAGATAGCAACAGGATCAAAATATCTGGGCACAGGGGTTTATTGTGAGACTGATACTCTAACCAAGGACTCTTCATGGATATTACCTAGAACCCCAGCTTGGTGGTAGTCCATAACAGCTCAGTATCCAAGCAGGTACCCTAGTAAGAGGAACAGAGACTGTCTCTGATGTGAACTCATTGGCTGGCTCTTTGATCACCTCCCCCTGAGGAGAAGCAGCCTTGTCAGGCCACAGAGGAGGACAATGCAACCAGACCTGATAAACTAGAGACAGATGGAAGGGGAGAGGACCTCCCCTATCAGTGGACTTGGAGAGGGGCACAGGAGGAGATGAGAGAGGGAGGGTGGGGTGGGGAGGGAATGAGGAGGGAGTTAGAGTTGAGATACAAAATGAATGAACTGTAATAATATATAAAAACATGAAATTAAAATATATAAAAAGGAAAAAATCTTCAAAAAGCAGGATGTTTGAATAGGAAAAAGCAGATCGACAAAAACCTTAGGAAAAGACACACCATGAAAAATGTATACCATCAAAAGGCTATTTTTAGGTATGGGCACTCTGCCCAAAGTTTGGCTGTGAGTCTCAGCATCTGCTTCAATACCCTGCTGGGTAGAGACTTTTGGGGGTGCTCTGTGGTAGGCTCCTGTCCTGTAGAATTTGACTTTAACAAAGACTACACTGTCAAAGGTCCTGGGAGCAGTAATGTAACAATTGGTCATGAGACTGATTGCATCTTTTTAGTTTAAAGCCAATAACCAACAATCTTTCAAAGAAGATAAAACATATATGGATCTGTTATCAATCGAAGAGTCTTAAATCAAGTTGCACAAATATAGACAATTGAAAGGAAAGAAAATATTTATCACAATATCCTACATACCACTCTTGGAGATTACTGATAGAACTGAATATTGATTACCACTGCAATTTTTCTGTTTTCTTATATGAAGTTAATATATGTATAATTGCTTCATTGCCCCGTTCTTTCTCTCTTTCCATTAAAAATATAGTAAACTCTGTTACTCGGGGGTTTTCTTTAAAAACAAGTAAATCCAGGATTGATTTTATAGATCTTTAGTTTCATCATGCCTGGATGAGGGAAGACAATTGTGATCCTAATGTTAGCATGGGCAACATTCTATTATCTGCTTGGAGAAAAAAAAAATTAAACAAAGCACTGGGCCTCTAAGCATATGGCAACATATGCCTGAAAATACAAGCCAGCACTTGGGAAGTAGAGGAAGGAGCATCAGCAGTTAAAGCCATCCTCACTAACATAGCAAGTTTTTACCAGCTTTAGCTGTCCAAGACCATCTTAAGGTAGAAAGAAGCAGAAACAGCGAGAAAGATTAAAGAATAAAAATAAGAAAGTAGAAAAAGGTTTACACCTTCTCCATCTTCATAAACCATCAGCAACTTTGGATTTTGTTATTAAAGATTAAAAAATATAGCTTGTATTGTGATTTCATACATAAAAGAGGGCAAATCTTGTCTTTAATTTTTTTGTAATATTCTTGAGTCATTTGTGATGTTTTCAAACCCTCAATGTTCTTTATCTTAGCTATACAAAGAGAATAGTAGCTTCCAGATGAATAGCATTCCTCTTTACTTATGGTTTGATTAATTTCTCCATTCGATACTACAGTGAACACTGGCTTATACTGGTGCATTGCTATGATCTTACATCAAATGAATGTTTTCTTATGAAATGAGTTCTACAATTAAAATGTTAACTCTGCAAAAGCAAGGCTATTGAACATTTTATTCATCATTTTATTTAAAGATACTTAGAATAAGTCCTGGCATATAGTGTTGCAATAGATATTTGTTCAGTTAATGAATGAATGAATGAATGAATGATTAAATATACTTTTGACAAGTTTAGCTTCATATTTTCACATTAAGTGGTGTTTTTCTGTAGACATTTCATAGAGCACCCTGACTATTTCTCATAGTTTTTTTTCTAAATTAGTTTTAAAAATCCAGTAGCATGTTTCTGTAATTACATGTCATGTACAACTTAACATTAAAATTGATGGAAATAATTAAACACATCTTTGCATATACAGATTTTCCCCAAAACATCAATTTGCATCCATTTAGAGTTTTATTCTTGATGGAAGGAAGAAACCAGATTATTTGAAGTTTCTATGGGCAATAATGGCAGCTATTCAACCTCTACCATGATGCTCTAGCACAGGCTTTTCATTTTGCTCATGATCTATGTTCCATTTTACAAGTTGCTACCGTGACAATCATGGAATAACCTTTATGCTGGCAGTGTGTAGATATAATACAACCATATACATACTAAAGCAACAAAAAGTAATAATTATTTTGTCATATGTCCTCTAGGCTTACAGTTCAAATACCTCTTTCCGCGGTGTACATTAAAGAGTGTTTCCATTGAGCTGTGGTAATGTTTCAGGCAATAAAGTACTTGCAAGAGTAAAGACCTGAGTTTAGGTTCTAAGGTCCCACTAAAAGGAGGAGTATAAAACCCCAGCACCTATGCAGGAGCTCTATGTAACACCTGTAATCCTAGGGTTTAGGTGCAGTTTCTGGCATCCTCAGGAAAGGAGAGCCTGCCTCAGTAAATCAAGTTGAAAGCAATTGGAAAAGTCTTAAATTCAAACTTTGGCTTTCACATGCATGTACAAACTTGTACATTTATGTCTGCAGATATGTGTACACACACAAAAACAGTATGTATGTAGATTGTACACTATCGAAGTTTTGGAGCTCCAAGTATGACGAAAAGGGCCTGGTATTCTCCTAGCATGCATATATTTTTAGGCAGTTTCTTCCTTCCTATGCTTTCTTGTCTTATTTTTACTAATAGCACTTACTTTAGAAATTTGGAATTATACAGTCTTTCCATGGCTATTTGAAAAAAAAAACTTTTACCACATTCTTGCTATTTTTTTGATATTCAAATATATTTAATGCAGTATTGAGTTTCAGTATGTCATTTTCCAGTTAAAATTGCTTTGTTGACTCTCCTTTCCTTCCCATTTATACTTTACACAAATTAAAATCCTTAGTACTGTCATGACATGTGTGTGCCCAAGTGAGCATGTGTACATGAGCATATGTTTGCGAGTATACAAATGTGTATGTGCACACAGCTGTGGTGTGTGTGTGTGCCTGTACGCACAACTGAGTGTGTGCTTCTGTGTGCATGTTTGTGTGCATATGTGTGTTTGTCCATGTTTGTGTGTTGTGTTCTTACCTTTTCTTTCTTGGTACTGCTTTGCACACATTTCTTGCTCTCCTTTACATTTTTTTTTTCATTTCTGAAACACCTGTGTTTAGAAACATAGTCATGAATATTTGATGTCTCTGTCTCAGTTTCTGGGTAAAATGAAAGTACGGACAAGCATAAAACAGCAAATTCAGATGACATATTTACATAAATCTATAATTTTTCCCATCATTTCTAACAGCTTACTCTATTATTTGCTTTTATTGAAAATAGATTGTTTAGGCTGGGTGCGGTGGTGCATACGTGTTATCCCAGAACTCTGGGAGGCAGAGGCAGGCTGATCACAGGGATCTCTGTGAGTTTGAAGCCGGCTTGATCTACAAAGTGAGTCCAGGACAGCCAAGAAACATAGAGAAACCCTCTCTCTCAAAAAAAAGTTAGAAAAAAAGATTTTTTTCTTAAATAATGTGTTCTTATTATAGACTTCACTTTTCTCTATTCCTCCCAATTTCTACTTTCCTTCCCTATCATTTTCTGTCTCTTTTTGGAAAGAAAAACATAAACAATAACAAAAACACACTTCTATGGAATAATAATACAATAAATAAATTAAATTTAAATTTAAAAAGATCAACTAAAACAAACACAGAATAGAGTGAGATAAACAAAAAGAAGGAGAAGAGCCCAAGAAAAGGCATAAGAAATATTTACATACTCACGAATTCCATAAAAACACAAAACTGGAAAGATTGGAGGTTGGTCAGATGCTGATTACTGACCCTCAAGATCTGGATACACCTATTCCTTGTTTTGTAAAACTGCCTAAGATATAAATGGTTGGCTGATTAAACAGCCTATACCTGGGCAGGGCAGAATGGGATAGACGTGGCTAAGGTTCCAGGGCTTGGAGAGGACAGATAAATCACCTGAATCATCTAAAGGGAAGAGATGAGGCAGGAGGATACCAGGATGGGTTAGTGTGAAGAAGAAAAAAACCAACAACACGTGGGCCAAGAGAAAGGACTACAATGATGGCATGGAAAGTCCCAGATGAAGAATAAAAACAAGTATTTATAAGATTATTGATGAAAGACAGTTGAGATGGGGATGATTAAGGAGGATGGCTTTGGATGGGGGTGGATAGGTGAATAATGGGGTAAAATATCTGCCTGGCCCAAGGTAAATAAGGCAATTATAAAATCTAACAGGTGTCTGTGTATTTTTGTTTGTGATAGCAGGCTAAGTAATACCACTGCAATAATCTTAGGGCTAATAATAAACATTGTATAGCCAACATTTATTTTTTATTTACAACAACAGAAAAAAATATCATATATATTATATTATATATCATATCTGTGTATGCATATATATATGCAAAGAAACCGTAATGGAATAAAGAGAGAGAAATAATAATAAACAGCCTCTAGTCAAAGAATTTCCAAGATTCTCTTGAGTTCTTTTTTCTGTTGGCCATCTACTACTGTCTCTGCTTGTTTTGTTTTTAACACAGTCCAGTCTATTTCTCTGATCTACTATAATAATGGTCAAAACTGCTGCAGCTTGCTGTTTTTTATACTATTCTTTGACTGTTATTGACTTAAATCTAATACTTGTGCATGTTTCAGGATATGGTTAAACATTACTAAAGTTTAAAAATAGACAATATGATGTTACATTTCAGAAAAGAAAGACAGGTTTAGAGTAAAACATGGTCAACATGCCTATAGTCAAGAAGATGGTAATAGTTTGATATACGTCAGTAAAGAGGAAATAGTCCCATTTGAAGCACATTTTGAAAGCAGAATTAGTCAAGTGTTTTGTATGACAGGTCCTTTCATTTTGCCATTTTCATGGTTAAAAAAATTAATTTTCTATCTGCTAGCTAAGAATAGGGAAGCAGAGCAATTCCTTAGGCTTTTGATATGGGTTAATGAAGACACCCTCATGGAAAATATTCTGAAGCCAAATTATACACAAAGTATGAAGCCTGGCCTCTTTATCACATGGGATGCAAGTCTCACTACTGAGGCTATATATACAAGGTGATTCTGCATTTTCAGGAAAGACTCTACAATCCCTGCCTGTCTAGATTCTTTATAAAGCAAACACATATAGTCTCTGGACGGCACTCAGTGCACACAGGTTGGCAACTTTTACAGATGTCTGGAAACAGCAACTGCTCAGTAAGTTTTCCTTTGGGACCATCTAAAGTAACAAGCTTTCTGATTGGGAGAAGAATTATCATTGCTATGTAAGTCATTCATTGTCCAGGAATTTCTGGGTGAGTTTTCAAGGCCATTTTCAGTAACTCTGCTTCCTACATCAGTATCAAACCTTGACAGAGATGAATTGTAGTGTTGAGTTTGAAAATAGCAAGAAATTCTGTTGGTTCTCCTCTTGCCTGAAGATTGCCACCCAGCAGTCCATGAAGTCAGGAGGGGCACAGATGAGAAGTGTGCATTGAATGGTGGGTGAGCACCTTACAGGGATCACACACCTTGGGAACCAGCTGGTGGCTAATTCAACTTTAATTCCAGAAAACAAAGGTTATACGTCCCTTGGGGAGTGAGTAGGAGGCTCCAAAAATTGGTGTACTAATTATTTGGAACTAGGCACTTTTAGGATACTTATTTTGCATTATTCAGTAAGATCCTATCATATGAATGGAAACATAGTACCTAATTATCATGTAGGCCTGAGGAGGGAAGAACTAGCAGGGAGCTGTGTCAGAGGCCATATATCAAATCTGGTGAGGAGAATCTGTGTCTTAAGACACTCTTCTGATGAAGTCAGGCAGAGAGCAGGAGGCCATGCTGAGGGGAGGGAATCCTGCGTGATATCAGAATGTCTATCTGGAACTAGTTGAAAAGTATAATCTCAACCAGCAAGGGGCCTCCAACTAAACCTCCATTTTCCTGATCAAGAACATAAAATTATCTACAAATACATGCCTTATCTCCTTCAATCAATATTCTCTGTCACATTCTCAGTTAGATAATGTGTGAAACCCTAGTACTCCAAATACATTCTTGATGTTTTAAAGGTTTTCAAATTTTTCTACATATGCAGAAATAAATATAATAGGATATTATGATGATTAATATTGGTTGTCAAGTTGACAAGACATAGAAACACATAGAAGGAAAAAACCTTTTCACGTGACTGTGAATTTCTAGATTACTTCAACTTACGTAACAAGGCTTTCAGTGTTGGTGGTGACAGTCCCATGGTGTGGCCTTCCAAACCGAATTGAGAGGATCAAGTAAGAGGAATGCCAGTGTTATTCATTTTGTTTCTTGTGATAGCCTCAGCTTCCCCCTGCTCCATCCTTCAAAGTTTCAAACTGTGCACCAAAATAAACTACTTCTTTTTAAGTTGTTTTTGTCAGGTTTTGATCACAGTAATTAAAACATTATAAATATTCATAGCTCACCCCATTTGTTTTCTCCCCAGCTTTAACAATTTTCACCATGGGCAATGTCATTCATCTACCAGATGACTGTCAAACTTTGTTTTATGTTTCAGCAAAACCAGTATTGCTCAATATTGTCAGAAATATGAGTCTCTTCCCATCCTGGATCTCATTTATGAATTCTGGGGTAGATGCTGCATATCTATTTGTGTTTGTATCTTAGCAAGTCACTTTGGTAATTCTAATGTAAAAGGATGTCTTGCATCTATTGATACAGGCTCACATTGATACCCTTGCCCTTATATAAGTTGATAACATATATAATATACATATATATTATATAAATTATGTAATTATTTTTATACTTATATGTATACTTATTATATATCATGTGTACATGCTACACATGTTTTTATTTCTGGGGTAAACATTTCACCATGAAACCAAATACCAGAAATAATATATTATCAATATCTGTAAAATCTACCTACTGTTTATATTATTTAACACTACTTAAATTTGTTTGTTTGATTCAGAATGCCAGTGAGGTCTGTGAATAAACACTAGTTGTATGTCACAAATTTTTAGTAAACGGTGTCTCCATTTCCTTTTAATTTCTTTTTTTTACATTTCTTTTTTTATTAATTACACTTTATTCTCTTTGTATCCTCCCATAAATCCCTCTCTCCTCCCCGCCCAATCCCACCTTCCTTTCCCCCTTTCTTTTTAAAAGTATATTTACTTTATTTTTAATTATATGTATACATGTATATACATATGCATGTATGTGTGTGTGTGTGATTGTAGTATGGTTGCCTACATAGACTGGAAGAGGGTCTGATTTCCTGAAGCTGAAAATGCAAGCTGTTGTGAGCTCCCTGATGTGAGTATTTTTTAATGTAATTTATTTATATTTATGTTAATCACAGTTTAGGTACTTTGTATCCCAGGCATAGCCCCCTCCCACTCTCCCCATCCCTCCCTCATCTCCTCCCTGACCCTCTCCAAGTCCACTGATGGGGGAGGACTTCTTCCCCTTCCATCCGCCCCTAGTTTATCTTGTCTCTTCAGGGCTGGCTGCAATGTCCTTTTCTGGGATCTAGCTAGGTTTTTACTCCAGGGCGTATGTGGGGGAGGGTAAAAAAGCCAGCCATTGGGTTCATGACAGAAATAGTCCCTGTTCCCCTTACTAGGATACCCCAGTTGGATACTGACCTACCATGGGCTATATCCAAGCAGGGATTCTAGGTTATATCCATACATGGTCCTTGGTTGGAGAAACCGTCTCGTAAAAGACCCCTGTGCCCTGATCTATTTGGTCTTTGTGGAGCTCTTGTTCTCCCCAAATCTTACTAACTCCCCCTCTTTTCATTATTATTCCCAGCCCTCTGCAGAAGACTTGGTTGTGAGTCAAGATACAGATTTTTCTTCACTGAAAGAGAATTAGGCATTCTTAATCACTGAGCCATCTCTCCAGCTATATGCTGATTACTCTATCCTTCTGGATCACCTTTTGCCCTAATACTGTCACCATCTCTCTGTTTCTATCTTTACACATATTCCCATTGTCATCATTTATTATATTTTACAATCTATCAACATAGATTGAAATTAATCATCTGTCTTGTAGTGCTCTGAGGGCAAAACCATTGCTTACTGCAATGAATGGTTCTATTTTCACATGGATGTGGAATGCCTTGATTTAATCCTTGTGACTCTGGAATATTTTTCATGAGATCTAGTTACTTCTACTTATTTTTTTTTCCTGATAATTGAGTGGTGTAGAATATTTTTTAAATTCTTTATTAATTACACTTTATTCACTTTGTATCCCCCTTGTACTTCCCTCCCTCCTCCTCTCCTGATCTTTCCCTTCCTCCCCCTTCTGCAAGCATGCCCCTCCACTGATAGGGGAGGCCTTCTTTTCCTTCCTTCTGATCCTAGTCTATAAGGTCTCATCCAGATTGGCTGTATTGTCTTCTCTGTGGCCTGGTAAGGCTGCTCCCTCCTCAGGGAGAGGTACTTAAAGAGCAGGCCAATCAGTTCATGTCAGAGACAGTCCCTGTTCCTATTACTATGGAACAGACTTGTACACTGAACTGCCATGGGCTGCATCTGTCTTCTTTACAGAGCAGCTTGAAGGGAGAAGAACGGATTAAAGGAAGACTGGTTTTGGAGAGCAGCATACACATTGTAAGGACAAGGGGAACTGGAAAAGTCACGGGCTAGTCAAGAAATCATTACATTGATAAGGATCTTATGCTTAGCTCCTGGTTTGAGTAAATGGAAGAAAGGGAAAAAAGAAAGATTTAATTGAGGGGATTGTTAAGAAAAGTAGCCTTTGCAACTGACTATTCATGAAAAAGGAGGGGAACTCAGGGTTTAATCCTGGTTGCTTGAGATTGTGGCGCCATTCATAGAATTGTTTTGATTAATGTTGGAAGCAGTAAACATGTGTGAATTGTAGTGTTGCTCTTCATTTACAGAAAGTGTGTTTGTGAAAGCAAACCCAGTGAGATGCAGAAAGCTGCTAAGGGTTCAGAAATACCCTGGCATATTTTTTCTCTTTTGATGCTTCAATAATAGGACTTCCTGCCTCTGTTACATTTGCTTCATCTTCATGCCATGCCTAGCAATTAAAAATTAAGCTCTTTGTGTTTGTTGTTATTCTGGGAGCAGCAGTTGTTCTTTCAGTATGTATTTTGTTTTAGTTTGCTATTTTAATTATGTGGACCACTCATTACACATTCTGTACCCTTTTTCAAGGAGTCCTCATTTTAGGTATAAGGACTCTCATTTCTGCACTTTCCCTTACATATACACTAATACATTTGCCTTATAAATAATATTGATAAAATTCCATGTGCTCTTGGAATAAAATGCTTTCTCTCTCTTCTCAAACTCAAACATGTTTATGTCAAGTGTCCTCCAAATTTTCCTGTGATGGATCACAATGGCCCCAGCTCTATACCAGGGAGAGAAAAGAAAAGTGATTAAGAGTATTGAAAACACTGCATCCTCAAGAACTGCTAGAAGTTGGGCTGTTTACAATAAAAATAACAATTGTTTATCATCTGTATTGAAATACCTGAAGCGGGAACCTGGAACTGCTAGCCCACCCACACATAGACTCGCTGGTCTGTTTGACACTCTCACTCAGGAACTTCAGCATGGCTTCCGCACAGGTTCCTGCAGGAAGCTGTAAGCATCCAATCTGGTAATATTGCCTTGGTTGCTCTGTCAGCGGGGCCGCTCCAGCCTCTCTGCTTGATGCTCTACATGCTTAGCTGGATACTTTACTGCTTTTCTACTGTCTCTATTACTACTTGCTGTTTGTTCTTTTATTTTATCTTGCTATGTTCTTATTAAATTCCTGATTTAAAGCAACAAGCATGGCTATCGTGCCCCATTCTTATACAAAACACCATTAAGAGTCATTTTTTTTCCCTTCTGAATTGGCATCCTTATAGAGAAATAGAGAAATTATTCTGAGTCATTTTATTCTGCATCAAAAAAATCAGTATACATGTTGTAATGATACAAACATAAATGTATATATCACTTGATTTAAATAAAAATGTAATTGTACATGTTGTGACAACTGGAATAAATAAGAATATATTATTTGATACAAAACAGATTTTTAAATAAAATTAAGTAAAGCTTGTGGCCCATGTCTATGTGTGTTATGGGAGCTACATATGTTTCCTGGTATAATAAGCCTAGAATAAAGAAAGTAGAGCTAGATTCCATTATTTTTCCTTAATTCCATTCCAGAAGTGTTAGAGTTTACTAATTCAAAAGAAGGCAACAGGGGGGGGGGGAGTTGTGGGCTATATTCCCAGACTGGGTTCCATGCCAGAATGAGGCTTCCTCTGGCTCCACACTAGAGCAATTAAGCTCTCAAAACAAACAAACAAACAAACAAACAAAACAGTAACAATAAAAAACCAATGAACAAAGGTGTACTTTAATATGTCCCTCATCAGAAATGCAGATAATTTAAATGGGAAATCTAAGATGTGATCATAAAGGAAACCTGAAAATACCTATAAACAGATTAGGGGAAGATATTTAACTTAGATTTGTAAATAACATGCTATAATGTCTAATAATCCCTTATTGAATCAAAGCAGTAATCTCATTAAACTCAAGTAAGACTTTCTATATAATTCTATAAACTTTGCCCAGAAAAAAATAGCATAAGGACTTTTTAAAACACACACACACACACACACACACACACACACACACAAATGCATTCCTAGTTGTGATCTAGCTGTTTGGAAAGAATAAAGGAGTCTCCCCATCATCCCTGCCCCTCACTTTCTTTTGTTTGATCTCCCTCTTCCTAATGGTCCTTGAGACAACCAAAGAGAAGAATACACTGTCTTTTTTGACAGAGGTGGAAAATTCAAGTGTCAAGACCTCACTTATTCATCCTTCAACATGATTAAACCATCAAATTCAATAATTCATACTGATTAATGATGTTTAACATTTGTGTAAAATTAATCATACAATTTTAACCTTCCCTGGCAATGTTTCCACTGAGCTCATTTTCTTTGCTTTTTATGTAAAATAACCCAGGAAATAAAAGACTTTTATTATGTTAAGGAGATGCTTTATTAATGTTCTCGCGCATACGAGAGTCAAGGAGTCCTCATTTTATGTGTAAGGACTCTCATTTCTGCACTTTCCCCTACATATACACTAATACATTTGCCTTATAAATAATATTGGTAAAATTCCATGTGCTTTTGGAATGAAATGCTTTATCTCTCATCTCAAACTCAAACATGTTTATGTCAAGTGTCCTACACACACAGAGAGAGAGAGAGAGAGAGAAAGAGAGAAACACACACAGAATTGCTATGGCAATTTAACCCAGGTGAAGCCAGAGAGGCCACTGTTGTTTTAAAGACACCTCAAAGTAAATATGAATGAAGTCTTGTTCATGTTTATTTATCCTCATATAAATAAAATTATTGTATAGAATTGGAAATATCAGAAATACTTATTTATAATATACAAACCACTCACAGTAATGTAAATGCTGTTATTTTCTCTGAAGAGGGCGAGGGGATTAGAGTCTTACCCAACTTTAGGAATACATGGCTTGAGCCCAGTGAGTTTCTACCTAACTATCCCTAGGCCTAGTCCTTGAAGCTTCCAGCCTCTCCACAGTCTGATCTAGACCTAGTATGTTTTCAGCCTCTGAGACTTACTGCTGAATAAACTCACACTTTCTACGTCGTTCAACTGAGCTATTGTGGCTTTAAACTCTGAAGCTGGCTGACTCAAACTAGATTGTAATTGCTCTGCTTAGTAAAACTGCTTTTAAACTCCACAGACCGTGCTGCATGGACTCAGTAGTACTCAAATAAACTGTACTCCTGAACTCTGCTGGACTGTCTCCACTAACTCCTGCTCTTTCTCTCTCTCTCTCTCTCTCTCTCTCTCTCTCTCTTTCTCTCTCTGCAGTCTTTTCAGTAGTTTATCTTTTCTGTTTCCTCTTATGAGAGCTGGGATTATCCTATCTCTGACTCATTCTGTCAAGCCGTTTTCTGAGTGGTAACTTTTCTCTGCCCCTCAACTTGATGTTACTTTTTGGAGGATTAAAGTTGTGTACTAAATTATCGTCAGAGGGATTAAAGCTGTACGGTAAGTGTGTGTTTGTTTTCCAGTGGAATTACACAAACCTAAGTCTTTGGATGTGATCTCTTGACAGAGCAGGCATGTTCTTGGATTAAAATTCCTTTACGTGGTTAATCATTTCTTTAGCTCAGAGTGTTATTTTAAATATTAACTTACAGTAGAAGGATGACATGTGCAAATATTAATTATAAGACACAATTATGACAGGAGATCCAAGATGGCTGCCACGAGAGAACACTGTGTGTGAGGACTAGGAGAGCAGAAACAACGCAGCGACCAGGAGACTGAACTCTGGGACCTAAAACGCCAGCATTGTGAGTGCCAGGTGAGCGGAACTCCTACTGTGAGAAAATCAAGTGGGAAAACCCTAGGGACACCCAGTTATTACCTGGAGAAATTTCCCTGTGACCAGCAGCGCACAGCTCTGATCTGGACGAGCGGCTGCGCTGGGCGCCCGCACCCTCCATTATAGACTGGATTGCACAATCTCCCGGGCAGTCTCAGGAGGAGCCTAGTGCCGTTTTCACTGAACTGCGCCCTACGAGCACACACTGCACCCGGGTTCTGCTTCGACCCACGGGTATGCTGCGGGTTCGGTCCGATCATCGGAACCACAGTAGACTGAGTGGATTGGGGGACCATTTTGACCAGTCCGCACATTGCCGGGGCGCAAGCCGAACGCCCCGCCAGCAAAATCTCAGTCAGTGTGTGAGTC
>CM053761.1:63846935-63867801 GCA_028658305.1 Pachyuromys duprasi
GGAACAGGGACTATTTCTGTCATGAACTCAATGGCTGGCTCTTCGACCCTCCCCCCACCCCCGTGAGGAACAGCCTAGCTAGACCCCAGAAGAGGACATTGCAGCCAGCCCTGAAGAGATATGATAAGGGTCAGATGGAAGGGGGGAGGTCTTCCCCGATCAGTGGAGGACTTGGAGGGGGGGCAAGGAGGAGGTGAGGGAGGGATGGGGAGAGTAGGAGGGAATGAGGGAGGGGGAAGAAAACAAAAAAAAATCTGTACATTCTAATGGGATTATATAATAGGAGAAATCTTTAAAAGGTAGTTTAATTCATAAAAGCTCCTTCTTTGTAAGTAGGAATTGATCTCTAACAAAAGAAGCTTCAAGCATCATTTATTTTTCTATTTGCCTTCCACCATGTGATATTGCAGGCTTCCTCATCTTCAGGTAAAGCAGGCTTCACCAAGAAGCTAGCATGTCAATGCCTCATACTAGACTTTCCAAACATCAGGATAGTGAGAAAAATATAAATTTAGTCATCTTTGGTATTTAGTTATAACAACACAAACTGATATGAGAGGAATACATGGAGATTTTTCTTAAATCTATGACAGGTATCAGGTATTTATATATTTTGAAAAGACAAATAAATGTTGAACCTTGACAAATGGATAACAGATATATTATTATAATAATATATTATAATATATTATGATTAATGTTCATTATAAACTTGACTGAATTTATAATTACCATGGAAGAGACATCTAGGTGAGTACATAAAAGTGTTTTCTAAAAATGTTTACCCTGAAAGTGGGAGGCACCATGGGCTTGGGACTAGAATGAATCAAAGAAGAATGTAAAGTGATTATCATCATTCAGCTTTGTTTTCTTTCTCTCTGAAAATGTGCTATGAGAAACTGCAGTGCCCTTCTACCACCATTCTTTTCCACCATGATGGATTAATCCTTTAAAACTAAAAGCCAAAACAAACAAAAACCTTCTTCTTCCAGGTTGCTTTCAGGTGTATGGTTGTATTGTCACAAAAAGAGAAAAATAACTGACAATACATAGTGTGAAAGGATGTTTTTTGACTTATATTGCTGGTTTTAAGACTCAACAAATTCATGGTAATTTAAATATGTTATAGGTAAAACATACATTTGATATTCTCATTACATCAGATGTCAGGGTTCACTGACACTGTTCACCATAATGAGGGAGAGAGCACCAAAGCTTAAATTCTAACATACAGTATTTATTGAGTGTATATCAATTCATGTCAATCATAAAATTATAAATTGTAAATCATGCCATGACGTATGAAGGAACTATCTGGATGCGCCAGAATAAGTCTGAAGAAATACGCAGTAGATTAGCAGGTTTGTGTTAGTTTTGCAAGGAAACTGGCAAAGACTTGCTCCATCTTGTTTTCATCACTTGACATTTTCAGGGTAGGTGTGACTTTGCAGTGCTCTGTTCCAGCAGACAGCCAATGAAACCTTTCTGATATGTTGTGTAATTCATGTCTTAGCAGGGGGAAGATCCTTTTGCTCTTTACAGAAGCTTACATTAGCATTTGTGCATTACAATGCCTCCTTCTCAATACACAATACCTGCCCCAGGCCCATGTGTTTAAAAGAATTAGGTATGGTTTTGGAAGTACTAGAAAAGGCAAGAGAGGTTGCATCACTGGAGTAAATCACAGAATCTTTGCTCTAAATAAAGATATACTTTATGACATTGTGTCTAGAATTCATGTTTCTTTTTCCTCCCTTGTCACTCTATCTCTTCCCTCCATCCACCCCTTTCTCCACTAGCTCTTTCTGGCTGTCATGAGATGAAAGCCTTTGTCTTGCCATGTCTTCACAATGGTTCTGTTTTTTGGCAGAATGGTAAAATTAATAGAACCAAGTGATCATAGACTGATGTCTCTGAAACTATGAGCCCAAGTAGGTCATTTCTTCTGTAAGTTACTTATCTTATGTATTTGTCATACAAAAGGGGACTATAAACATTCTTATGAGTAAACCAGATCTCCAGTTTTCCTCTGTATGACTAATATAACACATCAACACATATTTATAATATTTAAGAAATAATTTTATCTTAAGTAAATAAAAACTATTCTTATGGAGTTTTTGAAATATTGTGAATTGAAGGTGGGTGCAAGCTGGGACAATATAGGAATTTTGTTGCTGAAATAAACGAGACAAAAGAATAGAAAGGTTGTATCCAAATCATAGCACTAAAACATTACAGACTCTCCAGGTTCTTTTTAGCACCAGTAAATTCAAGAAAAGGCTTTCTACATATCCATTCTAAGAATGGTGGAGCTTGATGACTATGGTCTTGACATCTGCCATCTACTGAAGAGTAGCTTTAATCTTGTCAGTTTAAAAGTATAAACTATTTTGAAAGAAGTAGAAAGCACTGCCAACCTATTTCTCTGAACAGTTTTTCACGCATGGCAATATACATGAGACAAAAAGCACAAAGGACGGCGGGACAAAGCTCAGCTCATAAAGTCTGTGGACACAAACACAAACAGCACCTGACTGGACCCTCAGAACCAACAGAAAGCCACACATGTGACAGCTCCTGGTGGTAATGTAAGACTTGTGGATTCAGAGACAGAAAGGTAGAGACGCTGAGGTTAATTTGCCAACAAGCCTAGCCTCACGTCTATGAATTTTTTAAATTTATTTATTTTTATCTCAATCACAGGTTAGGTACTTTGAATCCCAGGCGTAGCCCCCTCCCTCATTCCCTCCTACCCTCCCACTCCCTCCCTCATCGCCCTCCTCCCCGCCCCCTCCAAATCCACCAACAGGGGAGGACCTCCTTGAATTTTACATTTATGAGAACATTTGCTTCAAAAAAATAAAGCTGAAGAGTACCTGGCAAGATATATCCATTCTGGATCTCAGTCCTCCACATTCAAACTCAGGTACAGACACCATACACATATACATATACACATTTACACTGCACACCCCACACAAAATTTTAAAAAATCATTGGAATTGAACATAAAATCACGTTTAAGTTACTAGAATTTCAAAATGCAGGCAACAAATGCACATTTTAGAAAGTCATTGTTGTCATTTCATGATTTCCTAGGTAAACAATTAATTTCTTTAGAATATTAATTTAAATGCAGAATTATAATTAAGACAACAGGTAGTTTATAGAGGCTGAGAAGCAGACAAAATTTTTAAGAAAGAGTTTAATCCTGTGTTGCAGAGTTTGCACAGAAAACTACTGCTTTTCAGTCATTCTGTGAAAACAATATTGTTTAGCTGACTGCCTTATTTAGATAAAGCAAGCCAGATTACATACTTAGCAGAGAAATATGTTAAATGAAAGATAGTCTTTCATCACATGAAATGGAAATCTAGAGTAATCTGTCAACTTCATCGTTAGAAATTTAAGAAGAAAATCCTCTCATCCTCCTGGGGGCCACTACTTTTCATAATATAACCAACTATGATATGTTATCAGGCAGATATCATTTTAAATTTGAGCTGTTCATATAACAGTGTTGGAGGTTATGTGCTAATTTGTTGGCTTTCTATAATCTTTCAAAAGAAATAATTCTCTGCCTCTACATATATGCTTCTGTTTCTATTTGTGGGGCTTACAAGATTACTAGTGATGATTGTGTAAGTTAGATCTTGCATGACATTTACTTCTAACTGTTCCTCATAAGAGAACACTCAAAACTGCTCCTAACAGTCTCCCTCAATCTGTTTGGCATTATCAACACTTTTATAAACCAGAGAAATATGATTTTTAATGAGGTCAGTTAGTTAGACAAACAATAATAAATGTATAAGAATGTCATTGGCAAGGTGCAGTAAACAGTAGCCAGGAAGATAACTAGAAAAAATGTTGTTCTTGTTGTTTTACTTTATTTATTTTACATGCTGAAGCTTAGCAGTCTCCCATAGGATGTGCAATAACCTGAAAAAGCAGGGAGGGGCCTACTTACTGTGTTTAGATAAAGGCTTCTTTCAACTTTGTCAGAATAATTGTAGTGTAATTGATTAATCTGGGTCCACTAGGATAGCTAATCATCTGTTTGCTTAGCTCTGTCTTTATCTTTCATTCTTTAAATATTACAATAATGCTATTACAGAGAGTGGAGGTACTTCCTTGTCTTCTGTGTCCTCTGGAGTTCTTTCTGAGAGGTAAATAAGCTCCCAGGAAGGCTTACAGGTCCTTTCTGTGCAACTCAGCATCAAGCATAAGCTCTATCAGACACTGACATGAATGAAATTGTCTTCAAGCTTTTCATTATTCTTAAAATTATTTAAATAGTCTGAAATATTTAATTAGGTCTTTCAGAATTTCATACAGTGAGTTTTGATCATATTCACCCATATCTTCCCAGATCCACTTCACTTCATTCCACCATCCAACATTATGTCTTTTTAAAACATTTTTATTTTATATTAATCACAGGTTATGTACTTTGTATCCCAGCTGCAGCCCCCTCCCGCATTCCCTCCCTATCCCCCCCCATCCCTCTCTTATCTCCTCCCTGCCCCTTTCCAAGTCCACTGATAGGGGAGGTCCTCCTCCCCTTCCATCTAACTCTAGCTTATCAGGTCTCTTCAGGACTGGGTGCAATGTCCTCTTCTGTAGCCTAGCAAGGCTGCTCCTCCTTTGGGGGGTAGGGGTTCAAAGAGCCAGCCATTGAGTTCATGTCCCAAATAGTCCCCATTTCCTTTACTAGGGTACCCACTTGGATACTGAGCTACCATTTGCTACATTCAAGCAGGTGTTCTAGGTCATATCCATACATGGTCCTTGGTTGGAGAAACAGCCTCATAGAAGACCCCTGTGCCCTGATCTATTTGGTCCTTGTGGAGCTCATGACCTCTCCAGGTCATGCTAACTCCCCCCCTCTTTCATATGATTCCCTGTACTCTGCCAAAGGGTTAGTTATGTGCCTTAATATTTGCTTTGATACCCTGCTAGGTAGAGTCTTTCCGTGGACCTCTGTAGTAAGCTCTTGTCCTGCTACTTGTTTTCTCCTACATCCAATGTCCATCCCATTTGTCTTTCTGAGTGAATATTAATCCTCTCACCCCAGGTCCTCTTTCTTGTTTATTTTCTTTAAGTGTATAGATTTCAGTATGTTTATCCTATCTTATAGGTCTATATAAGTGAGAATATACCATGTGTATCTTTCTGCTTTTGGAATACCTCACTCAGGATGATCATTTCCAGGTCCTACCATTTGCCTGAAAATTTCATGATTTCCTCATTTTTAATTGCTGAGTAGTATTCCATTGTGTAAAAGTACCACAATTTCTGTATCCATTCCTCAACTGAGGGACATCTGGGTTGTTTCCAGGTTCTGGCTATTATGAACAAAAAGAGGAAGCAAACAGAGCTCTCAACATTATGTCTTTGTTTCTTCCTCTTTTTTTTTTTTGCTTGTTTGTTTTCTTTTTAAACTCATCAGGTCTAGTTTTTGCTGACCCTCTAATTTTGAATTTGTGGCTTTCCACTGGAGTATGTTTGACTTAGCACTGGCTGTATTTTAGAGAACACTGTCTCCCACTGTCCTAGCAGCTAGTAGCTTCCAATAGCTCTTTGGCTATGGGTAGGATTCTGTGACCACCCCCCCCCTTCTCTACTTTTGAATTTAATCTGGCTTGAACTTCCACAAGTCTTGTGCATATTGTCACAACTTCTTTGAGTTCATATGTGCAGTTGACATATTGTGTTGAGAAAATGTTATTTTCCTGTAGTCATCTAACACTTCTGGCTCTAACAGTCTTTCTATGCACTCTTTAGAAATGGCTTCCAAGCATTCTGAGGAGGAGGGTGTGAAATGTACTTTTTGTCTACAACTGAACATTCTACAGTCACTCATTCTCCATTGCTTGGCCAGTTGTGGAGCTCTGTCTCATCATCTAACAAGGACAGAAGTTTCTGCGAGGAGGACCTTGGTTTGTACTAATCTACTATAGTGATGAATCATTAGGAGTACAGTGTGGATTTAGATCAGCAGGAATTTACTCATGAGTTATAACCCAGCTCACAAAGATGATAGGCCAATACCAAAACAGAACAGAAATCAAAAGAGAAATGTGTTGATTGACATAAAAAGAATCCTTGCATATTCTAAAAGTAAAACTGCTATTCGATGATCTACTGAATATTCTTACAGTGATATAATGTGCCCAATAAACACTTGATTGCATTCATACAAAGTATTTTCCATTTTCAGAGGGTGATTTTGACCTGAAATAACTCATGTGGAGTGTTGGAAAATTCCCAAATTGTGGTTGCTATGTCAAATAAATCACAGCTACTGTTTTGTAATTTTTATTATTAAAATATATTAAGAAATATGGCCTGCCATTCCTCTGGCTGAAACACATGATTAAGCAGTGTGGTGAGCAGAATGAGCAGGTGTCAAGATAAAATGAGAAAGTCCATCTGTCTTCATTTCCCAGGGAAACATACCCTTTGGGGGTTTTAAGGAGACACATTGCTGTGTTGTGCAGAAAGTTTAATGCATTAGGTACATTTCTTTCTTGCTTTCTTTCTTCTTTGTTTCTTTCTTTTGTTTTTATGTTTCTTTGTTTCTTTTTCTTTCTTTCTTTCCTTCTCTCTTTCAGTACTTCTAGTCTTCTTATCTCCAGTACCTTGAATATTATTATACATGCACACTTTGTAGCCATTAGCTGAGATCTGAATAACGTAGTATGGCTTAGCTTTTCTCTCCCAAACACATTTGTCCTTTAAAAGGAAATAAAATCTTTAAATGAAAATAACTCTAAGTTTTCAATTTTCAGGTAATAGATAAAGATTTGGTGGAGGGGGGGCAAGTAAGGTTACTCTGAGTACCCAGGTCATAGTACTATTGGTGGGGAACAACCGAGAACCTTGAAGTTGATTATCATTTGTGACCATTTTTTACTTAATGAGTCAGTCCTATATCTTATAGTAATACAATATGTACATCCTTAATGAATCTAGAATTTCATATAATTAGCAAATGGGGCTATAAATGCTCAATTCTATCATTATAAATGAAATAAAGAAAACAAGGAATTTCAGGTTGGAGATAAGACCTAATATTTTTATGAGTTGTTGGGTAGACTTCCCTATTGTGCTTCTTGAACCTGAGTTGACTTCAATGGATCACGAGTGGTCTTCTGAAGAAATTGGACAGGTGTTGAATGTGTTCTTACATGATCTTCCTGAAAATACTGTGTTATTTAATTTAAACATAGATAAAATTTTAAAAAGTAAATTTTTTACTATAGCATCCTAATGAGCCCATCTTGATATTTTCACTGTATTTTAGTAACTTATACAAATTGTTTCAGTTATTATTATTGTGTGTATCTGTATAATTGGTGAAGGTGTGAGCCTGTGAGTGCCACGAAGCATCTGTGGATATCAGGAAATAATTTTATAGAGTTAGTTCACTCCTTCTACCTTTACATGGGTTCCAGGGATGGAACTTAGGTCCACAGGTTTGTTCTTTTGATTATTTTATTTCAAGTAATGGTTAACAATCACAATGTTATTCATTTACTGTGTGATTACTGTCTCATTCTTAAATGTTCCCAAATATTAGAGAGGTGTAGATGAAACCTCACACTTGAGCATCACTAAGTTGTCTGTATCTATTTAATCCTAAGTGATAAAATTAGGCCAAGAACCATGAATGCTGGTGCATGTCTGAGTTCATAACATCAGCTGATTTTTACACATAATAGCTATCAGAAATATTAGTGGAGTGATAATGAAGAACATCCAAATTAATGCATTAGATAAGAATTGCCTGTCTTTTGTTTCTGGGATGTCCTTTCTGAAAAGTCTTGAGTAAATCTAGTAATGTCAGTTTGTCCATTACAGTTTTATATTTTTTTCCTAAAGGAAATCTTTCTTGATCACACTCTAAAGAGAGAGAAGCAATTTTTCCACTGAGCAATTTTAGAGCATATGTACACATTATAACAAATAAAGCTATTTTTACATGTGTTTGTTCCTGTGACTGGTGTTTGTTTTTATCCTAAAGTGGTTATTTATTTAATTATGTCTATTCTTTATCAAACAAGATTTATATAATCTTGTTTAATACATATATAATAAATATGTTTAATAAATATATAATCAGCTTTATTACAGGCAAAAATAGCATGAATAAGTAGATGGGTGGAAGAAGGAAGATGGGTATGCTTGTATACACACAGCCACAAATAAATGTTTAAATAAATATAATGGAGCATTAGCACAATTATCAGTTGAGTTTGATCTTTGAGCTGTTTTTAATTACATGTACTAACAAAGAATTCATTGTCTCTGAATCATGAAATTTGAGGAAGCATAAGGAGTGACATTTAGAGCAAATGTTGCTGCAAATACAGTCACAGAGCTAAATTCTGCTCTGATATTTTTTCACCATAATGGAGAGAAATTTAGTAGTAATGCAGAATTAAAAGAATAGAAATGTAGGCAGGCTTGGTAATACATATCTTATCTCAAGCAAATTGAAATGCCAACGTGACATTTTCATTTGTTTCTTTCTTTGTAATTTATGTAGAGGGTTGCTATGATATGCCTTACATTCAGTAAATAATACCAACAATATGCTTGAATTGCTGAAATGATGATGGGTGTTCTTACATGAAGTGTACTTACAACTCTCAAAACATATGGGATGCCCCTGTGGGCATGGTAGAACCTGTGTGAAGGAACAGAAAATCCCCATAAAGGGTACAACCACGGTACAGAAAAAAAGAGTATTCAGAATTCTCACATGGGAGGACTATTCTCCCCCAGAAGATTTATGGCATAAGGACTGTAGAGATTTGTTTAGTGAGAAAAGAGTTTCCAGAGTTGAATTAAATTTGTTGAATGTGGATTTTGATGCTTATAAATCATCATTTTTAAAAACCTTATGAGAATCATGGACTTTAAAGAACTTTTAATTTATTCCTGTAGAAGACCCTAGAACACATAAAGTGTCCTACAGCACAGAGTAATGACAACAAAATGCCATGCCACCAGGCACATTCACAGAAACCCGAGTTGACTGTGCAGATGTACATGTCTTAATTACCTTCCTACAGCTGTGAATAAACACCATGGCCAAGGTAACATATAGGAGAAAGGGCTTATTAGGGTCTTAGAAGTTTCATAAAGGCTGAGTCCATGACCAACATGGCATAAGCATGGCAACAGGCAGGTAAGCATGGTCCTGGAACAGTAGCTGAGTGCTTACATCTGCTGTAGGTGAAAATAATATGTCAAAGTCTAGCCCAGTGACACGTCTCCTCCAACAAGGTCACATTTCCTAATATTTTCCAAATAGTTACACAAAATGGAGACTAGATTTTCAAATATATGCACTCATGGGCATCACACAGGGCAATATGATGGCTTATCAACTTTAAGCTCACTTTTGCTTTGGTGTCCATTTTCTCTGGTCTGATTTAATAAGTCTCTCAGCTTATTCCCCTCTGTCCAGGTTTGCAGCCACTCTACACAAATGTTTACTAAGTGTTTATTTATTTGTTTATTTATTTATTGTCTCCTTTATTTTTTATTTATTTGACTATACTCTCAGGCCCTAGGATTTATTATGGGAACATTTCCACAGCCACTTTCTAATTATGAAGTGCTATAAATTACTGAATAGCATCCATAAAATTGTACTTCTTTAGCCTTTTTGGATACTGTTCTATTCATTTAGAATGCAGCTGTTGTCTTAGTTATTTTTCTGTTGCTGTGATAAACTACCATGACAAAAGTAACGTAAGGTAGAAATGGTTTATTTTGGGGTCACAGTCCAAGGTTCAGTCCACCACTGTGGAAAAGTCCAGGAGGCAGGAGCTGGTTACTGTACATCCACCGCCAGGAAATCGATGGAGATGAATGTTTGTGCCCAGATCTCCTTCTCCATTTTTTATAGCTCAGGATTCTCACACAAGGGTTCTTCCAAGTC
Source organism: Pachyuromys duprasi (assembly GCA_028658305.1). Taxonomy (NCBI): domain Eukaryota; kingdom Metazoa; phylum Chordata; class Mammalia; order Rodentia; family Muridae; genus Pachyuromys; species Pachyuromys duprasi. The sequence continues at coordinate 63,856,897 of CM053761.1, forward strand.
CCACTTGCTCTCAGCTATGATAACATTTTTAGCATCAAGAGTTAGCCCGATACACTTCATTTGTCACAACATCTCAGAGACAGACACTGATCTAGGTAATCCTTCACAGGTGTACCTGCTATCTTCCCTTTTAGTTAATTCTAGAATCTGTCAAGTAATTAACAATAATTAACACTAAACATCAACACTATAAATGATATCCTTTTATGCAAATAACATATATAAACTACATATTTTGAACTATAAACATTTTAATTAACCAAACAATTACAATGATAAGAAAATGTACTTGTCCTTCTTTTCATGTATACTTTCTAATAAACTACACAATATTTTGAAAACATAAGGGAATGTTGAATAAACATGTATTAAATAAGTACAAGGATAAAATGACAGATGACATGTACAACTATTTCCAAATAAAGAACAAAAACTTAATGGATGAAAGAAACTAACCAGACTATGTTGCTTAGGAGATGGACCCAGGAAGACACCCATAAAGATAATCTATGCCACAACTGAGCAAACTCTATCTGCGTAGAGATCATTATCACAGGAAAGCCACCAGTGATTTGTTGTAAAAATCATTTGTTGTTGGTTATGTTTTATTACTACAAATCAGACTATAGATATTAGTATTTTAATATATAGAACCTACACAAATATGTACAGCTCAAATTGAGTTAATGATAAGATGATTCACTATATTCTCTAGTAAATTAGAACAATGGCTACTATAGAGTCAAGTGAAACACTCATAATGTTAGTGGCTTAGTGAGGATAAATGCCCAGAAAATATTCCTGAATTGGTCAAAATTGCTTAGTGAATTTGAGCATGATGTGTCTACATCATTAATATTATAAAGACACCTCAGCCTGTTCTCAACATCTTCATTTCTCAAGGAAGTAAAATGCAACTTGGAAATATTAACTGGAGGGTAGAAATAGCTTCAAATGGAGATTGATTCTAATACTGCTGGCACAAGTTATTTGCCAAGAGGCTAATCACTTTCCATGAAACACAATTATAGTCACATAAACTCAAGGTTCAAAACCTGCTAAACCCCTTCAGGTTTGTCTTTATCTTTGGTAATCTGACTATCTGACTACTGGTATGTTTCTCATAGTCCAATGAACGAACAAACTTGTGTGCATATGGACACCTTTAATTGGAGTCAGGGCATTTTTATAACAATGAAAAACGGAAGACATTAATATGGGAGGACGAAGGGATGGAGAACACTAGGGGAAAGTACTGTTGGGTAGGTATGTCTGATGAACAGTGTAAAATTTGATAAAAATTTCAAATAACAAAACTATTATTTCAAATAACAGAAAACATAAAGGTAAGTATATTTGATAGTGGTTTTCAAAATTAATTGTAATTGCTTGACAGCAATATATTATTTTTTCAATTACATCAAATCTCACATATATAATGGATAAAAATGATCCTGAAGAAGGACATGCTTGGCTGTTTGTTTTTCTTTTACCCAAGGAGCCAGGGTATCTTCAAAATGATTTTAGGATTATGCACTTCAACACAGGAACCAGTAAAACAATTTTGCACTCAAGATTATAAACACATAGAAGATACAAGCAGAGGGGCCTGCAGCAGCAATGACTCACCCAACTCAGCTGTCCACCTGTACTACAATTTCAGTTTCTGGAGACTCTTAGTCCCACTCTGTGCTTACATATGCCCTAGTTTAAGAACTTTTTATTTTTAGAAAAATCATCAAAGATAAAAGATCTTAAGAATTTCTTTATAATGCTCAGGATTAAGTCCTTCTGTTAGATAGACCTATTTTGAGCCTATGACAGTAGAAGAACATGAAGATACTGGAAAATAATGACCACAAGAATACTGTTATAATTGAAATAAATCTTACTATTCACAGGTCAACACAAAAGTTGTTTTAAGCTTATGCTTGTTAGAGAAAGGATGGGATATATGTATTGGTCAAATTTGTTTGGAAGAGATGATAATTCTAGTTTATGGCTAGACTCTCTGCTATCCATGGACATATCAAACGCTCCTCAAACTCCTGGCTATCGTCCAATTCCTTGCTTCTACAGAAAAGATAGAATCTGTTACTTGGAGGTGCCTTATGGATTATATTGAGCTAAAGGAATTTGAAAATTAGTAGATGCAATAAATTCACTAAAAAAGCTCCTTGCATTGGAAAACATAAAAAATTCACATTAAAAAGATGTCGTATATTTACCAAAAGAAATTAAATATCCATGAGGACAAAAATATAGAAAGTCCTAAATGATAAAAACCTGGTTAAAATCACTCTTATCTTCCTTCAGCACCCCAGTATTATTTATTTTTCATAGTCACCTTTCTTCATTCAATACTAGAAATATATTTTAGAGTTTTATACTTCTGTATGTATTGCTTTTCTTATGAGAGTTCCCAGGTAATGTAAAACTCATAATAAATTTATGTGATTTTGTTCCATTAATCAATAACATGTCAATTCTCATTCACATATAGGGTCTTTAGAAGATATGAGATGAAGTTTTGCAGCTATATACTTATTGGTCACAGATCCCTGACTACTCTCATTTGGGTAAATTCTATAAAACAGAAATGCAAATAAAGTTTTAAAAAGTGAAATTACATTTTAAAAGTCCTTACTCTTCACTGAAGGCCATTCTTCCATATTGAGATCATTGTATGGGCAGTTAGAAACAGCAAGATTTCTACCAGTTCTCTTTTTAGATCAGCACTGTGGATATTGTCAGATGTCAAAACACTGAGCTAGATAAATAGCATATGACATCATCAGTGGGTTCTGGGCAGTAATAGGCTGAACCAGTACACAAAGTTAACCTGTGACACAAAAAACTAAAACAAAATCTATGCCCTGCCACATCCTTGAAGGACTAAAGATTCCTTATAAGGATTCACTGAGGGGCATGCTCTGTATTTCCTCATTGTCTATCCAACTCCTTTCTGAAGCATTTCCAGTTGGTGAAATACCTACTCTGTTAGGTTTCTTTCCAGACTTCTGTTAAAACTCATTTTTTTCCAAGAAGAAACTTATTGAGCCAAAACAAACTCTAAATGTCACGTCTGCCAATTAGCAGTGTGACCTTTCTGAAGTCACTCTCCCTTTCATGGTCTCAGTTTTGTTTCTCAACATCTTCAAACATTTGCTGCAGCCTGGTGACGTTTTTATGTTGATTCAGACTGAGGAATTTAACTTTTAGAATTAAGCCTTTAAGGTGGAAGTGTTAGTAGCTTATGAAATTTTTATTATAAATATTTCATTTTTCCCATCACTAAATTTATGCTAATACTGACAAGCTATAACTTGATATGAGGCCCGTGACCTCAGGAAGCTATGATGATTTTTAAGCTACTGTTATTCATGGGCCAGCTTTACAAACTCTGTCAGAGGGCAGTCCATGTGTCATGGTGTCATGCTATGGGGAAATGATTGTTCCAATGCACAGCTACTATAGTACAATAAGGATCCAATGAGATTCGTTGACAATCACCTTCAGTGTCTGGGTCCTGGAACCAACTAAAGTGATCTTGCTACATTATTTTAACATATGAGGAACCTTAGTGATAGGTTTGTATGTACATAGGAAATATTGATTAATGTAATCTTGATTGACAGAAGAACATTTGTATGCACATGGCTAGGACATTATGTTAACAAATGAAACAGGCCCTGCCAAATTTAGTAAAATCCTCAATCATTATAAAGTCATTAATGTGATATTCTAAGCAACATCAGCTCAATGACTCTGGCTTTGTACCCCAAGTAGACTGGATAGTGAAAAAGGCTACCCTTGTTTCTGAATACAACTACAAGTCTAAGGTGGGTGTTTTGGATTTATATTATGTGGAAAGATTAGGATAAATGGAGTTCTCACTGCTCACGTTCTTCTCAGTTAATTTGTGCAGAAAGGATTTCTCCGTGTTTGTTACCCTAGTCCCCAGCAGCCCTTCAGTTACAGCGACAACTGTCCAGAACCTGACTGTTTATCTATTAAGCCATCTAAGTAATGAGCAGCAATGAGCACGTGGATATTCAGGGAGTGCCTTGTTTCTTTCTCCTTCACTTTCCATTCCTCCTCCTGAACCTGCTGCCTTAATGGTAAGAGAAATTAACTTTAAATCATGAGGAGCTAATTGAGGCTTTAAAATGATAAATACAAATGATCTCCATTCTTTTGGTAGCAATGAAAGCCCAAAGTCATTGCCTTTGTCCCAAACGCGTCAGTGTAACATGGGAGATATTTCACCACAGCAAACATCCTCTCACATGTGTCCTTAGTGGTTGGCTTCCAATTGAAAGTGCGTATTCCTCTTCAAGAAGCTATCTGCCATCCCAGTCAGGTTTCAGCGTTAAATGGGTCCTGGTTCTACCGGAAATGATCCTATACTGACAAATTCTTTCTTGCTTCACACATGACCATGAAAACTGATTTTTCACTCTTCCTTGCTATCAATTGTATGTCTTATTTCTTCTGATTATTTTTTTATACTGTCAGTAGAACTGAAGTGACACCCAGTGAGGCTTTTCACTCTTCTAACCATGAGTGTGTTGGAATTTACTTGCTCTGTGTAATACTAAGGAATGTAATGAAATAAAACTTGAAAAAAAATTAAAGAAATGCTACTCGGCATACTAAGAGACTTAAAACAAAAGAGCAGGTATAGAAGAATTTAGTTTCTGTAACCTCATCCTGTCCCAAATGAGCCTTCATGTGTTTTTGACCAGAATGATACTAAAGCTCCAACACTCTCTCTGTATGTCTTGCCTGTACAAGCCAGAATCTCAGGTTCTGACACTCAAATTCTAGATAGCATGCACACCAAATTCACTTATGTTTTCTCTCATATTTTAAGCCATTGAGAAAATCTCATTTAGAAATATTATCTGAATATCCTGGAGGAAGTCTGTCTATGTATATATCTCCATATATGCCACATACAAACACGTATATACACACAAATACACATATAATCTAGCATCTATATTTATCATATATCATGTAGCTAGCTACTTATCTGTCATCTAGCTATCTATTTGTTCATATGCATATGTAGATGTATATATAAATGTTGTACTGATATTAACTAAGGGACAGTATAATTGAATATTTAAAAAACACAGGTAGATTTTAAATACAAGTTCTATTAGTCATAGTGTAAGCCCAGGCAGTTCATCCTTGTCTTTACTTCTCACATTCATGATACAGAATTAGTGGAACGTGAATATACAGCAAATACTTTAAGACTGTAAAGTATAATGAAATTCTTAAAATTCAATCTTCAAGCATGGTAATTGTTTTTTAAATTAAAGTAAGTAAGTTTGGTAATATAAGTGTAAAAATTGATAAAAGTCCAGCATTAAAGTCACACAATACCCTCATGTATTAGACTACCTGTTCTTGTTCATTCTACTAGTTTTATTAAATATGTCATACTACCAATAAATTATAAGTATAACATTAGTTGTAAACATCCTGTTTTCATGATGGACTGTTTTATTTATTTTTTGTGATGACCTTCCTTATATATTTAATTTTGCTGTGAAGGCTGCTTGATAATGTATGTCTCTTTCTTCTACTTGCTTGGCATAACATGTAGATCCCCTAACAATGGGAGTAGAGGCTGTCTCTGACTCTGTTGTTTGCCACTGGATCCCTTCCCCTTTTCTGGGTAGCCTTATCACAGCAAAGTGGGAGAGGATGAACTTAGTCCAGCTGTGACTTGAGGTGCCTGGGTGGGTTGATACTCCTTGGTGTTTTCCCTGCCTCTGAGAAAAGAAGATGGGGTAATGGGGCAAAGGTAGTGTGAGAGAGACTGGGAGGAGAGGAGGGAGGGACCTGGGGTCTGCCTGTAAAGTGATTAAATTAATACATAAATGGAAAGAATAAAACCCTCAACACACAAAACAAAACAAAAACAAACAAATAAAACTTGGCCAGTCTACAGTGAATGGATTAACCACATCTTATCTGTACACATTCCTTAACGATTTTATTGCCTGCTTGTTTATGTGAAAAGTCACTTAAATTTATAAACTAGTCAACAGTCATATAATTTAGTAACATTAGCTTCTTCCAGGGTGTTGCTGTATTTAGGTGTAGACTAACACAAAGCAGAAATACATTTAAAATAAAATGAAAAGACAACATATCCTGTATTTAGAGGTGTGAATATATGGTATTGTAATTAGATTATTCCAGATTACACGAGCAGAGATCCAAATTTTCATTTTAATGAGTTTTCCCATGTTTTTCCATTTTTCCAATCTGTCAGCTCAATCCAAAGTAAAAACCATATCAAATGTTCAAACTTCAGGAACAATTTAATTGTTTTCATGAAAGCAGAGAGATTTGCTTTAGCAGAGTTTAAAATATTCTTGTGACAATATTCTTGGTTCTACATCTGTAGATTTTTTTTTACATCTCACTATTAAGATTTTATTCCTTTAGATTGACCCAGATAAACATTGTCTATTTTACAATAGTTTCTTCAGAACAAGAAGTTTTCATGCACTCAAGCTATAACAGACTCTATCCATACCAGAGTCAAATAGCTTGGAGAAAAAAGAAGGGAAAATAATTATGCATAATCTGCCAAAGTATGTTAAGCTTTTCATGACTTCTACTATGAATATGAAGAATATATAATGTTCTTTCACAGATTTTGTTAGGATTGCTCTACTCTGTAGACATTTATTCAGATTATTTGCAGTACATTTACTAACCAATTGTAATTGCAGTTTGTGCTATCATCTGAGTGAGCAAAGATGAATGATATCCTTAAAATCATTCTAGGATTTTCATCTTTTTCACAGATTCTTCCCGTTATTACTGTTTTAAATATAAATTTAATTCATTTACAATGACTAGTGAGAGTAGCAGGCATAACTATATGACTAACTCAATTGATTTTCTTGCTAGTCAGTGAATAAGCAATGGAATAGAATGGAGTAGACTATTGCACATTTGTTTAACTCATAACAACAAATAGGACAGGGTTCTCACATTAGTAGTGTTAATTCTGTTACATGATTTCTGGTATGCCTGTGTAAATGTCCGAACCAACCAATAACATACTGATGTCCTTATACAAGCAACTAAAGAAGAAAAGAAAGATAACTCAACTACACTTGAGACGTTATTATGAGAAATATATTTCTACTTTTTATATTTACAAGGAATATTGCCAGGAAAGCAAGGGCAGAGAAGACAGGAGGCTCATCTAGGGCTTTTCTCTTTATAAAGATGGCCTTCACTAAACTTCAAATAAGACTTGCAAACAGAAGCCAAATGTGTAGATATATAGATTCATGAAATCTGTGTGTGATAGATTATGATATGCCAAACTCTGTATACTGAATGTGTTGTTCATAAGTCTTTGAAAGTATATTCTAAATTAATTGAGAAGTGCAAGAGATGTTGTCAGATGAGTCAGAGTGGCTGAGTAGAGATCCACCACGAAAGATGCATGTACTTTCATGAAGCTATGAAGTGCTCCCCTCAAAAGGCTGAAGAGTTGAAGGCTTTTTTCTAGGACTGTTGAGAGGGGACTGTGACATGAGAATGCTATAATTTTTTCGTAAAAAGTGGTAGGCCAATAAGAGGTTGCATCTTAAAAGAAGCAAGTCAGTGGAGTTGTGAATTCAAAGGAAAGATCTCATCCTTAGACCCTTTCCATTTCCTCTACTCCCCTTGCTATTTTTCTTCTCTCTTTCCTCACGTCATCTTGTATATCTATCTTCCTCTCTTTTTCTCTCCTCTTGGCTACTATGAGGAGACTCATCTTCTCTGCCTCATAATTTCAAAGGCATGGTATTCTGACACAACTTCAAGCAAATTAAGTGAGTAAATGTGAAGACTTGAGTTAAAATAAGCCTTTCTTCCTTTCAGTAGTTTTTCTCTGGTATTGTACTCAGCAACATAAAAATAATGAGCTCAATCACCTTTAGCTAACCCTAGATATTTACTTATAGACTAATGTACCTGCTTAGAAATATTTTATATTTAACTATCATTGCCAAGTGGTTTTGAGGAAATTCAAAGTGAGAACATTCTGTTGTTCCTGACAATTTAAGCACAACTTCTTTGCATTGACTGGAAGTGGATAGGGAGGGACATAGGGGAGAAGAGCAAGGGAGAGTGGGATTGGGAGGAGACGAGGGAGAAGCCAGAGTCGGGATACAAATTGAATAAATTATAATAAATAATAATAATAAATGCAAAAAGAAAAAAATGAATCACTTGATAATCAAATAAACTATTTAGGTGTGTGTGTGTTGTTATCCTAGTAGTTTCAGTTCCACCTTTGACCCAAGCCAATGAAGTTATATGGTCCACATTCAGAGACTGCTCACCTTTTGAATGTCTATGAATAGTGCTATCATAATTACTTTCACTAAAGCAACTTGAAGGAGAGGTGTGCATTTGTGTGTGTGCGTTTATATGTGGTATTGTAGATTTTGGCTCATAATTCTAAGTTTTATCCATCTTTCCATGCAAGTCATAGCAACAGGTGCTTGAGGGAGCTGGGCATATTTTAACCATATTCTAGAAGCAGGAAGAGAAGAATGTTCTACAAGCATACATGACAGAAAACTCAGGTGACAGTGTAAACTCATGAACATGTAGAGCCTGTCCAAGAATATACCTATATTCATGCTGACTTGTGAGATAAACAAACTTTAAAATGGATAGAAAAGAAAATAATGGGATATTTCTTCAGACTGGGATTCTGTATTGTTGCTACTGATCTACTGATTCACTTTGATGGATTGGAATTTGAGTTGCAGTACGCTACTCCTGTTACTGTATGGGTTCTCTTTGTGTCTTTCTTCAGATTCTGTGAATTTGCATCTTGTGTGTGTGTGTGTGTGTGTGTGTGTGTGTGTGTGTGTGTGTGTGTCTTTAGTGTGTGTGTGTGTTTGTGTATGTACGTATGTGTGTTATATTCAGTGATAGAGGGCCCACTGTATTGCAAGATGCCTAGCTATGTCAAAGTACTCAGCATGAATATAGGTCTATTCTTGGTGTCACCAGGACTATCACATTTTTATTCTTTATTTATTTTTATTGCTTTATTAAAAATAACTTTTTTTCATACGGTATATATTAACTTTGGTGTCTTCCATCTCCACTGACTTTCTAAAATTTTACTTTTTATTAATTACAGTTTATTCACTTTGTATCCCAAATGTAGTCCCCTCCCTCATCCACTCCCAATGCTACCCTCCTTCCCTCATCTCTTCCCATGCCTCTCCCCAAATCCACTGATAGGGGAGGTCCTCCTCTCCTTCCCTCTGACCCTAGCCTGGTTTCACCAGGAGTGGCTGCATTGTCTTCCTCTGAGGCCTGGTAAGGCTGTTCCACCCTCAGGGAGAGGTGACCAAAGAGCCAGGCACTGAGTTCATGTCAGAGACAACCCCTGTTCCCATTACTAGGGTACCCACTTGGAGACTGAGCTGCCATGGGCTACATCTGTGCAGGGGTACTAGTTTATCTTCATGCATAGTCCTTTGTTGGAGTATCAGTCTCAGAAATGACCCCTGTGCCTAGACTTTTTTGTTCTGTTGCTCTCCTTGTGGAGCTCCTGTCCCAGTCAGGTCTTACTATTTCCCACTTCTTTCAATAGATTCCCTGCACTCTGCCCAAAGTTTGGCTATGAGTCTCTGCATCTGCTTTGATTTCCTGCTAGACAGAGTCTTTTAGAGGCCCTCTGTCGTAGGCTCCTGTCCTATTCCCTGTTTTCTGCCTCTTCTGATGTCCTTCCCATTTTCCTTTCTGAATGAGGATTGAAAACTATCACTTTTTATTAACTGGGAAATATTAAAAATATGTAATATAAAAAATAAATATATGATTTTTTGCATATTTATTTTTAATAACAATGTATCTATTTTTAAGTACAGACTTACTTTTTGGCCTATGAGATATTATTAACTAAAACATTTTAAAAATAAAATTATTAAGCAGTAAATTGTATAAAATAATCAGTAATCTACTGTGAAAAAATAGAAACAAGGAGATCATTCCAGTAGAAACTAAATTTCAGTAAGTAATTTTTTTCATGTTAATACCTATGCAAAAATCACATTCGCTAATTTGCATATTCATATTAAATTACTTTGTTTTAGCATTTGAGAAAAGAGACTTATTTTCATAGCCTCTTCTCTATTTTCTTAATGTTTGTGTTAAGCTCTGTTGGTTATTATCCAACCATTGTAGCAGATTGCATTATTTTCCAGAATTACAATACCCTCATTGTTGGCTGTAAGTGATTAATTACTGGTTGTATAATTACATTATAATGAAACACAAAGAAGAGTTGAAATAAAATGCTTGGGTTTGTTTCCTTTCTCCTATTTATTTTGGAATTAACACTAGAGTATTATTGACTATTATTTTAAAAAGTTCAATATTAACACAAAATTATATTTGAAATGTCAGCATGGTTTAATATCCAACAACTATGTAGATATCTAATTTTAGATTTTTTGAGTGGTACAACTAAATGGCTTGTTTATTAAGTAGGGTTTGAGATTATAAAATGAAAAATGTAATAATCATAAAACTGGTGAATTGATGATATATAATTATAATTAGAACAAATGAATTTAATCTTGAAGTTTTAAGAGGACATTTCTATTGTAAGATCATAACTCCCATCAACTAAAAGGAATCAACTTTGTCCTATTTTCTACATTAAATTTCATATAGATTTTTTTCAGAGACGATTGCTCCAAAGTTAACCTTCTATTCTTATTCTTTTTTTTTTTAAATTTATTTATTTTTATCTCAATCACAGGTTAGGTACTTTGAATCCCAGGCGTAGCCCCCTCCCCCATTCCCTCCTACCCTCTCACTCCCTCCCTCATCTCCTTCTTCCCC
>CM053761.1:63868301-63905488 GCA_028658305.1 Pachyuromys duprasi
TTGGATGGAAGGGGAGGAGGTCCTCCCCTCTTGGTGGACTTGGAGGGGACGGGGAGGAGGGAGATGAGTGAGGGAGTGGGAGGGTAGGAGGGAATGAGGAAGGGGGCTATGCCTGGGATTCAAAGCACCTAACCTGTGATTGAGATAAAAATAAATAAATTAAAAAAAAAGGAAGCCAGTTCAACTAGCTATCTATTCCTAGAAATGTCCCACCTGCCAAGGTCTCAGTCTTAAGTTGTTACCTTCACCTGTACTTGGAAAATTTCCTCTTACCCCTAGGATAATACAGTACTGTAATTTCCCTCTTGGGATAGGAAGATGACAAACACTACTGCATGGAAAATGAGGCACTGTACCATTACATGTTAATTAAGCATCCCCGATCCCCTGACCCCAGCAAACGAAATATATCCACCTTAGACATCCCTTCCCCTGCCCAAGGTTTATAAATTGTGAATTTCCAATAAATGTGCTTGAGGTACCCATTGCTGACTGGCTGCATGATACTATCAGCCTTCCACCATGACTGCCTGAGCTTCATCATGTCATTCACCCTCACCAGGATTGCCATCCAGCCTCCTCAGGCCTGTGTCTTGGCTGCAAGCTGACCAGACATGGGCTTCCTCCTGCACCTCTGCCATGCTGAGCATAGAAGCTTAACCAAGACCTGTAACACTTTGGTATCACTAAAGGCTCTGGAATGCCCAAGCTTCCATTGTCATAGGCAACCTCATGCTAAAAGAGCTAAACTGTAACAGTCTGTGGAAAACCTTATCGGCATCCAGGCCTAGCACATGGGCCTGACCCTAAAGCACTCCAGATGCACCGAGAGAAATGGAACCCATGTTCTCTATCCAGAATCTGAGTACCAGGACCGCAGCTGAGATGTAGGCCCTTCACTGAATGGAGGATGGCACTCATTTAATGAATTTAAACTTACGCAGTTTTACATTGACGTCTATGTCAATGTGACAAGTATCTCAGATGATTTGCTCATGAAGAAAGTTTTGCTTTGTCTCATAGCTTTGGAGATTTCATATCATGTATGATTTTCTTATTGTTTGAGGCTTGTTAATAAGGTAGCAGTCAGGACAGAATTGTATGACAGAAAAAACAATGGTTCATTTATTGACCAGGAAGTGAAGGAGGAAGTTAAAGAACTAAAGATTCAATTTTATTTAAGTAACTATTCCAAATGAACTTCTGCTAGGTCCTCTTAAGAGATCCCATCTATTCAAGGTAATTTCAACTCTTACAGAGCTTTAGATACATACACCTTTTAGTGGAACTTACAAAAACCATAGCTCAAAGCAAAAACAAGAAAACAATTATTGTATTCATAAGTTATTAAATGCCTACAACAGAGTAAACTTTAAGGAAAGACATGTACTTGTGAGTGTCTTCATGTACTCAGGTTTATGCTAAAACTTGTTTAAACTGTCCTCAAAATTAAAATGCAATGTTATAACAATGAATACAATTATAATATTATTCTTTTGATGTCGCCACCTTGAGGAGACCTGATAAGGTTGGGTCAGACAGAAGGAGAAGAAGGTTCTCCACTCTCAGGGAACTAGGGAAAGGGCTTAGGGGGAGAACATAGAGGGTGGGTGGGAGTAGGAGGAGATGAATGAGGGTATTTAGTGGGGATACAAAGTGAATAAATTATAATACGTAAATAAATAAGGGTGACTATCTCACACCTTTTCTGTGGGGCACTGGATCTTAAACCCCGAAATTGGTAAATGGAAGGACAACTGAAGACCTTGGACATTGAACATCGATATTGAGGATTCCTGGGAAAGAGGAAACAACCTGTGACCTGTGACAGTTTGGATCCAGGTCACTCACAGAAGTCTCCAGGGACTGAGAGTGACAAATATTCAATCTCCCTGCACTTCCTCTTACCCCAAGCAAGTTCTCTTTGCTTGGCATTGCTGATGGGTGGTGGTTGCTACCCAAAGCACAGAGCTCCCTGCTCTGTGGAAGTGGCAGTGGTTGCCCCAAGCACGAGCCTCCACACTCTATGACTGAGACAGCAGAGGAAGCAGCAGTATGGGCCTCCCAGGTCTGCAGAAGAGTAGTGGCTAGCCCTAGCAGAAGCCTCCCTGCTAGGTGACTGAGAAGGCAGAGGTGGCTACACCAAGCAGGAGCCTCCATGCTTGATGGTATAGACAGCAGAGGAGGCTGCCCTAGTATACCTGGCTGGCAAACAGTGGACACCACTGAACTGATGGATCTCCTATACTCTAATTTGCCTGTGCAGGCCCAAATCTGACAGTAGAGAACAGGTGGATACCCTGTGATTTCCAATTACACCTGCAAGACAGTGAGTGTGCCTTCAAGTGAGTGCTTACAGAGCCCCAGATCCAGGGACCCTCTATACTAGCAGACAGACATCCAACCCTCCCAGCCAAACCCTCACTGTGGGCCAAACAGGGATCCTTGTGACAGAGTTCTCAACACTGAAGTCCCTGTCCTATGGGTCTACCAGCGGAGTCCATATAAACCATTCCTGGAGCCATAAAAATATGAATACCAGCAGGACAGTACAACAGGCCTGTAGGCCACTGAGATATTCAGGAATCCTGTGCATGCACATTGAGCCCGAAAACAGTGCCAGCATTATTTCCTGTGCTTAAGTTTCACTCTTCCAGGCACCTACATGCTTTAGCACACTCTGGTTCAAGGCCTACTTTGAGCACATGTACCTGTGCCCTTCCTCTCTTACAGCTGAAACACCAACATCAACTCTTGAACCAGTGGGCCCCTCTAATCTTCCTGAATAATATTCCTGTCACCAGAGAAAGACAGACCCAGTCTGAAGTACAGTCTCCAGGAATAAATAGCAAAGGTTACAGACAAGCAGAGGGTTAGAAGTTGGAAAGAAGGGTGAGATACTAGGACCTGGAGAGGACAGGAGCTCCACAAGGAGAGCAACAGAACCAAATATCTGGGCACAGGGGTCTTTTCTAGAATGATACTCCAAACAAGGACCATTCATGGATATAACTTAAAACTCCTGCTCAGATGTAGCTTATGGCAGCTCAGTATCCAAGTGGGTGTCCTAGAAAAGGGAACAGGGACTGTATCGGACATGAACTCAATGGTGGGATATTTGAATACCCCCGAGGAAGGGGGGGGGACAGCCTTGCCAGGTCACAGAGGACAGTCCTGATGACATCTAATAGACTAGGGTCAGTTGTAAGGGATGAAGAGGGAATAGGAGGAGTACCTCCCTTATCAGTGGACTTGAGGAGAGGCATGGCACGAGATGCTGAAGGGAGGTTGGGATTGGGAGGAGCCTAGGGAAGGGGCTACAGCTGGGATTCAAAGTGAATAAAATGTAATTAATTTAAAAAAGAAAAAAAGGAAAAAAACAAAAATAAATGAATAAATAAAAATTTTAAAAGTTATAAAGAATATAATTATTTTTTCTATTAGATTCATTCTGAATTCTAGAACATGGATAACATCCTTTAACTGAATACAGGCAAAACCTATATAATATTAAGGTTAAATCTTTTATTCATGGTTAGACCAAAATGTAGGAATACTCCTTTTGTACCCCAAGCCAATGATAGTAGGTTAACTTTTTATGACCTTCGATAAAATACTGTAGAAACTAATGTCCTGTGAACTTCTTTCTCTCTAGTGAGCCCATCTAATCTTGCTAAGAAACATCTTTATCTTAAACTTTATATTTATATATCCTCTTCTTAAATCTATATTTCCTTTACATTTAACAGCAGGACACTATTCCTCTTTTTAACTAAAATTCTTATCCACAATTTCTCTTCTGTACCCATTGTTAAATTCCTTCACTAATTAAAATTAAAAAAATATGTGGGTATGTGACCCCCAGAGACCATCTAACCCTTTCAACCAAAGTTAAAATGCTTTATTTTTTTTCTTTTCTCTAGTGAACTAAGTTTGCTTTATACAGAAATGAAACTTTGAAATGAATTTCTCACATCATCTTACCCTGTCTGGGAAATATTATTATTCTGATGTGCAAAGCCCTGTATGATTAACTTGAAGATAGTATTAATGGGAACGATAATAGAGAATAGAGTTGTAAGTATCACCAAGGACAAATAGTCACATATAAGCATGGAGATCAGACTGTGCACTGCTAAGCATTTACTTTTTATTCTGAAGAACAGTGGTTTTAAGGCTGTAGAATGTCCTGAGAAGTATTATTTTACAACACAGGGTTTATGTCACTTTGACTACAAATAAGAGACTGAGTGACTCTCCATACAATTGACTGTGTAGACATCACTACCCACAACAAAATAAGAAAATAAATACCTTATTCCTAAGAGTAAAAGGGGATATAGTTCTTAACTTACAAAATGCATTGGGACTGCATGGGTATATTCAAACTATTTTAAAAGATGGACTCAAAGAAGTTATTGAGTGAATCAGATTGCAGAATAATTGGAGATTTTCACCTGCATCTTGCCAAAAGGATACTTTACACTGTGATGTTGATGGTCCCTACTGACCTGTCTTCTATCTCAACACTCAGTTTCTTGTTAAGTGAGCAACAGACTGTCACGGAAGTTCTGCTCAGTTCTTAGTACTAAGGCTTGTGTACACTACCATACTTTCCAGCCATTTATTCATCAGTCAAGACATGACCCCACAGTTCATGTTCATGGTTTACATGGTCTTGCACTTTATACCTCCAATCAACACTCAAGATAGGTGTGACACTTATCCTATAGCTTGGGTCTACCTCTGCTAGTATTTCTGTCAAAACTCCATCTGAGGTTTTTGTTCGTTCCCTGAAATGAATAAGCATCCATCCCCATCACTTACTATCTCAAGTAGAATCCATTAAAAATCCTTCAACTATGCTGCAGTCTTTCAATACTTGGATAACTATTTTAGTCACCCACATAAAAATGTAATAATGATAGGCTGATGATAGGTTCATACAGATCAGTACATATAGTTATGGTAGGAAAGTACTGACTGTGGGCTTACCCATCAAAAGTAAATAGAAAAGACACGTTTTATTATTAATTAATTTGTTACAAATTATTCATTTTGTATCCTGGCTGTAGCCCCCCTCACCTCTCCCACTCCCACCTACCTTCCCTCTTCCGCCCTCCCCCCCATACCCCTTCCTTCATCCACTGATAAGGCAGGACCTCCTCCCAGTCTATCTGATGCTAGCCAATCAGGTCTCATCAGGGATGGCTGCATTATCTTCCTCTGTGGCCTGGCAAGGCTGCACCCTCCAGGAGAAGGTGATCAAAGAGCCAGCCACTGAGTTCATGTCAGAGAAGTCCCTGTTCTCCTTGCTAGGGAACCCACTTGGAAACTGAGCAGCCTATAGGCTTCCTCCGAACAGAGGGTCTATGTCCTCCCCATGCATGGTCCTTGGTTGGAGTATCGGTCTCTGCAGGTCCCCGTACACCCAGGTATTTTGGCTCTGTTCTCCTTGTAGAGTTCCTGGCCTCTCCAGGTCTTTCTATCTCCCTTTTCTTCCGTAAGGATTCCGGCACTCTGACCAAAGTTTGATTATGAGTCTCAATATCTCCTTCGACACCCTGATGGGTAGAGTCTTACAGAGGTCCCCTGTGGAAGGTTCCTGAAAGGACGTTTATGCTTAGAAAAGACTAGAACTCTTTCTTATCTGTGCTTTGTACAGTAACCAAGGCATTATCAAGAAAAGACAGTGTTGTTCAATGGTGTGAAAGGAGGGTGTTAAGTAAATATCCTACAAAGAGTAGTCTGTCTTTACCTTGGGACTTTTGGGACTTTCTGCCTATATTCACTGGGTCATTCATATTCTCTATGAATAAACTGTTCCAATTTCTACTATGTGTCCCTGATACAATTCTTTGTCCTGTCTATAACTTCTATAGCTAAGAATCTTCCAGATGTTAGAAGAAGTGAGTTTACATCAAAAGTGGTGCCAGTGGCCATCAGTCCAGGTCTTTTCCCATTCCCTGACTCCTGTAGAGACCAGCCACATTGTCTGCTTCTGGAAGGGAACCTGAACTCTCCTCAGAGTGCTGACTATCCTTTTACTCTGTCTTTCCCCAGTCTTAGTAACTCCCGTAATAAATGCCTAACCTTCCACCATCCATCTCTGTGTCCCTCTTGAACCATTGCCAGAGACCTTTGACATTTCTGATTTAGATGCATGGATTTTTTTTTTTTCATTTCCATTCCTCAGCCAGTCACTGAGATTTTTCTGCCTGCCTGTCCTATTGCTTTTCATTCGTACTCTAATCAAATGGTTCCTGAGATTCCTTATGAGGCCATTCTAAATTCTCTCATTATTGAGACTCAGAATCCAAAAATTGGAATTCTGTTTCCCTGGTAACATAATTACTAAATAAAGTGTAATTTGTAACCTTGGCATTAATAGTAGTAGTTAAGGGAGAAACAAAAAGACCTGTGTTTTCCAACTGTTAGCTATGAAGGGATATCAGGACTACTTAGAAAATTGCAAGCAACAAAGCCAATATAGCTTATAAATTTGTTGGTATTCAATAGATTATGACATTGTAGATGCAAATGTTTCACTCTATGTTTCTAACATAGCATACTCAAATGGCAATAAAATATAGTTTCTGATGGGTGAAATTCTTCTTTTTCTAATTTTGTGAACAGTGTTAGAAATTTAGGTAGAATGAACCTCCTATATAGCACTGCATGGAAAGGGAAATGCACACAGGAGGTCCTGACTGATTTTACAAAGGCTGAGTAGACCAATCTGCCCAGGCATAACCAGGAAAAAGTGTTCCGAGGAAAGACAAATAATTTCCTAAAAGCTTACAAAACCAAATATATCACTGTTGGTGTCATCAGTGATTTGGATCCATAACTCACTGTTTTAGTGACTCTATATTTAAAAAATTATGAATCAGAGACAGGTTAAAAGTAGAGAGATAAAGATTCTTATTCTTTTTTTCTCCACTGTTCCCATGGAAGTCTTACAATTTGCATGAAATTGAGAGAAAAATGACAGAAGATGCATGGATTAGTGACTAGTTACATTGATTAGTTGTGTTGGTCCTTTCTGAGAAGTTGGAACAATGGTCTTACAGGTTGCCTTCACCATCTCTATTCTCAGCAGGCTTCTCCCTTCACACGTGAATATGAATTGATTTCCAATTGAAGGAAACTGATGTGACTCCAGCTCATGCAGCATAGGACCAGCTTTCCCAGTGGTGAGATTTCCTTTGGAATGCTCTGGACAGAAGACATTATTTGGCATATAAGATTGCCAGACCAAAGACCTCTAACTGCCTTTTACTCTCTTCAAAAATATGGCCAAGTTTTATTGGTTTGTCTTTTTTTTTTTTCTTTTTTGGCAGGGGGAGTGACAGGCTCTGCATAAGACTAAAACAACATTGAGAACTCAAGGGGAAAAAACTAACCCTAGCCCCTCTGCCCAGTAACTCCAAGATAAGTTTATGGCCCTATGTAGGGACTGCCTTTGTGGCATATGTGATAGGCAAGGCAAACCAGGATTTGTGGAATTTCTGTCATTCCCTGGCTTAAAAGCTCAGAAAACAATTTTGTTAGAGGGTTTTAAAGACTCATTCCTTTAGGTCCATACTTTGCATGATGTCTATCTCTTCTAAGGCAGCTCCTCAGCTTTTGAGAGGTAGGCTACCTCTCTACCTCTCAATTCAGGGCCCCATCATCTGTCCATAGGATGCTGCTGCATATCTCTAATGCTCTCCTCCTTCAATGCCTGATCATTGTCCCTGTGATCAAGCCTCTTCCTGCCTCCCTCCCCACCTCTCTCTACCCCAGTCTCTCTCTTGGCTGGAGAGATGGCACAAAGGTTAAGAGCATTGCTTTCTCTTCCAGAAGTCCTGCATTCAGCTCCCAGCAACCACGTGGTAGCTTTCTCTCTCTTTCTCTCCCCCTCTCTCTCCATTCCCCTTCTCTCCTTTCCTTTTAATAAAGCTCATCCTGAAACGGAATGTCATTTCCTCTCTTTTCCTGAGCTTACATTTATGATATCACAGTAGTGTTTTTTTTTTATTTTGTCATTCAACTTACAGAGATTTCCCATATGTAAAAGTACTTATAGACAGAACATGGTTATATGTTTAAAGAATTTTAGAGTAATCCTGGCTAGAGGTTTGGTGTAAAACTTCGTGGCCAAACCATAAACTGACAGAGTATGAAATCATTTCTATTACTTAGCAACAGTCATCTTTTTTCTTTATTTTATTTTTTTAAATATTTGCTAGAGTTTATTAACTTTGTATCCCAGCTGTAGCCTGCTCCCTCCTTCCCATCCAACCACACCCTCCTTCCTTCATCTCCCTGCTCATTACCAAGTCCATGATAGTCTCCTCCCATTCCAACTGACCCTAGCTTATCAGGTTTCTTCAGGACTGCCTGAAATGTCCACATCTGTGGTCTAGGAAGGCTGCTTCTCCCTCAGGGAGTGAGGGGGAGGGAGAGATCAAAGAGCCAGCCATCGAGTTCATGTCTGAAATAGTTCCTGTTCCCCTCACTAAGGTAACCCACTTGGATACTGAGCTACCACGGGATACATCTGAGCAGAGGTTCTAGGTTATATACATACAGGGTCCTTTGTTGGAGAAACAGTCTCATAAAAGATCTCTGTGCCCAGAAATATTAGGTCCTTGTGGAACAACTGCCCTCTCCAGGTCATAATATCTCCCCCTTCTTTTATATGATTCCCTGCACTCTGCCCAAGGTTTGACTATGAGTCTCAGCATCTGCTTTGATACAGTGCTACATAGAGTCTTTCAGAGGCCCTCTGTGGTAGGCTCCTGTCCTGTTATTTGTTTTCTCCTACTACCAATGTCCATCTCATTTGTCTTTTTAAGTGAGGATTGATTGTCTTACCCTGGTCCTCTTTCTTGTTTATCTTCTATAGGTGTACAGATTTTAGTATGTTTATCCTATCTTATAGGTCTGGTACCCACTTATAAGTGAGTATATACTGTGTGTATCTTTCGGCTTCTGGGATACCTCACTCAGGATGATATTTTCTGGATCTCATCATTTGCCTGCAAATTTCATTATTTCCTTTTTTTAATTGCTGAGTACTATTCCGTTGTGTAAAAATACCACAATTTCTGTATCCATTCCTCCGTTGATGCACATTTGTGTTCTTTACAGGATCTGGCTATTACAAATAAAACTACTATGAACATGCTTGAGCAAATGTCCTGGTTGTGTACTTGAGCATCCTTTGGATATATGCCTAGGAGTGGATCTTGAGGAAGTGCCATTCCTAGTTCTCTGAGAAGGAGACAGATTGGTTTCCAAAGTGGATATACAAGTTTACATTCCCACCAGCAATGGAGGAGATTTCCATTTTCTCCACAAGCTCTTCAGCATGTGTTGGTCACCTGAGTTTTTGATCTTAGCCATTCTGATGGGTGTAAGGTGAAATCTCAGAGTCATTTTGATTTCCATCTCTCTGATGGCTACGGATGTTGAGCATTTATTTAAGTGTTTCGCTGCCATTCTATATTCCTCTACAGATAATTCTGTTTAGCTCCATATCCCATTTTTTAATTGCGTTGATTGATTTATTGCTTTTCAATTTCTTTAGTTCTTTATATATTCTGGATATCAGCCCTTTGTCAGATATAGGGTTGGTGAAGATACTTTCCTAGTCAGTAGGCTGTCATTTTGTTCTGATGGTGTGTCTTTTGCTTTACAGAAGCTTTTCTGTTTTATGAGGTCCCATTTATTGATTGTTGTTCTTAAAGCCTGTGTTGTTGGTGTTCTGTTCAAGAAGTTGTACTAGGCTCCTCCCCAGTTTTCATCAATTCCTATTATTCTTAGATTTTGACTTTTCATGGTGTCTTTGATTTCTTGGATGTTCTGTGTTTTGGACTTTTCCTATTTTCCTTTTTCTTTGAAAGAAATACCAATTTCTGTGAATGTATCTTCAACACCAGAGATTCTCTCTTCCATCTCTTGTATTCTATTGTTAATGCTTACCTATGTTGTTCATGATCTTTTTCTCTAAGTTCTCTAGCTCCAGGGTTTTCTCAGTTTGTGTTTTCTTTATTGAGTCTAATTCTGATTTTATTCTTTGTACCATTCCTTCGTCTGTTTGAATGTGGCTTTCTGTCTCTGTAGGATGGCCTCTATTTTTTAGTTCATTTCCTCTCTATATGCCAATAATTGTGTCTCTACTTGTGTCTCTATTTTTTTGGCTATATTTAGCTGTGTTTCTTTGAGTACTTTGTTCATTTTCTCTTTCTTTGCCTCCCATTTAGATAGCCAATTCTTTGAGAAATTTGTTCATTTCCTCTTTAACTCTCTGTATTTGAATGGCTATTTCTCTGAGAGATTTGTTTGTTTCTTCTTTAGTGCCTCTAATAACTGGATAAGCATAGCTTTAACGTTATTTTCATGTGTTTTGATGAATTGGAGTATCCATTGATTTTGGGGGTTGCTGGTGAAGCCTTGATGTCCTGATTTTTGTTGGCTGTGTTCTTTTGCTGACCTCTGGCCATTTTCTTATCTATGACCTTCACTGTTCTTGGATTCTGCAGTTTAGACTGGTACAGTCTTTCTCTGGTATCTGGAGAATTCTTCAGCAAGATGAGAGGGTTCCAGTTGTTTCATACTGTGGGTTCGTGTTTCAGCTGTACCTATGGAAGGAAAGTCCTTGAGTGCAGAATGACAAGTGCAGGCAAGCGTGAGTGTGTGTGTGTGTGTGTGTGTGTCTTGAGGGACAGGGTGCTAGAGAATGTAGAACCCTTGAGTGTGTGGGAGGGCCACTGCCTTGCAGGCATAGATGGGGTTGCATGCACTGAACATGTAGCGGGCGCTGGTGATAATCATGGAGGCAATATCCTTATGCAAATTCCCTGAATACCTCAGTGGCCCACAGGCTACCGGTTTTCGGCTCTGTCAGAGTTACAGGCACTTTTTACCTAAACTCCTCTGGTGGACCCCCAGAGCAGGGACTTCAATATCCCAAGAGTCCCTCTGTTTCCCACAGTGGATGTGTGGGTGGGAGGAATCTGATGGCTTGCTGCTGGCTTAGAAGGATCCTGGATCTGGGGCTCTGCAGGCACTTCAGGGTGCACTCACTCTCAGACAGGTCACATTGGCAAGGAGCTGGGTACCCCAGCTATCTACTCTCAGGTTTGGACCTGCTGAGTCATATGCAGGAAAACTGATGAGCCCCACCAGCTCAGTGGTGCTATAACCGCCTAACAAGGGAGGCCAGCTACAGTTGCAGACTGTGAAGCCAGTTCAGATGCCTTCTGGGAAGTCCTGGGAGCTACAACGGTGGTCCACACACCTAGGTGGCCTGGCACCTGTTGTACCTGTGTTGTTTGGTGGGTATGCTGGACTTTGGTGATGGTACAGCCAGCTATCTGCCACTGAGGGGTTGGGCAGGCCTTAAAGTCAGTAGAGCCGTTCTCAGAAGGGGGACCCGGGAGGATGGTAGCGTGGATCTGGGACTCAGAAAGCTGGTACAGCTGGCAGCTGCAGTGGAGGAGCTAGGAAACCCTGCCTCTGCTGTAACAGTCCGCAGGCAGTGAGTTCTGTGCTGAGAATCTCTGTGAGATTCTATTGAGGAGGAGGGAATCTGGAAAAAAAGGCAGTACACGGAAAACAAAAGATCGTTTCTCTCTGTCTCCAAAGAAGTCCATGGGTGACCTGAGTCTAAAGATCTCACCTTATATGATGTTCCCTCTTTTTAAGAAAGCCTCACTATTGATTTTCTGGCTTTAGCTGTCCCTCCACTCACCAATTCTGGAGTTTTGGATTCTCTGCCTCTCCTGTACTGTGCTCACTGGTCGCCACCATCTTGGATCTCAGCAACAGTCATCTTTAACATTACTGAACATCTATAGATGACAACTGAATAAAAAAAATGGATTATAAAATGCACTTTTTTACTTACAATTTTATATCATTTTTTCTTGTGGACATGAAACTCAAATACTCTTTAAAATCTGTCTTAATGACAGAATATTGTAAATCTCATAAAGATGAGTTCACCTCATTAAATGCTTTATAGAAACTGAAAAATGCATTTTCCTGAAAACGGGGACTTCTCTCCTGAGAGTAATAACCACGGGGACTTCTCTCCTGAGAGTAATAACCAGTAAGTGGGGTAAAACTTCTTAGTGGCACAGTTATATATTAATGGACAGTTGTAAGTAGTCATACAGAGGAGAAAATAATCTAAAGAAATAACCATGCCTCTCCTGTTGGCTATCAGGCCATTGAAACAGTGAGTCTGAAGCATTAGAAACACTTCAAGCATTCCACACAGCAGAAAGAAACGGCTGTGGACTTGTGCCAGGCAGAAAGGTAGCATGCTTCCCAGGTAAAGACTTCAGAGTGCTGACACCTTCAAGGCAGATTGCTGCTGAATCAAAGAGGGGCCAATAATGAGCAGGACCACTATTTGATTAGGAGCACCTAGATATGCACAGCTTTCACCCTCTGCTTGAATATAAACCCCATGTCAATACCATGGAGACCAATTTGGAGGAGTCACTATAGCTCTTATTTGTTCTTCATTCCCATGTGGCCACATTGAAAAGATTGTCATCATGTTTGCACTAGTACATAACAATTCAAATGCTGCATTGAGGACAGGTGGTGGAACCTACTATGTGAAGGCTGCTAGGTCCCAGGATTTGATATTAAAGACTCTAGTAACACCTTCAAAATGTCCTTTGATTTATCAACACTTAGCATTTTAGCTTTTTAAATGTGTGTTTTAGGACATTGATCAAAACATACCATAACATCTGTCTCCTATATAGCCATCTTAAATTATGTCATTAACCTAAAAATGAAATATACATCTCAACAACATTCTCAGGATGGGCCAACTTCATGCTTTCTTTTTCTCTGAAGGTGTTGCTTTAGAAGTAACTTCCATGTTCTCCCTTTATGCCACATGAAATAACTTTTCCTCTACTTTATTACTTTATTGCCAATGCCTTGCCTTTCTTTGTACACATCAAGATGCCAACCCATTGCTTTGGGTGACACGATGACATTAGCAATCATCATAGGAAAGATCCAGTTTTGCATATTTAAAATGCTGGAGGTAAACTGGTGAAACATTTGCTTTTGTATGTGTGAAATGATTTTCCAAACTGGTCTTCACAGTTTGTTTGGATAGGGCCTTGTCATCTGCTCAGGTAACTTGATGTGATGGCTGTTGCCCTGGCTGTGTGACTTTCATCTGTGTGACAGTGCCTAAGATGCTCTTCATCTCCATGAGACATTTGGTCCTGCTTTTTCACCTTCTGGAAGACACTTTTGTCAAGTGTCTTCTTGGAAGCTTTTGCTAATTACTACTTCTTTCTCTGCGCCATATGTTAATGTTCTTTGAAACATCTTGCCAGCTTTGAGTCATAAGGCAATCTTTTTCAAGGAACTATAAGTTATCTTTTGGACAGCAATCATGAAATAAGACAGATAAGCCTCTACATTTCAGATTCAGTGGAAAATGGAAGAATAAGGTCTAGCTTGCATATACAAGAAATGACAACAACATATAGCTTAATCTCTGGGACCACCATGTCTCTTACCTCCTCAAATGTTTTTTTTTTCTTTCTATACTAAATCACATAAAATTTTAGACAGCAACTAAAATGGTTGGAATAACATTTTCTATGAGAAGTCCTTTCTGGGAAGGTCAAGGGGGAACACATGTTTCAGTGTTGACCACGGATCTATGTTTCTGATTATAGCCGTTAGCATCCATCAAGCCAAGACATTGATACAGCAGACGAAGTCTGTGCTTCTTTGCCTTATTCTCACAGACAGCCTTCTTACAAGGAAATGTCATAGCTAAGTCTTGATTTTTCTATCATGCTTACTGACTTCAAACTTTAAATAGAATTCAGGAAAGTCAACTAAAGCCATTAATTCTGTGCTACTTCAAGAGCATTTCATTCAACTATGACTTAATAATACCTCTGTTTGATAAATGGAGAGAGAGGAAAGTATATCTGCGTAAGAAATAGGTGCCCAGAAGCTGCTCAGAAGCAGCTTCTTCAGATGGGAGTTTCCTTAATTAGAAATGCTGCAGAGAGGATCGTAGATATGCAAAGCATGAGAGAGACTTTGGTTCCCCTAAACAAAGGCATCTCCTATGGGAGGGAATGATTCTATATCCTGAGGCAGAAACCTTAGTCAGTATTAGTGAATATGGGGACTACAGGGCCGGCCCTCTGTCAGGTTGCTTCTTTTATAGTATGGGAACATTAGGAGTAATACTGGCAAACAATTCATGTTGTCATAGCAGTACCACAGTAGGAGAAAGACTGCAGGTAGTATTGCTAGATATGTTTGACCCTTGGCAGCATCTGGGTTCTAACCACTTCGTCTCTTTTTTTAAAGAAGAATCTTTATTTGACAATCCAAACACATGCACATTTGACATGCTATAGACATTTGTCCTAAAGGCATTCAAAAAGCATCAGTATTTACAACCATGCTTCCAAACGTCAATGCAGACATACAAGGCCCTGACACTGGAGGATCCAAGATGGCGGCTACCAGCGAGCAATGTATCTGAGGGGCAGAGGATCTGAAACTCCAAAATTCGTGAGTGGAGGGACAGCTGAGCCAAAAACAACGACACCGAGGCTTCCAGGGAGAAAGGGGGACAAACCCTGAACTGAGACCAATTGGCTACAGGTCAACCACAGACTTCTCCATGAACTTCTCCTAGGGGCTCAATTCCTAGGCACTTCCCTTTTAACAGGTGGAGGCACTGCAGACAGCAGCGGAGGCAGTGGGGGCAGTGGACAGAGCATGCAGCTCCCAGCAAAGCACAGTGCTGGCTGCTGCAAGCAAAAAACGCCCTACTTGAGATGTGAGACAGAGAATACTCAATCACTAGGCATTTCCCCATGATGAGCATTCCTTCTCCCTCCTTGGTGGAGGCAGAGGCTGCAGTGGCAGCCCACAGTGTCCACCACAGAACAGAGACCGGCCCACAGCATCCACAACAGAGCACAGAGTCTGACCCACAGTGCCCATAGCCCCTAGCACAGAGCAAAGTGCTGGTGGCTCTACCAGGCCAACCAGAGCAGCAACTCCCCAGGGCCTTCCAGAAGGCATCTGTGCCAGTGGCCTCCTAGTTCTGCAACAATGGTTGAACTCCCAGTGGACCACAACACCAGGCCCCAGGTTCTGTAGCAACATAGGGATTATTGGGACAGCATTGACAACATTGAACCCCCTGTTCTGTGGGTCTACAAGTGAAGTTGAGGCAAACAACTCCTGGAACCCAGACAGATTTGAGTACCAGAACTACAGTATGACAGGACTGTAGACCACTGAGTTATTCAGGAAATCTGCACAGACACATTGTGCCCACAAACTGTGCATGCTAACAGCACTAGCATCTGCACCACCTCCTGCACCTGTTCCCCTTTCCCACATTCCAAGCACTTATATTCTCTGGAACTCTCTCCTTCAAGACACACTTCCACGCACATGCACATGCTTGCTCACCCTCAATTGTGATTCTATACCAGCAGCTTTTCCACCCTTAGGTACAGCTGAAACACCAACACACACTCTCAAACCAGTGGACCTCTCTCATCTTCCTGAAAAATACTCCAGACACCAGAGAAAGATGGACCCAGTCTGAAAGATGGACCCAGTCTGAAGTATAGACTCCGGGAATGAGCAGTAGAGCTTAGGGATAAGCAGATGACCAGACGTCAGTATAAGAACACATCCAACAAAAGTCAGGACATCATGGCTCCACCAGCAACCCCCAAATCAACGGTTATTTTAATTCAGCAGAAACACAGAAAAATGGCTTTAAAGCTATGCTTATCCAGTTATTAGAGGAACATAAAGAGGAACTGAACAAATCTCTCAGAGAAATGGTCACACAAGTGGAGGCAAATAAAAGAGGAAATAAACAAATCTCTCAAATACAGACAAATATAGCCACACAAGTAGAGGAACAATTGGTGGTATATAGAGAGGAAATGAACAACAACAACAAATAGAAATCATCATAGAAAGACAAGAATCCAAATTCAAACAGATGAACGAAATGGTGCAAGACATGATAACAGAATTAGACTCAATAAAGAAAACACAAACAGAGAAAATTCTGCAGCTGGAGAACTTAGAGAAAAGATCAGGAACCACAAAGGTAAGCATCACCAACAGAATACAAGAGATGGAAGAGAGACTCTCAGGTTCTGAAGATACACTTGCAGAAATTGATACACATCTCAAAGAAAAAGTAAAATCAGTCAAGTTCCAAACAGAAACATCCAAGAAATCAAGGATGCAATGAAAAGACAAAACCTAAGAATAATAGGAATAGATGAAAATGAAGATTCCACACTCCAAGATAAGAAAATATTTTTAAGAAAATCATAGAAGAAAATTTTCCCAACTTAAAGAAAGAGATGTCCATAAACATACAAGAAGCCTACAGAACACCAAATAGACTAGCCCAGAAGAGAAACTCTTAACATCACATCAGAGTCAAAACACTAAACCTACAAAACAAAGAAAAAATGTTAGGGGCAGCAAGAAAAAAATGCCAAGTAACATACAAAGGTAGACCTATAAGAATCACACCAGACTTCTCAACAGAAACTATGAAAGCCAGAAGGGCCTGGGCAGTTGTCATGCAGACTTTAAGGGAACACAGATGCCAAACCAGACTACTCTACCCAGCAAAGCTTTCAATCAACATAGGTGGAGAAAACAAAATATTCCATGACGAAACTAAATTTAAACAATATTTACACAGCAAACCAGCCTTACAGAAGATGCTAGAAGGAAAACTCCAATCCAACAAAAACAACTACACACAAGAAAACATAGGATACAGATAACTTTCCCCAAAATAATTAAAAGAAAACAAACAATGATCATAGTAACACCACCAACTCCGCAATAAAAGGAACGATTATTCATTGGTCACTATTACATATAAATATCAAAGGAAGAATCCACCAACAGGACATCACAATTCTGAACATCTATGCACCAAATACAAGGGCAACTACATTAGTATATGTAACATTATTAAAGATTAAATCACACATTGATCCCAATACCTTAATATTGGGACAGCTCAACTCTCCACTCTCACCAAGTGACAAATCATCCGCTCAGAAGCAAAACAGGGAAATAATGCCACTAACAGAGGTCCTAAAGAAACTGGACCTTATAGATGTCTACATAACTTTTCACCCAAATTCAAAAGAGTACATCTTCTTTCAGTACTTCATGGAACCTTCTCCACAATAGACCATATAGATGATCACAAAGCAAGCCTCAACAAATACAAGAAGTCTGAAATATTCCCTTGTATTCTATCTGACAACCATGGACTAATCCTAGATCTCAACAACAACAACAGAAATAACAAAAAGCCTACACACACATGGAAATTGAACAATTCCCTCATCAATGACAACTGGGTTAAGGAAGAAATAAAGAAATTGAAGGATTCCTAGAATTCAATGAAAATGAAGGCACAACATACCCAAATCTATGCATGCAATGAAAGCAGTGCCCAGAGGAAAATTCATAGCACTAAATGCCTTTAAGAAAAAAACTTGTAACATCTCTTACAAACAACTTAATGGCCCAACAGAAAGTTCTAGGGAAAAAAAAAATCAGATACATCCAAAAGGAATAGACTTCTTGAAATAATCAAACTCAGAGCTGAAATCAATCAATTAGAATCAAATAAAACTATTCAAAGAATCAATGAAACCAAGAACTGATTCTTTTAGGAAATCAACAAGATAGACAAACCCTTAGCCAAACGAAAAGGCAGAAAGAAAACATGCAAATCAGTAAAATCAGAAATGAAAAGGGGGACATAACAACAAATACTGAGGAAAACCAAACAATCATTAGGTCTTACTACAAAAACCTATATGCCACAAAATTTGAAAATATAAAAGAAATGGACAATTTCTTGATAGATTCCATTTACCAAAATTAAATCAAGGTCAGGGAGAAATATTGAATAGTTCTATATTCCCCAAGCAAATAGAAATAGTCACCAAAAGTCTCCTTTCCTAAAGCGATCCCAGGGCCAGATGATTCAGCTCAGAATTCTACCAGACCTTCAAAGAAGTGCTAACTCCTATTCTCTTCAAATTATTCCAAAAAATAGAGACCGAATCAACATTACCAAACTCATTCTGTGAAACCAGTCACCTTGACCCAAAACCACACAAAGACTCAACCAAAAAGAGCACTTCAGACCTATCTCTCTTATGAACATTGATGCAAAAATACGCAATAAAATACTTGCAAACCAAATCCAAGAACACATCAAAGATATTATCCACCACGACCAAGTAGGCTTTGTCCCAGTTATGCAGGAGTAGTTCAATATACGGAAATCCATCAATGTGATCCACCATATTAACAAACTGAAAGAAAAAAAAAACACATGATCATTTCCTTAGATGCTGAAAAATCATTTGACAAAATCCAAGATTCATTCATGTTTAAAGTATTGGAGAGACAAGGCACATATCTAAACATAGTAAAGACAATATACAGCAAGCCTATAGCCAACATCAAACTAAACGGAGAGAAACTTAAAGCAATCCTACTGAAACCAGCAGCAAGGCAAGGCTGCCCCCTCTCTCCATATCTCTTCAACATAGTACTTGAAGTCCTAGCTAGAGCAATAGGACATTAAAGGAGATCAAGGGATACAAATCAGAAAGGAAGAAGTCAAAGTATCACTATTTGTAGATGATATGATAATCTACATAAGCCACCCCAAAAACTCATCGAGAGAACTTCTTCAGCTGATAAACACTTCCAGCAAAGTGACTAGATACAAAATTAAGTCAAAAAATCAGAAGCCCTCCTATATACCAAAGACAAAAGGGCCAAGAAAAAAATTAGGGAAACAACACTCCTTACAATAGCCACTAATAAAATAAAGTACTTTGGGGTGACTCTAACCAAGCAAGTGAAGGACCTGTTTGAAATAAATCTTCAAGTCTCTGAAGAAAGAAATTGAAGAAGATATCTGAAGATGGAAAAATCTTCCATTCTTATGGAAAAATCTTCCATTCTTATGGATTGCTAGGATTAACATAGTGAAAATGGCCATCCCCCCAAAAGTAATCTACAGATTCAATGCAATTCCCATCAAAATTCCAACACAATATTTATACCCTAAATTTTGTTTAATGAAATTTAATAAATTTAAATTGTACTCACATCATCTTGATTTCTTTGTAGAAAGATTGTGGTTCTGTAAAATACTGGAAATTTTTTTTTTCCTTTGCTTCCCTTCTTAAGGTGTTTTAGCCATGGTTTGTGACACGATGACAGTAAGAATCTGCTGCACGCCCTGGAAAATCCTATTGAAGACCTCTGATGGGAATTCCCCATTTACTTTTTCACTGTGCATGGCAGTGTTTCCAAGATAGTAAAATTTTTATCCTAATGTACTCCCATGAGGAAAGGAATTATGGAAAAAAAAACAGGACCACAGATCGAGGAATGATTGATCTTTATGGAAATATTACATTGACTAAACACTGAACACTCCAGTTCCCAGACTGCTTTTATAGAAAATGTCAACTCTTTGTTTCCTTCAGTTAAAGATCATACTATTTGCAGAAATAAATATGTTTTAAGTGATAAGAAAGATTCAGAGAAACACAGAAGGCAAGGATATAACATAATCATAGATATGCTGATAAAGGATTCAAGATATCATATAGACACATTAAATATTCTTTTAAAAAACCTTTAAAAATTCTGTTGTAAAATAGACGTTTCTTAATATGGAATAAGAAGTACACTCATCTGTTGGTAGGTTAGAGAATGTAGTTAAGGATTCTGCTGTTTTTAGTATACTGGTTCTTCCACATTGGTAATATGATAAGATTCCAGCATGAAGCCTGGATTGCACTGGGCTGATGGAAAGGCCAGTTAGCTGTTAGTTACTGCAAAGTTATGTGTGCTGTTATTGGATCTTTAGAGTTATTATGCCATGCTGTTCATTGTTCTGGCTCATAGGCATCATAACTGAGTAGGGATGAAGAAGTCACCAGTTTGAGAGAGAGCATGGCAAAGGATGAATGGGAACTGTTGGAAAGAGGAAAGAAAAGGAGGATATGATGTGTCATATTATAATTTTTCAAAAATTAACAATATTAAAATTTAAATTCAATGATCCATTTATATAAGTTTGCTTTATACTTTCAATGACTTGCACTTGTTTGAGAGAGAAATTTTGTCTTCCTCAATTGAGATGAACATATTTTTAAGCTGTATTTTCTTGAAATATCTTCACTTTCTGCTTTGTCACAGCTGTTGACACACAATTTTTCATCTACTTAGAACCTGTGATGCTATATTTTTCACCACTATATTCAGTCACAGAGTAATGACAGGAGAAATGTAACAGTCCTCTTGAATTTACAAATGAAGTGTGCCTTGTTGCAAATAAGGATGGACAAGAAAATAGGAAGAAGCTTGCTAACATATATATTAAATATATATATTCTTAAAATACATGTTATTAACTTAATATATTTACATATATTTTTAAAATGCATGTATAAATGTACAATATTTCAATATATATTGTGGATTACAATAGATTAACATATGTTAATAACATATATGTAATTAACAAATATTTGTGTGCTAAAATTTAAATGGAAGCTATTCCAATAAACACCTAGAACTCCAGTTTATATTGTATCTGCAACAACAAAAAAATCATTATCTTTATATACTTGATTTAGTTTGAATACAAAATGTGCATAGTTGTCTCATATGTTTGCACATGAAGTCCTTAGCTAGTAATGCTGTTTGAAGAAGCTATGTATCTAATTTTTAGAAGTTAGACACTAACTGGACTGACTGGATCACGGGATATGGGCTTTAATCTTCTACAGTCCAACCCACTTCGTGTATGCATTCTCTGTTTGCTGACTATGGATGTCATGTGACCAGCTAGCCTCTTGCTCCTGCCACTATGCTTTCTCTCTCATTATGGAATATATCTATGAAGTTTAAGCCAAAATAGACTCTTTTATCTTAAACTTTATTTAAGTGTTTCCTCAAGGAGAGAAAACAAATGCAGAACTATTACAAGATAAAAGAGAAAAAATTATTTTATATGAACAACAGTTTGGAGGGAGATAAATAATTAGCAGAAAAGATAGCTAGTAAGGATTGTACATATGACTGTTTCTGGAATCTTCTCTAGCCTGATGAAAAATTATCGCTGTCCTTCCTTAACAATTAATTTTCTTTCCTGCCTAATAGACAATGGGCCACAGGATGGTCATCACTACTTTTTAAATTTTTATTGTATTACTTATGTATACATGCATGAACAGATATGAACGGATATCAGAAGAGGATATTTTATGTCCTGTATCTGGAATTATAGGTAGTTGCAAGTTACCCATCATACTTCCTTCTTAAGAGCATCAAGTGTTCTTAAGCTCTGAGCTAGCTCCCAGCTTCCAAATTTTGCACATGTATAACTTATGCATATCAAGAGAACAGGGTATTCTTGTAGATCTGTTTTATAATGATTTTAGTTTATGAATCCATATTTTGGAGAGGTATATTATAAAATACAACAAATTAATATAAATGAGTGAAAGAATGGATAAATATGATATGGATAGTCTCTAAGGCATAAACAAGAATTCCCAAATTCATAATAGTTTCATTTACTTCTACTTATTTTATTTATATGTTTTCACACTTATCAAATTCATACTTTATAGATTTACAGTATAGCAATGCTTTGGCGTTACACACAAGGGAAAGGCATGGAGTACATCCTACAGGATTAATAGTCTCAGATTCTAGGAGAAACAGTGACCATATTTTCGACAGGAAGCACTTAGGATAAAAGTACAAACA
Organism: Pachyuromys duprasi; assembly: GCA_028658305.1. NCBI lineage: Eukaryota > Metazoa > Chordata > Mammalia > Rodentia > Muridae > Pachyuromys > Pachyuromys duprasi. The sequence goes on from CM053761.1 coordinate 63,890,190, forward strand.
AGAAACTCTGCATTGACAGTGATTGTAGACATTTGAACCTTGCCAAGAACCAGTAAAAGTGGTGAGAAGACCACCATAAAATAGATGGAGGAGGTGATGCAGAGTTGCTCAATGGGGAAAAAACGAGAGCCAGTGTCTGTGCTCAGACTTTTAGCTTAAACTATTTAGATAATCATAAGATAGAAAACAGTAGAGAGTACAGAGGTCTTGTCATATCTTTGAAATGATGCAGAAAATATCAAGTTTAAGCGGACAATAAGTGGGAATAGACTAACACCATAAGGACCACTACCAGGGACTCAGTTATTTCTTCCAAACACTGTCATCATGTCTAAACACACAAGTCCATAGGGCACATTTCATATTCAAACCACAACATCATCTTTATAGACATGTAATATTTATTTATCTTATCTTTTACTAAAAGACATGTCAAGAATTTAGGTTGTGTTAAAAGAAACATAATTCATTCCATTTTAATAAATTCCGTCATTTAAGGAACCAGTATAGCTGCTTCCAGATCTCCATTGCTAAGCCTGACTGTTTTTTTAAATATTAAGTCAAAAGCATGACTTTTTCTATTCATAATAATTCATCTCCCTCTCCACAGCTCCTGCTGAGATTTACAGCTTGCCTGCACTGTTGCTTTTCTTACGTACTATGATAAATGGTCCTTAATCTGCCTGCAAAAATCCAAATTAAAAACAAAAAACAAGAGAAACAAAAAGAAAAACAAAGCTGTGGTTTTGTTTTTTCAAAGAGATGGGATAAATACTTGTAGCACAGAATAGATTCTCATGTGCATTGTCAGGGATCACAAAGAACAAACCCAGGGTCCTTACTAGTAAATATTCAGAATAAGGTCTTTTTTTTCCCCCAAATGGCCTCAACAGAAGAAAATGAGCCCAGACATCTTTATGGTATCACATTTCTGGTATTATAACTAAAGGTCAGTTGTCATATTCACTATCATCTCTGATTTTTCCAGGGTTTATAGCATATCAAATTACATCTGGCAGAAAATTGCTGTGATATTTTTCAGCTTGGTGTTCAAATGCCTGTGGAATCTGCATTGAACTAAACTTTATATAGAGTAATTTAAGTTGAAATGTGAAGGAAGTTTGCAGATAACTTTTACTTTAGTAAAGAAATCTATGTAAGTTTTGCACAGTCTTAATGCACTTTAGCATTTGGTATTACCAAGTCAGAATTGCATATGTATCACTAATTCCTGGGAGATATTCTGCTAATGAAATTATTGTGTTATAAAAGGAGAACTTGAATATTTTCCATTCTAATATCTAAAAGAAGCAATGAATTAAGAAAACAAAGGCAGTCATTAGAGTGGCACTGACATGAAATCAGGCACAATTTTTCAAAATGAAATCTCTTGTTGATGCAGAGAAGGAATAAGCCTGCGAAGCTCGAAAGGCCAGGATAATGAGCTGTGTTAACCATGCAGCATGCATTAATGAATGAATCATGAATAATGAACCTTAGGTCCTGAGACTTGCTTGGCTTTGGGCTTGACCTGATGGGAGCAATAAGGTATGGAAGAAAACACAGAGATATACACACATGTGGAAAGCTGGGCTCTAGGGGACTGGGCTCTTAGATGGAGACATAAGCAGCAGCCAGGTTGCTCAATGTATTTATTGTATAGTGCAGAATGAAGAAGTATTCATTGTGAACAACTGAGTGAGGGGGTGTGCTTTATTATGTAGAGTTTGACTAGGAAATAGTGCATTAGCTAATTTTGGTAGGAGAATTCTGTAAGGGAGTAGTTTCAGGTTGCAATCACCTGCAGGGAGGAAGTTGTGGTTGATGGTTTCTGTTAACACTGTTTTTAGTTAATGGCCAATCATATTTGGAGCATGGGAAAGGTTTGTCATTTCAATTGGTCTGAGGTATTGAGGTCCCTGACATATTCTTGCTCATGTCAATAGCACATATTCACTCAGGACTTCATCCATACCCAATATTTAATCAATCGGTATGTGTATGACTGGATAAGTGCTGAAAAACTGAAATATTGTGGGCTCGTGTGAAAGACCGGTCTATGCTGATTGGTGGCTGGCAGTGAAACAGTATAGGCTTCAACAGGACATGATTGCAGAGAAACTTAGAGCCAAAAAAAAAAGCATGGAGCTCATGGTCTCCTGAGCTCTCTTCCATCCTTCAACTATGAAACACCAATCCAGAAAAGAATCTCCATTCCAAAACGTTTTTTCACAAATTGAGTGGAAAAATGAAAGATAAAAGTGTCATACATACATTATGCTACAGAGTTAAAGTAGAAGAGTATATTCATATAGTTAAATACATTGGGAAAACTTAGTGTCTCATGAAAAGTTATACTTTGGAACAAATTTTCTATTATCAAAAGAACTCATGTCTTTTATTTTTATAAAATTTTAATGTTTTTTTATTTATTACAGTTTATTCACTTTGTATCCCAGCTGTAGCCCCACCCTCGTCCCCTCCCAATCCTGCCCTTCCTCCACATTTTATCAGAAGTAGCTTCTGTTAATTACATACTCTGCAGTAGAAATCCCATGTCTTAGCTTCTCCCCTGACATATCGCAGAATGGTAATGGTTGTGCTTAAGCTGATATTATGTTCATTCTGTGATGGAAACAGGATTTCAACTTCAAAAAGACAAAATGTAGACTTGACGTTTTAGTATTTTTTTCTTAGCATCCATTATTTTTTAAGCAAATTGTATCCTACCTTATATTTGATTTATAAGCATGAGGCTTCTCCAATTTAAATTGTGAATATACTACTTTACAGAAAATTATATATTTGATAACAGTGGAATGAAATTCATATAGAAAAATCTTACTATCAGCATTTTATAAGTCAACATGCATGCATCTTATCCATATAGATTACATTGTATTCATTAAATGTGATCATTTTTAAGCATGGGACTCACTTTTCCAAATACTAAAATGAGAAGTTTACTGTGTATAACATTGTTTCTACTTAAGAGGCTCCGTCTTCACATTCTTTCTTAAAACTGAATTACATCATTCCATGAACCATTCTTCTTAGTTTAAGACATACTACTCTGGATCCAGGAATAACTATTCCATTTATTTAATATTTAAAATTTTCTGAATTATGGAATGGAAATTAATGTAATACAAATATGTTATAAATAATTCAGAATTAAAATTACAACAGAGGCCAAATTTTACCAAATGTGTACAAATAGATGAGAGTCTTGTGATATTAATTCCTCCTTATTTTTATGTAGGCATGAATTTAACCACCTTAATTCTTATTTAAATTTCACAAACATTCAAGATCTAAATGTCACATTTTTTACTTTTTTTAATTATCATTTATTATGATTTATTCAACTTGTATCCCAGCTGTGGCTCTCTCCCTGTCTCCTCCCAATCCCGCCCTCCCTCCCTCTTCTCTCCTGATGCCCCTCCCCTAGTCCACTGACAGGGGAGGTCCTCCTCTCATTCTATCTGACTCTAGCCTATCAGGTCTCATCAGGACTGGTTGCACTGTCTGCCTATGTGCCTTACTTGACTTTTTTGACCCTTCATTATAAGTTTTGGCTTAGATGATATGGCACTCAGCTTTTTAAAATATTTTTTGAGAATTTAATACATGTTGAACTGTATTTATATCATTTCTATTCTATCTTCTCCACCCTCCATACCCCCCAATGCCTTTATTCCTTGTATAACTCATGACCCCCTTTTCTTTAATTATTATTTTCAAATAAACAGAGGTGTGTATATATGTAGATATATGTACGTATCTATATAAATACAAACTACTGTGTTAATTTACTGTTGTTTCTTTGGGTGTGTGTCTAGATACAGCCACAGGGAATTAAAAATACCTATCAGAGGGCTTGTCCCTAGGGAAAACTAATGACCCCTTTCTCAGCACCCATTATGCCTATGTCTCTTCTCCTAGAGATGGGGATATCTGAAATATCTCCAATTCAGGTTGATATGCCAATTGCTGTTGTCATTGGGCATGTCTTGTTTAGGTGACCATGTTGTTAAAATTTCATAACAGCAGGCCCTTGTATTATGTACAAGACACTGCCTCAAAGCAGATGTTATGGTCCTCCAGATGTTATATTTTCTCTGCTCCCTCTTCTATGATGTTTCCTTAGCCTATGTGTAAGACGTGTACGGTTGGTATGTTGAGTGGAATTGGGCAACCCACAGTCAGTTGTTTTCTGCATTTTCACTGGCTGTGAATGTCTATGGTGTGCCCTGATGCTGCAGAAAGGACCTTCTTTGCTAAGTAATGAGGGAAGCACCTCTCTGTGAACATAAGGATGGGTATTGAGAGTACACTTGGGAATTACATGGTTAAGGAAATATGTTCATTGAATTCTTTGTTATGATGTGGTGATAAAAGTTGTGAAATTTGTATGATGTGTGTGTGTATATGTGTATGTTTAAAAGAAAAAAAATGATAGTAACTCACATTTACTTCAGATAGGAAAGACCTCAGTCCAAGGAAACTGCAGTAATTTGTTTTCCTTCCCAGACTGCCTAGCTTTTTCATCTTTCTCCCTCTGAAATGTGATACTAGCATAGGTCAGTGTTCCCCAGCAGAAAGAAATGTACTATAGAACACAAGTTCCTCAAACGAAAATGGAATCAATACTTTCTAGCAAGTTAAGTTCCTTCAGGAAAAAAAAAAAAAACGTTTTTTTCATTTCTTATGAGAAGGACAGTGACTATTTAGAAGAAAAATAGTCCAACTTTGGAAGTAATTACATTTATTTCTCTTTATAATAATATCAAAAAAAGAAAGTTAACGTTAGAACAATGATTAGCTTAAATCTTTCCCACAGACTGTTGTATGGCCATACTAAAATTAAAATATGTTAGTAACCTACAGAAAAGGTAAAATGTCATGCTAAGCCAAAGGAGGAGCTAGATGGGTAGTATATTCTAATCACATGCACACGATTATGTTCATCTTATTTATAAGTTGCTGTATTTCATCTTTATGCACATTCAATATACAGTAGGAAATTAAGTTTCAAATAGTTTCCTGCCTGTTAACATGAAATTAACCCTATAAAACTTTAACATAAAACTAAGTGGGATTTATCAGTTCATGGACAGTCTATTTTTAGGCTTGCTGAGTCCTTTTAGAAAGTCAGTATATGCCCATGTATGTGAAGAATGAGTAAGATGGACTTTTGGCATAATGGACATTTTAAAATGCCAATTGAAAGCATCATATGGTGACCCAGAGTTGTATTAAAGATGAAGGCTTTATCCCAAATTAGAACCCAAATATGGAAGGTTAAGAAACTGACCATTGTGAAGATTGCGAGATAGTGCTTATAACTTACTTTTGACAACTAGTCACTTGAATTTGTGATAGAAGGGGGAAGAGAAGTACATTAAACAGAAATGTTCAGTGTCAGTATTAATATATACCTAACCTTTTATCATCTATCTATACACATATATATTAATTACATATCATAGGGAGTTATAACATTAGTAAGTATATAGTTAATTATATAGGATGTATAATACTGTATATTATATGTATATGCATATACATACTAAAAAATTGAGTCCTAGAGACATGCTCAGTGATTACAAGAGACTTACGCTCTTCTAGAGGGGCTGAGTACCCATGTTTGGCCCCTTACATCACATTAGCTCCAAGGCATCTGACATTTTCCTCTGGTCTTCTTTGGTACTAAGATATGCACTCATTTACTTTCTCACTCTTTTTCTCTTTCTCCCTCTCTCTCTCTCTCTCACATAAATATCAATAAAATTTTATATCATATTTTATAATCTTCTAAAATTACATTAAGTGAATGTAATTCATGTAAGTTATTTCATACCATTTGAACTGATAATTCTGTCTACAATAGCTAAGGGCAAATGAACATAGACTCTACTACCAGGAATGAGAAACTTCCTCTTGAGTTGTTGGTCTGGGTAGTCTAATAAACTCCAAAAATGACAGTGGATATTATTTTTGACATTTGTTACCACTCTAGGATGAAGGTAAGGCCTTATTGCAAACTTTTGGCACAGAAGAGTGACTTAAGTTGGATGTACCCTTAGAACTCAATACTGTGTAACTGTACCAAAGTGTCTGTATCCATTAATCAACTGGGGGACACCTGGGTTGTTTCCAGGTTCTGGCTATTACAAATAAGCTGCTATGATCATGGTGGATCAAATGTCCTTGTGGTATACTTGAGCATATTTTGGATATATGCCTAGGAGTGGTCTAGCTGGATCTTGAGGTAGTACTATTTCTAATTGTCTGAGAAAGCGTCAGGACCTTCTCCCATTCCATCTGATCTTAGCTTATCAGGTATCTTCAGGACTGGCTGCCAAGTCCTTCTCTGTGTCCTAGCAAGGCTGCTCCTTTCTAGGAGGTGAGGGAGGTCAAAAGCCAGTCATTGAGCTCATGTCTGAAGTAGTCCCTGTTCCCCTTACTAGGATACCCACTAGGATACTAAGCTACCATGGACTACTTCTGAGCAGGGGTTCTAGGTTATATCCTTGGTTGGAAAAACAGTCTCATAAAAGACCTCTGTGCCCTGCTATATTTGGTCCTTGTGGAGCTGCTGTCCTCTCCAGGTCATACTAACTCCCCCTTCTTTCATATGATTCCCTGCACTCTACAGAAGGTTTCATTATGAGTCTCAGCATTTGCTTTGATACAGTGCTAGGTAGAGTCTTTCAGAGGCCCTCTGTGGTAGGCTCCTGTCCTGTTACTTGTTTTCTCCTACTTCCAATGTCCATCCGTCTGTCTTTCTAAGTGAGGACTGATCACCTTACCCCAGTCCTCCTTCTAGCTTACCTTGTTTAGGTGTAGAGATTTTAGTATGATTATCCTATATTATATGTCTAATATCCACTTATAAGTGAATATATACAATGTGTGTCTTTCTGCTTCTGGGATATCTCAAAATCAAATAGAACACCCAGAAATCAACCCACATACTTATGTACACCTGATTTTTGACAAAGATGCCAAAACTACAATGGTAAAAGATAGCATATTCAACAAATGGTGCTGGTCTAACTGGATGTCTACATAGAAAAAAAGCTACAAACATGGTTGAGCAAATGTCCTTTGTGTACTTGAGCACTTTTGGATATATGCCTAGGAGGGGTATAGCCAGATCTTGAGGAATCACTATTCCTAATTGTCTGAGAAAGCACCAGATTGATTTCCAAAGGGGTTATACAAGTTTACATTCCCACCAAGAACGGAGGACGGTTCCACTTTCTCCACAACCTCTCCAGCACGTGTTGTCACTTGATTTTTTGATCTTAGCCTTTCTGATGGGTGTAAGGTGAAATTTCAGGGTCGTTTTGATTTCCATCTCTCTGATGGCTAAAGATGTTGAGCATCTCTTTAAAATGTTTCTCTGCCATTCTATATTATACAGAGAACTCTCTGTTTAGCTGCATACACCATTTTTAATTGGATTGCTTGATTTATTGCCTATTAACTTTTTTATTTCTTTATATATTCTGTATATCAGCCCTCCGTCAGATATAGGATTGGTGAAGATCCATTCCCAGTCTGTAGGCTGTCATTTACAGAAATTGTGGTACTTTTACACAATGGAATACTACTCAGCAATTAAAAACAAGGAAATCATGAAACTTGCAGGCAAATAGTGGGATCCAGAAAAGATCATCCTGAGTGATGTATCCCAGAAGCAGAAAGACACATATTATATATTCACTTATAAGTCGATATTAGACATATAATATAGGTTAATCATACTAAAATCTGTACACCTAAAGAAGGTAAGTTAGAAGGAGGACTCTAGATAAGATTCTCAATCTTCATTTAGAAAGGCACACATGACAGACAACAGAAGAGTGAGAAACCCAAGAACAGGACAGGTGCATACCACAGAGGACCTCTGAAAGAATCTACCCAGCAGGGTATCAAAACCTATGCTGAGAATCATAGCCAAACTTTGGGCAGAGTGCAGGGAATCTTCAGAAAGAAGGGGGTGATAGAAAGATCTGGAGGTGACAGGAGCTCCACAAGGAGAGCAACAGAAGCAAAAAATCTGAGCCCAGAAGTCTTTTCTGAGACCTAAACTCCAACCAAGGACCATGCATGGATACAACCTAGAACCCCTGCCCAGCTGTAGCCCATGGCACCTCAGTGTCTATGTCAGTTCCATAGTAATGGGAACTGGGACTGTCTTTGACATGAACTCAGGGTCTGACTATTTGATCATATCCATCTGAGAGGAGGTCAGCCTTACCAAGCTACAGAGGAAGACAATGCAGCCAGTCCTGTTGAAACCTGATAGGCTAGGGTCACATGGAAGGGGAGGAGAACTTCTCCTATCAGTGGACTCAGGGCAGGACATAGGAGAAGGAGGAAGAGTGTGATTGGGAGAGAATCTGGGAGGGGGCTACAGCTGAGATACAAAGTGAATAAACTGTAATTAATAATTTTTTTAAAAACATCCTTACTGAGTTCTAGCTCTTATAATACCAAATGGCTCTATACAAAGTGCCAGTGGAGAGAGGCAGTACATAGGCTATATAGCCCTTATGCCTATGAACAATAACAACAACCAACGTAGTAAGACATCACTAAAAATTCAATAGCAATATTTATATCTTTAAGTAATCAACAGATCTCTAATTGGACATAAGGTCAAGTTAACTGGAGCAAAATTGTGCTTCATACTGGAAACCTAAGCAAAGGCATGGTCATGGATTAGGGGAAAATAAGAACCTATTACCTCCACTTTATAAGTTGAGCAATATTCCTAACTGCCTCCTAAACTTACCTTTACACAAGCATACGAGAATGTCTCTCACCTCTCATCACATGAGTTTCTCTTTATGACTGATGGAGAAGATTAGAGGAAAATACAACAGGTTCAAATGCAGAGCTTAACTGACTGTGGGGATGCCAGACCCATGGGATACATTTATAACACAACTCCTCTACCTAAGGCTCAGGAATGGAAAGCTGAAGACTGGGCATATAGATAGAGTAAGAGTAATGGTCCAACAAGGCCTCCAGGGCCCAGGTTTTTTGGGTCTGTTAGTCTTCTTGTGGAACTCATGTCTCCTCCAGGTCTTTCGATGTCCCTCTTCTTCCATAAGGATTCCATCATTCCCCTCAAAGTTTGATTATGATTCTCAGTATCTCCTTTGATATGTTCGTGGGTAGAGTCTTTTGGAGGCCACTTCTGGAAGGCTCTTGTCCTGTCCCTTGTCTTCTCCTACTTCCAGTGTCTATCCTGCTTTCCCTTATACACGTCTTCCCTAGGGTCCTAGTTGTTGTTTAACTTCTTTAGGACTATAGATTTAAGCATGATTATTCTATATTACATGACTAATATGCACTAATAATTGTGTATATACCATGTGTGTCTTTCTACTTCTGGGTTACCTCACTCAGGATGATCTTTTCTAGTTCCCACCATATGCCAGACAGTTTCATGATTTCTTTGTTTTTAATAGCTGAGTAGTAGTCCATTGTGTAAATGCACCACACTTTGTGTATCTGTTCCACAGCTGAGGGACATTTAGGTTATTTCCAAATTCTGGCTAATATAATAAAGTTGCTATGAACATCGTTGAGCAAATATCCTTATTAAACAGTGAAGCATCTTTTGCAAGGACCATGCATGGAGAGGACCTTGACCCTCTGTTCAGAGGAAGCCCGTAGGCTGCTGTTTCCAAATAGGTTTCCTAGTAAAGGGTACAGGGGCTGTCTTTGACTTGAACTCAGTGGCTGGATCTTTGATAACCTCCCCCCTGGGGGATGAAGCCTTACCAAGCCACAAAGGAAGGTGATGCAGCCAGCCTTGATGAGACCTGATAGGAAAGGGTCAGATAAAAGGAGAGGAGGTCCTCCCCTATCATGGGTCTAGGGTAAGAGCATAGGAGAGAAGAGAGAGGGTATTGGGACTTGGAATAGGGAGGGGGCTGCAGTGGGGATACAAAGTGAATAAATTGAAATAAATAAATAAATAAATAAATAATTTTTAAGGTGCTGTAAGAGGACAAAAATATATGCTGTGAAGTCTGTCCTCCAGAATTGACAGGGAAGATATACCCATGATCCTTAAAGTATGTGGCTGACTGATAAAACCTGAGCAAGGGTAATATCAGTTGACATTCCAATGAACTTGGGGAAATATTATGGTGTTCCACCTCTAGACAAAGAAGAACAGGCAACTAATGAATGCATAAAGGGAAAATTAGTTTCTCCTAGGGATGAGCTGCCTAACTGGTTACCCAGTACCAAATAGTAAACTCTATAATTACAAACAGACATGCAACACTGAACAGACTCAAGAGGTTATGTTTATATATTCATGCACATATTTTATATATACTATTTATTATGTAATATTGTTATAGTTACAAGTATCAAAGCAAAACAGGAAATGTATTTGATAATAAATGGCAGGCATAATGAGAGGGGTTAAGGGAGCAGACATGAGGGTGTTAGAGGAAGAAAAGAAAAGGAGAAGATAAACAAAAGGCTTTTAACATAATTAAATAACACAAATAATTTTTTGTCATGCAGCAATTTGAACCTAAAAGTCAATCTGCAATAAGAGATCCAAGATGGCTGCCACAAAAGGACACTGTGTCTGAGGAGTAGGACAGCAGTAACAACGCAGCGACCAGGAGACTGAACTCTGGTACCTAAAACAGCAGCATTTGTGATTGCCAGGTGAGCAGAATTCCTACAGTGAGGAAATCAGGTGGGAAAATCCTAGGGACATCCAGTTATTCCCTGGAAAAACTCCAGGTGACCAGTGGCACACAGCCCTGATCTGAACGAGCAGCCACCCTGGGCGCTAACAACCGCCATACCAGTCTGGGTCACACAGTCACCGGATCAGATTGAAAAGGCCCCGGGTACCATTTTAGACCAGATGGGCTCACAGCACTGGGCTCTGCCAGCAACCACCTCAGTCCATGTTTGTCCAAGGACCAGACTGAGAAGTCCCCAGGTACCGTTTCAACCTGCCTGAATCCAGCAGGCGCACACCACTGGGCTCCGACAGCAACCACTTCAGTCCCTGTGTGTCCAAGGGCCAGACTGAGAAGGTCCTAGGTACCATATCGACCAGCCTGTATACAGCAGGCCAATACTGCTCGACAACGCTGGCAACCACTCCAGACTGTGTGTGTGTCCATGGGCCAGTCTGAGAAAGCCCAAGAATCCATTCCCCAGACAGGGCTGCATCAGACAGACACACTCCCCATGGAGGCACTAGTCACCACCCCAGAGAGGAACACACAGTATCAGGTCTAGAATGAGGAGCCCCAAATACCATCTCAGACTGTGGTGCACAGGCCCTGCCCCAGAAGGAGGCTCCAAGACTCCAGTCCAGGGAAAAGCCCTTAGCAGCAAGCCCAGGTTGGAGTGTGGAGCTTCCAGACAAGAGGGACGCCCCCAGATGCCATCTCAAACCAGGACACTCAGCCTCTGGCACAGAGTGAGGAACTAAGCCTCCAGACTAGAGGGGTGACCAGTCTGCGGTGCTCACAGCTTCTAGCACAGAACACGGAGCTGGGCACACAGATCCCACAACAGAGTTAAACTGAGGCAACAACGCACACTATCAAACTACTGGAACGCCCTGATCTTCTTGAAAAATACTCCTGACACAAGAGATTGACAGTTCCAGTCTGAAGTTCAGCCTTAAAGCACAAAGAGCTCCTTTATTATATATTAACAAATGGCCAAAGGTAGATGTAAGAACTCACCCAACAAAAATCAGGACAAAGAAACACCTAAAACCAAAGGAGATTTTAATTCAGCTGAGACAAAGGAAAATCATGTTAAACCTATGATTATGCAGATGTTAGAGGAACAAAAAGAGGGACAAAAAGAGGAAATGAACAAGGCCCTCAAAGAAATTCAGAGAATATAACTGCCCACATAGAGGAACAATTAAAGATATACAGAGAGGAAACAAACAAAAAAAAATAGGAGCCATAGTCAGTCACATGAAGGAAACGATACAAGGCATGAAAACAGAATTAGAATCTATAAAGAAGACACAAACAGAGAATAACCTGGAACTGGAGAACTCAGAGAAAAGATCAGGAACAACAAAGGTAAGCATCACCAATAGAATACAAGAGATGGAACAGAGAATCTCATGAGCTGAAGATATGCAGGCTCCAAGGACCAGAAAATATTTTTAAGAAAATCATAGAAGAAAAATTTCAAACTTAAAAAAAGAATTGTCCATAAACATACAAGAAGCCTACAGAACACCAAATAGACTAGACCAGAAAAGAAATACCTCTTGTCACATCATAATCAAAACATTAAACCTACAAAAACAAAGAAAAAATATTAAAAGCAGCAAGGGAAAAGGGTCAAGTAACATATGAAGGTAGACTGATCAGAATCACACCAGACTTCTCATCAGAAACTATGAAAGACAGAAGGACCTGGGCAGAAGTCATGCAGTCTTTAAGGGAACACAGATGCCAACCAAGACTACTATACCCAGCAAATTTTTCAATCAACATAGATGGAGAAAACAAAATTTTCCATGACAAAACAAAATTCATGCAATATCTACATAGCATCCCAGCCCTACAGAAGGTACTAGAAGGAAAACTTCAGTCCAACAAAACCAACTACACCAAAGAAAACATAGGATACAGATAATTTCCCACGGACAACAACAGCAAAAAAGCAATGAATCACAGTAATACCACTAACTCCACAATAAAAGGAAATAACAGTCATTGGTCACTATTATTTATCAACATCAATGGACTCAACTCTCCAATAAAAAGGCAAAAAAAAAAATGGTTGCAGAAACAGGATCCAACATTCTGCTGCACCCAAGAAACACACCATTGCAACAAAGATAAATACTACCTCAGAGTAAAGGGCAGGAAAATATTTTCCAAGCAAATGGACCCAGAAAACAAGCTGGGTTAGCAATCCTAGTATCTAATAAAATAGACTTTCAATCAAAGTTAATCAAGAAAGATGAGGAGGGGCAATTCCTTCTCATCAAAGGAAAATTCCAACAGCAGGACATCACAATTTTGAACATCTATGCTACAAATACAAGAACACTCACATATCTAAAGCAAACATTATTAAAATTGAAACCACATATTGATCCTAACACCCTAGTAGTGGGAGACTTCAACACTCTACTCTCACCAAGGGACAGATCATCCAGTCAGAAGCAAAACAGAGAAATAAGAGCACTCACAGTGACCATAAATCAAATGGACCTAATAGATGTCTACAGAACTTTTCACCCCAGATCAAAAGAGTATACATTCTTTTCAGCACCTCATGGAACGTTCTCCAAAATAGAACATATACTTGGTCACAAAGCAGACCTCAGCAGATATAGGAAGATTGAAATAATTCCTTGTATCCTATCCAACAATCACGGTCTAAAGCTGGACCTCAACAACAACAGAAATGGTAAACAGCCTGTACATACATGGGAAATGAACAACTTGCTACTCAAGGACAGCTTGGTTAGGGAAGAAATTAAGAAAGAAATTAAAGACTTGTTAGAATTCAATGAAAATGAAAATACAACATACCCAACCTTATGGGACACAATGAAGGCAGTGCTAAGAGGAAATTTTGTAGCACTAAGTGCCTTCAAGAAGAAATTTGAAACATCTCATACAAGCAACTTAATGACCCAACTGAAAGCTCTAGAAAAAAAAAGAAGCAGACACACCAAAGAGGAGCAGATGGCTGGAGATAATCAAACTCAGGTCTGAAATCAATCAATTAGAAATGAATAAAACTATTGAAAGAATCAATGAAACCAAGAGCTGGTTCTTTGAGAAAATCAACAAGATAGACAAGCCCCTAGCCAAACTAACAAAAATGCAGAGAGAAACAGTCCAAATCAGCAAAATCAGAAACGAAAAGGGGACATAACTACAGACACTGAGGAAATCCAAACAATCATTAGTTCTTACTACCAAACCCTATATGCCACAAAATTTGAAAATCTAAATAAAATGGACATTTATCTTGAGAGATTCTACCTACCTAAATTAAGCCAAGATCAGATAGGAAGATTGAATAGACCTATATCACACAAAGATCCAACAAAAAAGAGAACTTCAGACTTATCTCTCTTATGAATATTGACGCATATATACACAAGAAAATACTTGCAAACTAAATCCAAGAACACATCAAAGACATTATCCACTATGACCAAGTAGGCTTCATCCCAGGCATGCAAGGGTGGTTCAATATATGGAAATCCATCAATGTGATCTACCATATAAACAAACTGAAGGAGAAAACCCACATGATCATCTCCCTAGATGCCGCAAAAGCATTTCACAAAATCCAACACCCATTCATGTTAAAGTCTTGGAGAGACTAGGGATACAAGGCACATACCTAAACATAGTAAAGGCAATATACAGCAAGCCTATAGCTAACATCAAACTCAATGGAGAGAAACTAAAATCAATCCCACTGAAATCAGGGACTAGGCAAGGTTGCCCATTGTCTCCATATCTCTTCAACATAGTACTTGAAATCCTAGCTAGAGCAATAAGACAACTAAAGGAGATCAAGGGGATACAAATTGGACAGGAAGAAGTGAAAGTATCACTATTTGCAGATGATATGATAATATACATGAGCGACCCCAAAACTTCAACCAGAGAACTCCTTCAACTGATAAACACCTTCAGTAAAGTGGCTGGATACAAAATCAACTCAAAAAAATCAGAAGCCCTCCTGTACACCAAAGACAAAAGGGCCAAAAAAGGAAATTAGGGAAACAACACCCTTCACAATAGCCACTAATAAATAACATAAAGTACTGGGGTGACTCTAACCAAGCACGTGAAAGACCTATATGAAAAAAATTTCAAATCTGTGAAGAAAGAAATTGAAGAAGATCTTAGAAGGTGGAAAGACCTCCCTTGCTCATGGATTGGTAGGATTAATATAGTGAAAATGACCATATTGCCAAAAGCAATCTACAGATTCAATGCAATCCCCATCAAAATACCTTCACAATTCTTCATAGACCTTGAAAGAAAAATACTCAAATTTATATGGAGAAACAAAAAACCCAGAATCTCCAAAACAATCCTGTACAACAACAGATCATCTGGAGGAATCTCCATCCCCGACCTCAAGCTGTACTACAGAGGAATAGTAATAAAAACCGCATGGAATTGGCATAATAACAGAATAGTGGATCAATGGAACTGAATAGAAGACCCAGAAATGAACCCACACACCTATGGAAACTTGATTTTTGACAAAGAAGC
>CM053761.1:63905988-63921946 GCA_028658305.1 Pachyuromys duprasi
GCAGATATTAAGACTCACAACCATGCCTTTGGCAGAGGGCGGGAAATAATAATAAAAATGGGGGAAGTTAGTAAGACTTGGGGAGAACAAGAGCTCCACAAAGACCAAACTGAGCAGGGCACAGAGGTCTTCTATGAGACAGTTTCTCCAACCAAGGGCCATGTATAGATATGGCCTAGAACCTCCGCTCAGATGTGGTCTATGGTAGCTTGGTGTCCAACTGAAGAACTTAGTAAGTGAAACAGGGAATGTTTCAGTCATGAACTCGATGGCTGGCTCTTTGACCCTCCCCCATAACTCTAGGGAGTAACAGCCTGGCTAGATCCCAGGGGAGGACATTGTAGCCAGCCCTGAGGAGACAAGATGAGCTGGGGTTGGATGGAAGGGGAGGAGATCCTTCTCTGTCAGCGGACTTGGAGGGGGCGGCGAGGAGTTGAGGGAGGGATGGGGAGAGTTGGAGGGAATGAGGGAGTGTGCTATGCCTGGGATGCAAAGTACCTAACTTCTGATTGATATAAAAATAAATAAATAAATAACATTTAAAAATGTTTAAATTAATATATATATTTAGTTATTTTATGTCATATTTCTCAACTATATGTTCAATAATCTTTCCTGCAATTAAGTTAAACATAATTAATTACTATTTTAATATCTGAAAATATAATTTGTGTAGTTATCTCTAAAGATAACCTTTTTGTTACGTTTCAATTATGTTTATATATACATATACATGTGTGTTTATAAACATATATACAATGAAATACAGGTACAAGCTTTCAGGAACTAGCATTGAATTAAAATTCACCAGTTGATATCTTAAAGAAGCTGTTTGAATGCTATCAAATTATCTGTTGAGTATAAAGTTCAATATGTTTTAAAATATATATATGGACTCAGGTCTAGAGAGAAGGTTTTGAGGAGAAGCATTTGTCCTTACCCTGGTGACCGGATTTCCATCCCCAGAACCCATGTGAGTTTGGAAAAAGAAAACTGATTCCACGAGTTTGTTCTTTATCTTGCATACATATGATCTGCCTTACACCCACATTCACAGACATCATTAACAAACACACACACAAACACTAAAAATGAACTTATGAATTTGTTTTAAATGTGAGCTTCATGAATTTAACCTCCAAATGCTGAATATGAGTGACAGGAGAGCTTTTTAAAATTAATTTCAGGGGATGATTATCCCTTTTTATCAGTCTTTTATTTATTTCCTACTTGAAATATAGGGTTAGCAGAAAAGTTTTTGGGTTTCTTTATTTTCTAATAAGAATTTTATTTCCTGCCTAAATAATTAATAAAATAGGGACATTTTGGAATTTGTGTTTTAGTGCCATTTTTCAGTTTTGAATTTCTTTCTTTAAAGCCCACGAGACAATGTGCTGTCCCATGTCTATTTTTGATGTACAGTCATGTTTTCAGGCTTTTCCTTGGAATTTCATTCACCTCTTTATATTCCTTCTATCATGCACCAGCACCACTGTAATAGACACTCAGACTTTAGCACAACTGATACCATGACAGAAGTTCCATCCAGGCCTTAGAACACAGCAAGGAGAGAGCAACACCTGTCAAAATGAGAACAAAGTCCTGATCCAATACTAACTGTGCTTTTTGTCTTTTGTAGTGCTGCTCCTGGCTAACCATTTTTGCTAAATGAGGTGTGTCCTGCCAGCATGTGGGTATTTTGTGTGTGTGTCTGTTTAAAAGTTCATTCTGAGAAAGACTCAGGTTTTGCAGTAGGGTCCTGTACTCCAGCCACATAATAAAGAATCTGTTTAAACCCATGTCTGAGTAGCCTTCTCTGGTGGATACCTCACAACATTATCTTATTTTCTTAATATATGCTTAAATATACATATGCAATGCCTTTCAGTATACACTCAACTACTTCTTTGTATTTGATAGCAGGTAATTACATCCAGAATACGTTATGATACTTCCTATCCACTGAGACTTCCTGATCCAGTTCATACATACTTTGTCTTGACTATGTATGCATCTCTAGTTTTACCATGTACTTGAATCTCTGGGCGTAATTTTCATTCCAGTCTCTATCTCCATCCTTATGGTGATAAAAATTAGAACTTAGTTCACAGAAGGTACATTGTCTTCATTCTCATGAAATCTAAAATTTTTTGATGTGTTTGGATGTTTTGCCTAAATGTATCTCTACAGTTGTGCGTGTAGTGTCCTCAGAGGGCAGAACTGACTGCCTGGGAGTTATAGATTGCTGTGAGCTGCAGTGTGGATGCTAGAAATCAAATTCAGGTCTACTAGAATAAGAACTAGTGCTCTTAGCCCTCAAGCTGTGCCTACAGTCCAATAATGGTCATTCTTGATCACACCACTAATTTTATTTTTAGGTCCATTTTATAGCTTATGAACTAAAGTGCTGAAGTGAGAGAAAGGATGAGTGATTCTCCATATTCCTGCAGACTGTAAGCTTTGAACCAGGGTTTAAATTCAGGCAGTCTGTTTTCATCATATCTGCTTTCTTTTTCAGGCCACTCTGTCATACTTCAATAAACATAAAAACATATTGGTATATAGAAAAATTAATAAAACCAATGTGTATAAGAAAAATAAATCCCAGTTGGTATTTTTTCACGTATTTTAGACACATCTGAACCCATTACCTCTGAAACCAAATCTTCATTCTCTTTATTTTTCTAGATTACTTAATTGTGATTTCCATTCTTTTAGTTGACTACATCAGAACATAGATACATCACATATTTATTTCTCCTCTATTCCATAGCACATTCTATTAATAGTCCTTAATTTCAGGGCATCTTATGCTTTCATTTCACTATATATTTTTCTGTTATAAATCCATATTTAGTAAATGATTAACTAACATTAAGTTAATTATCAAATTCAGAATTGCATGATGAAAGTAAAAGGAAGGCACATCCAAAAGTGGTAAACTGCACCTGGTCCTCTGCTCTCCATTATTCAAGCCCACAGCTCTGCCTGTATTTCCAGGGCCTGCCAGCAGCAGAGACAACCAGACAGCTAAATCCCTGCATAAGAACTCAATCAACAAGAGTTAGGATAATATGGCACCACTAGAGCCCAGCCATCCTAACACAGCTGAAGCATAAGAAAAATACTTAAATCCAATCTTCTGAAGATTATAGAGGCCTTTAAGAGAAAGTGAATAACTTTCTTAAAGAAACACAGGGTAGGGTTGAATAGATGGCTCAGTCATCAAAGGCTAGGCTCACAACCATAAATATAAGAAATACAGGAAAATACAATCAAACAGGTAATGGTAATGAATGACACTGTTCAAGACCTGAAATTGGAAATAGAAATAACAAAGAAAATATAAATTGAGAGAATCCTGGAGATGGGAAACCAAGGTAAGATAACAGAAACTACAGACTCAGACTCAAGCATCACCAACAGAATACAAGAGATAGAAGAGAGAATGTCAGGTACTGAAGATATGACAGAAAAATTGATACACCAGTCAAAAAAATGTTAAATATAAAAAGTTTCTGACACAAAACATCCAGAAACTTTGAGATACTATGGAAAGTCCAAACCTAAGAATAATAGGAATAGAAGTAAAAGAAGATTCCTGAGTCCCTGGCTCAGAAAACATTTTCAACAGAATAATAGAAGAAAATTTTCCTAACCTAAAGAAAGAGATGAAAATAAACACACAAGAAGTTTACAGAAAACAAGTAGCAAGACAAGAGCCTACCACAGAGGGCCTCAGAAAGACTCTACCTAGCAGTGTATCAAGGCAAATATTAAGACACATAACCAACCCTTTTGCAGAGTGCAGGGAATCATATGAAAGAAGGGGGAGTTAGTATGACCTGGAGAGGTCAGGAGCTCCGCAAGAACCAAATATATCAGGGCACAGGGGTCTTTTATGAGACTGTCTCTCCAACCAAGGACCATGTATGGATATAACCTAGAACGCCTGCTTGAATGTAGCGAATGGTAGCTCAATAACCAAGTGGGTACCCTAGTAAGGGGAACAGGAACTATTTCAGACATGAATACAATGGCTGGCTCTTCAACCCCCTTGCCTATGAGGGAGGAACAGCCTTGCTAGGCCACAGAAAGGCCATTGCAGCCATTCTGGAAGAGACCTGATAAGCTAGAGTTAGAAGGAAGGAGAGGAGGTCCTCCCCTATCAGTGTACTTGGAAAGGGGCAGGGAAGAGATAAGGGAGGGAAGAGGGGAATGGGGGAGGGGGCTACAGCTGGGATACAAAGTTCATAACCTGTGATTAATATAAAACAAAAATGTAAAAAATAACTAACTAAATAAATAAATAAAACAAAAAAAAAGAAAAAAAAATGAAGTTTACAGAACACCAAATAGATTGGACCAAAAATGAAAATCCTCTCATCACAATCTTTGAAACACTAGATGTACAGAACAAAGAAAAAAATATTCAAGTTCATGATAGTAAAAGGCCAAGTAGCCTATAAAGGCACACCTAATAGAATTATAGCTAACTTATTAACAGAGACTTTAAAAGAAAGAAGGGCCTGGGCAGATGTCTCATAGACTGTAAGAGACCAATATTGGTAACCTTCACTACTATGTATACCCAGTAAAACTTTCTATCAACATCGATGGAGAAAACAAGATAGTCCATGAAATAAACAATATTTATCCACAACTTTAGCCCTACGGAAAATACCAGAATGAAAACTCCAAGACAAGGTGTTGTGGACATAAACATGTTTTTGTTTGGGGCCCAGGTGTGAGATGTGGGACTGATTCAGAAGGTCCAGAGCCCCAGACTATTTGGCTCATATGTGCTCTGAGAGGAGCTCTTTGCCAGCTGCAGGCAGTTTAAATCTGTGGAATCTGGAGAGAGAATAAATGCCAAAGCCCAGAGAATGTAGCTCCAAGAAAAGAACAAGACTTCCATTATTTCCCCTTTGCTGCTCTTGGTTGCTGTTGTGCGACAAGAAGTTGGAGATCTCCTGAAACTAAGATTAGACTGGCTCCAAGGAATCTGACAACCCTAACTAGCAGGAAGTAGCTAAGAGAACTTTGCCCCCTCTCCCTTTTCTCTCTCCTACCTGGCGTTGGGGTGACAGAAGGGATTGTGGTGTAGTAGGGAGAAAAAGATAAAATACATGTAAATAAAAGAGTTTTTAAAATGTACACATACACCAACGAGGTTAACTACATCTAAAAAAAAAAAAACCACAAGAAATACATAATTGCACATCAACAAACCAAAAGAAAGGAATTGTGTACACACAGAGACAAAGACACACACCCACACCCATACACACTCACATTATCACCATAAAAATAACAAGAATTAAGAATAATTAGTCTTTAATATCTCTAAATATCAGTGAACACAATTACCAAATAATAAGATACCATCTATCAGAACTGATCTGAAAACAGGATCCTTCCTTCTGCTATATAGAAGAAACACACCCAGATATCAAAGATAAAAATTACCTGAGCATAAAATGCTGAAAAATTATTTTCCAAGCAAACAGACTCAAGAAGTACGCTGGAGTAACAATTCTTATTATCCATAAAAATAGCCTTCTAATCAAAATCAATCAGAAGATATGGAAAAAGGCACTTCATACTAATCAAATAAAAAGTCCAAAAAGATGATATGTTAATTCTGAATATCTGTGCCTCTAATGCAAGGGTGCTCATTTTCTTAAAAGAAACATTACTAAAGTAAAATCACACATTGAAACCCACCTCTTAATTTTGGGAGACTTTAAAATGCCACTCTTTCCAATGAACAGGCCATTAAGACAAAAATAAATAAACAGAGAAATATTAGAGCTAACAGATGTTACGACTTAAAAGGACCTGCCAGTTATCTATAGAACATTTCACCCAAACACAAAAGAATAGACCTGTTTCTCAGAACCTCATAGAACCTTCTCCAAAATTTACCTTATATGTGGTCACAAAACAAGTCTCAAGAAAATCAAGAAATTAGATATAACCTCCTGCATCTTATCAGATCACCATAGCTTAAAGCTAGACTCCAATAGCAACAGAAACAACAGAAAATATACAATGTAAAATCTGAGGAGCCCTCTATTCAATAAGCACTGGGTCAAGGAAGAAATAAAGAAAGAAATTAAAGACTCTATAGAATTCAATGAAAGTGAATGCACATTCCAAAATTTATGGGACACAATGAAAGCAGTGCTAAGAGAAAAGTTCATAGCACTGAGTGCCTTTATATAGAAATTTGTGAAATCTCATAATAGCAACTTTTAGCACACCTGAAATCTCCAGAATAAAAAGAAGCAAACACATCCAAGAGAAAATGATGGAAGGAAATAATCAAACTCAGGGGTGAAATCAATAAAATAGAAACAAAGAGAACAATACACAGAATCAATGAAACTAAGAGTTGGTTCTTTGAGAAAATCAACAAGGTAGTCAAACTCTTTTCTTTCTTTTTTATTTCTTTTTTTTAATTTTATTAATTATACTTTATTTGCTTTGTATTGCCCCCATAAACCGCTCCCTTCTCCCCTCCCAATCTTACCTTCCCTCCCCCTTCTCCACACATGCCTCTTCCCAAGTCCACTGATAGGGAGGTCTTCCTTTCCTTCCTTCTGATCCTAGTCTATCAGCTCTCATCAGGAGTGGCTGCATTGTCTTCCTCTGTGGCCTGATAAGGCTGCTCCCCCATCAGGGTGAGGTGATCAAAGAGCAGGCCAATGAGTTCATGTCAGACTCTTAGACAAACTAAATAAAAGGCAGAGAGAGAGGGAAAAGGAGAAAGAGACAGAGAGGAAGAGGGAGAGAAGGAGGAGAAGACAGAGTAAGGGAGAGGGAGTTACCTAATTTAACAAAATCAGAAGTGAAAAGGGACATAACCTAGTCACTGAAGAAATCCAAAGAATCATTAGGTCCTACACAAAAACCTGTATTCCACAAAATTGGAAAATCTATTTGAAAATAATGATTTTTTAAATAGATACCACTTACCCAAGCTAAATCAAGATCAGGTAAGCAATCTAAAGGGACCTGTAATCCCTAAGGAAATATAAGCAGTTAGTAAAATCTCCCAAGCAAAGAAAGACCAGGGCCAGATAGTTTTAATGCAGAATTCTACTAGACCTTCAAGCATGAGCTAATACCAATACTTTTTGTTTTAACTGGAAACAATGGTGATTTAATGGTTTTCTGCAGAAAATTTGGTATAGTTTTGAAATGAAGTGTTTATTTCCATGTAGTACAAAATAGCAACAGGTTTAAAGCAATAGATTTATAATCAAGAACAATTATAAAAACTAGAAGATTTAGTACTAGAATATTTCAGAATCCCTTAGATGTTCAAATTGAATCAGTTAATCTATTTATACTCTGGGATGCAAAGTACCTAACCTGTGATTGATATAAAAATAAATAAATTACATTAATAAAAAAAGAATACTCTGAGGTTTAAAAAAACATATGGATATCTGAAAGCCTCTACCCACCATACTTCCTAAATTATTCTACAAAATAGAAACAAAGGGCTAGGGGAGGGGGATAGAATGGGAAAGAGGGAGGGAGGTTGGGACCAGAATGAGATAAGGTAGGGGGCTACTGATAAGATTTAATTTTTAAAAAAGGATTAAAAAATGTTCAACATTCTCAGTCATCAGGGAAATGCAAAACAAAAGGACTCTGAGATTCCATCTTACACCCACCAGAAAGGCTAAGTTCAGAAACTCAAGTGACAGCTTATGCTAGCAAGGATGTCTAGCGTGGGGGACATTCTTCCATTGCTGGTGGGATTGCAAACTTGTGCAACCAGTTTAGAAATCAAATAAGTTTTCTCAGAAAACTGAGAATCGATATACCTCAACACCACCGTATTTCTAATAAATGAGAACATTTGAATCTCAATGAGGAGGGGAAATAGATTAGACATGGTGGAGATGGAAGGAGACGATTGGCTCGAAGTGGGAACGGGGATGGTGACAGAAGGCACAGTGTGGTGGAAGGATGAAGGGAGAGAGTACTTCCGGAGACAATTGGATGGGTGGGGGCAACTCTGGGAAGAGCTAGAAATCTAGGACAATGGAAACTCCCAGGAGAATGAGCCTAGCTAAGACTCCTAGCTATAAGGCAAATGAAGCTAAACCAGCCATCTCCTGTAACCAGGTGAGACTGAGACACCAACCCAACCACAAAAACTTAGACCCACAATTTGTCCTGCCTAGAAGAGGTGCGAGGATGACAAATGGGGCAGTTCTGAGAAAAGGGCCACCCAAAGGCTGGCCCAGCTTAGACCCGTGCCGTAAAAGGAACCCATCCCCGACACTATTGATGATACTCCGCTGTACTTGCAGATAGGATCATAGCATTAATGCCATCAGTGAGACTTCACCCAGCAATTGACAGGAGCTGATGCAGAGACCGAGAGCCAAAGGTTAAGTGGAGCTTACTGAAACCTGTGGAAAATGGGGAGGAAATATCGATGGATCCAGAGAGGTCAAAGACATGAAAAGAAAGCCTACAGAGACCTTGGCTCATAGTGGCTACCCTGGGCTCATAGGGCCTACCTTGGGCTCATAGAGGCTCATGGAGACTGAGCTACCACCAGGAAACATGAGTAGGATGAACACAAGCCCTCTGCCCATATGTAGAAGTTGTGCAGCTGAGTCTTCTTGGGGGACCCCTAAAGTGGTATCAGGGGCTGTCTCACTACATTGCCTACCTTTGGATCTTTTGGAGAAACAGCTGGGCTGCCATATCTAACCTCAGTGGAAGAGGATGTGCCTAGACTTGCTAAGGCTTGACATTTTAGGGCTGGTTGCTGACCATGGGAGGCCTTCCCTTTTCTGGGGAGAAAAAGAGAAAGGTGGATGGAGGGGATGGCTGCTGAGAGAGAAAGACTGGGAAGAGTGTTGGGATAGGCATGTAAAATGAATAAATAACTTAGTCAATTAAAAATAGAAAGTAAAAATTTAGTGGAGGCAGTGTGGATTAGAAGGGGGGACACAAAGGATATATGAAAAGGAATAAAGTGCAAGAAGAGTGGGTTCAAACAGCTGAGTATGTGAGTAAATGAAACAAAACAACAACAAAACCCACCGTAAAGACAACTTTGAACAAACACCTCAGAATGTCTGGATCACAAGAGCTGATTAGTAAAAGTACAGTAATATTCTAAACATCTTCAGAAGCTTAATTCAGAAAAGGTGGTCACATTATTACCAGCATCTTTCAGAAAATGTCATTTGCCTTTTAATTCAAGTGCTGTTAGAAAAGGTCAGTTGATCCCAGAATTTGGGATCAGGATGTACAATACACACAAAAAATAAAGCCAATATTTGGTATTAAGTTGAAATACAGAGCTGGGTGTGGTGGCACAGACCTTTAATCCCAGCACTAAGGAGGCAGAGGCAGGTGGATCTCTATGAGTTAGAGGACAGCCTGGTCTATAAATCAAGTCCAGCACAGCCAAAGCTACATAGAGAAACCCAGTCTCAAAAAAAAAAAAAAAAACCAAAATTGAAATGCAGAGCACAATCAAATCTCAACTCTTGGAAAACAAACTTCCAGAATATGAGGAGACTTTTCAACATGTAATATTTTACAGGTGCTTTAATAGGGGACAATGCTGAAGAGAAGAGACAATCTAATTTTCTTTTGTACACTGAGCATTAAGAGGATAAATTTACTTTTTGATACAGTAAAACTGATCCTGTATTTCACTGAAAAATTTTAGCCTAATATCAAAAAAATTAAAGTGCTCCTATTGGTGGCAGGAAGAAACTGAAAGTGTATATTCAGGGTCTCCATCTATACATCTCTATTTCCAATTATTTATATGTTGTGAGATTATGTATGTGACTATTTTTATTCAGATGTTAAGTGGTCTTAGGCTAAGTGCAATTTCTCACATCGATAGAGTTTGCTCTGACTGTTACTGGACATATATAGGAGAGCCAATTATACAAAAGAAATGTGTCTAATGGAGTAAAAAAACTTATTTTAATAGAATATACTTCTGAAATTGCTAATTTGTATGGAATATTTTTGCTAGTTTTTTTTTCCCGTTCTATATCAGCTTTCCAGTATGTGTATACAATGTCTTACCTTTAATTGCAGAGTTTTGAATTTCATTTAAACAGTGCACACAACTAATATTTATTAATCTGTAGTGAAAATACTTTGATTTTTAGTTTTTAAAATGTTTTCTTATTTTACATATACAAGTGTTTTGCATATGTGTGTGTATATGCACCATGTATATGCCTGGTGCCCAAGGACAGGAGGGTGTGAAGCCAGTGCATCTGGAATTACATATAGTTTTGATCCACCCTGTGGTGCTGGATCTCAGATATGTATCCTTCGCAAGAGGAGCTTGGTCCTAACCACTGAAGCATCTCTCCTGTCCCACAGAAAACAAACAAACAAACCAACCAACCAAAAACCATTCCAATTAACTAATTTTTTCTTATGTCTTCAAAATTCAAAGCACAAAACTAAAAGATTTAAACTTCCCAGATTTGGGATTTGACCCATTTCACTTTGGGGAGAAAGATTCCATTTCACCTATTAACTCTACCTAGTACCCAAGTAGGGTGTGTGTTTTATTTTTCATAAATGTACTTATTTAATCACTTTATAGCCTGGTCCCGACCCCTTCCCCTCCTTCTTGTCCTACTCTCACACCCCTCCCGTCTCGCATCTCCTCTTCTCCTTAGAGAAGGGCAACCACCCTATGGGTACCAACCTACTTGGTACATCAAGTCACAGGAGATCTAACCACATCCTCTCCCACTGAGGCCAGACAAGGCAGCCCAGACAGGGGAAGGGTTTCAAAGGCAAGCAACAGAGTCAGAGACAGGCCGTACAACAATTGTTAGGAGTCCCACATAAAGACCAAGCTGCACATCTGCTACATACATGTAGGGGGTCTAGGTTCAGCCCATGCATCTTCTTTGGTTGGAGGTTCAGTCTCTGTGAGTCCCAATGGGCCCTGGTTTGTTTACTCTATGTTTTCTTTTGGTGTCCTTGACCTATCCAGCTCCTTCTGTCTTTCCTCCCACTTTTCCACAGTACTACCCCAGCTTGGCTTATTGTTTTACTTTGGGTCCCTGCATCTGTTTCCATCAGCTCCTAGATGAAGTCTCTTAGAAGGGGTGTTTTTAAGGCAGAGTAAATCTATTATATTTTAGTCTAGAAAAAAAAGCTTATCAACTATTAAGGGTTTTAAAATAGCCTCAGCCAATGATGGACATACAATTTTTTTTTTTTAGTATTTGATTTTTTTATATACTGTGAGAGTACCATTAAATTATTTTATCATAAGTTATTATCTCAAATCCTTATGGAAATAAGTGGTGGGAAATAATTTTAATGCTTTTGTAATAAAAATCAAACTCCTTTGATGATTGGAATTACGGAAAGTAAATAACAAAGGCAAATGATTAGAATCATCTAATTGTTTCTATTTCTAGAAACAATTTTTTGTTTATTTTGAGAGTCAAAAAAGACAGCTAAATAATAGTTAATATTTATTTAAATCCAGAGAACGGAGTTCTGATTAAGAAAAAAAAATCAGCTGTAGCATGGTAATTGAAAACTATTTTAAAACAAAGAAGAATGTAAGGCATGTGAATATGGTTCAGTGGTTACAAGCATTTGCTGCTTCTGCAGAGGACCTCAATTTGATTGCTACCACCCACACAGTGGCTTGCAACCATCTGGGACTCCAATTCTGTAGGATGTGATGCTCTTTTGTGGACTCTGTGTTTTGTGTAAAGATGGTCTACAAAACACATAAGTTCACATAGGTATCCATACATGCACACACACATATATGTTATACACACTAAAATTGTGATAATTTAAACTAAATGAACTGCAGGAATAGCCCAAGGGATTCTATACATATGTAGAATTCTGGCTTACATACAGTCTATGTAGAGATTAGAGAGGAACATGTGGAAAGGTTGTTTGAAGCAGCATTCCAAAGAGTTTTTATTTTCATATACAGGAAAATGATACCTCACCTCTGATACTCTTGTAAGAGTTAAGGATGTGCATACTAACTGGTGTGCCTGAATACTTCAAGAGAGTTTTCTAACTATATATATAACATATATATAATTATATTCATATATACACATTATACATGTATTTCCATTTAGATACAAATGTTACTGATGTTTTTATAAAAACCTTTCCATCATCATACATGTATAAGCATGTGCATGAACATATGCATTATAATGTTAAGAGAGAACATTAAGATATGCATCCTGTCATCCTGAGTGAGCTATGCCAGAAGCAGAAAGACACACACGGTATATATTCACTCATATAGACATATAATACAGGATGAACCTACTAAAATCTGTACACCTAAAGAAACTAATCAAGAGGGAGGATTCTGGCTAATATGCTCAATCCCAAACCAGAAAGGCAAAGCAGATGGACATCAGAAGAAGAAGAAAACAGGAAACAAGCTAGAAGCCTGTCACAGAGAGCCTCTGAAAGGCTCTGCCCTGCAGAGTATCAAAGCAAATGCTGAGACTTAAGGCAGACTGTTGGGGAGAGTGCATAGAATCTCATGAAAGATGTGAGAAATAGTTAAGATAAAGAGAAGACAGGAGCTCCACAAAGAGAGCAACAGAACCAAAAAATCTGAGCACATGGGTCTTTCCTGAGACTGATACTCCAACCAAGTACCAAGCAAGGAGAAAACCTAGAACCCCTGCACAGATGTAGCCCATGGCAGTTTAGTGTCCAAGTGGGTTCCACCATAATGGGAACAGAGACTGCTTCTGACATGAACTGATGGCCTGCTCTTTGATCACCTCCCCCTGAGGGAGGAGCAGCCTTACCAGGCCACAGAGGAAGACAATGCAGCCACTCCTGATGAGAGCTGATAAACTTGGATCAGAAAGAAGGAGAGGAAGACCTCCCCTATCAGTAGACTTAGGGAGGGGCACATGTGGAGAAGGGGGAGGGAAGGTGGTATTGGGAGGGGAGGAGGGAGGGATTTATGGGAAGGATACAAAGTGAATAAAGTGTAATTAATAAAAAAAGAATTGTAGGATTAAAAAAAGAATAAATATGAGCTTCAATAATAATAATAAAAAAAGATGTGCATCCTGATGATAGGGAGCATAATAACTTAGCTTTACACATTGAGTTCATGTTGACCAAGACAATGATAACGGCACATGTTTAGAGGTCACATATCTCAAGGATCTTAATTTTAAACATAAAATTAATAATAGCAGTTGATAGTTATCCTGGTACCTACATGGTTTGAAATAGAGACTTTAAAATAGCAGTAAGTTACAAGTCTGTTGTAGTCATTTTCACGTTTTTATGGTTTATGACTCTTAGATAGAAGGAAGAGCTGTAAGGCAAGGAGGCTGACACCTTGTTTTTCAGATAATCATTTGCATAAAGAAGTTTATAGAGGGGGTCTGTCGTTTTGACTACTTACATAAAGAAATATAACTGCAGGTCAGAATACATCCATCAGTGGTTTGGATACGTTTTCACTTTTGAATTAGTAAGGAAGCTTGAGTTGTATATGTATTTATGACAAAACAGAATTTTAAAATAATTATTTGTTCATATTCATATTTTCATATCACCACAATTCTGTAACTTAAGAAAGATGAGATTGTTATGTTCATTTTACACAGGAAGATTTGAATATACAGTGCAGTTAAAAGACTCACGCACACCTTGCAAACTGTGAACATGACCTTGTTAAATTACTGAGCACTATTCTGTAATCTATTTTTTTCTTTTCTATTATAGTCTCTTCAAGATTCTAAAGTGATTCATGAAAAATTCTATTTCCATATAGTGAAATAACAGCCAAGCCAAAGTAATGGAACAGCAATAAACACTGACACTTATATATTGCTATAGATTTCCCCAAGCACTTCAACAAACATTAAAGAACATAACATTGGTAAATTGTAGGTTGCATAGATTTGTTACTATAAGCTCACCCAGTTTTCAGCTTTGACAGGAAAATTAACCTTGAAAGCAGCCAGTGACCAAAGCTCTGCCCTTCTGTGATAAAGTGCTGGGTGAAAATGTTGCATTATAGACACATATCAATAGTTAGGAATATTCTGTTAACACAGTGTGAAATCAGAGTTAGGTAAATAGTCCACACCCGGTGGTATAAAGAGAGCATCCTTGTAAAGAACAGTTTTTGTCCTACTGTATGCATTTTTTTCTGCAAATTTTATATGATGAAAAATGATAAATTTTATGTGCAATATTTGAGTAACAGGCTAATCTTGAGACTGGGTAAGCCATGAGTTTATTAACATTAGAAAGTGCTACCAATATGAATATTAAATAATACATTAGAGTAATGCTTTTAATAAAGCAACAATAATGATAATGATCACAGTTACTATTGTTAAAACACTATTATTGTAACTCCTATTATAAAGTCTTTTAATTATTTATTAAAGGTTTAATTTGGCACTTTGCTAAGCATTTTTACATAAACTAAATTACTTGGTTTTTGAGACAATCCATTGAGATTGCATGTAAACAACTTGAAAAACTAATTATTTTTAGTGGAGTTAAACATTTTACTTAAAGTAAGCAGGAAAAAGGGCCAAAACACTGTGAAAAATCAGATTCATTTGCTTGTGGCTGGAGAGTATTCTCAGACCTAAAATTGTGTTAATGCAAGATGGCCTCCCTTTGCACTTTGTGCCCTTTTGAGTTGGCTTTCCATCAGGTCTTCAGCCTCAGGGTCTTACATGGAAGAGCAAGAAAGAGGCCTGCTCACCTCTATCAGTAGGACAGAGCTTCATACTTGACCTCTCACTCTCTCTCTCTTGCAATTGAGTGAAAGAGATGCACGAACCTATTACTTACTTTTCCTATTGATCTTACAAAATATGCATAAATGTTTTGGTTGAATTTTTATTAAGTTGAGAGAACACCATGACTAAAATCTATGATGGGAGAAACGGATTTATTTCACCTAAATATCCAAATGCCAGTTCATTATAAAAGATAGTCTGGGCAGATCCCAAGGCAGGATCTCATGCAGAGGTCATAGCACTCACTGCTTATAGGCTTGTTCATTTTGGAGTGCTCAGTCAATCTAAAGGCTCACATATGCCGCAGCAGGCATCTTCTATGTGGTACTAAACTATTAATAATCAACACTACTCATCACAGGTACTTTGTTCCTTAGTCACATCCATTCAGTCTTCCTGGAAATTTAAAGTACAAACAGATTATTTGACTTACCATTAACTAAGCAAGTCTTTCATGAGAATGGTCCATTGGAAACAATAACCGAATGGGTCTTAACATTTAAGTCTTCCTAGGTACATATATGGCTTAGAACCTTACACCCACCAGAATGGCTAAGATCAAAAGCTCTAGTGACAACACGTAATGGAGAGGTTGTGGAGAAAGAGGAACCCTCCTCCATTGCTGGTGGGAATGCAAACTTGCACAACCATTCTGGAAATCAATTTGGCGCTTTCTTAGACAATTAGGAATAGTGATTCCTCAAGATCCAGCTATACCACTCCTAGGCATATATCCAAAAGATGCCCAAGTACACAACAAGGACATTTGCTCAACTATGTTCGTAGCTGCTTTATTTGTAATAGCCAGAACCTGGAAACAACCCAGATGTCCCTCACTTGAGGAATGGATACAGAAATTATGGTAGTTTTACACAATGGAATCCTATTCAGCAATTAAAAAGGAGGAAATCACAAAATTCACAGGCAAATGGTGGGACCGGGAAAAGATCATCCTAAGTGAGGAACCCCAAAAGCAGAAAGAAACATATGGTATATACTCACTTATATAGACCTATAGGCTAGGAAAGTCATGCTGAAATCTATACACCTAGGGAAGATATACAAGAAGGAGGACCCAGATTGGTATGATCAATGCTCATTTACATGAACCAATGGGATGGACATTGAATGGAGGAGAAAAC
>CM053761.1:63922446-63953190 GCA_028658305.1 Pachyuromys duprasi
TTCAATTTCTTTCTTCAGAGATTTGAAGTTTTTTCATATAGGTCTTTCACTTGCTTGGTTAGAGTCACCCCAAGGTACTTTATGTTATTAGTGGCTATTGTGAAAGGTGTTGTTTCCCTAATTTCCTTTTCGGTCCTTTTGTCTTTGGTGTACAGGAGGGCTTCTGATTTTTTGGAGTTGATTTTGTAGCCAGCCACTTTACTGAAAGTGTTTATGAGTTGAAGGAGTTCTCTGGTTAGAGTTATGGGTCACTCATGTATGCTATCATATCGTCTGCAAATAGTGATACTTTGATTTCTTCCTTTCCAATTTGTATCCCCTTGATCTCCTTTAGTTGTCTTATTTCTCTAGCTAGGACTTCAAGTACTATGTTGAAGAGATATGGAGACAATTGGCAGCCTTGCCTAGTCTCTGATTTCAGTGGGATTGATTTTAGTTTCTCTCCATTGAGTTTGATGTTAGCTATAGGCTTGCTGTATATTGCCTTTACTATGTTCAGGTATGTGTCTTGTATCCCTAGTCTCTCCAAGACTATAAACATGAATGGGGGTTGGATTTTGTCAAATGCTTTTTTGGCATCTAGGGAGATGATCATGTGGATTCATTGCTTTTTTGTTGTTGTTGTCGTTGGAAAATTATCTGTATCCTATTTTTTCTGTGTGTGTGTAGTTTTTTTTTTCCACTGGAGTGAAGTTTTCCTTCTAGTACCTTCTGTAGGGTTGCGTTGCTATATACATATTGCATGAATTTTTTTTGTCATGGAAAATTTTGTTTTCTCCATCTATGTTGATTGAAATCTTTGCTGGGTATAGTAGTCTTGGTTGGTATCTGTGTTCCCTTAAAGACTGTGTGACCTCTGCTCAGGCCCTTCTGGCTTTCATAGTTTCTGATAAGAATTCTGGTGTGATTCTGATTGCTTTACCTTAATATTTTACTTGACCCTTTTCCCTTGCTGCCTTTAATATTTTTTCTTTGTTTTGTAGGTTTAGTGTTTTGACTCTTATGTGATGAGAGGTATTTCTTTTCTTGTCTAGTCTATTTGGTGTTCTGTTGGTTTCTTGTATGTTTATGAACATTTCTTTCTTTAAATTGGGAAAATTTTCTTCTATGATTTTTCGGTCCTTGGAGCCTGGAGTCTTCTTTTTCATCTATTCCAATTATTCTTAGGTTCATCTTTTCTTGGCATCCTTGATTTCTTGATGTTTTATGTTTGAGACTTTTCTGACTTTATTTTTTCCTTGAGTTTAGAATCCATTTTAGCCAGAGTATCTTCAGCTCCCGAGATTCTCACTTCCATCTCTTGTATTCTATTGGTGATGCTTACCGTTGTGGTTCCTGATCTTTTCTCTGAGTTCTCCAGTTCCAGGTTATTCTCCTTTTGTGTCTTTTTTGTAAATTCTAATTCTGTTTTCATGCTTTGTATCGTTGCCTTCATATGATTGACTGTGGCTCCTATTTTTTTGTTGTTGTTGTTGTTTCCTCTCTGTATATCTTTAATTGTTCCTGTATGTGGGCAGTTTTATTCTTCTGAATTTCTCTGAGTGCCTTGTTCATTTCTTCTGTTTGTTCCTCTAATATCTGCATAATCATAGCTTTAACATAATTTTTCTATGTCTCCACTTAATTAAAATCTCCATTGCTTTTGGGTGTTTCTGTTGGGGCCATGGTGTCCTGATTTTTGTTGTGTGAGTTCTTATGTCTAACTTTGGCCATTTTTTTATATATAGTCAAGGAGCTGTTTGTGCTTTGAGGCTGAACTTCAGACTGGAATTGTCAATCTCTGGTGTCTAGAGTATTCTTCAAGAAGATCAGGGAGTTCCAGTGGTTTGAGAGTGTGTGTTGTTGTCTCAGTTTAGCTGTGTTGTCGGATCTGTGTGCCTGGCTCCATGCTCTGTGCTAGAAGTTGTGAGCACTGCAGGCTGGTCACCCCTCTGGTCTGGAAGCTTGGCTCCTCACTCTGTGCCTGAGGCTGAGTATCCCGTTTTGAGATGGCAGCAGGGGGTGCCACTCTAGTCTGGAGGCTGCACGCTCTTACCTGAGGTTGCTGCTAAGAGCTCCTCTCTGGTCTGGAGACTTGGTGCCTCCTTCTTCTGGGCCAGGGGTGTGCACAACAGTCTGAGATGGTATCTGGGGGCTTCTCAGTCTGTTCCGGAAACTGTGTGACACAGTCTGTGGTGGCGGCTGGCGACACTGAGGGATATGGGCCCACCCAAATCAGCCCCTGCCTGGTCTGGATCAGTATCTGCGGGGGTTGGGTTCTCAGTCTGGCCTCGATACTGTGTGACCCAGTCCAGAGTGGCAACTGGCGGCACCGAGGGGTGTGGTTCTGTCCGATGCAGCCCATGGTATTTGGGGGATTCTCAGTCTGGCCTGGATACTGTGTGACCCAGTCCGGAATGGTGGGTGGCGGTACCCAGTGTGGCCATGCGTTCTGATCAGGGCTGTGTGCAGCAGGTCACCTGGAGTTTTTCAGGGGAATAACTGGGTGTCCCTAGAACTTTTCCACTTGATTTCCTCACTGTGGGAATTCCGCTTACCTGGCAATCGCAAACGCTGGTGTTTTAGGTCCCAGAGTTCAGTCTCCTGGTCTCATGGTCACTGGGCCAACAACTCCAGTCCTACTCCTCAGTCACAGTGTCCAACTGGGGCAGCCATCTTGGATCTTTTATCTGCTAAATATATTTTTTAAAAGAAAATTTTATAAAGTTCCCAGTTAGAAAAAAATTAATTTAGTTAATTTAAAAGAAAATTAGTAAAGTTAAATAGGGAAATAAAGGCACTTACAGAGGTCCTAAATCAAATGCAACTTATTAATGTCTACAGAAGTTTTCACCCAAATTCAAAAGAGTATTCCTTCTTTTCAACACCTCATGTAAATTTCTCCAAAACAGACCATATAGATGGTCACAAAGCATGCCTCGACAGATACAAAAACATTAAAAAAAAATCCCTTGTACCCTATCTGACAACCATGGACTAAAGCTGGACCTCAACAACAACATAAATAGCAACATGATTCTTTATTTTTATTATTTCTTGGTATCTATATATATTTTTAAGTAATTTATTTATTTTTGAATTAATCACAGGTTATATACTTTGTATCCTAGACATAGTCATTCCCTCCCACTCTCCCAATCCCTCCCTCATCTCCCTGCCCCTCTCCAAGTCCACTGAGAGGAGAGGACCTCCACCCCTTCCATCTGACCCTAGCTTATCATGTCTCTTCAGGGCAGCTGCAATGTCCTCTTCTGAGGTCTACATAGGCTGCTCCTCCCTTGTGTGTGTGTGTGGGGGGGGCAGTCGACAAGCCAGCCATTGAGTTCATGACAGAAGTAGAACCTGTTCCACTTACTAGGGTACCCAGTTGGGTACTGAGCTACCATGGGCCAGATCTGAGCAGGGTTCTAGGTTATATCCATACATGTTCCTTGGTTGGAGAAACAGTCTCATAGAAGACCCCTGTGCCCTGATCTATTTGGTCTTTGTGGACCTTTTGTCCTTGCCAAGTCTTACTAACTTCCCCTTTTTTCATATGATTCCCTGCACTCTGCCAATGGCTTGGTTATGATTCTTTACAGACCTTGAAAGAACATTTCTCAACTTCATACGGAAAAACAAAAAACCCAGATTTGCCAAATCAATCCTGTACAACAACAGATCATCTGAACGCATCTCCATCCCTGATCTCAAGCTGTACTACAGAGCAATAATAATAAAAACTGCATGGTATTGGCATAGAAACAGAGTGGTGGATCAACAGAACCAAATAGAAGACCCAGAAATAAATTTGCACACATACAGATACTTTATTTTTTACAAAGAAGCCAAAACCCTACAATGGAAAAAAGAAGGCATCTTCAACAAATGGTGCTGGTCTAACTGCATTTCTACATGCAGAAAAATGCAAATAGATCCATATTTATCACCCTGCACAAAACTAAAGTCCAAGTGGATCAAAGACCTCAACATAAAATAAGACACACTAAATTAGTTAGTGGAAAAATTGGGGAAGACCCTAGAATTCATTGGCACAGGAGACAACTTAACACAGGTTCTAAGCTCAACAATCAATAAAGAGAACCTCATGTAACTGAAAAGCTTGTGTAAAGCAAAAGACATTGTTGTCAGAACAAAACAACAGCCTATAGACCGGTAAAGGTTCTTCACTAACCCTATATCTGAACGAGGTCTCCTATCCTGAATATATAAAGAACACAAGAAGTTACAAAATCAAATCAAGTCATCCAGTTAAAAAATGGACTACAGAGTTAAACAGAGAACTCTCTGTAGAGGAATATAGAATGGCAGTTAAACACTTAAAGAAATGTTCAATGTCCTTAGTCATCAGGGAAATGCAAATCAAAACAACATTCCACCATATACCTATCAGAATGGCTAAGATAAAAAAAAAAAAACTCAAGTTACAATATATATTGGAAAGGATGTGGAGAAAGGGGAATCTGCCTCCATTGCTGGTGGGAATGTAAATTTGTACAACCACTTTGGAGATCAATCTGGTACTTTCTCAACAATTAGGAATAGCGCTTCCTCAATATCCAGCTATACCACTCCTAGGCATACATCCAAAATATGCTGAACTACACAAGGACATTTGTTCAACCATGTCCTTAGCAGCTTTATTCATAATAATAGGCAGGAACTGGAAACAACCCAGATGTCCCTCATCAAAGGAATGGATACAGAAAGTGTGCTACTTTTACATAATGGAATACTACACAGTAATTAAAAACAAGGAAATCACTAAATTTGCAGGTGGGACCTAGAAAAGATCATCCTAAGTGAGGTATCCCAGAAGCAGAAAGATACACATGGTATATAGTGGATAATAGACCTATAATATAGGATAATATACTACAATCTGTACACCTAAAGAAACTTAGCAAGAAGGAGGTCTCCCCGTATGATGAGCAATCCTCCCTCAGAAAGACAAACAGAATAGACATTTGAAGAAGTCCAAAACAAGAAACAAGACAGGGGCCTACCACAGAAGGCATCTGAAAGACTCTACTTAGAAATGTTTCAAAGCAGATGCTGAGACTCTCAACCAAACTTTGGGCAGAGTTCAGGGAATCTTATGAAAGAGGGGTGAGATAGTGGGACCTGGAGAGGACAGGAGCTCCACTGAAGAGCAACAGAACCAAAATATCTCAGTGCACTGGCCTTTTGTGAGACTGTTACTCCAACCAAGGACCATTCATTGACATAACCTAGAACCCCTGCTCAAATGTATCCCATGGCAGCTCAATATCCAAGTGGGTTCCCTAGTGAGGGGAACAGTGACTGTTTCTGACATGAACTCAATGGAGGGCTCTTTGACCAAACGTCCCCCCTCCTCCCAGTGAGGAGCAGCCTCTCCAGGCCACAGAGAAGGACAATGCAGACCTTATACGCTATGCTAATGAGACCTGATATGCTATGCTCTGATAGAAGGGGAGGAGGACCTCCCCTATCAGTGGACTTGGAGAGGGAAATAGGAAGAGTTGAGGGATGAAGGGTGGGATTAGGAGGGAGGAAGTGAGGGAGCTACAGCTGGGATACAAAGTGAACATTCTGTAATTAATATCAATATTAAAAATTAATTAATTATTTAAAAAAGAAAATTAGTAAGCACAAAGATGAAATGGTAAAAGGATTAGAAAATATTAAAGATAAATGCAATTAAAGATGAAATGCTTAAGACATATAAAATATAGAGTATGAGGTTTTGGTGCAATATAATTGACATTCTGCCACAAGTAATTGCATCATTTTGTATCCTATTCTGAAAAGTAAAAGCAAAAAATCTGAATAAATAAAATAATCAATACTCAAAGAAGAAAATAAAGGAATAGAGAATTTTGGAAATGAGTGATTTCTAAGAGTATACTACATGCAGCTGAAGACAACAGATAGCATATTCAAGAAAGTTATATGAATCTTGGAAGAAATAAAGAAAAATAAAATCTTAAAATTCTAGAGAGTAGAAAATGAACCAAGATGAATATAAACTTGCTGTGAAGACTTTCCTATATTCTATCAATTAAGTAAGGCTGAGAATGTACTGCCTACTTTTCAATGAGTAAAAATGCATGTGCTTGGAACCCTTTCCCTTCCTACTGTGTTGCCAAGCCCAGCCATGATAGGAGGGTTTGGGCACATTTGGTCCATATCCCTGGGAGACCTGCTCTTTTTTGTTTGTTTGTTTTTTAAAAACAGGAGTTGCTTTAGGGGAGATGAGAGTTGGGGGAAGAGATAGGGATTATAGTGGAGAGGGGAAACTGTGGTCAGAATAAAATGTATAAGAAAAGAATAAAAGTTTTTTATTAAATCAAATGTAACATTTAATTGGTTAGTGGCAGGAAAATGTGCCAACTTCCACCTCTTAGCAGAGGGACTAGGGCTGCTTGACAATGTGTAAGCCTTGTGTGTTCTAACAAATGCTCTGTGAGTACATTTGTTTATCATTCCTGATGCAGAGAAAGAAATATTCTCAGCAATGTTAAAAATAAAAGAGTTATTTCCAGCTTCTAATAGCCAGAAGCTGGAAACAAGCCAGATGCCTCTCAACTGAGGAATGGATACAGAAATTGTGGTACATCTACTCAATGGAATACTACTCAGCAATAATAAACAAGGAAATCATGAAATTTGCAGGTAAATGGTGGGAACTGGAAAAGATCATCCTGTGTGAGCTATCCCAAAAGAAGAAAGACACACACGGTATATACTCACTAATATAGAAATATAATATAGGAAAACCTACTAAAATCTGTACACCTAAAGAAACTAATCAAGAGGGAGTACTCTGGCTAAAATGCCTGATCCCCATCCAGAAAGGCAAAGAGGATGGACATCAGAAGAATGAGAAAACAGGGAACAAGTCAGGAGCCTGCCACAGAGGGCCTCTGAAAGGCTTTGCCCTGCAGATATCAAAGCAGATGGTGAGACTTATGGCCAACCTTTGGGCACAGTGCAGGGAATCTTATGAATGAAGTGGGAAATAGTAAGATCTGGAGAGGACAGGGGCTCCACAAAGAGAGCAACAGTGCCAAAAAATCTGAGCACATGGGTCTTTCCTGAGACTAATATTCCAACCAAGTATCATGCATGGAGATAACCTAGAACCCCTGCACAGATGTAGCCCATTACAGTTCAGTGTCCAAGTGGGTCCCATAGTAATGGGAACAGGGACTGCCTCTGACAAAAACTGATTGGCCTGCTATTTAATCACCTCACCCAGATGGGGGAGCAGCCTTACCAGACCACAGAGGAAGACAATGCAGCCACTCCTGATGAGAACTGATAGACTAGGATGAGAAGGAATGAAAAGAATACCTCCCCTATCAGTGGACTTGGGGAAGGCCATGTGTGGAGAAGTGGGAGGAAGGAAAGAATTGGGAAGGGA
The DNA here is from genome assembly GCA_028658305.1 of Pachyuromys duprasi. Taxonomy (NCBI): domain Eukaryota; kingdom Metazoa; phylum Chordata; class Mammalia; order Rodentia; family Muridae; genus Pachyuromys; species Pachyuromys duprasi. Next base: position 63,929,855 of record CM053761.1, read on the forward strand.
GGAAGGAGGGAGCTTCAGGGGGCATACAAAGTGAATAAAGTGTAATTAATAAAAAAATAAAAATAGAAAATAAAAGAGTCCAGCACCGTCATGCACAACTGTAATCCCATTACTTGAGGAGACAGAGGCAAACAGATATCTGTCTACAAAGTGAGTGCAGGATAGCCAAGGCTTCACAGCAAAACCATGCCTCAAAATTTCTTTCTTGGCTGGTTTGTCCTTTGTGTACAGGAAGACTATTGAACTTTTAAAAATTAATCTGGTATCCTGCCATTTTGCTGAAGCTCTTTACCAGCTGTAGGAAGTCTCTGATTAAATTTTGTGGGGTGTCACTTATGTATATTATCCTATCATCTGCAAATGTCAACACTTTGGCTCTTTCCTTTTCAACGTGTATTCCTTTAAACTCCTTTAGTTCTGTTATTGCTCTAGCGAGAACTTCAAGTACTGTATTGAAGATTTAGGGAGAGAGTGGACAGCATTGTCTTCTCACTAATTTCCGTGGAATTGCTTTGAGTTTCTTTCCATTTAATTGGATGATGATAATCAGCTTTTTTTTTTCATGTAGCTTTTATTATGTTTAGGTACGTGCTTTGTATTCCTGATCACTCCAGGACTTTGGTCATGAAAGGGTTTTGGATTTTGTCAAAGGCTTTTTCTGAATCTAGTAAGATGATCATGTAATTGTTTTCTTTGAGTTTGTTTATATAGTGGATTATGTTGATGGATTTATGTATGTTTAGCCATCATTGCTTCCCTGAGATGAAGCCAAGTTGATCATGGTTAATGATGTATTTGATGTGTTCTTGGATTCAGTTTGCAAGTATTTGTATTGAGTATTTTTGCATTGATGTTCATGAGTTAAATTGGTCTGAAATTCTCTTTCTTTGTTAAGTCTTTGTGTGGTTTAGGTATCAGAGTGACTGTGGCTTAGTAGAATGAGTTTGGCAATATTCTTTTAACTTCTATTTTGTGAACTTCTTTGAGGAGTATTGGTATTAGCTATTCTTTAATGTCTGGTAGAATTTAGCAATAAAACCATCTGGTCCTGGGCTTTTATTTTGGTTGGGAGAATTTTGGTGACTGCCTCTATTTAATAATGACTGCTTCTCTTTAAACTGTTTATCTTATATTGATTTAACTTTGGAAGGTAAACTCTATCAAGGAAATAGTCCATTTATTTACATTTTCCAAATTTGTGAAATATAGGTTTTAAAGGAAGACCTAATTATTTTTTGATTCCTTCATTGTCTGTTGTTATGCCTCCCTTTTGTATCTGATTCTGTGAATTGGAGGACTCTCACTCTGTCCTTTGTTAGTTTGACTAACTTGTCGATTTTCTTAAAGAACCAGCTCTTGGTTGCATTGATTTTCTTTGTATTGTTCTCTTTGTTTCCAATTTATTGATTTCAGCCCTTAGTTTGCCTACTTCCTGTTGTCTACTTCTCTTTAGAGTGTTTGCTTCCTTCTGTTGAAGAGTTTTCAGGTATGCTGTTACATTATCAGTATGGGATTTCTGCAATTTATGGAAGTGCTTAGTGCTATGAACTTTCCTCTTGGCACTGCTTTCATTGTATCCCACAAGTTTGGGTGTGTTGTGCCTTGTGCCTTCATTTTCATTGAATACTTTAATGAAAAGTATTCAATTAAAAGACTTTTAATTAAAAGTCTTTAATTTCTTTCTTTTTCTTTTTTTTTTCTTTCCTGACCCAGTGGTTGTTGAGTAGGAAGTTGTCCAGTTGCCATGAGTTCATAGGCTTTCTCCTGGGTCTTTTTGTAGAATCTTCAAGAATTCTGCTCTATTCAGCATCCTCAAATCTTTGAATTGTTTGAAAATTGAGTAAACCCATTACTCAAATCTAGATTTTTAAAATGCAACTTACTATTTAAAGGAAAGTGTTTTAAAAAAGAATAAGAAGAACAATCTGTAGTCATAAGAGCTCCACAAAGACCAAATATATCAGGGCACAGGGTTTTTTTTTTTTTTATGAGACTGTTTCTCCAACCAAGGACCATGTATGGATATAACCTAGAACCCCTGCTTGGATATAGCCCATGGTAACACAGTATCCAATGGGGTACCCTAGTAAGGGGAACAGGGACTATTTATGTCATGAACTCCATGGCTGGCTCTTTGACACCTTCCCCCCCCCCCCAAGGGAGGATCATCCTTGCTAGACCCCAGAAGAGGACATTGAAGCCAGTCCTGAAGAGACCTGAAAGATGGAAGGGGAAAATAGTGGTTTCCTTTACAGAAATAAAAAATGTATTTAATAATAATCCTATTGAAGAAAATGTATGCCTCTGAAGACACATATGAAGTTATTGGAATTTAAGTATAGCCAAAATATAAAGAACTTCACACTATAATTACATATAATAAATAAGCCTGTTAATTAGGAAAGTTTCCAGTTTGAAACATAAATTGAAATATTTAAGAAGTGCTGTTGTTGGAGTTCAATGATCCAGTACTCCAGTTTTTGTGGTAAGTGACTGAAGTGGAAAGTGGTAAGTTAGTTATGAGCCCACTTACAAAACTCTGAGCAGCATGCAGACTCTCAAGAGGTCCCATAGAGATAAAGCATTGCTATAAGATATTTTTCAAGTCTGGCAATCTCAAGACAAGAAGGACTAAACTCTTCCAGGGGCAGTTATTTCTCAAATTGAAACCACTCAGAGAATCAATTAATTTGCATTAAACTCTCAAATAAAAAATTAGGTTACTGTAATAAAAGCAAGTAATGTGTGTACTTGTGTTTATGACAGTGAACAAAGTAGAGAAAGTGCTCTAATGCAAGCAAATGTAGTCAAATATAAGGTAAATACAAATATGTTTGATTGGCACATATGTTACACAAAAAAAGAGATCACATGAAAAGAGATCTTTACATAGCCTCAAATTTGGGGTTCATAATTATGATACATGTTAAAAGTGAAAGGTTATAAGTACCTCCCTTTAGAACTTTGTCTTCCTGTTCCTCCATCCCTGACTATCTCTTCCTGTATGACGAATGTAAATAGTGAAAGACTTTCACCATACCTACACATTTATGTATTTTTCCTCACGATAAGTAGGTAAATGGAATAAATTGACTTATTTTATCTAGTTTCTGAGAGGACCCAAATGTCTAATTTTTAAAGGAATTTTAAAAATTAAAGAGATTTTCTTACTTTGAAACAAGTTCTCATTATAGCTCTGTATGTCCTGGAATTTTCTATGGGCCAAGTTGGCCTTGAAGTTATAAAAATCTTCTTGGCATCAGCTTCTTTTTCCCAAGTGCTAAGACTGAATGCATGCACTTCCATACCGGCTTACATACATCTCTTTTCTTTCTTTCTTTCTTTTTTATTCTCTCACTTTTTCTATTCCTGAACACAATTTTCCCTCCAGCTGTTCCCCAGATTCATTCCTCTTCATTTCCCTTCAGAAAAGAGCAGGCTTCCAGAGCAGCAACAAAACAAGATAAAATATAAACCTATAGGATAGGAAGTTCAAGCTGAAATCTACACACCTAGAGAGGATATACAAGAAGGAGGACCCAGATTGGTATGATCAATGCTTGTTTGAATGAACAAATGGAATGGACATTGAGTGGAGGAGAAAACAAGCAACAGAACAGGAGCATGCCAAAGAGGGCCTCTGGGGGGAGGGGGGTCAATATAGTGATGTATCAGAGCAGATATTAAGACTCGAGATCAAGCCTCTGACAGAGGGCGAGAAGTAATGATAGATCTGGGGGAGGTTGTTGAGACTTGGGGAGAACAAGAGTTCCACAAAGACCAAACTGAGCAGGGCACAGGGGTCTTGTATGAGACGGTTTCTACAATCAAGGACCATGTGTGGATGCGGCCTGGAACCCCCGCACAGATGGGGCCCATGATAACTCGGTGTAGGACTGAAGACCCTATTCAGGGAAACAGGGACTGTTTCAGTCATGATCTTGATGGCTGACTCTTTGACCCTCCCCCATACATGCCAGGGAGTGACAGACTGGCTAGATCCCAGGGGAGGACATTGCAGCCAGCCCTGAGGAGACAGGATGAGCTGGGATTGGATGGAAGGGAAGGAGGTCCTCCCCTGTTGGTGGACTTGGAGGGGGCGGGGAGGAGGGAGATGAGGGAGGGAGTGGGAGGGTAGGAGGGAATGAGGGAGGGGGCTACGCCTGGGATTCAAAGTACCTAACCTGTCATTGAGATAAAAATAAATAAATTTAAAAAAAAAAACAAGATAAAATAAAACAAGTCAGAAACCCTCCTATTGATGCTAAACAATGCAGGTGAATAGGAGGAAGAAAGTCCCAAGAGCAGGCAAAAGAGTCAGAAACACTCTTTTCAATCAAAAGATTGAAAAGATACAGTAGATACTTAGAAAAGATACAGTATTGACATTGACTAAATTGGAAGCTTTATATTCATAAATGAGGTGAAGCTGAAGATAATCTAACTAGAGGTCACTTTGGAAAAATGTATTCTTCTCCTTAGTTGCTACATTTTAAAGGACAATGAATTTAAAAATGAAAGGAATGAATTAAGATAGGCATATTGCTGATGTAACTGATTATGACAGAAAATTTGGAGACTTCCCTTTGTTTCCAAGATGTATAGTGTTAGGAAGACAAGGGACCATATGTATTTGGAGTAAGCCTCTAGGTATCCCTTTAATATTCCCTATATTTATAAGAATGTGATTGAATATAAAAACTCTTTCCTGAAAATTGTTGTTTGACATAAAGCATTTTAAATATATACTTATTACTTGCCAGCTAGTCTGTCTCTCCTTATTTCTCTCTCTTGAGATCATGTGTACAAAATAGCATTCACAGTATTCCTAAAGATTTACTGATTTTGGTGCGTCCCCTGTGATCCTAGCTACTTGTTTGTATTCTGTGTCCTCATAGGAATTTTTTAAGCCAATTCTCAGGACAAATCAAGATGAACAGAGGCAGATCTCATTCACTCTTTGCAAGCTTTGTCATTCTCAAGTGCAGAGACTAGTGCTTTCCTTGGTGATTAATTTCACCATGGAATCATGATGTTCAGGAAAAGACACTACCCCAAAGGAATAAGTGGGAAATGACAAAGGAAGTCATGCAACTACTATTCTCTTCTCTATACAAAGTCAGGTGTACTCTTACACACACAGACACACAAAAACAAATAAATATACCTTTAAAATTAGAAACTTCAAACTATAAATGCCACAGGAAGAAAGATCTAGAACACAATTATGATTGACAGTTTTTCATGTGAAATGTTGCCATGGACTGAGTAACTTTTAAAAATATAGCAATGCAAACTATCTTAATAAATATTTAAATATTCAAATCTGGTCAGAGCTTCTTAATGGTGAAGGAATACATATGTGGCAGACACAGGTATGGAGAATCACTGATTAGGTAAGAACTTATTGATTTTGATAATCCATATGACTATAAAAATTAGAGTTTCTTTTTCTGGAAGATTAGTACTCATCAGCAACATAGGTAGAGTCCAGTAGGGTTAGTATTTGATGTATCCTAAGACCTCTGTCTTTGTCATGTGGTATCATGCTCTCTGATAAAGAATCTTTTTGTCTGAAAAGCTTCCAGGTCTCCATGTGGTGAAAAAAATGAAAGGTGATGGTCTTTGTTAGCATATGTGTTTCTCAAGTGACAGTAGATTGTCACTTTCTGAATTGTCTTTCAGCTGATATGGAATTCCAGTCAAATAAACATTTAAGAATAGTGCCCGAGGTAACAAATAAAAACTGAGAGGGAAAAAAGTCAGCAAGCAATTGTGAGATTTCATGTCCCAAGAATACCACAATCTACAATATGTCAATAAGATTAAACAATCCTCCTCTCCATAATTAAACTATTTAGTCAGATTAAAGAGTTCTTAGAAAGTCAAATGGGATGGACATTGGATGTAGGAGTAAACAAGTAGCAGGACAAGAGCCGGCCACAGAGGGCCTCGAAAACACTTTTCCTAGCAGTATATGAAAGCAAATATTAAGAAACATAACCAATCCTTTGGCAGAGTGCAGGGAATCATATGAAAGAAGGGGGAGTTAGTATGACCTGGAGAGGTCAGGAGCTCCGCAAGAACCAAATATATCAGGGCACAGGGGTCTTTTATGAGACTGTCTCTCCAACCGAGGACCATGTATGGTTATAACCTAGAACCCCTGCTTGTATGTAGCATATGGTAACTCAATACCCAAGTGGGTATACTAGTAAGGGGAACAGAAACTATTTTGGACATGAACTCAATGGCTGGCTCTTCGACCTCCCCGTCCCCTGAGGGAGGAGCAGCCTTGCTAGGCCACAGAAGAGGACATTGTAGCCATTCCGGAAGAGACCTGATAAGCTAGAGTTAGATGGAAAATAGAAAGGTGCAGGGAGAAGATGAGGAAGGGAAGGGGGGGATAGGGAGGGAATGCATGAGGGGCCTACAGCTGGGATACAAAGTACATAACCTGTGATAAATATAAAAGAAAAAGGAAAAAAAAAGAAGAGTTCTTTATTAGAACTCTTAACTTTTAGGTTATCTTAACTCAAAACTTTTAGGTTATCTTGTTTAAATAAAGACACAAAACGGGAATAAAGAGAGATTAGAGATAAGTGTAAAATTAAGGCTAACTAGGTCTCTGTCTTCTCTCTCTTTCTATGGTGTGTGTGTGTGTGTGTGTGTGTGTGTGTGTGTGTGTGTGTGTGTGTGTGTGTGTGTGTAGACAGGGTCTCTTTATGTAGTTCCAGCTATCCTGGAACACAGGAACTTACTATGTAAGCCAGGCTGGCCTCAAAAATCACAGAGATCTCCCTGCTTCGGTCTCCCAAACGCTGAAAATAAAGGTGAGTACCACCTTATCTTGTCACTTTAGGATTTACATTTAACAACCATAAGGTCTAGCATGGTGTGGTAACACACTTATCTATATTTAAGTGGCAGAGGCAGGACGATTGCCACAAATTCAATGGCAGCCTGAGCTACATAGTGAGATACTGTCGCTAAAAACAAAGAGAAACATACCATGCAACTAGAAAGCCTCTCTGCAGAGCAGTCATGATTGAAGCAATCCAGGCATCGGTAGTGGTGACTGTACCACAGTGGTGCAGGGAGGAAGTAAAACAAATGTAAACCTTGTACAGAGTGGAGCTGAAGGTAGAATTCTTCTCCCAGTGCTCAAGTTGAAGGACAATTCTTTATCCCTACTAAACAAAAGCAATAAAGAACTGCTGAAATCCACACATCTGCAGAGATGGCTTCCAGAAAGAGATGCATGTACGGTGAAATCTTGTGTGGCCTCTGGCCAACCAAATCCCCTTGAGAAATAAAGCTGAGTAAATTTCAGTGTCTTCTGTGAAACACAGTAATATTTACCTAAACTTTTAAACTTGATGGCATACCTAACCTGTATTCTGAACTCCGGTGGTAATTTGTAGCACTGTCTACAGGAGGTTACCACTGTATTTGGAAATAGAACACTTTAAATGTAATTTAGCATTCCCCACAGGGATGACCCCCCAAAAAAGAATTTCTTATTGAAATCTTTGTAATTTAAAGAATAGTTAAACAAAGGTATTCTTCAAAATAACACAATTAATGAGTAATTCTAAGAGAAGATTGACAATTTTCTTTTTACCTCTAATTGGCTTCAAATTTTATTGCATATTAAACACTTGGTGTATTCATAAGAATAAAACTATTATACATTCTTTCTTTCTGTCAGTTCTTTCTGAATAAGGAATACATAAAAAATGAAAGGAAAAACAGCTTTAAAAAGTTAAAATACAAAGAATCAAGAAGGAGTGACAGAGTCCAGTTCTGCTTAACTACAGTAGTTATTTATCTTTCCAAATGTTCAGGAGAATGGAGATATAAGTAGCAAGGAGACATCTGGACATAACAGGACAATCGTACTCAGGAACTCAATGCACCTGTGTATTCCAATATAAGATCTACACCATACTGGACCGGTCAACAGTCCAGCACTGACGGGGAAAGGATTCATAAATCCATCCAGGAAGGACTATCAGCAAGTAACTGTCATTAAGAAAGTGTTTGTCATTTTCTTCATTGGTACATTCATTGATAAAATAAATAATCTCTAGCCATGTTCATGTACACCATTAAATTCAGTAAATTAAATGTAGCCATTAAATTCAGTAGGTCACACACAAAAGAAAAGATATGCCAAGGACAAGGGTACTTGTTGGGAGGATGGGCTTTGGTCAGATAGAGGAGATGAGAGATGGTAATGAGTTATGAAGATGATTCATCTGATAGATAGATAGATAGATAGATAGATAGATAGATAGATAGATAGATATATGAAACTGTCCAAAAACTTTTTAATGTGATTAAAATACATCAGGAAACTTCAAGTCACTCTTCTCATGATGACTCATTAGAAAGCAGTCTAAATAGTGTTATCATGAACTTCATATTCTTAGTGGCAAAGCAGACAGCTTACTGTCAACGGTATTTTCCTTAGAAAACCTATCGAATGTCATTAGAGAATAGAATGCAGGTGTTAATTTCTATTTGTTACATTTAGCTGCTATTACAATACTCATAATATGAGTGTTAGCACCTTGTATAATGAAGTATAAAGACTAGATCCCTAAATTTCTGCTGGAAAATTGGTTCACTCTCATGATTTAGAAAACAGTTTACTGTAAACTTCAGCACTCCCTTATGCCAGTTGGACAAACCCCACTTGCAATCAGACCAGATGCGAACAATCAGGACTTCTTTTCAGAGTTTTATATTCCTCAAACTCTAACATCTTTGATGTCCAGAAATTATGTAAAACGAGATGGTCTAATTCTGAATAAGTCTCTTCTTTGTAACAACAGTATGTGCCTGTTTCCCTTCACTCGCTCCCAGTCTTATCAAGAGACGCAGGAGAACAAAATTGACTTAGGATCTTACCAACTTAAGGGCAGAAAGAATCATAAACATGATCTTATTTCTAGATGATTTCGACTTCACTATAAAACCTGTGGCTAGGATGTAATTTGGAATATTCAAACTATTCAGGGGTCTAGATGATATTAATGTCTGATTTGGATGAAATGTAGTGCTACCATAGGCAATCAAGGGGACATATCTCTAAAGGTGTTTACAGACAATGTAGTGGTATTGTGACTAGGAGAAAGGTAACTAATTTTATGTGACATAGGTCTACAGCTTGCATGGTAGGCATTTAAATTACCTAAACCTGAGTAAACAATTTTGTTTAAAATACTTTTTTTCTGGACAGAAGAAAGAAGATAATGTAGTTATATTAATATTTACATAAAAATTTTGGTTTTTAAACAGATGATAAAATAATAAGATTATTTTATGTAGCATTGGATTGTCTTAAGCCTTTAGTGTTTTTCATGATTCACCTATATTCAAGTTTATTTCTTATTTGGAATGAATTAATTTATTAAGTATATATTAGTTATATAGTAAACCACAGTGAAAGAATAAATAACAAAGGATAGGTAGGTAGATAGATTAATCTATAGACAGGTAGACAAGTAGATTCATGGGTGATAGATAAATGACAGATAATAGATGATAGATGGATAGGTAGATAGATAGATAGATAGAGATAGAGAGAGAGAGAGAGACCAAAACCTCACCTACTGTGTGCTGCTCAACACATCTAGCAGAAATCCACTATGAAATCACCATTGAGACAGTCAGCTGGATTTCCCAGCAGAAAGGTAGGTTTGAACAATGAATGCCACCTAGGTGGAGCCTAAAAGTGAAAGAACAAATAGCAGTAGATAAAGATGATAACAGCAAATTTGGTACTTATAACATGCAGTATTAATGAACTGGGAAAGTTGAGTGAGTCAGATAGAGTTTCTGATTAAGCTTATGCTCCAGGGATGAGCATCTCAAGGTTGAACTTCTGTTTCTTTTTGCCACTGTTGGCACTCATATCATGGAATAAACAAAACAATGTCTTTCAGAAATGGCTTGTCTTCTAGTTCTTTTAAAGTAAAAGATACTCTTATTTTGGGTTGATTTTTAGTTGTCTTTAACCCTGTCATAGAATTAATGAGGCTGTGCTGAGACAAGCATAGTTAGAGCTAAAATGGGAGGAAGGAAAGCCTGTTCCTAGGGAAAGCTTTCCAGTGAGCTAAAACAGCATATGATAATTAAGGGATGTAATGTACATTGCAATCATGATTTGAAGTTTAATTATAAAAATAATCCTTTCCATTTCCATGCAATAATGATAACAGTATCAATGTACTTTCAGCATCAAATTTGTGAATCTTATGTTTTCAGAACCAGGAGTAAGACCTGGGGTGCCATCAGTGCTGTGGACCTCAGCCTGGGAAGAAATACAGTTGTGTATTTTTCTTGATGATTTGCTTACTGTGAATCAGTAATAACTACATTACTACCAACAAAGTACAGCTCCATTGGTGGAAAGTGAGCCAAAGCCAATATGTGGTTGGATAAATTTCATGAAATCTTCTGACAAAGGGTATCTTCAAGAATATGAACATCAGAACTTACAAATAACTCAGTTCCTTTAGAGTAATTGCAGAATTTTGATCTCTTTTTGCAAAGCACGAATGCAAAGCACCAATACAAAACACAGAGAGAAAAAAGTGAAGGGAAAACAAAGAAGTATTTTCATATTAAGATATTTGAAGTTAATTTTTGAAGCTTCAGGCACCTCAATCAACAGAGGCAAGTGCCATTGCTCTTAGTTGTCCACTGTAACTAAGAGCCAAGACCCATTTCCTTAAGACACTCCTCACTTTAGATGCAGGGTATACAGAAATAATTCTCAAACTCACCAGAGCTCACTATATAAATGAATATTGTCAGAAGTTGCTATGCAACATGCCAAGGAGAACATAACATGTATGTTTTCACTTAAAGTTAGACTCTACATGTTATAACACTGGCCTACTTGGCAAGATGTGTCCACTCTGCGTGATTCTCATGAGGTATTTACTTGCTGTTTGGATACGTGATCTGGTTTATGAGCCAGATTTCAATCCGTATACTGTAACCTAATCAAAAGCCCATGAATTGGGATATCATGGGCACTAGGGAGATATTCACTGTTATTACGTTAAATGTTCATGCTATCAAACTGGCTTCTAACTACCACGTTTACATCACAAGCTTGTGCTGCTTTGAGCTTTAGTCAAGATTCTTCTTTCTTAATATAGTATTTCTTTTTCTAGGTGAGAAAGGATTGCTTTGGCTTATGGTTTAGAAAAGATGCATCCATTGTGGTAAAGAAGGCATGACAACAGGAGCGGCATGAGGCTGACTTGCCAATCAGGGAGCACAGTGGTTCCATTTCATCTACAGACAGGAATCAGAGAGGGAAAACAGGAAGTGACTTTGAGGGCATAATAAGAGAGGTCCTGAAAAGAAATAAATAATAAATTAAAAAAAGAGGTCCTAGCAGAGTAAGAGAGGTTCCTGGTTACCTGAAAGCTGACCTTGGGATTCTGTTTACTCAGAAAGAGCCCTTCAGTTTAGGAAGTTGTTACCAGCACTGCCATTTGAGAGGATGTTTTGGATCTAACAGTATTTTCATTTTTCTCTATTTTAAAAAATAACCTATGGAGAGAACTTTCTGCCTACTCCCAAATGTCTGACCAACGTGTGTCAGAAACAGTGAGCCCAGCACAGACAATGGACCCAGAAGAGATGAGTTCCATACAGGACCAAAGCCCCATTGTCTCCCATCCCAAGGAGGCCTGTGGGGCACCCAAGCAACCCCAGCTCTAAGGGCTTTCAACCTGTTCCCCAGCTGTTTGGCCCAGCTGGGTCAGAAACGGGGTGCCCAACAAAGACAGTGAATCCAGGGGTTGTGAGCTTGACTATACAAGACCCATTGTCTCATCCCTAGGAGACCTAGAGGGCATCAGAGATCTCAGCTCAGACATTGGCATCAAACAGCAAAGTGCATCAGACAGAGACTCATTTCCGAGCTTTTACATCACTTTCTCCTGGAGATACTGCCTTGACAGGCCACAGGGGAAGAGGACGCATCCAAACCTGATGTGACCTAATGAGCGGGGGTGGGGGTGAATGGGAAAGAGAGGTCCCCTATTCTGAGGAAAGGGGGAAGTAGAGAGCGTAGGACTGGGAGGGAAGGAGGGAAGGACTCACAAGGATATAAAGTTAATAAAATTTTAAAATGTGAAAAAAATTACCCAGCAAGGCCCATTTGTGCTGTTCACGCTCTCATGACTGTGAGCTCAGTGGATGATTAGAGAACACCTTTAAAGGAATCTGACTCTTCGACTTCCAAAACTCATCAATTGTCAATAACTTCTCAGTTATGGGTGTGGTTCTGTGAGAGAGAGCCTCTTCCCTCCAAGTTATTATTTTGATTGGCTTGATCTTGCACAGTCAACCACAGATTCTATGAATTCGTGAATATAATAGTCTTGATTATGAACAAGGGCAAACATAACCCATAGTTTATATATTAAGAAACCACACATATTTTATTTTATGGTTCTTTATATCACAAGGTATATCAGTCTATGATATTTATTCTTATAGAATCTTTATCTAGCTTTGATTTTAGGCCTAATAATATGAATTTAAAATTGGTGATGCTGGAATAAATTTCTGAGTATTTTTATTTTTTTCTTCTTTAAACTTTTTACAAAATTAACCAATGTAATTGTATGGGCTTGTGATTCTGAGTCAGAAAACGGGACTAAGCAATGCTTCAATTTCTTTAACAGACATAGGCATTCTCAAGTGATTTGTTTCTCCTTGTATGACTTTAAGTATTTTTAAGCTTTCAAGCTCCATTTCATCTGTAATCAAATTTGTTGTTTAGACTATTTCATTTTACTTTCGTTGGTTTATTTAAGGTTTAAATAGTTATTACTTTAAATCCTAAGATGGAAATATAAACTTTTGGTAGATTGAGGCGTGTGTGTAAATACTTTTCAATTTGCATCATACGGCCCAGAATGATCTAAACCTTAGTCAATGTTTATATGTTTATAAACACAAGTTTTTATAAATTCTGTTATTACCCATACATCTCTCACTCTGAATGTTACTAATTATAGGGGTCCCTTCAGTCTTAATTTCTTTTCCAGTCCTATGATAAAAGAAAGACGGAAAAAGAGATTTTGTCTCAAAATGCAAGTTTCATCCTGGTCAGGAAATCAGAGTGTGCAGATCTGGTTACAAAGAAGTCCCAGCAAAGTGGCTGCGAACAATGGATGCATGCTGCTGCTGAGTCCCTCTCTCAGTGTACTTATTCCAAATCCCCAGTCAGGAAATGTCGCTTGCAAAGAGAGTGGATTTCCCACTTTAAGTATCGACAAGTATGACCAGAGGCCAATCTCTCAAGTGATTCTAGGTCTTATCAAATCGACAATTTAACACCAACCGTTTCATCAACATACACCAAAATCCACAGAGGATTTATGTTCTCCTTTGAAAATGCATAGTATTTGCAAATACAGTGTGCGCTTTCCTTGTTTTATTTAAACCACCCTTAATTACTTATAGAGTGAAAGTTATATGCATATACTTTTATATGTAATTATTAAAGGTATCTGAGAAAAGAAATTTATTTTTGATCATTATAGACATATTTTTATATTTATTAATTTATATTTATGTGTTTTGACAGATATGTATATAAAGAACAGATTATTTTCTCTGTTCCATGCAAAACAGTTTCTGTGAAGATTTGTTACATCAATCTTTTATTTCCAAGGTTTTGAATGTGCTATGCATATCTGAAATTCTGTACAATCTTCATTTAAAAAATTTTAGAGCAGGATTTAATGACAATAACTAATTTTGAAAAGTTATTGTATGCTATTGTATGCTTCTTCTTTATTTTATTCTGTGCTATTACATTGTATATATATATATATGCATATAGACACACACATACACAAATACACACAGTTATGGTTTTTGAAATTCCCCAATTCTGTGGACTTTTTTATTACTTTACATTTCAATTGGAAACATTTTTATTAATACATAGATGGAGGTCCTCTGATTATTAAGTCCTCATCTGGGAACAACATTTAAGCTCTTTGAAGACAATCCTCATTTCTTTTTTAATTTTAATTTTATTTTTTATATTAATTACAGTTTAATCACTTTGTAACTGCATTGTAGCCCTTCTCTCATTCCCTCCAAACCCCACACTCCCTCCCTCATCTCCTTCCATGTCCTTCTCCAAGTCCACGGATAGGGGAGTGCCTTCTCCCCTTCCATCGGACCATAGCCTATCAGGTCTCATCAGGACTGGCTGCATCTTTTTCTCCTGCCTGGTAAGGCTGCTTCCACCTCAAGGGGAAGTGATCAAAGACCAGCCACTGAATCCATGTCAGAGACAGTCCCTGTTCCCCTCATTTTTTTGCTGGTTCTTAATTACTACTATTACATTTTTTTTTTTTGAGTTTGAGGTCTTTACCAACACTGTTGACTCAGTTATTGTTGACACCTCAGACTGTTTTATCTTGCTTCTGGCATGCCTCCTAGGTTTTTATTTTTAAAAGGACATGTGGCAAGTGTCAGAACTGAGGTAGACTAAAGTTTTGTGTGGTTACTTATATGAGTATTTCAGGGATTTGCTGCATCTATTGATTTCAATGTTTCAAGTTCTTCTAGTCCACATTTCTCAAAATTGGTGTCAGGGAGAATCTATGCCTTGTAACTTTTTCATATGGTAGCAGGGCCTTTCCCCCAAGAACTCTGTGTGGAAGATGTAGGAAGGATTCTTCTATGCTCAGGTGTAATATGAACTAAGTCTGAGGTGTCTCTCTTCATTGCCTGCTAGAACTCTAAGTACCTTCTTTGAAGATAGTCACTGTGAGGTGCTAATGTGTCTCCTGAAGGAGAGTTTCCAGAATGTTTTGGGGTCTGCTGTGGCCAGCACTTCCCATTAGCCTTTCATCCTTTTGTTCCAGAAATTCATCAAAACTGAAATCTGTGTGTTCCTGGTACTTTATTGTTTTAACAGTTAATGCCCTGGATGGATAAGCCTCCGTTTTGATTCTCTGGGCATCTGCATCTCTCCAGAGTCAAAGTATAGGTAAACAAAATTTTAGATCCACTGTCTCTTGAGAAACTCCAAGAAAACACAGAGATCTCAAGTTTGCTAAACTACATATTGTTCCAAAGTGGTAATGTTAATTTCTAAGATCTTTATAGTTTGGAACTAGAATCTCACATTGTCTAAAATTCTACCTTTTCCTCCTGTGCTGTGATTCAATTGTATCTCTAACACCTTCTTGCCTATACAGGCCAAGGGCCTCAGATTCCCTAGAGCTGGAATTCCAGGTGATATTCGGACTTCTTACCTCATACTGGGAACCAAACTTGGTTCCTCTGCAAGACCAGTATATTCTCTTAACAGCCAAATCATCACCTCAGGTACCCAAGCATATTTTGTTAACTAAAAAACAGATAGCAATGAATCTTTATGAAGCTAAAAATTGTATGATATAGATCATCTTAAAGATGTTACATATGACATGCTAAGTTGGTGTCAATAACAAGGACAAAGGACTGTACATATAAAATTATATTAAGAAATATAAATGATTATAAAGAATCAAAAGATGAAATAAACAGAATTTAACTATGGATAAACAAATAATTTAAAATTTCTCTCTGAGTAAAAGTGATTTTGTTGTACATTTTCAAGTGAATATAGTTTCTAAACAAAGAGTATACTTAAGTATTCTTAAAAAGTACTTTAAATTTTTATGTGTTGGTATCATTGAGCTTCCCCTTCCCCCCAAGAGAGAAACAGCCTTGCTAGGCCACACATAAGGACATTGCATCCAGTCCTGAAGATACCTAATAAGCTAGGGTGAGATGAAAGAAGAGGAGGTCAACCCCTATCAGTGAACTTGGAAGGGGGCAGGGAGGAGATGAGGCAGGGAGGGTGAGATTGGGTGGGAAAGAGGGAGGGAGCTACTGCTGGGATACAAGTGAATGACCTGTTATTAAAATAAAAAGTAAGAATTAATGAAAAAAATAAATAAATCTGTCAATATTTTGGTTGCATGAACGTCTGTGCAAACTTGTAAATTTCACAAGGGGGTCGCTAACCCGAGAATGGAAGCTACAAACTGTTTTGAGCTACTGTTCTGGTCCTGAAAACTGAACCCAGGTCACCTAAAGAGTAACCAGCATTAAATACTATGTTGGTCTTATTATTATTATTATTATTATTATTGTATGTAGCCTGCCCGATTTTAACACTCATGTGTAAAATATGTCTGTGTGTACATAAACATTTTGTATTAATTCTCTTTAATTTTTATATATGTTTATACTTCCGAACAGTGTAATGCACAATACAGACATTGTTTTAAAAGAAAAGTTAAGGAAATTAGCCTCTGTAATATCTCTCTCTCCCTCTTTGTGTGTGTGTACCTCATGCCTGTGTGTGTACCTCATGCCTGTGTGTGTGTTTAATTTGGGATTCAAAATTTAAATGGAATACATATAAAAGTAAGTTTTAAAAACTGTCTTCCTATTTATTACAGCTTTAAGGCCTTTAGCACACTTTTCAGAGGCTCATTAGTGATGCTTATGAAACAAGAACAGTGGGAAGAGGAGGAACAGCTGTTTAGAGATGCAAAGAGAGAAATTAGAAGAGAAATGCAGGTAAAATATAGGCACTTTGAAAGTAATTGTTGTGACATCAAAGACATACAATTTAAACATTGTTTAAAAATACTTTGTAAATTACTCTAAAACTCAGGGATCAGATCGTGAGCCAATGAGTCCCTACATCAGCTATTTATAATAATAAGAATGCTATATAAATTATTCATTAAAAACTCCATCATGTAAGAAATAAGAATTCACTTCCCTGCAAAACTCTTTAGAAATCAGTGATTTCAAATACTGGGGAGCTGTTGCAAGGTATATTAGTCTTTTGTGTCATATCTTAGAGGGGGTCTTGTGAGAGAAGACACCTTTTTATTTTGTTTGTATTTATTTTTATTTTATTTGTGGTGCTGGAGAGATAGCTCAGTGGTTAACACTGGTTGATATTCCAGAAGATAGGGTTTGATTCCCAGGACCATCTGCAGCTCCAGTCCCGGGGGAATCCAATGCCTTTTCTGTCTTCCACAGGCACTGCAAACATGTGATGCATACACATGCATACAAGCAAAATACTCACATGTATATATATATATATAATATATATAATATTAATAATAACATTATATATTAATAATATATGAATATATTAATATTCATTAATAATATATATTATAATATATGTGTGTGTACATTTGTAAAACACATATATGTGTATAGCTTATATATATATATATATACTCATATAAATATTTTGCTTGTATGCATGTCTGTGTGTGTGCCCTGTCTGTGTCTCATGTGCATGTAAACATCAGAAGAGATTATAAGATGGTATAGGATCCTCTGGAACTGTGATTTCAGGCAGCTGTGAGTCATCTGATGAAGGTGATTGGAATCACACTCTGCAAGATCACTAAAGTTCCTTTACCACTGATCCTTCCAGTCCTGAGAGTTTATCTGCATCTTATGATGGAATATAATAGTGTCTACTCAGTAATTTGAATATTAGAATTATATTAAAAATTTTGAAAACACAGTCTGACAACCTTACTGTCTTCTCTCCTTTTGACCTAAATCTGACTCAATGCCCATGTTTATAGCACCTAAATTTTGGTGCATGTGATTCTGCATTCTTCAAACTATGAACTTTTTGAATCTTTCTATTCTCAAGACTTAGTGTGACAGTTCTAATTAAATGACATGCAACTGAAAAATGGCTCAGATTGATATTGTTGTATGATGTATTGACAGACTATAAAACACTGTTATTATAATATAAAATGTTATAATATATTTCAACTTTGAACAAAGCACTGAGATTTATTGCTGTTTAGACAAATCATGTCAATCAGCAAAATATGGAAAGCTTGTTGAGGCTTATTCTATTATTTCAGAACTTGGTGTGAAGTGCTCCTTCTATGAATACTATCCAGAAATCCAAGCCTTCAAATTAATCCCAAATGATTGACTCACTTTAAATCTCCATAGTTGTCAAATCTGAAAGAAGGAGCATAGTATACTTGGAGAGAGCACTTGAAACAGCCTCTCCTATGTTTCTGCTATTCATGGAGCTGCAAGTCCAGCTTGAAGTGCACATCAATTACAATAAAGATAGATTACCCATATTTAGTGCCAGACATGTTCTAGCCAGGGAAAGGGGCATTCCACAGTGTCTATATTAGTAGACATCAAGATAGAAATTGAAGAAAATCACTGATGTCAAGGAAAGTTACTATCGATTTCTGACATTATAAGATCACAACATCTAGTCCAATTTTCCAGTGCTAACATCTTGGGAATTAAAATCAAGTGTCAACCAAGAAACGTGCTTTGTGCCTTATTATTTTTCTTAAAGCATTAAGCAAATATATATATATATATATATATATATATATATATATATATATATATATATATTCATTCAATGGTGATTAGTAGAGAAAGGTCATACATTTAAAGAAAGTGTAGAGGAATATATTAGAAGGTTTGGAGGAAGGAAAGAAAAAATAGATATAATTATAATCTCAAATATTGAATAAAATGAATACAAATACAGAAGCTAGTAAGGTAGCTCATGGTTAAGAGCACTGGATGCTGTTCCAGAGGACCTGTATTTTATCCTCAGCCTCCACCTGACAGCTCCTTCCATAAGTTTACCAGTACAATTAATATGATCAACCAAATTAAGTCATTTCAGATCTATAACATGCTATACCAGCAACAGAAGAACAAATATATTAATGTACTAGATTAAATATCTTTGTGTTTCCTCGGAGTAATTAATACAAATCTAAAGATTTTTGAAATGCAAAAATTATCAACTATTATTTAATAATTAAAAGACATAGAAAGCATGAGTAAATACTTGGCTGTAATAACAGTATTCAGATCATTAATGGAAATGTAAAATTTACTATTTAGTATAACTTTTAGTTATACTAAAATTTAGTATAACTTTTAAAATATGAGCCTTATGACATATTTCTCTTGAACGTCTACATAATAACTATAAATATGAATAGCTCTCAGAAACTAGATGAATGTATATATTCCATGAAAAAACATTTGAGTAAAAGTGGGATGAGAAAATGTGCAACACACAAATGGGTAAATTGGTGAGGCATCCAAATAAACTGAGATATATACAATACATCTTAGAAAAAGCTCAGAGGTGATGTGTTACTGTTTTATTTTAATTTTATATTAATTAAAGTTTATTCACTTTATATCCCAGCTGTAGACCCCTCCCTCATTTCCTCCCAATCTCACCCTCCCTACCTCTTCTCCTCCCATGCTCCTCTCCAAGTCCACTGATAGGGCAGGTAAGGAGGACCCTTGGTAAGATGATCAATCCTCACTCAGAAAGGTAAACAGGGTGGACATTGGAACAGGAACAAAACAGGGAACCGGACAGGAGCCTATCACAGAGGGACTCTGAAAGACTCTACCCTGCAAGGTATCAATGCAGATGCTGAGACCCATAGCCAAACTCTGGGCAGAGTGCAGGGAATATTATGAAAGAAGGGTGAGTTACAAACACCTGTTGTGGACAGGAGCTCCACAAGGCGAGCAACAGAACCAAAAAATCCGGGCCCAGGGGTCTTTTCTGAGACTGATAATCAAACCAAGGACCATGCATGGATATAACCTAAAACCCCTGCGCAGACGTAGCCAATGACAGCTCAGTCTTCTTGTGGGTTCCCTAGAAATGGGAACAGGGACAGTCTCCGACATGAACTCATTGTCTGGCTCTTTGACCACCTCCCCCTATTGGGGGAGCAGTCTTACTAGGCCACAGAGGAAGTTAATGCAGCCAGTCTTGATGAGTCCTGATAGGCTAGGGTCAGATAGAAGGGGAGGAGGACCTCCCCTATCAGTGGACTTGGAGAGGGCCATGAGAGGAGATGAGGTAGGGAGGTTGGGATTGGGAGGGGCTTTGGGAGAGGGCTATAGTTGGGACACAAAGTGAATGAACTATGATGAATAAAAAAATAAATAAATGAAAAAGTTGTGATGATAATTTTAGGAGCTCTAAAAGAATTCAACTTGCAAAATATTATCACAGAGAAATATTTCTATTTTCAGGTGATATTATAAAACCTTCTTAAATTAAGACTTTAATAAAGAGGTTTATTTCTGATTGGTTGTATTTTCCTAGATAAGCAGTTAGAGGTGAATTACTATAGACATTAGGTCAGATGGTGCTGGTAAATACTTGGCTGTAACAACAGTATGCAGATTATTTTTGTCTTTGTTCTTTTGTCTTATGTGAATATTATTAATCTTACAGTAGTAGAGATAAGATGGTTAGTACTAAAATTACATCTAAAATTTCAATTTCAGGATTGCTTTCTAAAATATTTCCCTTCCAGGAATGATTTTTGTTCTTATTTTTTTGAAGAATACATTTTATGAAAATGAAGGTGACTCAAAATTTTATTTATCTTTTCCAATAAGGAATCATACAATATTCATATATAAACACACACATATAGGTGTATAGGTATACTTAGAGACTATATGTATAGATAAAACACAGATAGAGATATATAGAAAACTAGATAGAGGATAATGGTATCCAGTTAATTCAAGACATAGCATATTTGAACAGAAAGTGTCCATATACAAGTGAAAATCAATTTATGTTTATAAATCTTTATAAAATACATAACAAGTACTTCTACTTTTAATTTCTCCACAGTTATTTATTGATAAGTACATCAGCCAATACATTATGCACTCAGGGTTTGTGTGCACATTTTGCTGCACTAAAAATTCAATAATATATACATATTAGAATTGAAATACCTTTTCGTTAGTCATACCCATACACTTTTCTTGTCGGTACCTATTTTACTTACTGAAAATAATATTAATCATTAGCATTGCATGTTAGATGTTGTGGGAGGGAGTGTAAGTGGGAGTTAGAGCAGTTTCTAGTTGCTGAAGACAAGGCTAAGTGGCTAAGAGCACTTGCTGTTCTGCAGAAAAGGACAGAGTTCAATTCTCA
This sequence comes from Pachyuromys duprasi, assembly GCA_028658305.1. NCBI lineage: Eukaryota > Metazoa > Chordata > Mammalia > Rodentia > Muridae > Pachyuromys > Pachyuromys duprasi. Next base: position 63,950,943 of record CM053761.1, read on the forward strand.
ACACCCACATCAGGTGACAACAGCCTCTAATTCCAGCCCGTGGGTGTCTGGCATCCTCTTCTGGACCCTGTGCACACCACCCACCACGTATGTTGAAACACACATATTCATAAGTGAAAAATAATCTGGCGCTGCATCAGACAACTAGGCATAGAGCTTCCTCAAGACCCACTCCTAGGCATACATCCAAAATATGCTCAAGTACACAATATGGACATTTGCTCAACCACGTTTGTAGCAGCTTTATTTGTAATCGCCAGAATCTGGAAACAACTCAGATGCCCTTCAACTGAAGAATGGATACAGAAACTGTGGTACATCTACACAATGGAATATTACTCAGCAATAAAAAACAAGGATATCATGAAATTTACAGGTAAATGGTGGGAACTGGAAAGGATCATCCTGAGTGAGCTATTCCTGAAGCAGATGGACACACACTCACTCATATAGACATATACTATAGGATGAACCTACTAAAATCTGTACACCTAAAGAAACTAATCAAGAGGGAGGACTCTGGCTAAAATACCCAATCCCTATCTAGAAAGGCAAAGAGGATGGATATCAGAAGAAAGAGAAAACAGGGAACAAGTCAGGAGACTACCATAAACGTCTCTGAAAGGCTCTGCCCTGCAGACTATCAAAGCAGATGCTGAGACTTATGGCCAACCTTTGGGCAGAATGCAGGGAATCTTATGAAAGAATTAGGAAATAGTAAAATCTGGAGAGCACAGGAGCTCCACAAGGAGAGCAACAGAGCCAAAAATTCTGAGCACAGGGGTCTTTCCTGAGACTGATACTCTAAACAAGTACCATGCAAGGAGATAACCTAGGACCCCTGCACAGATGTAGCCCAAGGCGGTTCAGTGTCCAAGTGGGTTCCATAGTAATGGGAACAGGGACTGTCTCTGACATGAACTGATTGCCCTGCTCTTTAATCACCATCCGCTGAGGGAGGAGCAGCCTTACCAGGCCACAGAGGAAGAAAATGCGGACAGTTCTGATGAGACCTAATAGACTAGGATCAGAAGGAAGGAAAAGGAGACCTCTCTTATCAGTGGACTTAGGGAGGGACATGCATGCAGAAGGGGGAGGAAGGGAGGGATTGGGATGGGAGAAGGGAGGGAACTACAGGGGGCATACAAAGTGAATAAAGTGTAATTAATAAATTTAAATTAAAAAAGAAAATGAAATGGAGAGGGTGTTCAGTTAGTACGAGTATGGAATTAGACATGGAAAAGTCAGCACTAAATTTTGTCTTTGTTCTTGTTGTTGTTGTTTAATTATGGAATTATCTTTTACAATGAAAACTTTGCACAACATTTGTAGATGTTTAGGTGAGAGGAGAATTTACCATAACATCTGTTCATTGTAAAAAAAATGAAATCATTCCAATTATTGTATATTATGTAATTACTGCATTTATTATATTGTAAAAGGAGAATTTTAACCAAGTCTATCACAACAAGTAGAAAATAATCATTACGTTTCTTTTTGTTTCCTAATTGAGCAGATATGTATGAAGGAATGCCTATGAGAATAAGAGAATCAGGGCACATTGTTCACACACACACACACACAGACACACATACACACACACAGCAGGCTCCATTCAATATTGTAGAAGCTATCATTGCAGACATAGTAAGTTTTGGCAAAGATAGAGGTAAAGTCTCATAATCTTTGGTCATTTTTCTGAGTTTATTTAACCTTAGGCCATAGGTAATTATAACATGTAAACGTCATTAGAAGAAAGAAATTTTGTAAACCTCACAAGAGAGAAATCATTTTAAGGTATATAAAGTAGTAAATATCTCCAAAGTGATTTAGAAAGAATAAATTCTAATAACGGACACACCCTGTGTAAATTGAAACCATGGATATCATGTCATCAACCAATAAGCACCAATAATGTGTTCACTTCTGTGAATTAAGATAGATGACTACCAGTGTATGGGGAAACTTTTAAGCCTGTTTTAGACAGTGTAAGTATGTTGACTCAGTCCATATCTTCTTATTTTTGACTAAGAGTAAAACAAAATCTGATTCTATATCTACTCTTGGTGTTTTTAGTTCTATGAATCACATTTCATCTAGCAGTCTAGATTTCTTTTTTTTAATTTATTTATTTTTATCTCAATCACAGGTTAGGTACTTTAAATCCCAGGCATAGCCCCCTCCCTCAGTCCCTCCTACCCTCCCACTCCCTCCCTCATCTCCCTCCTCCTGCCCCCTCCAAGTCCAC
>CM053761.1:63953690-64003057 GCA_028658305.1 Pachyuromys duprasi
ATAGTAGATCATTGAGAATTGGTGTATATGTCATTTTCATTGTGTATCTCTGTACTTGTATATGGAATTTTTCACTTTTCCTTTACCTATTACATGTATAATACATGTAACTGCAGAAAAACAAGCGGCCTTCTCCATTTAATGTCATGTATATGCACACAATTTCAGCACCACCACTTGATATTTGTGGTAGTTTGAATAAAAATGGCTCACAATGAACCCATATTTGAATGCTTGGTCTGCAGTTGGTAAACTATTTGAGAAGTATTAGGAGGTGTACACTTGCTGAAGGAAATGTATCACTAGGGGTGGAATTTGAGGTTATCATTCTTTTACTCTGCCCCTGCTTGTAGATAAGATGTAAATTCTCACCCATTGTTTAAGAGTCATGCCTGCCTGTCTGATGCCTGCTGTTACACATTTTACCATTATGTCATGGACTCTACTACCTTCTGGAACTGTAATTCCCAAATTAAATGTTTTTGTTTTTGTTTTCATATAAGTTGCTTTTAGTCATTGTGTAGTATCATGACAAGACAAAAATAACTAAGACAATAAACTAGAGTGCTCATTCCTGGGGAAAAATGATTCCTTTTCTCTTTCAGCAATTGTTAATTGTTTGTAGATTTTCACATATGTGTGGAGCTTTGTGATATTTTCCGTGTCCATGTTTTAATGTCAACTAGTTGATATTGTTCAGGTTTGTTTAGGTAACCATATTTCTGGGATGTCACATTTTCAATTTCCCTGTCATATATAAAAGACACAATCTTGCAGCAGATATAATAGTCCTTTGGCTCTACCCATATATGTACACACACACGCACACGCACACACACACACACACACGCACACATATGCATGCATGCTTGAACGCATGCAACGCCATGATGTTCTCTGAGTCTTAGATATAGGTTTGTGTTGTAGATTTATCAGTTGAGGACGGGCACCTCAGGAAAACCCTTTCTCTGCATATTGACTGTTTGTTATTTTCTGTAATGTTCTTCATTTGCTACTTTGATAAGGGAGTGAAAGATACACTTACTCTGTGGGTATACACATAAGTGACTGTAGCAATATCTTACACTAGCTTGTGAATATCATCACAGTCGACTGTCCTCCAGGTTCCATGTTTTCAGCGGTGTATGGAGGTCTGTTACTCTTTTCTTTGAACTAACCGAATGGAGGAAGGTCTCTCATTTGACTCCAGATCTCTCTGCTTTGGAAAGTCCAGTGAGCTAGTGTCTTCCAGAATATCTTAACTGTTTTCTTTTATTTTGGAATTAAAGGTGGGTCACCATGACTATAAAACATGGGCAGGGAAAATCTCACAAAACTCGACACATATGTGAAAATCTACAAACAATTAACAATTGCTGAAAGAGAAAATGAATCGTTTTCTTGGTTGATGGGGGTCCAAACTCTTATAAGCATGCTTACATGTCAAGTATTTTACTCACTGAGGCATTTTCACAGCCCCTTGTTTTCTCTTTTTAAAACTTCCTTTGTAAATCAGTTATGGTGTTGTGATCATCTGATTCAATGTTGGAGGCTTTTCACGGAGCTGAAGTCTGCTATTTTGCAGTATGTCAAGTTCAACAAGTCTGATAAGCTATTTACCCACGATATTATTTGTAGGATCTTACAAGTTAAAACACCTTATTTTATGATTTTTTTGTTGGTGTAGATCTATAATCACCAAAAAATTTAAAAGTCTTATTATAAACCATTGAAAGTAACTTTATTTAAATTTTATGACTTGAAAGCATGGGCCTGAGTTACTCAAATCTTATTGTTTATTGTTCTATAATTACACACTCCCTGCAAGGGGTGCTACATTTTATATTACTTATAACCTTTGCTCAAACATAAAAAAAAATCTACAGACTTACCATATTTAAAGGTATTCTCCCTCAATTAAAAAATCAGAGGAAATCAATATTCTTATTTTTAACTATTATTTTCCTGAAAGTATATCTGCCATTGTTCTAGGGTACATGTTGGTGGACTTGGAGGGGGCGGGGAAGAAGGAGATGAGGGAGGGAGTGGGAGGGTAGGAGGGAATGGGGGAGGGGGCTACGCCTGGGATTCAAAGTACCTAACCTGTGACTGAGATAAAAATAAATAAATTAAAAAAAAAGAAATAATTTGAAATTGACCTATTTTTTCACATTAGGGTCTGATATATTAATTTGAATATATTATTAGGATTGCTTTTGAAGTGACCTTTAAAGTAATTGATGACCTTTTCCCAATACATTGGTGACATTAAGCTTCTACTTTGTCACATAAGATCTTTTCAAATATCACCACTGAATATTTTAGTTTGTTTAATTTGAACAGATAATTCAAATATCAAGAAATGTTGGGGTTGGAAAGATTTTTTTAGAGTGGTCTCTTTTATACATTAATATTTGTATCTAACATTTTAAAGTATTACAAACACATATATATTTGGGTATGTTCTCTATGAGTAAACAACGCTATTTGTTTGCCTTTAGATGATTGGTTTATTTGGAATCTTTAAATAATTGAATACATCAGAAATTTAGAAGCCAAAAGAGCAATATATATTTTTAATGTATTCCAGAACATCTTGTATCAAATATGCTGTTATATGCCTGCAATCTTGGTCCTCAGGAGGGAATTACAGATCTGTGAAGAGCCAAGGCTATTTAGAAAGACTCCATTTTAATTAATCAATCAATAAATCCTAATGAATAAAATCTTAAAATCCTGTATTTTGTTCAGTAAAATGCCAAAGTGTTTGGCCTAATCTTCTTTAATATAAACATAGGAAAGATAGCTTTGGGAAGTTCTACAAATGTTTTATAAAGATGAAAAATATTAGTGAGAGAGTATTATTCTCCTTCTCCCTCTATGTAAAATAAGGATAAGGCAGCATTTTATGAAGCTTCTTTTTAAAAACTAAACATGAGGTTGGAAAGATAACTCCGTGGTTGATCTAGAAGGTTCAGATTTAGTTCCTAGAACACACATGTTGGCTCACAACCATTTGAATCTCCAGTTCTAAGAGATACAGCACCCTCTTTGGGCCTGGGTAGACACCAGGAACATATATAGGTGATGCACAGACACATGCAGGCTAGATACCCACACATGTAAAATAAAATAAAAACATCTGAGATAGCATGTCCCCCTTATAAGCCCATTGTGGTGGAGGAAAGCAACGTGTAAAGAGTACTGCAAGCCTCTCTCTGAAGCCGACCTCTCAGATTCTTTCAAATTCTTTTACCTGAGAGTTCATCTGCCTTCCCTCGGCACACCCTCTGTGACTATTCTGCCGGGTAAGCACTGAAAATGTCATTTCAGTGGGAAAAGAAGAAATGAAATACCAAGACCCACCAGGCATGAGGCTTTCTGTCATAGACTTGATGGAGAGGTGAAATAAGAGGGCAGCACCAATCCACAGAATAATAAAAAATAAAGAGAAGATTATATTTATTTGAGAAATCCACAGTTTCATTTGGGCTGTCTTTAAAAAAATAAATACGATTTTGGATCTATACTAGTGCCTATTGTAGATTAGCAACTCTACTAAATCCTTTCTAACCTTTAACCTTTTAAAAAATCTCATAAATTACAGAGTTGTCTGTACACTGGAGATTAAAGGAGTTTTCTAGGCATTATTTTCTAAATCATCTTTCATAATTATTTACTTTCCTGTATGTTTTTTAAAATTATTTGTCTTTAAATTGATATATATATATATATATATATATATATATATATATAGAGAGAGAGAGAGAGAGAGAGAGAGAGAGAGAGAGAGACTATTTATAAAAGTAATTCCTTTGTGGTTTTGCTTCATGCAGATTTTATTTTTTAATTGATCAGTGTCAATGAATATGCATGCGCTGAGATTGCTATAGGGACTAGGGGGAACGTAATGTCAGCGTCTGTATGACCTAAGATGCATTCATGGAGGAGGAATCCATTTCTATCTTTGTTGATTGTCTTTAAAATTAATTAAATTATGGACATCCTCATAAACGCAGATGGAATTTCATAAGTTTACCACATATGACCCATTATGTGATGCACTGAACTACAGCATGAATGGTGAAATTTTATACCTACTGAAAGTGTGGTAGGAACAGAAAACTCAATACACAGGAAAACACAGCTTGGATGTGCCACTCTTAGGAGATGAAGGAATATTGCTTGATTGCTATGTGGCATGCTGAATAATATACCTGTCTGAGGAATTTGAAATACAGAACTTTAACTGAGAACAAAACAATATCTGGCTAAATATTTGAAGAAAGTTTCATCTTTGTGCTGTTAGAATATGTGCACAAAGATCTGCACTCTGAAGCCAAGGACTGAATACGGGCAAGCAGACTTTGCTAAGGGGAAAGTCTGAGAAAGAGTGTGCCACCTATGATGTGTGGTGGAGGTTGACCAGGACATCCCTAAAACCAAAGTGTTTTTTTCTTTTCTTTTCTATTACAGCCACGGGAGGAAAATATTCCATTTAGCGTACAGTTCCAGGTCATAGTGTATCACTTAAATAAAGGCAGGATCTCTTGCAGGAACTGGAAGATCGGACTGCTTGCTACTTCACAGAGCATCACCTCTAAACAGGGAACTCACTCGCTGCTGAAAATTACATCAGGGATGAAGTAGGGTCCTTCTCAAAAGCTGATTTGCTCTGAGGTCATGCGCAGCTGGCTTTTCTATATAATCCAGTGCCATTTGCCTAAGGATGGTGCTGTCTGTAATGGGCTGGACCCTCCAGTATCAATCAGCAAACGTGCCAGTGAAGCAGCAAGCCACCTGTAGCAGGGTTTTTCCTTTCTTAACTCTACTTTTATTTGGGGTGTTTCGGTCTCTAACCCTTTGTCTCGAACCTCCCAACCTTAAATAGGAGAGAGAAAAAGTTAGTGTGTAAAGGGGACCAGACCCCTTTACTTCTGGCTAGTTAGACAAGGGGTTCTTTTATAGCTCTATGCCAAGCTCTGCCAACCAAGGATGGAGCTGGCAGTCTCCTTCACGCTGATGGGCCCCGAAGCATTTCTTTCTGTTTGTCTGCTCCAATCCACCACACCGTCTCTGGTCTCTGGTCTCTCCAAACTGCTCCACAACACAAGCCTACACCAAATGTCACCAAACACCATTCCAGAATGGCACCACATGATCTCTTTCACAGCCTCATATTTATACTCCCAGAGTCCTAGACCATGCCCCTTTCCATGGGTCATGTGGAAGGCCATTACCAACTGGTTAAGACCACACCCCACACATGACAATTAACAAGTGTGAACAAATTATAGCCCAACTAAAATCCCATACTTGGGATTAAAACAAAAAAACATCTTTTCATAATGTACAAAGAAACCAAAATGTCCATTACAGGACAGTCCCCCACTGACATGCCCAGGCCTACATGATCCAGAAAGACAATGCCTCCATTGAGGAATCTTTTTTCAGATGCCCACAGGCTGTGCAAACATGACAATGAAAGGCAACCTGGGTACCAATTCTCACTATAGTCAAAGGTTCCACAGCCCTGGAGTAACAGGTATCATTTGATCACCTTCCTATGCAAGTACCTAAAACTTCTGAAATACCTGTGATGTGGAATCACCTTTGAGTGTGATGCAAATGGGATGCGTCCAGCTTAGATAAGCAGGGAAAATGCGGTTAGAGAGTAAGAGTCAGAACATGTCAGACAAGAAACCCATTCTGTCTCCTAAACTGATTTCAGCATTGAACAAATAAATTCAAAGCTCATCTTTAAATATTTATTTCAAACATTGGTACACCCACTAACCTGTGATTGCATCTCAGAATGGCTGAAATGTTTATAGTCTTTGTTTGTATCAAACCATTTTGCTTCTTATTGCAAAGTTGTATATCCATATCTATACAAATATGTCAGGCTAATACATACTTGGAGAACATAGTGTATTATCTCTACTCAACACACAGGATTTCAATGTTCAAAGTATGCAAAGAGACTTCATGACTAACAGTTTCCTAGTCATTTGTTTAAACCAAATTCAAGAACATATCAAAAATTATTCAACATGAACAAATCAGCTATATCTTAGAGGTGCAAGGATGGTTCAACATGTATATATTAATATACATAATCTACCACACAGAGAACATACACAATCTGATTATCTTGTTAGATTCACAAAATGCCTTTAATAATATCTGACTTCCTTTCATAACAAAAGTTCTAGGAATACATGGGACAAGTCTCACCATAAAAAAAAAAAAAAAATTAAACACACAACAAGCCCATAGCCAAACAATTGTGCTGCTAGTTATTTAAATATCCCTTTTGGGTTTTATTTTTCAATGAGTAGAAACTACAGAGGAGGTAAAATAAGAGCCCCAAGACTGCAGAAGTTCAGACTTGTATATGCTAACAGCAGCTGCCACAATAAAAATCCTGTAATACCCCAGGGCCAATTGGAACCAAGATGAAAGTCAGGTAAGAAAGTGACTGCCCTCTTCCCCTCTGAACACCTGTACTGGCATCATTTAATGTGATTTATTCAACAGAATGGGCCCTTTAGCAAGCTATAGTGATATCTAACATTCAAGGTCCATGGCCTATTAATTTTTTTGGTTGCTTATTTCTGCATTTACTATTTTAGTAATTTATTTTTTTATTAATTATACTTGGTTTACTTTGTATCCCAGCTGGAGCCTCCTTCCTCCTCTCCTCCAAATCTGACCCTCCCTTCCTCTTCTCTTCCCGTGCCCCTCCCTCAGTCCACTGATAGGGGCAGTCCTCCTCTCATTCCCTCTGACCCTACCCAATCAGGTATCATCAGGACTGGCTGCACTGTCTTCCCCTGTGGCCTTGTAAGGCTTTTTCTCCATTAGGGAGACATGATCAAAGAGCCACTGAGTTTATGTCAAAGAGAGCCCCTGTTCCCTTTACTAAGGAACCCACTTTGTACTGTGCTGCCATGGACCACATCTGTGCAGGAGTTCAAGGTTTTCTCCATGCATGGTCCTTGGTTGGAGTACCAGTCTCAGAAAAGAACCTGTGCCCAGATATTTTGGTTATGTTTCTCTCCTTGTAGAGTTCCTGTCCCTTGCAGGTCTCTCTACCTCCCCCTTCTTTCAAAAGCTTCCCTGCACTCTGCCCAAAGATTGACTATGAGTAACAGCATCTTCTTTAATACCCTTCTGGGTAGAGTCTTCCAGAGGCCCTCTGTGGTAGGATCCTATCCTGTTCCCTCTTTTGTCTCTTTTCTAATATCCATTCCATTTGCCCTTCTGAGTGAGGATTGATCATCTTAACCAGGGTTCTTTTTGCTCAGATTCTCTAGGTGAACAGATTTTAATATGTTTATTCACTTATATATGAATATATACTATGTCTAATAGTCATTTATAAGTGAGAATATACTATGTGTATCTTTTGACTTCTAGGATACCTCACACAGGATAATAATCTTTTCTATTTCCCACCATTTGCCTGCAAATTTCATGATTTCCTTGTTTGTTTCTTTTCAGCACTACAGTTTTTATTCAGTAAACAATAGATTTTCTCAAGATGGCTCCTGGTCCTGTCTCTTGGATCATACAAAGAGATACAATTTGTTTTTACCTGCTGAGTAATATTCAATTGTGTAAATATACCAAAATTTCTGTTTCCATTCCTCAGTTGAGGGACATCTGGGTTGTTTCCAGATTCTGGCTATGGACATGGATGAGCAAATGTCCTTGTTGTAAACTTGAGCATATTTTGGATGTATTTCCTTGAAGTGTATAGCTGGATCTTAAGGTAGCACTACTCCTAATTTTCTGAGAAAGTACCAGAATGATTTCTAAATGGTAGTACAAGTTTACATTTCCACCAGTAAAGGAGGAGGGTTCCCCTTCTCCTCATCACTGATAGCATGTGTCATCACTTGAGTTTTTGATCTTAGCCATTCTGATGTGTGTAAATATCAAGGTGTTTTTAATTTGTATTTCCCTCAAAACTAAGGATGTTGAGCATTTCTTTAAGTGTTTCTCTGCCATTCAATATTCTTCTATAGAGAATTCTGTTTAGTTCTATACCTTATAAATTTAATTAGATTAAAATACTTAATTTGTTTCTTTTTAACCTCTTGTGTTCTTTATATGTTGTTGGTTTTATCCCTCTGTCAGATATAGGGTTAGTGAAGATCCTTTGCCAGTATGTTGGCTGTTGTTTTGTTCTGATGACAGTATCCATTGCTTTACAGAAGCTTTTCTGTTTACTAAGGTCCTATTTATTTATTGTTAATCTTAGAACCTATGCTGTTGGTACTCTGTTCAGGAGATTGTCCCCTGTGCCAATGAATTCAAGGCTCTTCCCCACCTTTTCTTATAACAGATTTAGTGTGTCTGGCTTTATGTTGAGGTCTTTTTTTCTTTTTTTTTTTAAATGTAATTTATTTATTTTTATATCAATCACAGGTTAGGTACTTTGCATACCAGGCGTAGCCCCCTCCTTCATTCCCTCCCACTCTCCCCATCCCTCCCTCATCTCCTCCCTGCCCCCTCCAAGTCCACTGAAGGGGGAGGATGTCCTCCCCTTCCATCTGACCCCAGTTCATCTTGTCTCCTCAGGGCTGACTGCAATGTCCTCCCCTGGGATCAAGCTAGGCTGTCACTCCCTGGTGTGTATGGGGGAGGGTCAAAGAGCCAGCCATCGAGTTCATGACTGAAACAGTCCCTGTTTCCCTTACTAGGGTCTTCAGTTGGACACCGAGCTACCATGGGCCACATCTGAGTGGGGGTTTTAGGCCATATCCATACATGGTCCTTGGTTGGAGAAACTGTCTCGTAAAAGACCCCTGTGCCCTGCTCAGTTTGGTCTTTGTGGAGTTCTTATTCTCCCCAAGTCCTAACTTCCCCTGTTTATATTATTACTTCCTGCCCTCTGCCAAAGGCTTTGTTGTGAGTCTTAATATCTGCTTTGATATATTGCTATATTGATTCTTACAGAGGCCCTCTTTGGTATGCTCCTGTCCTGTTGCTTGTTTTCTCCTCCATTCAATGTCCATCCCATTTGTTCATCTAAACGAGCATTGATGATACCAACCTGGGTCCTCCTTCTTGTATATCTTCTTAGGTGTGGAGATTTCAGCATGACCTTCCTATCCTATATGTCTATATAAGTGAGTAGCGCAATGGAAAACACGTCTATCTACAGATCAGAGGTGTTTGATCCACTTGGAATTTAGTGTTGTTCAGGGTGATACATACGGATCTATTTGCATTTTTCTACATGTAGACATCCAGTGAGACTTTGGTGAAGATAATGTCTTTTTTCCATTGTATGGTTCTGGAATCTTTATCAAAAATCAAGTATCCATAGGTGTGTGGGTTTATTTCTGGGCCTTCTATTCAATTGTATTGATCCAGCATTCATTTTCTATGCAAGTATTATACAGTTTTTATTACTATTGCTCTATAATTTAGCTTGAGATCAGGAATGAAGATACCACCAGATGATCTGTTGTTTTACTGGATTGTTTTAGCAATTCTTTTTTTTTCTTTTCATATAAAACTGAGAAATGTTCTTTCAAGCTTTGCAAAAATTTGTGTTGGCATTTTGATGGGAATTACATTGAATCTGGAGATTGCTTTTGGCAGAATGGCCATCTTCACTATGTTAATCCTGCCAATCCATGAGCACAGGAGATTTTTTCCATCTTCTGATATCTTCTTTAATTTCTTTCTTCAGAGACTTGAAGTTTCTTTCAAACAGGTCTTTTAATTGCTTTATTAGAGTCACACCAAGGTACTTTATGTTATCAGTGGCTATTATGAAGGGTGTAAGATTCCCTTGTTTCTTTCTCAGCCCTTTTGTTTTTCATCTAGGGGGAGTAGGGGTGCTATTGATTTATTTTAAAATAATTTTGTATTCAGCCAATTTGCTGAAGGTGTTTATCAGTTTAAGGAGCTCTCTGGTTGAATTTTTGGAGTCACTCATGTATACTATCATATCATCTGCAAATAGTGATACTTAAATTTTTCCTTTCCAATTCATATAACTTGATCTCCTTTAGTTGTCTTATTGCTCTAGCTAGGACTTCAAGTACTATGTTGAAAAGATATGGAAAGAGTGGGCAGCCTTGCCTTGTCACTGATTTCAATGGGATTGATTTAAGTTTCTCTCTGTTTAGTTTGAGGTTGGCTATAGCCTTGCTAAATACTGTCTTTACTATGTTTATATATGTGCCTTGTGTCCCTGATCTCTCCAAGACTTTAAACATGAATGGGTGTTGTATTTTGTCAAATGCTTTTTCGTGATCCAAGGAGATGATCATGTGGTTTTTCTCTTTCAGTTTGTCTATATGGTGGGTTACATTGATGGATTTCCATATATTGAACAACCCCTGCATGCCTAGGGGCCTACTTGGTCATGGTGGATGATACCTTTGATGTGTTCTTGGATTCGGTTTGCAAGTATTTTGTTGAGTATTTTTGCATCAATGTTCATGAGAGAGATAGGTCCGAAGTTCTCTTTTTTGTTGAGTCATTGTGTGGTTTATGTATCAAGGTGGCTGTGGCTTCAAGGCTTGAGTTTGGTAATGTTCCTTCTGTTTCTACTTTGTGGAATAGTCTGAAGAAAATTTGAGTTAGGTTTACTTTCTGGTAGAATTCTGGGCTAAAACCATCTGACCCTTAGCCGTCTTTGGAAGGGAGACTTTTGATGACTGCTTCTATTTCCTTGGGGGATATAGCACTATTTAATCCATTTACCTTATCTTGATTTAATTTTGGTAAATGGGATCTATCAAAAAAACTGTCCAGTTCATTTAGATTTGCAAACTTTTTATAGGCCTTTGTGGTAAGAACTAATGGTTTTTTTAATTTCCTAGTGTCTGTCTGTATATCCCCTTTTTGTTTCTGGTTTCGCTGATATGGGTAGTTTCTTTTTTCTTTTTAGTTAGTTTGGCTAAGGGATTTTCTATTTGTTCAATTTCTCAAAGAACCATCTCCTGGTTTCATTAATTCTTTGAATTGTTTTCTTCGTTTGTAATTCATTGATTTCTGCTCTGAGTTTGATTATTTCCAGTAGTCTACTCCTCTTGGGAAGGTCTGTTCCTTTTTTTTCCTAGTGCTTTAAGATGTATTGTTAAATTGTTTGAATGAGATGTCTCAAACTTCTTTCTGGAGGCATTTAGTGCTATGAACTTCCCTCTTAGCACTGTTTTAATTGTGTCCCATAAGCTGGGTACATTGTGCCTTCATTTTCATTAAATTTTAGGAAGTCTCTAAATTCTTTTTTCATTTCTCCTGTGACCAAACTGTCATTGAGTAGAGAGTTGTTTAGTTTCCATGTGTATATAGGATTTTTGTTATTTCTGTTGGTCAGGTCTAGATTTAGGCTGTGGTGGTCTGATTGGATGCAAGGAATTATTTTGATCTTCTTGTATCTATTGAAGCTTGCTTTGTGTCCAACTAATGGTGAATTTTTAAGAAGGTTCCATGAGATGCTGAAAAGAAGGTGTATGCTTTTGAGTTTGTGTGAAAAGTACACTTCTATTAGGTCCATTTGATTTAGGACCTCTGTAAGTGCCATTATTTCCCTACTTTGCTTCTGTCAAGATGATCTGTCCCTTGGTTAGAGTGGAGGGTGGAAGTCTGCCACCATTAAGGTGTTATGATTGTTGCGTGATTTAATCTTTAATAATGTTTCATTTACAAATGCAGCTGCCCTTTATTTTAGGCATGCATGTTCTAGATTGTGATGTCCTCCTGGTGAATTTTTCTTTTGATGAGATGTAGTGCGCCTCCACATCTTTTTTGATTAATTTTGGTTGAAAGTCTATTTTATTAGATATTAAATATTAGGATAGCTACTCCAGCTTGTTTTCTGGGGCTGTTTGCTTGAAAAACATTTTCCAGTGCTTTACTCTGAGGTAGTGTTTATCTTTGTTGCAGAGGTATATTTCTTGGATGCAGCAGAATGTTGGATCGTTTGTCTGCAACCATTATGTCTGCCTGTGTCTTTTTATCAGAGAGTTGAGTCTGTTGATATTGATAGATAATAGTGACCAATGAATGTTAGTTCCTTTTATTTTGGAGTCGGTGGTGTACTGTGTTTCTATGGTTGCTTGCTTTCAATTTTTTGTTGTTAAGTTACCTACATCTTATGTTTCTTGGGTGTAATTGAATTCATTAGATTGGAGTTTTCCTTCTAGCATTTTCTGTAGGGCTGGGTTGCTATGTAGATATTATTTAAGTTTAGTTTTGTCATGGAATATTTTGTTCTATCCATCTATGTTGATTCAAAGCTTTGCTGGATATAGTAGTCTGTGTTGGCATCTGTGGTCCCTTAAAGTCTGCATGATATCTGTGCAGGCTCTTCTGGCTTTTATAGTTTCTGTTGAGAAGCTTGGTGTGATTCTGGTAGGCCTACCTTTATATGTTACTTGGCCTTTTCTCATTGTTGCTTTTAATATTTTTCTTTTTTTCTATAGATGTAGTGTTTTGACTATTATGTGACCTGAGGAGTTTCTTTTCTGGTCTAGTCTATTTGATGCTCTGTAGTCCTCTTGTATATTTATGGACATCTCTTTCTTTAACTTGGGAAATTTTTCTTCTATGATTTTCTTCAAAAAATACTTTCTGGACCTTGTAGCCTGGAATCTTCTTTTTTGTCTATTCTTTCTATTCTTAGATATCATCTTTTCCTGGTGTCCTTGATTTCTTGGATGTTTTATGTTTGGAATTTTTCCGACTTTACTTTTTCTTTGAGAGATGTATCAGTTTCTGTGGTATTTTCAGCACCTGAGATTCTCTCTTCCATCTCTTGTATTCCATTGGTGATGCTTAACTTTAGAGTTGCTGATCTTTTTTGCTAAATTCTCCGGCTCCAGGGTTTTCTCTGTTTGTGTTTTTTTGTTTTTGTTTTTGTTTTTGTTTTATTGATTCTCAATCTGTTTTCATGGCTTGCAACATTTCCTTCATCTGTTTGAATGTGGATTCCTCTCTTTCCATGATGTTCTGTTTTTTGTTTGTTTCCTCTCTGTATGCCACTACTTGTGCTTCTATTTGTTTTGAGTATTTGCCTGTAGATCTTTGTTTGATTCCTCTTTACATGCCTCTAATAACAGCATAAGCATAGATTTGAGATAAATTTCTTGTATTTCTGATTGTTTTGGGGATTACTGGTGATGCCATGATGTCCTAATTGTTGTTGAATGTGTTTTTATGCTGTCCTCTAGGCCTCTGCTTATCTGTAACCTTGGCTGTTTGTTCCTGGAGTCTGTACATCAGCCTGGGTCTGTCTGTCCCTGATGTCTGGAGTATTTTTCAGGAAGATGAGAGAGGTCCATTGTTTCTAGGGTGGAATTTAGTGTTTCAGCTGTAGCTAAGGGAGGAAGGTCTCAGTGGCATGTGTGCAAATATGAGAGTATGCATGGAAGGGTGCCTTGAAGGACAGGTGCTAGAACATTTAGATGCCTGACCAGATGGAGCATAAGTTCTGGAGGGGGTATTGGCACTGTTCCCAGGCACAGTGAGTATGCACAGGGTCCTGAATATCTCAGAGGCCTATATGCCTGTTGTACTGTACTCCCGGCATTCAGATCTGTCTGGACTCTAAGAATTGTTTATATGGACCCCACTGGGTGACCCACAGAATAGGGGTTTCAATGTTGAGAGCACTGTCCCAAGGATCACTGTGTTGTACAAGGTGGGGTATGGATGGGAGGGATCTGATGCCCAGCTCCTAGGATGGAAGGTCCCTGTATCTGGGGCTCTGCTTACACTCTCTTAAAGATGCACATACTTGCTATTGGCCTAATAAGAAAGCCCAGGGGTTCCTCTTGTTCTCTGCTCTCAAATTTGGGCCCACAGGAGAAAATGACAATGTAGAAGATCTGTCAATTCAGTGGTGTCCACTGTTTGGCCACCAGGCAAGGAGACCCATATTTGGAGCATGGCCTCTGCTGTCCCAGTCCCTGAGCAAGGAGATTCCTGCTAGGGTTAGCCTCCACCTGCCACAGCTGCAGACCTGGGAGGCCTGCCCTGCCATTGCCTCTACTCTCTCACTTACTGAGCGTGGAGGTTTGTGCTTGGGGCAGCAGCCACTGCCTGCTGTGTCTGCCAAGCAGGGAGGTCAGTGCCCAGGGCAAGGAAAAGTGGTGGGGGAGGGTGTGTGGATTGAATATTTGCCACTCTCTGTCCCTGGAGACATCCATGGTTGATCTGGATCCAAACTGTCCTAGCTCACAGGTTGTCCCCTCTCTCTCAGGAATCCTCAACGCTCATGTTCTGGCGTCAGCTACCCTTCTACTCACCAATTTCAGAGTTTCAGATACTGTGCCTCTCAGATAAGATGTATGCTGGTCAGCACCATCTTGGACTTCTGCTTTATTAATTCTTTACTGGGACAAAATAAGGAAAACCAGATGTCTCCTCCTAATCCTGGGATTCTAAGATTAAAGTGACATGCATATTTTAAAGAAACTCAAACATATAACAATGGTATGGTCTAACTGAAATCATATTTCTGTGGCAACTTAATGTCACTGTTAAAATGAGAGCTTCATGAAATGAAAGAGACTAATAACATGTGTAGCCTATTCCAGACCTTGAAGCATTGCAATGTGAAATCATTGTCTTCCTTAATAATCATGATGAGAAGGTGAGATTAGATTTTTAATATGTTATCATTATGTGCCTTTTCCAAAAAAGGAAGTTAAGGCAAGTTGAATAACAGGAATAATAATATTAGATACCACTTCACAAATCCATCAAAGAAAAACCTCTGAACTATCAAGGCTGTAGTTCAATGACTGTGTTAAATGCTTAGACTATCTGCGAATTCTCATTTCTGATTGCTTAAGGCTCTCAACTGCACTTTCCAAATCTTTCTCTGAGTAAACTAATTCCATGATAAGCACAGTAGAAGATAAGAGCATAGAAAGTGTTTATTTTGTTGCTGTACTGTCGGGTTCTCCAAATACTTTATATCTCCTCTCATCCCTAACTTAGCCACCTAAAAATAACTAAAGGGATAGATAAAGTTGTCACAAGCAAGACAGGTGCAGAAAAGAAAAGCCATGCCTAACACTAATGATTTAATAGGTACATCAAAACACTTAATGAAATGTAATGGCATTAAATAAAATTCTGGTTAACATGGAAGGGAAGAATAGAGACTGATATGCAATGTATCTTTTGAGATGGAGGTAGATAACATGCTGGAAATATTAGACAGACCCACGAGATGTACTCTCTCAGCTTCAGTTTTACTCTAGTTGCGTTTGAATAAATGCAGCTCTGTAATTTAATTGTTTCAGACTTGAAACACACATCAAGAAATTCAGACTTGACTGCACACATCAAGAAATTCTGGAAAAGTCAACATCGTGCTCAACATCAGAAGCTAGAATATTGAATGAACAAAAACTTGAGAAAGAAGCTTATAATTAAATCCTGGCTTTATTGCTTTATATCTCAGTAATTTTGACCAAAATACACAATATTTTCCCCATCCATAAAATATGCCACATCATGCCATTTGTAGGGATAAAAAAGGTGCTCCATGACTAAGAGTGAATGCTGTGCAAGCATGTGGACCTAAACTGAAATTTCAAGGGAAGTAGACCAAAAAATCCTACATTTTCATTAGTGTAGAAACTGAAATGTTTTTTAAATGCTTTTCAAATGACACAGTTACCAACTGAAAACCAGTAGTTCTATTTCTACCATATGTAAAAGACAGTTAAAGGCAGTCTCCAAAGACCTTCTGTTTATTAGATATAAAATGCACTTAAAATGGTGGGGGCAAAAGCAGAGGCATCTTCTCTGCAGTTCACATTCCTCTTTTCGGCATACTCTCTCTAATTGTTGCCTCAGCAGCCCAGCTGTGTTTGCTCAGACTCTCTAGATGGCAATCCTTTCCAAAGATGATACTGCTTTATGCAGAAACAAACAAAAAGTTTATTTTGTACTTACAAAGCTTTGCATTCTCAACAACACTATAATCCTTGAAATGAAAGTATCCAAGGGAGTCATTAAATGAAGTCCTTCCTTTCAAATAAGATCATATATAAACTGAAGATGCACATTATCATATCAATCATGTTATCACAGTAAGAGATTCAGCACAGTAGGTATAGAGTTTGCCACACAAAATCACAAAGATGTAAGTTCCAATCAGAGAACTCATGCCAAAGCGAGGTAAGGTAGTCTCTATCCATAACCCTAGCAGCAGGAGAGGAGACAGGCAGATCAATGGAGCTGACTGGGCAGCCTGCATACTTGAATTAAGAATGTCAGATTTAGTGAGAGACCCTATTGTAAGGTGGATAGCAATTAAAGAATTCACCCACTATTGACTCATGGCTTCAGCATGTGTGAGGAGTAGGAATAAAGAACTGCTAGTATCCTTGTCTGTTTTTCCTTTTAAGAACTTCATAAAAAATTTTTTCTCTGATTCTTTCTCTCATAATTACTCCACCTATTCCTCTCTCCTCTGTCTATCCTGTCTCCCACTAGCTCTATTTTTCCATCTCTCTTTCCTCCTTCTCTGTCTCATTAGTCTTCTCTCTCTTCCTCCCTTTTCTTGATTCTTTTTTTCTGTGCTTATCTCTCTCTGTTCTCTTTCACACACCTCACATATTTCTTGACAATTTAAATAAGTTCAAAAATGCATCCATGAAGCCTCAAACAGGCCATATGCAGACAAAGACCAACAGACAGAAAGACACACACACACACACAGAGAGAGAGAGAGAGAGAGAGAGAGAGAGAGAGAGAGAGAGAGAGAGAGAGACTATAAGCTTGCTTAAGAAACTCATCTGAAGACCAGGTGTGCTTAGTCTGAGATGCAGACACAGGGATTAGCAAGTCTCTAGTGCTTAGTATGCATTCATTGATGTCCACCACTCCATTGCCTCAAGCATATGTCCTAAGAGGACAGTAGCATACTAAGGTCCAGTGATGTTAACAAGCCCCTCTGTATTCAAGACCTAAAAACAAAGCTCTACTCTAAATTCTTTTTCTCTTCTTTTATTACCAAATGACTTATAATATACTTGTAAAACCAAGATCATAGAGACAAGTAAAAGCAAGATATATGTTATAGGTGATATAGGAATGCAGTTGGGGAAAAAAGAAAACAAAGGGTGTTTATATCCCATGACCTGTTAAATTTCTAATGTATCATAGGAAAATAGGCAGAATTACAAAATATGAATTTGTGTATAATATAAAATAGTAATGAATGTGGTGACATGGAATTAAGTATAAAAATTATTTACAGTTAGAATCCCCCAATTCTCTGTAAAACTACTATTCACACTTGCTCAATGGAATTCCTACTCAACAGATGTCTGTAGCTGAGTCATACTGAAATAGATCCAAAGGATATATAATAGCATATAAAAATGTGAAACTAAGTGCAAGTGAATAAATATGTGGGAATAAAGTCGTACATTGTAGGAATTTACAGCATGTGATATGTTGTGATAAAAAGCATATGACTCCAACACCAAATATTTGCTTTCTTTTTACATATATCTACCAGAAATATATATATTATTAATATATATATATTATATATATAATATAAATATATATATATGAAGTATATATAGTGCGTGCAATATATGCATATATATTAGTTAAAACAGAGCAAGGAGATGTATATGACAGGTTTTGGAAGGAGAAAAAAGAAGCGGATATGACCTAATTATTATCTCAAAAGATAATATAAACAATTTCTAAAATTACAACAAAAAATTAATTTTATTGTAGTTTTCCTCTTCCTCCCTACTTCCCTTTTCTTTCCCTTCTTTCCCCACCATTCATTCATTCTCTCTCTCACACTCTCTGTCTCTGTCTCTGTCTCTGTATCTCTCTCTCTCTCTCTCTTTCTCTCTCTCTCTCTCTGTGTGTGTGTGTGTGTGTGTGTGTGTGTGTGTGTGTGTGTGTGTGTGTGTGTGTGGTCTGTGCAGAAACTCATCAAAAGAGGACATTGAATACCCAGGAGCCTCCTGGTGTGAGTGTAGCTATATGAAGACCTCTGCAAAATTCTTTTAGCAGCTGACTAATCCATCATTTCAAATCTGTTTCATGTTTTTTGGAATTGTTTCATTTGATGAATCTCTAAATATCTTCTGCTTAGATATTGTTTTTTTGTTTGTTTGTTTGCCTGCTTGTTTGGGGAGATTTTTTTCTTTTACTTTTCTTTTCCCATTCTCTTGCCTTTAGGCTTTCAGAATTTTGGTGCCTCATATGTTGAAGGCCATGCTTGTTAAAAAACTTATTCAAAAGAGAACTGACTTAATGTGTTTGTTATGGTTCTTTTAAACATTTTCTTGGAAATGTATACTGATTTTTATATATTTCTATATAAATTATAATCCACAGCAGTAAGTTTTGCTGGCTTTATGCTAATTCACCCTCATAAAGGCTCTCAGCTCTTTCAGTTATTTTTGTTCACATCATTATTTATCACATTTCCATTCCTCTACTATCACACTGACAATACAGCCTGCCTCTAGCTCCCAGCTACATAAACTACAGTATAAGAAATACCCTTGTACATATCCTTTATGGATCAGAGTATGAATTTATTTGTTTTATGTCCTTGAAGCAAAAATTCTATTATCATAGAGCATACTTACACAATTTTTTAAAGGTGATGCTGATTTAGTCTCAGCAATGACTACACTGTGTCTCTACCCAGCAGCAATGCATCAAAGTCCAAAGATCAAGGATTTACTTTGCAGAATAAGCAGAAAGTACAGGTTATAGTGCTCTATACTGAAGAAAAGCTGCGTTCACTTAAGATATTCCAATTTACATTTTTGCATAAAGCTGTTTTTACCTTATGAATTGCGTCTTCCAATTCATTGTGTGTACATTTGCATTTACAGTTGCAACAAATGGTGAACTGAGAACTCTCCAAAAATAAATTAAAATTATACTTCATGATACACTAAGAGTCATAGAAAGAATAACCATCCGCCATAGATGTCCACATTTTAACACCAGACATCCAGCAAATATACTGTTACATATTATGGGAAAATTGCAATTGGAATGATAGTTATTAGCTAGCCTATAACAAATTATGGATAACAACTCGGATAATCTGGTAGGCTCAACGAATTTCCACAGAACCTTAAATGTAGATGACAAAACCAGAATAAACAGAGACAAAAAAAAAAAGATTTGAAGATGGAGTAGGCATTACTGTGACATATTTCTGGGAAGATTTCACTCTGACATATTGTTGGAAATAACTGGTCATTGTTGGAAAAGTAGGACCAGAAGTGAGTGATAAAGTCAAATTCCAAAAGCACAAGAAGAAAAGAAATTATATTATTCTCATTACATTTGGAAAATGTCTGTAAATACAGGACTGATGGGATGAGCTCCTGAAATACACACAGGAGAACCACAGGGCCTTGATAGCGTCATGGAAGATGAACACAGAGAGTTTTCCCATAAAGGATCAGAGAAGATTTTAAGCATGAGACAGCTATTGATTTCCAAAACTCTATGATCATGGAAACAGGCTGACAAAACTACTGATCGTCAAATATTTTTACCATTCAGGCCTTCCTGACAAAGTAAGCATTTCTGTAGGTAAGAACCATAGACCCAAAGGGCAGACCCAGAAAGCAAAGCTTTGAAATGGAATTTTCCCAATTTTGAAATTTTCTAGACTTTGCCCTCTCTAATTTTAAAAGTTGCCTGGGACTAGTGACTACTTTTCTCTTAGAATTATAATGTCCATGTCTGGTCGATGGTTCAAGCTAATGCAACTATTTCAGCTATGTTAACTTATCTTTCAATTTCACAAGACTGAAGAAAAGAATGAAAGTTTGCCCCAGAATTATTGTAAGCCTGATCCTTCTGGAAACCTTATTCATTTAGATGATGTGACGTGAGACTCTTAAACTGATACTGTTAAGAAGTTTTGGCTAAAGAGTTGAGAATTTGAGGATATGATAATTGAATTTTGAGTATAAGGCAGTTATGAATCTCTGGGGTAAAGAGAAGATTATAATGGGTTGAGTAATTGACATGCAAATGTCCACATCCCAATTGAGAGATTTTGTGAACACATTATGTTAATGGTAAAACAAAACAAAAGACTTTGTAGACATGGTTAAAGATCCTGAGTAATTACGCTAGACATAATACAATAAGGACATTCATAGAAATGAAGACAGGAGGATTAGAATACTAATTGATAAAATAGTATGAAAAGAAAGTTGACTTCCACAAACCGAACAGCAAATCAGGTGAGGAAAAAAAAAGACTTTTTTTGAGATTCGTCAGAAAATTAGAGACCAGCCAAATCTTTTATTTAATGAACTCAATGATGTCCAATTTAGCATTGTGTCCTATAAAATAAGTGATAAAATCATGACTTTTTATTGAGTTGCTAATTTGTTACCATCTCAAAAGTATAAAATATACATAGGTATATTTTTTATAAAGTTTTTTTGTTGCAAGATAGTCCCTTGGCTCTGCTACAGTCACTTATGAAAGAGTTTAAAATATGAGATATTATCAGATATGCTCATTTTATTTATATTAAAATAGTTGCAAGGTAGGATTGAGTCCAAGATCAGCTATTACAAAACTTCTGCACTGATATGTGTTCCTAACACAGAATGATAAACTATGTGAAAGCTGGCGGAGCTACCTTGGTGTCTGGGAAATGCTGCACATTGTAATGCTCTTCTAAAAAGCAAAGATGGTAAATTTCTGAAGAAATGCAAACATAATCTGATAATCTTAAGAGTCCAAAATACAAAAGAGTTCCTGGAAACTGGCGGTCAGCAGTATTTATTGATTAATGAGTGATTGAATCACCTGCTCTTCCCAGAAACATCTGCTCATTTTATCTTTAGGAATTTTGTAGTCTTGCATCTGTCAGCAATACTCTCCCTCCTCAACTTCTGTATCTCCATCCTCTGACTATAGTCTTTATCTTAGAAACCATTATAAAGGTACATACCTGATATTAAGGTGACACAAAGGACAATAAAAAGAATGTCAGAAAGATGATATCTGATATGACATCTTCCATATTTTATATTCAGTTTTGTGTCTCTAGCATCTATGCACAGTACATGTAGATTATATTATTGGTTGAATGGATGAATAAAATGCAAATGAAAAAGTGACATAAAAAGTATGTTTGTTTTCTACATCCTGGCTTTCAGAGACTGATGCATCATCCAAGGACCATGCATGAATTACACCTAGGCCTCCTACATGGATGTAGCTGGTAGGCATCTCGATCTACAAGTGTGTCTCTTAATAAAGGAACAGGGGTCATCTCTGACAGGGACTCTGTTGCCTGTTTTTTGAGCACTTTCCCCTGGCAGGGCTGCCTCACCAGGCCAATGGGGAAGAGGATGAGCTCAGTCCTGGTGTGACTTGATGTACTGGGGTCGACTGGGGGGCTCCGCTTTTCTGAAAAGTAGGGAAGATGGGGGAGAGAGAAAGGGAGGGAAGAGAAGGGTGGAGGAGAGGAGGGAGAGAGCCACAATCAGGATGTAAAGTGAATAAATAAATTTTTTACCCAGTGAGTTCGCTAGTAAGGGGAACAGGGGCTGTCTCTGGCAAGAACTCAGTGGCTAGCTCTCTATTCACCTCCCGCTGGGGCATGCAGCCTTACCAGGCCACAGCTGAAGACAATGCAGCCAGCCTTGATGAGACCTGATAGGCTAGGGTCAGATGGAAGGGGAGGAGGACCTCCACTATGGGTGGAGTGGGGGAGGGGAATAGGGGGAGATGAAGAAGAGAGGGTGGGATTGGGGGTAGGCAAGGGAGGGGTCCACAGCCAAGATACAAAGTGAATAAATTATAATAAAAAATAAAATAAATAAAAATGAAAAAAATGTGTTCGTATATTTTTAAAAAATAGTTTCTGGCTTCTTTTAATTATTTTCTTACTCTTCAGTGTCATAGCTACTTAAATGATTCATTTGTAAAGGCATCTATTTCATTTGTACATGTGTGAGTGTGTGTGTGTGTGTATGTGTGTAGTTCATCCTAAGAAAACATTCTTGCACTGAACTAGGTCCCCAACCTTGCTTAAAGGATCAGTTGTTTCCTCAAGATGACATGTTCTGAAGAATCAGGCAAAGCCAACTCTGTTACAATTTCTTGGTGAAAATTTACTTTGCCTGTTAAATCTTACATTGTTTCATTTGGAAAAAAGGAAGAAATACATTTGAAATTAAATAAAATTTAATAACTATTCTCATAATGTTCAAATTCCTGGCTTGCTAAATATTGGACCACTAGTTGGTCATACAGTCATGATTAGTCCATGAGTGTCCACAATTATTACAACTTATTAAAACCTATGTCATGGTTTGAATCACAATGGTCCCCATAGGCTCACAGTGATTGGCCTTGTTAGGAGGCATGGCCTTGTTGGAGGAAGTGTGTTACTGTTTGTGGGCTTTGAGCTCTCAGATGATCAAGCCAGGTCCAGTGTCTTACTCTCTTCCTGCTGTCTGCTGATCCAAATGTAGAGCTACCTCTCCAGCACCATGTAGTTCTGCATGCTGTTTTACTTTCCATCATGGGCATAATGGACTAAACTTTTGAACTGTAAGCAAACCCCAATTAAATGTTTTCTTATGTAAGAGTTGCCATGGCCAAGGTGTTTCTTCACAGCAATAGAAACTGTAACTAAGACAAAGGATAAGGATTCATTCAGTGCTGATACAGACAATGGAGAATTTCCTCAGGATGATGAGACATCTTTAATATTTACCTCTTCATTCCTATGCTGGCATCCTGTACCTCTAGCCGTACAGTAAAATTTATGTGAACTAACATCACAGTTACTCAGCATATAAGTCTGGGGAGAAGAACAATCACTACCGCATGCTCTGTCTCAATATTTCAGTATATGTGATAGGAATCCCACAGATCCTTCCAGAAGGTCACTGCCAATTATTAAATACTACATGTTTTCTCATTTTTAAATATACTAAATCTGTTATTCTCTGCCTTCACATATTGGTTTGTTGAATTAAAATTATATGTATCAGGAATTATATTTTACATAGAGAAAAAGATACTTTCCATGAATTTTTGAAAAACTGATATTTTTAGAGATGCAAAAATAATTCCAACCAGAATAGATTTTAACTTTAAAACATTAAGACTTGAAATATTTTCTGAAAAAAATAATAGAAGGAAAGATCATGAAACTCTCATCCATGCTAGCCTCAGGCCCAGAGTTCCTAGGAACAATATATTATCATGTTATCTTTAAATACCTATAGCATTTAAGGCAGAAGTGGCGCATGCCATGTCCTGTTGGGTAGTATCATTATTAAGACCTGGACATTGAAAACACTTTAAGCCTGAATATCTTATTCTCATGTAATCCAACAAGATAGGCACCCTCCTGCTTGTAATTGAATGAATTCTAATTGATCTGTCTCCTGACAATGCCACAAGCAACATATACAACAGCCTCTTATGAACTTTTCTGAAACAAACATATTTATATAACTTGGCAGGATGTTTATGAGAAGGCATTAAAAGACAGAAAGATTTTTACTTTATGAATTCAAATTCCTGCCTAAGTGCACAAAAGAACACTAACCAGAGGACACATTTTGACAAATCTCTAATTACTAGACCAAGTAAGTCAAAACACCTCTTTTCTCAGCTCCTCTTTCTTGTTTATCTTCTTTAGGTGTATAGAATTCAGTATGTTTATCCTATCTTATAGGTCTATATAAGTGAGTATATACCATGTGAGTCTTTCTGCTTTTGGGATACCTCACTCAGGATGATCGTTTCCAGGTCCCACCATTTGCCTGCAAATTTCATGATTTCCTCATTTTTAATTGCTGAGTAGTATTCCATTGTGTAAAAGTAGGTCAAATGGGATGGATATTGGATGTAGGAGAAAACAAGTAGCAGGACAAGAGCCTAACACAGAGGGCATCGGAAAGACTCTACCTAGCAGGGTATCAAAGCAAATATTAAGAAACATAACCAACCCTTTGGCAGAATGCAGGGAATCATATGAAAGAAGGGAGAGTTAGTATGACCTGGAGAGGACAGGAGCTCTGCAAGGATCAAATATATCAGGGCACAGGGGTCTTTTATGAGACTGTTTCTCCAACCAAGGACCATATATGGATCTAACCTAGAACCTCTGCTTGCATGTAGCAAATGGTAGCTCAATACCCAAGTGGGAACACTAGTAAGGAGAACAGGGACTATTTTGGATATGAACTTAATGGCTGGCTCTTCGACCTCCCTGCCTCCTGAGGGAGGAGCAACCTTGCTAGGCCACAGAAGAGGACATCGCAGCCATTCCTGAAGAGACCTGATAAGCTAGAGTTAGAAGGAAGGGGAGGAGGTCCTCCCCTATCAGTGGACTTGGAAAGGGGCAGGGAGGAGATAAGAGAGGGAAGGGTGGGATAGGGAGGGAATGTGGGAGGGGGCTACGGCTGTTATTCAAAGTACATAACCTGTGATTAATATAAAATAAAAATGTTAAAATTAAAAAAAGTCAAAAAACCTTTATTGTTAATATCCTTATCCAAAGAAGCCAGAACGTTGTCAGTTACAGGCAGCTTTCCTTTTTGTTAAGGTCACATACAAAAGAAAGAAAAACAGAGAAAGTCATATTTACTGTACCAGTCATGACAGATAACTGGAGTTTTAGTTAGCATACCTCCGTGGCATTGTGTTAACAAAATCCACTCAGAGGATTCCTGTTGCCTTCACTTTCATGACAATATATCTTTCCTACATATATCCATCTTCGGGTTAACAAAATGCAGTGGCAATGGTTGGCTCCTTTCCTATGATAAAAAAAAATCTCCTGTTTCTTATTTTTGAGACAATTTTCATTTCATCTAGAAACCTCACAGTTGTATCAATTTATTTCAAATCCTTGCTTTTGAGTAGGTATGGCACCCATATAGATAGATCCTTTAGATCTTGTTGCTCAGAGGAAACTTCGTTAATGTAGCACTTGACTGTTCAATTTGGGCTCTGTTCTCTTCCACTTTCACTCTGCTTTATTCATAGTTTGGGAATAGTTTAGTTTTCTGCTGCTCTGTCCTCTATAATGGCATGGGCAATACAGTTTCTTTCTTTCTTTCTTTCTTTTCTTTTCTTTTCTTTTTTTTGCTTTATGAACCTGTTACTCAATTCAGATTTATAGCCCAGCTAATTTGAGGTTCTTACTGGACAAAAATCCATTTTAATAATCTTTAGTGGATGCCATAAACAAAATGAAATTCTTTTCTCCATCTGTCTCAGCATATTGTGCTGTGGGCTTGACATTTCATTGAGACAGTTCATTGAGAACACTCTCTTTAGTTTATCATATGACACAGAACACAAATAGCTGTGTATGCCTTTGGAAATTGTTGAGGATTGGGGTTTTGTTTGTTTGTTTTGTTTTGTTTTATTAACAGCATGAAAGGCTTGCCATAAATTACAACTGCTAATAGTGTATTGGCTACTCTTGAATGGTAGTCAAAGAATAAATATCCTTTCCTTAAAAAAAATTTTAAAAAACCCTTGTTCTAAAGTCAGAGATAAACACACACAGTTTTATTTTTTATCTCAAAAATTTTATACAATATGATCTGATTCTGCTCTTTCTCCTCCCCCAACTCTCCTCCCAGATCATTTCCCCATCCCAACTGGTCTAATTTCATGTTTCTTTCTCTCTCTCTACAAAATATGCAAACAAAGTATCAAACCAAACTAAACAAAGAAACTCAAGCTTGCATGTTGTGTGTGTTTCTCAATTGTTTCCAATTGTTAACTTGCTTATACAAATCTTTGAATAGTGAAAGACGTTTCCATTCAGAGTTGAGGTGTATGTTTTTGTTTGTTTGTTTGTTTCTGTGAAATGCTTCATATCACTAAGGATGTCCTCCACTGTATAGAAAAAGATCTTAATCTCTTGCAGGACCACTAATCCATATTCTATCTTAGACCAGAAGCTTAATCAAAACAAGAATTGTGCCCCAAAACAATATCATGAGAAGCCAAAAGTTCTATATATAAAAACAGAGGAGCTAGCATGAGGAATGTCAAAGAAAAAGGTGGAAAGTCGCTGTCAAAGCTATAGAAAGAAACTTTAGGAAGTCACCCAAAAGGTCATTTTTATATTAAATAATGCCTACAGCAGTGTAAGTGGAAGTGTTAACAGGGGGAAAACTTGTCCATCACTTATTTGAAATAGGAACAAAGGAGAACATAGAGTGTCCTAGAACAGTCATAATATTTTAGAAGTTAATGGATATGGGTTTCTGCTTGCTCATAAGTTCAATGATCTTTGAAAATAACTTCCCTTCACTGAGAAGGGATTTCATGACACTAAGAATGGGTCTTCCAACTAGGTTAATATGAGAACTTTCCACATGGGAAATTTGTAATACAATGCGTATTTCATGAAAGACACAGAGTGTTTGTTTGCAGGATGTATGTGTGTGTGTGTGTCTATATATTTTCTAACATTTGTAGGTCATCTATAATATCTTATATAATATAGATGCTCCTTAAATATAGTTTGCACTGATTTATTTAAGGAATTGTGGTAAAAAAAAGTTTTGTGAATGTTTGACACTGGAAAGAATAGCTTTTTTAAAGGAAAAAAAACAAATAAATTTGAATATATTTGGCTAAAAACAATGTCACAATATCTGTAGACATGAGTATATCTATGTTCTGTTTCATCAAGCCAATAATAACCCACTGTGTACTCATCACATGGCCCTGAAGAATTCAAATTTTTCTATAAAGGGAGGTCTCTTTTCTTTCATCTATCATGTTTTTTTTTAAATTTTTATTAATTACACTTTATTCACTTTGTATCCCCCCATAAACCCCTCACTCCTCCCCTCCGAATCCCACCTTCCCTTCCCCCTCTCCACACATGCCCCTCCCCAAGTTCACTGATAGGAGAGGTCTTGGAACCTTAAATGAAATTATTCTGTAACAATCATCTCTACTTTAAATAAACATTCATATCAGTTCAAAGAAGAAAAAAGTATTTTATTCTTTCTCCTCATACATTAATGTAATTGGTATTCCAATTATTGTATTTTTAAAAATATTCTATTACATTTGTATATTTATGTATCCTTCTACTTATTTATTTATTGTGTGTTGTATATACATATGTGCATGTCAAGAAGGACACATGAGATCTGAGAACCGCTTTGAAGAATTCATTATAGCCTCCTATCACGTAGGACCTTGGATTCAAATTCAGTTGGCCAAGCTTGGCTGCAGACACCTTTACCTGTTGAGACATCTTGCTGGTCCATCTTATTCCAATACTTAAAGTTTGAAGCATATATGAACAACTTTCACTAGACTGTTTAAAATCAATAGAGCTTGACTTTATTCCCCATATCTCTTTCCCACAGCTGAAGAACGTATATTCTTTTCTTCTTATTATTTTCTTTAAATGTTCTCTGTGAGTTCTCTTTTCAAATGTTAAGTACAGCAATCAATTCAGATAAAGTCGCTAGAATATGGCCTTACAGAATCCAGGGCTCCTTAATGATGAAGCTACATACTGATGACACCATCCTAACTGCAGTGTGGAAAACATAAATTTCTTAGATATAATTAACATTTTCAAAGAGAGCGCATTTTCAGGGCACTTTAATGTTGGGGTTTGTGCACGCAAATATACCCTTCACAGGATCATTTTGAATAAAATTTTGGCTTCTTCGGTTCCATATAGAAATATTACACAACACATTTAGAACAATGGATAAGATTTGTTTATGTATTCTTTTTTTTTTTTAATCAGGAGCGGACTGTAAAACTGGGGATCTACAATTTGGAATATAGATTTCCATTATCCAAGTTCAGTACAGCAGGATGTGCTCAGACCAGACAATTCTTTTCTAACTACAAAGAAAACATTTCATTTCTTCAATTGTTAATGTCTAGCCCTGATCTTTCTAATTCGATTACATTTTGTTAGCTCTTCACTTTTAGTTCCCTCAGGCTCAGGTTTAAAATTGTTTACCAACTGCTGTTCACAATTACTACCACTGTATTTTCTAATAACACAATGAGGGTAGAGGAGAGACAGTCCCAAAGGCTTGGATTTATGTCAGAACATGCCAGAAGGTTTGCATCTCACTGGGATTCTGTGAAAGGATTTAGTGGAAAGGTTTTAGGTTTTTGTTGTTGTTGCTTGGTTTGGTTTTTAATTTGTTCCCTTTCCTATTTTCTTCAAACTTACCCCGTTTCAGAGCAATTAAGAACAAAGTTAGACATATTTTTAATTCCTTGAGTATAATGTCAAGTTTAAAAGACCATGCTCTAAATAGTAGGACACAGGAAAGATGACTGGACAAGAACAAAATAAACTTGATTTAGTTTCTTTATTTAAAATATATATGTATATTTTATTAATTACAGTTTATTCACTTTGTATCCCAGCTGTAGCCTACTCCCCCATTTCCTCCCAATCCCACCCTCACGCTGTTCTCCTCCTGTAACCCTCTTCAAGTCCACTGATAGGCAAGGTCCCCCTCCCTTTCTATCTGGCACTAGCCTATCAGATCTCATCAGGACTGGCTTCAATGTCTTCCTCTGTGGCCTGGTAAGGCTGCTCCCCCCTCTGTGGGAGGTGATTAAAGAGCCAACCACTGAGTTCATGTCAGAGACAGTCCCTGTTCACATTACTAAGGAAACCATTTGAACACTGAACTGCCACGGGCTACATCTGTGTAGGGGTTCTAGCTTATCTCCACTCATGGTGCTTGTTTGGAGTAGCAGCCTCAGAAAAGACCCCTGTGTCCAGATTTTTTGGTTCTGTTGTGCTCCTTGTGGAGCTCCTGTCCTCCCCAGTTTTTTCTGTCTTCACTTTCTTTCATAAGATTCCCTGCATTCTGCCCAAAGTTTGGCTATGAGTCTCAGCATCTAATTTGATACTGTGCTGGGTAGAGTCTTTCAGAGGCCCTTTGTGGTAGGCTCCTGTGCTGAACCCTGGTTTCTCTCTCATCCATTGGCCATCCCGTTCCCAATCTGAGTGTGGATTGATCATTTTACTCAGGGTCCTGCTTTTTATTCACCTTCCTTAGGTTTACAGCTTATAGTATGTTTGTCCTATATTATAATGCCTAATATCCACTTATAAGTGAGTATATACTATGCGTGGTTTTTGGTTTCTGGGATAACTCACTCTCAGGATGATCTTTTCTAGTTCCCACTATTTGCTTGCAAAATTCATGATTTTCTTGTTATTAATTGTTGAGTCCATTGTGTAAATGTACCACAGTTTCTGTATCTATTCCTCAGTTGAGAGACATCTGGGCTATTTCCAGATTCTGGCTATTACAAATAAAGCTGCTACAAACATGGCTGAGCAAATGCCCTTGTTGTATACTTGAACGTCTTTTGGATATATGCCTAGGAGTGGTATCGCTGCATCTCGAGGTAGTATTATTCTTAACTGTCTAAAAAAGCACCAGATAGATTTCCAAAGTGGTTGCAAAAGTTTACATTCCCACAAGTAATGGAGGAGGGTTCCCCTTTCTCTACATCCTCTCCAGCATGTCTTGTCACTTGAGTTTTTTATGTTAGCCATACTGAGGGGTATAAGGTGACATCTCATTGTCATTTTGATTTGCATTTCCCTGATGACTAAGGATGTTGAACATTTCTTTAAGTGTTTTCTGCCATTCAATATTCCTCCATTGAGAATTTTCTGTTTAGCTCTGTACTTCATTTTTTAATTGGATTATTTGGTTTATTGCTGTTTAACTTCTTGTGTTCTTTACATATTCTGAATATTAGCTCTCTGTCAGATATAGGTATGATGAAGATCCTTTCCCTGTCTATAGATTGTTGTTTTGTTCTGATGACAGTGTCCTTTGCTTTATAGAAGCTTTTCAGTTTCTTGAGGTCCCATTTATTGACTGTTGATCAAAGAGCCTTTGTTGGTGCTATTTTGTTCAGGACGTTGTCTCCTGTGCCAATGAGTTCAAGGCTCTTCCCCACGTTTTCTTCTAACAGATTTAGTGTGTCTGGTTTTATGTTGAGGTCTTTGATCCACTTGGACTTTAGTTTTGTTTAGTGTGATAAATATGTATCTATTTGCATTTTCTACATGTAAACATCCAATCAGACCAACACCATTTGTTGAATATACAGTCTTTTTTCCATTGTATGGCTTTTGCTTCTTTGTCAAAATTAAGTATCTATATGTGTGTGGGTTTATTTCTGGGTCTTTTATTCGATTCTGTTTCTATGTCAGTACCATGAAGTTTTTATTATCATTTCTCTGTATTACAGCTTGAGATCAGGATGGAGATATCTCCAGATGATCTGTTGTTTTGCAGGATTGTTTTAGCAATTCTGGGTTTTTTGTTTTTTCCATATGAAATTGGCCATGGTGGTCTGATAGGATACAAGAGATTGTTTAGATATTCTTGTATCTATTGAGTCTTGCTTTGTGCTCGACTATATGGTCAATTTTTGAGGAGGTTCTCTGAGTTGCTGAAGAGAAGGTATACTCTTGAATTTAGGTGAAAAGTTCTGTAGACATCTATTAGGTCCATTTGATTTAGGACTTCTGTAAATGTCATTACTTCCCAATTTAGCTTCTGTCTAAATAGTCTGTCCATTGGTGAGAGTGGAGGGTTGAAGTCTGTCACTATTAAGGTTTTGGGATTATGTGATTTAAGCTTTAATGTTTCTTTTACAAATGCATGTGTTCTTGTATATGTGGCATAGGCATAGATGTTTAGGATTGTGATGTCCCCCTGGTGGATTTTTTTTATGAGAATGAAGTTCCCCTCCTCATCTTTTTTGATTAACTTTGGTTGAAAATATATTTTATTAGATATTAGGATAGATACCCCAGCTTCTTTTCTGTCTATTTGCTTGAAAAATATTATTCCAGCCCTTTACCCTGAAGTAGTGTTTATTTATGTTGTAGAGGTGTGTTTCTTGGTTGCAACAGAATGTTGGATCCTATTTCCTCAACCATTCTGTTAGTCTGTGTCTTTTGATTGGAGAGTTGAGTCTGTTGATGGTGATAGATAATAGTGACCAATAAATGGAGGAATGTTACTGTGTTTCTATGCTTATTTTGTTGTTGTTGTTGTCATTGTTGTTGTGAGGTTATCTACATCTTGTGTTTTCTTAGGTGTAGTTGAATTCATTAAATTGGAGTTTTCCTTCTAATATTTTCTGTAGGGCAGGGTTGCTGTGTAGATATTATTTAAGTTTAGTTTGTTCATGGTATATATTTTTTTCTCCGTCTATGTTGATTGAAAACTTTGCTGGGTATAGTATTCTGTGTTGGCTTCTGTGGTCCCTTAAAATCTGCATTACATCTACCCAGGTCCTTCTAGCTTTTATAGTTTCTGTTGAGAAATCTGGTGTGATTCTGATAGCTCTACCTTTAGATGCTACTTGTCCTTTTTCCCTTGCTGCTTTTAATATCTTTTCTTTGTTCTGTAGATTTAGTGTCTTGACTATGATGTGATGTGAGGAGTTTCTTTTCTGGTCTAGTCTATTTTGTGCTCTGTAGGCCTCTTGTATGTTTATGGACATATTTTTCTTTAAGTTGGAAATTTTTTCTTCTGTGATTTTCTTCAAAAATTACTTTCTGGACCTTGTAGCCTGGAATCTTCTTTTTCGTCTGTTCCTATTATTCTTAGATTTTGTCTTTTCATGGCATCCTCAATTTCTTGGATGTTTGTATTTGGAACTTTCCTGACTTTACTTTTTCTTTGAGAGATGTATCAATTTCTGCAGTTTTATGTTCAGCACCTGAGATTATTTTTTCTTCCTTCTCTTGTATTCTGTTGGTGATGCTTACCTTTTTGCTTCCTGATATTTTTTCTAAGTTCTCCAGCTCCAGGGTTTTCTCTGTTTGTGTTTTCATCATTGATTCTAATTCTCTTTTCATGGCTTGCACCATTTGCTTCATTTATTTGAATGATGATTCCTCTCTTTCCATGATGGCTTCTGTTTCTTTGTTAGTTTCCTCTCTCTATGCCACTACTTGTGCCTCTATTTGTTTGGCTGTATTTGCCTGTATTTCTTTGAAATCTTTGTTTGTTTCCTCTTTATGTGCTTCTAATAACTGGATAAGTATTCCTGTTTTTCTGATGAATTAACATATCCATTGATTTTGGGCATAGCTAGTAAAGCCAAAATGTCCTGATTTTTTTTTTTTTTTTGGATGTGTTCTTATGCCGAACTCTAGCCATCTGCTTTTCTGTAACCTTGGCTGTTTGTTCAGTGGTTTCAGCTGTAGTGAAGGGAAGAAGGTTGCAGGTGCATGTGTGAAATTGCTGGTATGTGTTTGGAAGTGTGCCTTGAAGAACAGGGTGCTTGACTGTGTAGATGCCTGGAATGTGGCGCTTAAGTGCAGGAGGTAATGTGGGTGCTGGAGCTGTTAGCAGGCACAATGTGCATGCTCAGGTACCATGAATATCTCAGTGGCCTATGGGCCTGTCATACTGTCCTCCTCTTATTCAGATCTGCCCAGGAGTTGTTTGCATGTACTCCACTGGTAGACCCACAAAACAGCGGCTTCAATGTTAAGAATGCTTTCCCAAGGATCCCTATATTGCCCACCTTAAGGATGTCAGTGGGAGGGATCTCATGTCTGACTGCTAGTATGGAGGGACCCTGGATCTGGGTCTCTGTATGCACTCATTTGAAGGTATACTCACTTGCTAGCAGGCCTAATTGAAAAGCAGAGGGGTTCCCTCTATTCTCTACTCTCAGATTTGTGCCCACAGGAGCAAATGCGAATCTAGGAGATTTGTCAGCTGAGTGGTATCCACTGTTTGGCTTCTGGGCAGGGAGACCCATACGTGGGACAGCCACCACTTCTGCCTCAGTCACTGAGCATGGAACCTTCTGCTTGGGCTAGCTGCCCCCCTGCCACTATTGCATACCTGGGAGGCCAGTACAGCCACCTACTGGGAGGCCCATATAGCTGTCAGTTACCACTGCAGACCTGGAATGCCTGCCTCTGCTGTCTCAGACACCAAGCATGGAGACTTATGCTTGGAGTAATCACTGCTGCCTCAGCTGAGCAGGACGGCCTTGCTTGGGGCAAGGGGAAATGCAGGGGGGGTTGAATATTCGCCACTCTCAGTCCCCACAACCATCCACTGATGAGTTGGAGGCAAACAGTCCCAGCTCCCGGGTTGTCCCCTCTCTCCCACTAAGTCTCAATTTCAATGTTCTGGCTTCAGCTGCCCCTTCACTAACCAATTTTGGAGTATCAGATCCTGTGCCCCGCAGATAGGGTGTGCTCTGGTACCACCATCTTGGACATCCTCTTTATATGGTTTCCTTATTATAACAAGTGTTCAATTGTATATTCACAACCTGCATGTCCCAAATATAAAAGTGCTGAACAGTAATAAATATCGATTTCTGACAGTCAGGAATTTTAGGATCTACTGGGCCATATATATATTACATATCTTCTATCTCATTGTAAGTACATTTTAGCATCATATTTAGATACATGCACATACCTGTGACACTATGTGAAATTGAAGGATGTCACTGTAACTCTAGCTAATTCTCATCCAGTTAGGTTGTTATAGCACATAGCAAAGGAAGTGAACACATACTCCCTCTCTGTCCCTTGCTTCTGACCATAGATAGGCCTATTTGAACACATTTACATTTCTTTACAATTTTGTAATTTTTATTTATTATATTTATCACAGGTTATTTACTTTGTATCCCATCCATAGCTCCCTCTCTCATTCCCTCCCAATCCAACCCTCCCTCCCTCATCTCCTCCCTGCCCCTTTCCAAGTCCACTGATAGAGGAGGTCCTCCTCCCCTTCCATTTGACCCTAGCTATCAGGTCTCATCAAGACTGGCTGCATTGTCCTCCTTTGTGACCTAGCAAGGCTGCTACTCCCTTGGGAGTGGGGTTACAATTTTAACAATAACTTCCACATTACTAAGTTCAGGGATGCCCCTCCCCATCCAATTTTCACCTTACTAAATGGATTAGCAACATGTGACTAAAGTATTCTCTAATTTTTTATTTAAACTGCTGTTGATGTGAACACCAGCCAAATCTAGCTTGCTATATTTTAGTGACTTAAATAACTGGCTGCCATCTTCTGACATCCCACTCTCCCCAGTTTTTAGACCTTCTTCCATCTGCTGATACATCCTCGCACCCCTGACCCATAAGTTTTGGAACTCACAGGACACAGTTTTTTAATGGCAGTCATTGTTCACCCACTCACTGTCCCAAGGGTCTGGTGAGGCTCTATTGTTTAATGCTTATACTCAAAAGATGCATAGATTTTTCTGAAGCAATTCTGGTGACCCTTATAATGTAGAGCTAAGAAGTGTTTCAAGCAAAATACTTTTCATATCCAAACTTAGTTCAATGTCCTATAGGCATGCATTCCAGAGGAAAAGAGCCATAGAAAGTTGATAGTCTCTGTTATGTCAGCTCGGTAAAGCTAAAGAAGGATGCAACAGTTGCTGACAGATTACATCTGGCCCATTGAGAATTCTATCTGTGCCAGCTCAGTATAAATACACCTCAGGGCTAACCTCTTCTACTTACTCTGCTTAATATGCTGGCTGTGTACTTTAGCTCCAACTTTTTCCTATGTAAAATAAAAATAACTCTGTAAGTTTGAACCAGGCCTAGGGGACCAATACCAGATTCAGTAGTAAAACTGCCATGGGAAAACATAAAATATAACCCAGAATGCTGATAAAGGTGCTTTGGTGTCCAAATTGAGCAGGGCACAGGGGTATTGTATGAGACGGTTTCTACAATCAAGGACCATGTGTGGATGTGGCCTGGAACCCCCACTCAGATGGGGCCCATGATAGCTCATTGTAGGACTGAAGACCCTAGTGAGGGAAACAGGGACTGTTTCAGTCATGAACTTGATGGCTGACTCTTTGACCCTCCCCCATACATGCCAGGGAGTGACAGACTGGCTAGATCCCAGGGGAGGACATTGCAGCCAGCCCTGAGGAGACAGGATGAGCTGGGATTGGATGGAAGGGGAGGAGGTCCTCCCCTGTTGGTGGACTTGGAGGGGGTGGGGAGGAGGGAGATGAGGGAGGGAGAGGGGGGAGGGAATGAGGGAGGGGGCTATGCCTGGGATGCAAAGTATCTAACCTGTGATTGATATAAAAATAAATAAATAAATAAAAAGAAATTTTAAAAAAAGGTGCTTTGGTTTGACTATGAGATTGCTCCCCAATACAATGTTCAGAGGTAAGGGCTTTGAGAAAGTCACTGGACAGTGCCTTGGTGGACTCATACTTAGATGGCATTATTGGGTGAAACTTAGTATGTGCATGTTGGCTGGAAAAAGTAGGTCATGAGGGCACCCTTGAAGGTATAACTTGACGCTCTGAATCCTCTCTTTATTCCACCTGCCCTGTAAATGTTTTCCTCAGCAGTGACACACAGCAAGTAAGCCAGCCAGCCAGCCAGAAACTGACACTTTGAAAATCAAGAGCACAAATAACTCTGCTTCCCATAAAAAAATAACAATAAAATAAAAATAACTTTCTAGTATGTAACTTCAATCCTTCCACTTTTCAGTTCCAGATATCCCTTTGATTCAGAACCCCAATGAGAGGGAAAATAAAACTCTTGATGGTCTTTATTGTCTGAGTGTTCAGGCTACAAAGGGGTTCCTTATCTCACTTCCCTCACATTTCTTATCAGGAGCCTTTCTCTCCAGTCACATTGCTTGCCTTTTACTCTTCCTTAGAACACCATGTATAAAACTCAAGAAAGGGTAAAGAGTGTGATGGATTGAGTTCAGATTCCCAGAACCCACATAAAGCCCCATCATCCTCTCTAGTAAGATTGCAGCAGAGACCAGAGACTCCTGAAGATCACAGGCCAGGGCACTTGAAATACCCAGAAAAAAAAAAAAAGTCTCACACATGATGGGCAGCTAAGACCAAATTCCAGCGATGTCCTCTGACCTCCACACATGGAGCACATAGGAATAAATGCACCTAAACACAAATTCACATACATAAACATATACTCACATACATCATAAACAATATTTTTGATAACTAAGTGGCCCTTACATGAATATATGTACTTGACATTTTTCACCACATACACATATGTCTCTGAGTATAAGTCTATGGCTGTCTCTCTCACTCTTTTCTTCTTTTAAATAATGTATGCATACCTTATGAAATGTTTATACAAGTGATACCTTAGACAAAAATATTACCACTACCATCATGTTTATACTCATAGTCTTCCTCTTCCTCTCTTCCTGACTGCTGGGTTACTTGGGGAGGAGAATTTAATCAGCTGCACATTCTTTACCCCCAAATCATCTCCTCTGTAAGTGCACCCTTAAGTTGCATGCTATGAACAAGTAATATGGGGAAAAAAAGAAAAAATAATTAACAGAATTTTCTTTTAGTTTCTTCTTCTAAATTCTAAGACATTAGTCAGAATGTTGGTTCTTTCCCTCACCACCAAATTAAAGCCTTCACAACCCAAAGGGAGAGGTTAAAAAGTTAAACAGAAATGCTTACCATTTATTATTATTTTTGCATCAAATTTGGTGTTTGCATGACTGCACTGTGTGCTTAAAAGACACATGCCAGACATTAGATATGCGACAGAGGAAATTGCAACTGTTTCAGAGCAAGTATTATCTGTGCCTCTAGGTATTGCAATTGGCAGCAGAAAGATGTCAAAGAAAGCTCTATTTATAGATAAAATGGTTGCTTGCTTTCCTAGATCTTTCATGTATTGAAAATGAATGCTACATACATGGAATCAATGTACAACCATTTTCAACACCTTATACCTTATCAAGGCTCCTCTTTACTGATGTATAACTATAACTTTCAAGGTCACAGGTTAAACATCCATTTAAACTGACAACAAATATTTTAAAAACAAGTAGATTATTCATTTGCTTTACTCTCAACAAACTGATTCTCCAGATAATCCTGGGTCATGTTTCATGTTGTCTATTAGAAGACCAGGCCCTCAGAATCTGAGAAGGCTTCACTAGAGAATCAGGAAAGTAGTAAATATCATCCGGTCAAATCAGTAGGGCCTGCGAGTGTAGTCTACTCAGAACAATTGTCTGATACGTGCAAACCCCAAGTTTGATTCTCAACAATACAAAAAGAAAAAGATAAAAAGCAAAAGAACTCCAAGAGAGGATAGAAAACAGTTTACTTGGTGATCAAGGGCACTGGTTGCTCGTGCAAAAGTCATAGATTTGGTTCTCAGTATGCACATCAAGTCTCAGTTTCGGGGAATCCTGTGCCTTTCTAACCTCTGAGGGCTTCTGCACATATAAAAGGCATAGACATACACTCAAGCAGATACACAGATACTTGGATAAAATTTTCAAAAGGATCTGTAAGAAATTTTTAACTGAATAATTTATCTATTTCATTTTAATATATTCTGCTGCAGTTAACTGCTAATTGGTTGATATTAGGTGATCTGAGTGAAGAAATACAAAGACACTTACACTCTGAAACAAGACTACACACTCTACAGTGATAACACTTGATGTCATTGGAAATAGAAGTTTGTATCCTGTTGTTTTAGAGTAAAATGTTTAAACAAAATGAAATATTGATTCTTCCAAATTGCTCAAATTGTTAGCACTGAGTCCTTAAAATTCCAAGATATGTTTATTTTAACAACTTCTTTTAAACAGTTTATGTGATAAGACATAAAAGATACATTTTCAATTAATAAATATATTGAATCTGCAGTTTAGAATAAAATATGTAGACTTTATACATCAGAAACTATTTCTACAAACAGAAAAGAGTTAACATATTTTCGATGTGAATCCTTACTGCTTTTTGTTTTTCTTTTCTTCTCTAAACTTCAACACAGGTAGAGAACAAATTTTCCCAACCTTCCATTTCAATCTAAATGTTGTGCTTCTGATTTTAAACACTAAAATTGTTCTTCCAGTAAGTGAGAGCATCTAATTAAGGACTCCAAATGTTATACAGCTTTATGATTGAAGAAGTCAACTGGGGCATGAGTAATAGGTTCTATGCAACCTGGGATTTTAGTCTAATGGAAGCATATGTAAGACAGTGACTAGGGGAAATGCCAATCGCTCAGCTGTGTTCTGTGGCAGTTAGCGAAAAGCATATGCCAAAAGCTGCTTTGCCTGTTCATTTCATTGTCACTTGAACACTCAAATATCTGAACACTTAGATCAAAAACATACTTGTACAAAATTTGATGTCAGAATTCTAAATATAATAAAATTAATAGTTTGGATGAGGCTGTAGCTGGACTTTCATGCAGCAAAATGAATTTTTGCTTAACAATGAACTCGGTAAATCCTTGTGGTGAGTAGTATGGTTTGAGGGGGCTGGAAAGAGAGATAGCTCAGAAGGTTAAGACCCTTGCTTCCAAGCAAAGTCTGATGACTCAAATTCAATCTCCAGAACCAACATGGGTAAAGGAGAAAACAGACTAACTCAAGTGTTCCTCTAACCTTTACATGTATACTGTCCTTTACCCATCTCTGCTTTTCTCTCTCTGTTTATCTCTTTGTCTCTCTGCCTCTTTCTCTCAGTAAAATGTAAATATTTAAAAGGAATTTGGCTTGGGAAAGTATGCATAACTTTGGAAGATGTAAAAATCCTAACTATCTAAACTCTTGATTATATTCTTCTTCAGGGATATGAGTTTATTTGAAGAAATATTTGTTCTAATGATGGTACTGTGAGCCACCATTGCTTAGAGATATGTATTACTTCACTTTTAGAGAACAAATACCAAAATTTGGGGTTAATTATTTAAACATATTAACAATAATTGTGTTTCATTCCTAAATAAGTTTTAAAATTATGGTATAATAGAAATTGATCTTGTAGTAAATAACTGTGAAAAGAAATATAACTGTAACAAAGATGCTATAATATTATCTTCCATAAATGTATCACATATGTGTAGATATTTGTATGTATGCATTATATAGATATATATTTGTACTCACTTATTTAGTGTGTGTTTGTGTGTATATATGTGTGGGTGCATATATCATGTGGGCTACAGTACTCAGGTAGAAGTCAGAAGACAACTTTAAAGACTTGGTTTTCCTGTACGATGTGGATGCTAGTAATAGAACTCAAATCAACAGGCTTGAACATAAAACACCTTTACCCACTGAGCAATATCACCAGTCTCTGCATTTAGAAATAAAAAAGATCTAGTTGATTTATGGACTTGGAATCTTTGTGTTGATTGTACAATGAAAACAGTATCTACTGTGAGACAATCTATCTCCCAATTGAACAACACTTTGTAATTACTTTATATAGTTGAGAAAATAAATAAATATGATCTTTTTTGAAAAATAATCCAAAGAAACTTTATTTGGCGAAGCAAATACTCCAAACTACTTTGTTTCTTTAGAAATATTTTATTTTGTTTTTCCTTCCTTTTCTTTGCCTTGGGAAGGATCTCATTTCCAGAACTGGCCTGCAACCAGCCTACTCCAGAGCAACAGAGACAAGCTTTTAAGCATTTTTAAATAGTATTGTTGATATGAGGAAATATATCCAGTGCTTGGAAATTATGCTGAAACAGACTATAGAAAAATGCAATTTCTGCATGAGCCATAATATATCTCAGTTGGAATATGGAGCCTAGAAATCTGCCAGCATTTGGTGACCTTTGGCAAATAATCAACTTCACATTATCAGCCACACTCAGAAAAAGACACCTACATCTTTGGAGAGAGTTCTGTACTTCTAAGCCATTTACAAAATAATGAGAGCCTGAGTATTTCTTGATAACATATCATGGAACAGTCAGAATCAAAAAATGAGTTCCATGTAAATATAATGATATGCATTTTGTCCTACATTAAGGTTTACTGTTACTTCTCAAGTGGAAAATAAATGTCTCTTGGACAAGCTCTGGTTCTCTTGCTTCATGACAGTAGTCTGCACATTTCTCGTTTTTACTGTAAATCTCTCAAAAGTTCAGGGTAGATACTTCACTCTCACAGTGGGGAGTGGTAGTAATCACACATTTTTGGATTGAATCCAAGAAAATAGATTAGAGCAGGCCATCATTTTAATTTACTGCAACAAGTGATGGTTGCTTTATAATGCTGAATGAAATTAAAAATCTACATGCAAAAATAACCTTGAACCTGTTGAATGGAAAATAATTTAAAAAGCAAATGAAGTAGGCTCTAAGCATCAGGACTGATTAAGAAAGCGATAAAGAGATCCTAACGGAAGGGAAGCCAAAATCTCAAGAAAAATACCTTGGAAAACCACACTCGTAAACCATTATTGCTTACATATTTAACAAATGTTTGTATTATCATGTGTCTGATGAGTGTTTCCTAATATACCCACATACAAACATGACTTGGAAACATTGTTTATCCATTAAAATAGTATATTCTGAAGGAAATATATGCAAGAAAAGATAACAATTATGTATTTTAATGACTAATAGTTTAATGTTAAGTATATAACACTGAATCATTAAGTCAGCTATAGCTATACAGGAAATGAAGCATTGGAAGTACACATTAAAGCATAACTCACACAGAAAAGGGGGATGGAGTTCCTCAGAGTGATAATAAACTGAATAACTCCACTCAATGACAGCTGGGTCGGGGAAGAAAAGAACATACAAAAACAAATATGTCATGCCCAGTGAAAAGTTCATGATCAGAACGCAGAAGATGATACGATGAGGAAGTATTGCTAAGCACATGACTGGAAAGCAGGTGGGAACACCTTTGCAAACAATGTTTTTTATCGGTTTAAATCACCTGTAAGTTAGAATTCACTTACGGAAACTAAACAATTCTCTACTCAGTGACAGCCGCATCAGGGAAGAAATAAAGGAAGAAAATTAAAATTTTCTAGAATTCAATGAAAATGAAGGCACAGCATACCCAAACTTATGGAACACAATGAAAGCAGTACTAAGAGGGAAGTTCATAACACTCAGTATTTTCATAAAGAAATTTGAGATATCTCAGAGAAAAAGAAGAAGGAGGAGAAGGAGAAGAAAACACACCCAAGATAAATAAAAGGCTAGAAATAATCAAATTTAGAGCTGAAATCAATACATTAGAAACAAAGAGAACAATTCAAGGAATCAATGAAACCAAGAGTTGCTTCTTTGAGAAAAATCAACAAGATAGACAAACCCTTAGCCAAACTAACTAAAAGGCAGAGAAACACTATCCAAATCAACAAAATCAGAAATGAAATGAGGCATAGCTACAGACACTGAGGAAATCCGAACAATCATTAGGTCTTACTTCAAAAGCCTATACAAAACAAAATTTGAAAATCTAAATGAAACAGAAAATTTTATGGATATATTCCATTTACCAAATTTGAATCAAGATCAGGTAAATAAATAAAATAGTCCCATATCTCCTAAGGAAATAGAAGTTGTTATCAAAAGTCTCCCAGACAGTTTCAGCACAGAATTGTACCAGACATTCAGAGAAGATGTGATTCCAAACTCTTCAATTTATTTCACACAATAGAATCAGAAGGAACATTACCAAACTCAATGTGAGGTCACAGTCACTTTGATAACCAAAGTGTTCAAAGATCAACAATAAAGACAATTTCAGACCAATTTCCCTTATGAACATTGGCACAAAAATACCCAACAAAAATACTTGCAAACTGAATCTAAAAACACATAAAAGATATCATCCACCATGACCAAATGAAAGGAAAAAAAAAACATGATCATCTCCTTAGATGCTGAAAAAAAATTGACAAAACATTCATATTTAAATTCTTAGAGATATCTGGGATACAAGGCACATACCTAACCATAGTAAAGGAAATGTACTGCAAGCCTATAGACAATATCAAACTAAACGGAGAGAAACTTAAATAAATTCCACTGAAATCAGGGACAAGGCAAGGCTGCTCACGCTCTCTGTATCTCTTCAGCATAGTGCTTGAAGTCCTAGCTAGAGC
This sequence comes from Pachyuromys duprasi, assembly GCA_028658305.1. Taxonomy (NCBI): domain Eukaryota; kingdom Metazoa; phylum Chordata; class Mammalia; order Rodentia; family Muridae; genus Pachyuromys; species Pachyuromys duprasi. The sequence goes on from CM053761.1 coordinate 63,995,661, forward strand.
AATAAGACAACTAAAGAAGATCAAGGGGATACAAATCAGAAAGGAAGAAGTAAAAAAAAAATCACTATTCACATATGATATTATAGTATACATGATTGATTATTGAAATTCTACCAAAGAACTCCTATGAAGATAAATAACTTCAGCAAAATTGCTGGTTACAAAATTAAGAAAACAATAACAACAAAAATAGAGTAGCCTTCCTGTACACAAAAGACAAAAAGCCTGAGAAAGAAAATAGGGAAACAACCCCTTCACAATAGCCACAAATAACATAAAGTACCTTAGTGTAACTCTAACCAAGGATGTAAAAGACTTGTATGAAAAAAAAAAAAACTTCAAATCTCTGAAAAAAGAAATTGAAGAAAATATCAGAAGATGGAAAGGCTTTCCATGCTAATGGATCTGTAAGACTAATATAGTAAAAAGGACATTCTGCCAAAACCAATCTACAAATTCAATGCAATTTCCATCAAAATACCAACACAATTCTTTACAGACCTTGAAAGAACAATTCTCAAATTCATATGAAAAAAAAAACCTCAGAATTGCTTTTAAAAAAATCCTACACAACAACAAATCATCTGGAGGTATCTCCATTCCTGATCTCAAGCTGTACTACAGAGCAATAGTAATAAAAACTGCATGGTATTGGCATAGAAATAGAATGGTGGATCAATGGAATAGAATAGAAGACCCAGAAATAAACCCACACACCTAAGGACACTTGATTTTTGACAAAGAAGCCAAAACCATACAATGGAAAAAGATAGCATCTTCAAAAAATGGTGCTTGCCTAACTGGATGTCTACTTGTAAAAACATGCAAATAGATCCATATTTATTACCCTGCACAACAGTAAAGCACACAAAGATCAAAGACCTCAACATAAAACCAGACACATTAAACCTGTTAGAAGAAAATGTGGGAAAGAGTCTTGAATTCCTTGGCACAGGTGTTCCTGAAGAGAACACTAATAGCACAGGCTCTAAGATCAACAATCAATAAATGGGATCTCATGAAACTGAAAAGCTTCTATAAAGCAAAGGACACTGTCGTCAAAACAAAACGACAACCTGCAGATCGGGAAAGAATCTTCACCAAACATATATCCAACAGAAAGCTAGTATACAGAATACAGAAAGAACTCAAGAAATTAAACACCAACAAACCAGATAATTCAATTAACAATGGGGTACATGCTGAGGATACACACATGTTTCTGTTTTGATCCTTGGTATGGGATGTGGGACTGATTCAGATGGTCCACAGCAGCAGATTATTTGCCTCATGCAGGCTCTGAGAGAAACCTCTTTGCCAGCTGCAGATAATTTCAATCTGGGGACTCCGGTGAAAGAATAAATGCCAGAAGCCAGGGATTTGAGATAGGAGAAAGAACAAAGCTGTTCCTATTTCTCCCTTGCTGCTCCTAGTTGCTATTTTGAAACAAGAAGTTGGGGATCTCCTGAAACAAGGATTGGACTGGTTCCAAGGAACCCAAGGACCCTGACCAGCAGGACGCACCTAGGAAAGAACTGAGCTCCCTTTCCAACTAACCCTTTCTATCTCCTACCTGGTGTTCAGTTGTTGGAAGGGATTGCAGTGGAGTAGGGAGAAAAAGATATGAAACATAAATAAAATAGTTTTTTTTTTTTAAGTATGACAGTAGCTCCACAAGGAGACCAACAGAACCAAGAAAGCTGAGCCCAGGGGTCTTTTCTAAGACTGATACTCCAACCAAGGACCATGCATGGAGCCAGCACAGATGTTGGCTATGGCAGTATCCAAGTGAGTACCCTGGTAAGGGGAACAGGGACTGTCTCTGACATTGACTCAGTGCTGGCTCTTTGATCACCTCCCCATGATTGGGGAGTAGCCTTACCAGGCCACAGAGGAAAACAATGCAGCCAATCCTGATGAGATCTGATAGGATTGGGTCAGATGGAGGGGGGAGGACCCTATCAATGGACTTGGGGAGGGGGATGGGAGAGATGAGAGAGGGTGGAAGGGTGGGATTGGGAGAGAATGAGAGAAGGGGCTACAGCTGGGATACAAAGTGAATAAACTGTAATTAATATAATTTTTAAGTATGCCTACAGGTTCAGAGCTAAACAGAGAATTCTCAACAGAGATCAAATGGCAGAGAAACACTTAAAGACATGGTCAATGTTCTTAGTAATCAGGGAAATGCAAATCAAAACAACTCTGAAACTCCATCTCACACCCATAAAAATAGCTAAGATCAAAAACTCTTGTGACAACACACCCTGAAAAAGATGTGGAGAAAAAGGAACCCTCCTCCATTGCTGTAAAATTCATAAGCATTTTGGAAATCAATCTGGCACTTTCTCAGAAAACCAGCTATACCACTCCTGGGCATATATTTGAAAGATGCTCAGCCACACAACAAGGACTTTTGCTCAGTTATGTACATAGCAGCTTTATTTGTAATAGCCAAAATCTGGAAATAACCTAGAAGTCCCTCAACCAAAGAATGGATACAGAAATTTTGGCACATTTACACAATGGAATACTACTCAGTATTCAAAACAAGAAAATCATGACATTTGCAGATAAATGGATGGAAGTAGAAAAGATCATCCTGAATGAGGCCACCCAGAAGGCAGAAAGACAAACATGGTGTGCACTCACTTATAAGTGGACATTAGCCATATAATATAGAATAAATATACTAAAATATACAGACCTAAAGACACTAAACAATAAGGAAGACCTAGGGAAGATGCTTAATTCTCATTCAGAAGGATAAACAGGATGACTCCAGAAGCAGCAGAAGAGACGGAACAGGAAGGAGCCTACCAGAAACATCCTCTAAAAGACTCTACCCAGCAGGGGCTCAAAACAAATGCAGAGACTCAGAGCCAAACTTTGGACAGAGTATAGGGAGTCTTATGGAAGAAAGTGGACAGCTCAGTCTCCATGTGGTTTTCCCTAGTAAGGGAAAAAGAGACCCTCTCTAGCATGAACTCAATTGCCTGCTCCTTGATCATTTCTCCCTGGTGGGGTGAGCTAGCCACCCCACAGATGAAGAGGATCAAGGCAGTCCTGATTGGACCTGATAGGCTAGGGTCAGACAGTAGGGAATGTATTCCCCTTTTAGGACTAGGGAACTGGGACGGAAGACAAGGGGTGGGGGCAGAGACTGAGAAGAGAAGAGGGAGGAGGCTACAACTGGGATATAAAGTGAATAAAGTGTAAATAATAATAACAGTAAATAATAAAAACACAAAGCTCTTTGACAAGCAAAAATATTGTTGATAAGGAAGCCATAAGCCCTAATGTGGCATCTATTGCCACCATTCTGCTAAATGGTCATATCAAACTGCTTTCTAAAATACCTGTGCTCATATAAATAGATTAGTGCTATGCACATCCTACCTGAGAGATGATTCTTACTGCAGCTTGTAGTGGTTAATTTAGAAGCTGCTAACTAGCCCATAATGCCCAGAATAAGTGATGGTGGGGTTATGAGCAGTTAACTGGTCAGCATATCTTCTTCAGGGTTCAAGGACTATCGATGAAGAGGAAGTGGACAACAAGAAAGTAAGAGCCAAGTTAGAAAGACATGGAAGAATAACAAAAACATGCCTTCTGAACAGGACATGGCTATTGTACTGATGAAGTCATTACAGATGTGGTTGTCTGTATGAAACAAGCACAAGATTGGACTCACCAAGGCTCCACCTCACCAGAGGGGCTGCTGACAATCAGTTGTTGATGGAGTGGGTGTCATTTTTTTTTCATTTGTGTACCCACAAATGCCACAAGTTGCCCTTGATCTACTGATATGCTGATTGGCTAATCAATTTTTAGTAAGCTCAGTGGGATACTCACAAAATGTAGACTTGATAATGAAAGGGAGAGTTGTTAAGAAGGATTACAGAGGGAGAGGGAGGTGATGAGGCAGGGTTTTGATGGATAAAAATTATTACATACACATATGTAACTGTCAAACAGAAAAATATTTAATAATATTTGAAAGAGAGTATTGATGAGAGAGAAGAAGGAAAGGTCTATGTACTCTCTAGAAAATAAAGAAATGGAACATTTATAAGAGCACCAGGAATTATATATAATATTGAAAATAAAAATATGACCGAGATAAGCAAATTTTCCATAAACACTCTGTCCAATTTAACTTTCTTTGTAGAGACAGGGCCACAATCATAAATTTACAGAAAGAAAACAGTCCACTTAATGTTCAAGGAAAAGATGTAGGGTGTGACAATTAGAAAGATGAACTTCATCAAAGCCAACATCATAGTTGAAGGTGATAAATGTATAATTTATGATTCTTTGATGACTGTGCATATGTCTTTAAGAAATTTTATATGAAGTGAGTAATTTCATAATACAAAATGGTCATGTCCTACATGCTAGCTTGGTAGCCCAGCTGCCATATTCTCCATTTGGCTCCAGATCAACTTTATGTGCTTTACCATTAGCCTTCCTAGGCCTGTTTGCTGAATGACCAGAACATTTCTCTGTACTTTCTTTCTCTCCCCACTATTTTATATTTCTAATGCTGTGTTTTTCTTTATTTCATTTATTGTTCTATCACCACTACTATTCTTAGCTGCCTGTAAAATATATGTGATTTAGAGATCTGTTCTCTTCTTTTGTCTTTAACAGTCTCACTTATAACCATATAAACAGTGACTAAGGCACAAGATTTCATTGTTAGTGCAGACACATATGAGCTAATAACTTACTGAGTATTAGAATCTATTGGCAACATCTAGGACAAGGGAAATGTAGGACCTCAGATAAAGAATGGAGTCCATCAGGGTAGCATATACATGGAACCCAACACTTGAGTTAGAGGTAGCCTTGTGTGCACTGCAAATTGAAGGCCATCCATAGCTACAGAAACAGACGATGTCCCTCCAAAAATCAACTAAGCTAGCAAAACAAAACAAAACACAAAAATTAAAAAAAAACACAAGACTAAAATAATAAAAAGTGAAGTGCCATGCATTCTGCCCACACACACAATGCTTCTATGCAAAGAGGAGCTTTTTAAATTATTTATATTTTTTCTTACTTACAGTTTATTCACTTTGTATCCCAGCTGTAGCCTACTCCCTTGTACCCTCTCAACCCCAAACTCACTCCCTCCTCTTCTCCTATGGCCATTTCAGAGCCCACTGATAGGGGAGGTCCTCCTCTCCTTCCATCTGACCCTAGCCTATCAGATCTCATCAGGACTGGCTTCAGTGTCTTCCTCTGTGGTCTAATAAGGCTGCTCTCCCCTCTGTGGGAGGTGATTTTTTTAAATAATTTATTTATTTTTATATCAATCACAGGTTAGGTACTTTGCATCCCAGGAGAAGCCTCCTCCCTTATTCCCTCCCACCTTCCCACTCCCTCCCTCATCTCCCTCCTCCCAGCCCCTCCAAGTCCACCAACAGGGGAGGACCTCCTCCCCTTCCATCCAACCCCAGCTCATCCTGTCTCCTCAGGGCTGGTTGCAATGTCCTCCCCTGGGATCTAGCCAGTCTGTCACTCCCCGGCTTGTATGGCGGAGGGCCAAAGAGTCAGCCATCAAGTTCATGACTGAAACAGTCCCTGTTTCCCTCACTAGGGTCTTCAGTCTGACACCGAGCTATCATGGGCCCCATCTGAGCGGGGGTTCCAGGCCATATCCACACATGGTCCTTGATTGTAAAAACCGTCTCATACAAGACTGTGGGAGGTGATTAAAGAGCCAGCTACTGTCAGAGACAGTCTCTGTTCCCATTACTAGGGAAAACACTTGGACACTGAACTGCCATGGGCTACATCTGTGCAGGGGTTCTAGGTTATCTCCATTAGTGGTGCTTGTTTGGAGGATCAGCCTCAGAAAAGACCCCTGTGTCCAGATTTTTTGGTTCTGTTGCTCTCCTTGTGGAGCTCCTGTCACCTCCAGTTCTTTCTGTCTCTCCCTTCTTTCATAAGATGTTCCACACTCTGCCCAAAGTTTGGTTATGAGTCTTAGCATCTGCTTTGATACCCTACTGGGTAGGGTCTTTCAGGTAAAAAATTGAAGTTATCTCTCACAATTATTTTTTAATTATTAAATACATTCATTACAATCTGTAAAAATACTATGCCTGTGTTTTGTTAGTTGTTTTCCCCATCAATGTGTTGAAATACCTTAATGGTGTTTGTCTTGGTTCATACTTTTAGGGTACACACTTCCTCAGAGTAGGAAAGGAATGTCCAGAAACACTACATTTACATTTAGAAGGCACAGAGTAATGAATGCTCCAGTTTAGATAGCTTTGTACTTTTTATGCAGTTTAGAAAATCAGCCACTGAAAAGTGCTATTCACATTCAGAGTGTGTCTGCCTTCCTCAGGCAATTTAGATACTCACTCACAGGCATGAGCAGCGATTTGTATCCTACACAAGTCTAGATCTTGCCTATTTAGATACCATCACAAATAAAAAAAAAAAGGACTTTCTGTGACTTGAACTCAGTGGCTGGCTCTCTTGATTGGGGAACAGCCTTGCCAGGCCACAGAGGAAAACAATGCAGCCAGTCCTGATGAGACCTGATAGGTTAGGGTCAGATGGAACAGAACAAGAGGAGGACCTCCTCTATTAGTGGACTTGGAAAGGGGCAGGGAGGAGATGAGAGAGGGAGGGTGGGAGTGGGAGAGAATGGGGGAGGAGGCTACAGCTGGGATACAAAGTGAATAAATGGTAATTAATGTAAAAATAAATGTTTTCTATTTATTTTTCTTATACATTTTTTTTTTGTTATCAATCACAGGTTAGGTACATTGCATCCTATGCTTAGCCACCTCCCTCATTCCCTCCGACCCTCCCCAACCCTCCCTCATCTCCTCCCCGCCCACTCCAAGTCCACCATGGGGGAGGACCTCCTCCCCTTCCATCCAACCCCAGCTCATCCTGTCTCCTCAGGGCTGGCTGCAATGTCCTCCCCTGGGATCTAGCCAGTCTGTCACACAGAGCTTGTATGGGGGAGGGTCAAAGAGTCAGCCATCAAGTTCAAGACTGAAACAGTCCCTGTTTCCCTCATTAGGGTCTTTAGTCCTACACCAAGCTATCCTGGGTCCCATCTGCACAGGTGTTCCAGGACACAGCCACATGTGGTCCTTGGTTGTAGAAACTGTCTCATACAAGACCCCTGTGCCCTGCTCAGTTTAGTCATTGTGGGCTCTTCTTCTCTCCAAGTTTCACCAACCTCCTCCATTTCTAACATCACTTCTTGCCCTCTGCCAAAGGCTTGATCGCGAGTCTTAATATCTGCTCTGATACATCATTATGTTGACCCCCCTCCCAGAGGTACTCCTTGGCATACTCCTGTCCTGTTGCTTGTTTTCTCCTCCACTCAATGTCCATCCCATTTGTTCATCCAAACAAGCATT
>CM053761.1:64003557-64058254 GCA_028658305.1 Pachyuromys duprasi
CTGGGTATAGTAGTCTTGGTTGGCATCTGTGTTCCCTTAAGGACTGCATAACTTCTGACCAGGCCCTTCTGGCTTTCATAGTTTCTGATGAGAAGTCCGGTGTGATTCTGATAGGCCTACCTTCATATGTTACTTGACCCTTTTCCCTTGCTGCCTTTAATATTTTTTCTTTGTTTTGTAGGATTAGAGTTTTGACTATGATGTGACGAGTGGTATTTCTTTTCTGATCTAGTCTATTTGGTGTTCTGTAGACTTCTTGTATGTTAATGGACATTTCTTTCTTTAAGTTGGGAAAATTTTCTTCTATGATTTTCTTAAAAATATTTTCTGTTCCTTGGAACCTGGGTAAAACTCAGTCCGTCTGGGGTACCATGTGCCCAGCCCAAGATGGTGGCTTAGGCGCCCAGCCTGGCTGTGTGCAGCCTGTCTCCCTCCTGAGTTTTTCCTTGGAATAGCTGGGTGTCCCTTGGACTTTTCCACTTGATTTCCCCACCGTAGGAATTCTGCTCATCTGGCAGTCGCAAATGCTGGTGTTTTAGGTCCGAGATCTCAGTCTCCTGGTCGCTGTGCCTACACTACTCTCCTGTTCCTCAGACATAGTGTCCTCCTGGAGCAGCCATCTTGGATTCCCAAAAATAAAAATTTAATTAACAAAAACTAAGGAAGTTTCTTTTTGAGCCATAAACTGAAAAAACAAATATGTTTTACTCTGAAATGAGAGAACACATTGTTTTGTTTTCTAAACAGGGGTTAGGAAAGGTATAAACAACAGTTTTATGGGCAGTTTTTAGGTATACCGTCTTTTCAGCAGCAAATGATTATGAGTTTATCATTGGGTATTGCTATGGATTTAAAATATTTCATCTTTATGTTAATCACAATTTAAAGTGTTTTTTTAATTTTTTAATTACCCTTTATTCACTTTGTATCCCCTTGTAGCTCCCTTCCTCCTCCCCCCCCCAATCCCTTCCTTCCTTCCCCTCTCCTAGCATGCCCCTCCCCAAGTCCACTGATAGTGGAGGTCTTCTTTTCCTTCCTTCTGATCCTAGTCTATTAGGTCTCATCAGGAGTGGCTGCATTGTCTTCCTCTGTGGCCTGGTAAGGCTGTTCCCCCCTCAGGAGGAGGTGATCAAAGAGCAAGCCAATCAGTTAATGTCAGGGACAGTCCCTGTTCCCATTACTATGGAACCCACTTGGACATTGAACTGCCATGGGCTACAACTGTGCAGGGGTTCTAGGACAAGCACTTGTATAAAAAAATTTTCCAGTCTCTGAAGAAAGAATTACAAGAATATATCAGAAGATGGAAAAGTCTCCCATGCTCATGGCTTGGCAGGATTAACATAGTAAAAATGGCCATCTTACCAAAAGCAATCTACAGATTCAATGCAATTCCCATCAAAATACCAACACAATTCTTTATGGACCTCAAAAGAAAAATTCTCAACTTCATATGGAATAACAAGAAACTCAGAATTGCCAAAATAATTCCCTACAATAAAAGATCTTCTGGAGGTATCTCTGTCCCTCATCTCAAGGTATACTATAGAGTAACAGTAATAAAAACTGCATGGTACTGGCATAGAAACAGAATGGTAAATCAATGGATTCAAACAGAAGACCCTGAAATAACTCCACATACTTATGGATACCTGATCTTTGAAAAGGATGCCAAAACCATACAATGGAAGAAAGATAACATTTTCAACAAATAGTGCTGGTCTAATTGGATGTCTACATGTAGAAAAATGGAAATAGATCCATACTTATCACCCTGCACAAAACTATAGTCCAAGTTGATCAAAGACCTCAATATATAACCAGACACACTAAACCGGTTAGAAGAAAAAGTGGGGAGGAGCCTGGAACTCATTGGCACAGGAGACAATTTCCTGAACAGAATACCAACAGCATAGGCTCTAAGATCAACAACCAATAAATGGGACCTCATAAAAATGAAAAGCTTCTATAAAGCAAAGGACACTTGTCCTCAGAACAAAATGACTACCTACAGATTGGGAAAGGATCTTCACCAACCCTATATCTGATGGAGGTCTAATATCCAGTATATATAAAGAACTAAAGAAGTTAAAAAGCAACAGAGCAAGTAATCCAATTAAAAATGGGGCACAGAGCTCAACAGAGAATTCTCAATAGAGAAATATAGAATGGCAGAAAAACACTTAAAGAAATCTTCAACATCCTTAGTCATCAGGGAAATACAAATCAAACCGACCCTGTGTCTAATGGGTTACACCCATTAGAATGGCTAAGATCAAAAACTCAAGTGACAACACATGCTGGAGAGGTTGTGGAGAAAGGGGAACACTTCTCCACTGCTGGTAGGAATGTAAACTTGTACAATCACTCTGGAAATCTATCTGGGCCTTTCTCAGACAACTAGGAATAGCACTTCCTCAAGATCCAGCTATACCACTCCTAGGCATATATCCAAAAGAGGCTCAAGTATACAATACGGATATTTGCTCAACCATGTTTGTAGCAGCTTTATTTGTCATAGTCAGAGCTGGAAGCAACCCAGATACCTCTTAACTGAGGAATAAATACAAAAATTGTGGTACATCTACACAATGGAATACTACTCAGCAATAATAAAAAACAAGGAAATCATGACATTTTCAGGTAAATGGAACTGGATAAGATCATCCTGATTGGGGTATCCCAAAAGCAGAAAGATATACATGGTATATGTTCACTCATATAGACAGATAAAATAGGATAAACCTACTAAAATCTGTACACCTAAAGAAACTAATCAAGAGGGAAGACTCTGGCTAAAATGTTCAATCCCCATCCAGAAAGGCAAAGACAAAGGACATCAGAAGGAGAAAACAGGGAACAAGTCAGGAGCCTGCCACAGAGGGCCTTGAAAAGGCTCTGCCCTGCATACTATCAAAAAACAAAAAAACAAAAAAACAAAAAAACAACAAAAAAAAAACAAAGCAGATGCTGAGACTTATGGCCAACCTTTGGGCACAGTGCAGGGAATCTTATGAAAGAAGTGGGAAATAGATCTGGAGAGGACAGGAGCTCCACAAGGAGAGCAACAGAACCAAAAAATCTGGGCACAGGGGTCTTTCCTGAGACTGATACTCCAACCAAGTACCGTGCAGGGAGATTCAAAGTGTTTTTGTGTTTTGTTTTAACTCTTTTGTTTTGTTTTCCTTGGATGAGGAAAAAATGAGGGCAGTAGTTATTCCAGCCTGATAGCTGACAGATTCTTCCCTCCATTTTGGCTGGGTGCCTCTTTCACAACCAATCATCAGTGTACACAAGTTTTGTTTTTTCTTAACACTCAAATCATACAAAACGTCATAGAAAGAGTATTTTAACCACAACAGATGCTGAAGCCAAGACCTTTCATTCAGTCTCACCTGTTCCAAGCTATACCTCCACAGGTGAATCCTCAGCTCTGCAAGACCAGTGGGCCTTCAGATAACCTGACTCAAGTTACTTTGAACATGGTAAGAACAGTCTTCCACAAGGATGGAGAGGAAGAAAACTTCACCGGTGTTTCAGCGAAATCCTTGTGATTGACAGAAAAGGAGCCTTGTTTCTTCCAGGTGTGTGACTGATCACTCTATGAGGCCTGGCAAGTTCAAAAAACAAGCTGTAAGCCGCAGAATTCCAAGCACAAGTGTGCCACACAACTTTCCTACCTGTCTGTATGTGTATCAATTAGGAAGTGTTTGGCATTTTTTTCTTTACTTTTTTCATTCTCCTTGACAGTGTTGCAACACTAAGAACTAATAAAGGCTTTTCCTGAATGGTCTTTTATCCACTCGTGATCTTTCTCACCAGTGGAGTAGGCTGAGGCTGTTACCTGAAAAGCAGACAACAACAGCCTCAGACAGCACAATAGGTCTACATTCAATAAAGGATAAAGATTCCAGTACCTATCCAGACACGGTAGCACACGCCATTCATTCCAGCACTTGGAAGGCAGAGGCAGGTGGATCTCTCTAGGTTCAAGGCCAGCCTGCTCTACAGAGTGAGTGGGGTCAGCCAGAGCTCATGTTGTACAGAGAAACCCTGGGGTGTGTGTGTGGGGGGATTCCAGTACCCAAAGCTCTGAGTCATACTGTGAGGAAGGACCTGGAGAGTTCCAGAGAACAGAGAAATAATAGAAGGCAGAATCTGAAAGTAGCTAAGTACAATAAGGTAGGAAGATATGGCAGTGAGACTGAGAAGATTAAAGACCAAAAAGTCAATATTGGTGCCAAAACTGCAAGGACTGCAGTTCTGGTCCCAGGTTCAGAGTTGCAGAATCTCCTTAATTCTTCTGCAGACCCATCCTGAGATTCTTTTTGTTTGTTTGTTTGTTTTGTTTTGTTTTTGTGGAGAGGTCAAAATTCCATTCCACTTTCAGCTGAGTAGAACCATCTCAAAAAACTTCTCAGGCTGCTGCAGAGAGCAGTGTGGAACTGTGATGTCAGTCCGTACCCCACTACTACTGACAAGCGGACCTCCACTAATACATGTATAAACAACATTTTGACCACTAATAAAAAAAAGGAACCTACTGACCCATTGATTAGATTCCTTGCTCTTATCTTTACACTAAGTAACTCTGGGTTGGTAAAGAAGATAATGAAAGTGACTGACAAAGTCCTCAACCTCTTCACTCAGAGTTAGGTGGGAAGTTTCCAGGAGAGTGAAGTGAAAGCAAGATGCCAGTAGTCATCTACTAACTTTCTGGGAAATTAATATAATAGTCTGTTTAAAAAAAACACACTTTATCTCTTGGATATCCTCATTACCATGTTAAGTCAGTATAATGTCTTACTATAGGAAATAAATACTATGAATATATTTTGAAACAAGAACTAGATTTCAGGCTATAAATATCATGTATATTGTTGAAGATTGTTTTTGTTTTCTTTTTAATCGTGTGTGTGTGTGTCTGTGTGTGTGTTTGTTTCCATGGGTGTGGGTACAGCTGTGTGAGCAGGTACATGTGCACAAGTGTGAGTGTGTTCATGGAGGACAAAGGTTGACTTCAATGTCGTCCTCTATGGTTTTCTCCACTTTATTCTTTGAGACAGGGTTTCTCATCTGTAATAGCAGAGCATCTGTAAAGTAGTCAGGAAGCCAGATTGTCCTGGAAATGTCTTGAATTTATTGACTCCCTAACAGCTACAATTTTTAATATATAATACTATGTAAAGTGCTTAAAATTTCAAGGCAATGGAGAAAAAAACTTAAAAAACATTTAGTTTTACCCTAAACCTAGCTGACTTTCTTTATTTCTCTTAGTCTCTGTTTCTGGTCCTTTTCCTTACTCTATTTTGTTCTGTCCCCACCACCAGACACTCATACTAAATAGAGGTTTAGATACTTTACTTTGACCTCCGAAGCAAAGGAATTTATTTCTTTATTAACATAATTATTACTCCATTTCCAAAATGCATCCCATTAAATATGAAACTTTCTTGGCCATATCTGAAATAACAGGCAACTCATCTCATTGATTTTCGTCCTCCATGGTACTTCATGGCATTTGCAATGGTTGTAAATGTGTAATTAATGTAAGTACTTCTGATGGTGATGTAAACTTGAATGCTTTAAATACTGAATGATAATAGCTTGCTAAATGAATAATAGTTTTGTAAGTATTAATTTACACCCATGAACTCCAGCCTAACAGGGACTGTCAGTAATTAAATTCTTCAGAGCAAAAGCCTGAACTCTGACCTCACACATTGCCAGGAGCTTCTTAAAACAGGAGGAGGAAATAAACACAGCTTTAAGGAAATTTTTGTTTACAGAAGGTACTGGCCACCACCCCATGAAAGAGTCTGTAGAACACAAGGCCACCTCCCATTGACTTCAGATTTCCCAGGATTTTGACACACTATATTTTTCTACTGGTGTTTTGTTTTGTTTTGATTTTTCAGAATTTGATGTTTGCATTTCCTAGTAAATACATAAAGCCTCAGTTTTTCTCCATTTCAATTCAGCTGACTGATCTTTTTCAAAACAGTCTCATATTAAAGCAAAAAGGAAAAAAAAGGAAGGAGAAGGATAGCAAAACCAAAAATGGAGGCTTTGATGGTGGTAGAGATTAGAGGAGAGGCTGGAAAAGTGTGTTGCCTAGTACCAAGGCTCTTCTTAGTCCTTAGCCAAGATCTCTGTGATCCAAACACTAAGTATGTTTTAGTAGATTTTTCTAGTTGGAACTACTATTTTTCTTCAACATCAAGGTCAATTCGTGCTTCCAGGTTTGGTACATTCTATTAGCTCTTAAAATTCACCCCTAAATCATCTTCCCACTCCAGTACAGGAAAAGTGGCTGGATCAGTCACATACTTAAGCAAGATCATGTCTGTGGATCCTGATCTCAGAAGACCTCTTGAGTAAGGTAGCATTTCTCCAGTGTACAGTACTTTCTCAGCTTTTAACAGTTTGGATATTATATTTGAATATGTTTCTGTGTCATCAGTCTGCATGGCGTCTATGTGTTTTTTCTGTCCTTTTTTAAGCATAAATGAATTGAAGAGATGGTTCAGTGGTTACAATACTTGGTAATGTTGAGAGGACTTGGGTTCAACTCCCAGCACTCATGTGGCAAAGTACTTTCCCAAGCAGAAGTATGTATACCCGCCCTCCTTGCTCCCACACAGCTGACCTGAGACAGAACTTTGTATGGCACATGTTAAAGCAAAGAGAGTTGGTTTGGAGAATAGGGCAAGGCTGAACTGAGTTTGTGGTCACAGTGTTTTAATGTTAGTACATTTGTAATGCTCCTACAGGCCAAGGAAACAGCTTATCATTTATCCAGGAATTCAAAATATTTCTGGATGTCTTTGATTTAAGCTGAGACATAGTTAATGGATCCATCACTTGAAAAAATATTTGAAATCAGTTTCTTTCTTCTGACATGACTGGTGTCAAAAAAGACAGAATGGTTAATTCCTAGTCCTTTCTGTGGGGGTAACGGGTAGTTAATCTTTGGTTCTAACCTAACTCTTTAATTTAGACTTGACAAACTTTGATGTTATCTTAGCACTCAATACCTCCTTTTATGTTTAAACTCTTTCATCATTTAAATATTGCTATACACTATTTCATTCTTTATTTAAACTACAAAGCTCTCTATACATTGACTGTTATGAAGCAGCTATGGAGAAAAGGAAAGCCTTTAGTAATACAATAATGACTAGAGAAGGGATAATTTAGAGTTCTCATTCTAACTGACTTTACTGTAATCATTGATTACAGATCAGCCCTTCCATTTCTAAAACCAAATTGCTTCTCCCTCATCCAATTTTTAATCTCTATAATCCACTACCTTCTTGCCTAAATGTTGTAAGTTAAAAGATTTTTTTCCTGTTCTGTTAGCTTACATTAGCAATATTCCACATCCTTCAAATTAACACTGTATTAAAAACTTGATCTGAAGGACTCTGATGATGAGGAGTGCTCTGCTTTAGGCACAACAATCATGGCTCTAGGTTTATGCTCTCTATAAATATCTGATCTATCATATTTTAAATCTCCTTTCTTCTCTGTCGTTCTATTCCCGTTTTACTCCTTGTAACTTCCTATTGTTAAAATATGTATATTTATACCTTGTTATTACAAATATTGAAGCACAACATTTCTAACAGTAATCAATCTCTTTTTTTCATCTCCACTCTTGGAAATACAGGGCTGTGTGTGTGTGTGGTCTCCTGTCATTGGCTGCAGATGTATGCAGTTTCCTGTGTTTTGTAGCTTCCCTTGGATGCCCACATGATTATCAGAGGCTGAGAGCATCGATGCATCATTGTTTCTATCAAGACACGTTTATTTTCTAAGACAGAATACAAGACTTCCTTGTTTCTTGCCTAAGAAAAAGAAAATTTCATTTCTTGGTGCTTGTGCATTTGTGTCTTCGTGGCTCATGCAGTATTAGCTTTATTTTTAGTGAAATGGACAAGAACATGAATTGATCAACACAGTCTAATTTTCATTGAGTCTTGTTCCAAACAAAAGAGCTGTTGATAACTTTTATCACTTCTTTCTTTTTTGTTGTTGTTTCTGAATTTCATCCATGCATTTAAGATGCTTTCATTAAATACAGTCACCTTCTCTTCCCCTCCAGTTCCTCTGCTACTCTTCACCACTTTCCTCTCCCAATTTCATGTCCTTTTTTGAGACCCATTTACCTGTGCATGGGTGCAGGAGCAGCTACTGCAGCATAGGTAGCTTCTCAGAGACTGCATCTTTTGTGAACATTGACTCTTCCTCCCCCAGCAGCAACAGGTGGCCAATAGCTCTTCAGATTGGCGTGGGACTTTATTAGCCCTCCCTTCATCAATGCTGGAATTATTAGCAAGGGCTGAGCCCCTCAACACAATAATTAATCATGAAAATGCCCCCCCACACTTTCAGACCATTTTCACAGTTGAGATTCCTTCTTACCAATTATGTAGCTTGTACTAAATTGACCATAAAAATAATCAAATTAACTAGAAAGCACAGATGTCATTGTTAATATATAATAAACTGATCAAAGGAAGAAATCTTGCAAGCACAGGTTATGATAGTGTATTGTGAATTAAGCTTCCTTAAATCTTATGCACATAGTACAGCTCCTGTGAATTCAAGTCTAAAGCAGTCCTGTCATGAGTGGCAAAAATGTTTTGCTACAAATGTTCACCACCTCTATACAATCTTCTGTCCCCTCTTGCCTTCCCTCTTTCTGATTTCTGAGATGAATTTGTGATTAAAGATGTCTCATTTAGAGCTGAGATGTCCCCAGAAATGCATGCTAATGGATTTTCTGCTAAGTTTTTTTTTAAATGTGTCTTCGTAATTGTAACCTATGATAATAAATCAGTTTGTACCAACAACAGCTCAAGAAAATCTTAAGTATCTTTAAGAGGCTAGTTAAAATACTACCCAAAATATAACCCTCTTCTGTTGTAATTTCTTTTTGTCTACACAACCATCTTGTACCCCAAACTGAAATTTTGGGAATCATATGTATTTCTGGGATAAGATTTTATTTTAAAGCAAAGATAGTTTTACATCATCCATATAATTGTTGTCTTCAATGGTAGTAGGTTTCCTTTCTAGTCATTTCTTATGCTCAGTTAAATATGCAAATCATATTGAAATTTATTATTTCCCTTTTAAGTTATTTGCTACCCCATTGATGTCACTCAGTCAAAATTTACAGTATATTGCACATACACATATAACATGTATGTGCAAGATTTTCTCTTGGATCAGTTAATGATTGGTGTTGAGGTCCTTTGCCCACTGTGGGTAGTGCCATCCCTGGGCAGGTCATTCTGGATTTCATAGAAAAGCAGGCATAGCAAGGCATGCAGAGCAAAACAGTAAACAGAATTTCTCCATAATGTAACCTCAGTTCTTCCCTCCAGGATCCTCCCTTGAGTTCCTGCTTGTTTTCCCTGGGTGATGTACTGTAGTACGTGTACATAATCCAAAAGTAAACTCTTTTCCCCCAAAGTTGCTTTAGTCATGGTCTTTACTGCAAAAATAGGAAGTAAACTAAAACACCATCCTATCATAAAACTTTCTTTTGGTCGGTATCTGTTTTGTTATATTTCTACATTCTTCCTCTTCAGTTTTACTTTCTTCACACAATATTACTTACTCGATACTCTCAAAGTGTGGCTTATTGTCTTAGAGCCATGAAGCTCTCTAGAGCCATTTGCTTTTGCTATCTAAAAACATAGCACCTCACTTACTGGCTTCCATTATTTGAAGCACAGGCTGCCTTTACCACCTCTGTTCCAGGGCAAATGACCCATGGACATTTTTTAATGATAGGGAGGAATGGAGGGGTGTTGGAAATATGATTTAACATCTTTGATTTCATTAGCAAAATTTCCTTCTGAAGTTCCCATTACAGTGCTTATTCAGTGTCTCTTCTTTGTCAACGCATTTTATTTTATTAGATGATTTTTATTAGTATTACTTTTACAATTTATTCACTTTGTAACCCAGTTGTAGCCCCTTCCCTCATCTCCTCCAGGTCCCACCCTCCCTGCCTCCCCTCCCCCTATGACTGCCACTTCCCTAGTCCAATGATAGAAGTCCTCCTGCCCTACTAGCTTACTGTAGCCTATCAGAACTGCCTGGATCCTCCTCCTCTGTGGGCTGGCAAGGTTGCCCTGCCAGGGGGTTGTGATCAAAGAGCAGGCAACAGAGTTCATGTCAGAGACAGACCCTATTCCCCTAACTAGGAAGCCCACTTGGAGACTGAGCTGCCTATGGGCTACCTCTGAACTGGGGACCTCTCCACTGCATAGTCCTTAGTTGATAAATCAGGCTCTGCAGGCCTCCCTGGGCCCAGATTTTTGGCTTTGTTGGTGTCATTGTGTGGTTCCTGTCCCCTCTTGGGACTTTCTATCCTCCCTTTCATAAGACGCCCTGTGCTCTGTCCAAAGTTTGTCTGTGAGTCTCTGCATCTGCTTTGATAGCCTGCTGTGTGGAGTCTTTCGGAGGACAGCTGTGGTAGGCTCCCATCTGTTCCTTCTCCTCCACCACTTCTGGTGGTGTCTATCCTGTTTTCCCTTCTTCTAAATGAGAATTAACACATTTTATATAATTCTCTCATTAGATGCTTTTACTAATTTAAAATGGGCAAAATTGCACCATGTACATTGTTGTAAAAATAGCTAACAATTGTGTTGTAGGACAAATTCCATGTGATTTTCATTAGTATGTCACTACTTTCTAGACGAGAATGCAATCACCTCTTTGAAAAAAAATATAGAGATGAACCTTTATTTCCTGGCAGGAAAGCAGGGAATGAAAAAGTTATACTATGAATATTTATTCCCTTTGCCCTTCTCAGCTATTTTTAATGAAGTTATCCAGTATTGTTAATGTTGTGAAATCCATGTACCTGGCATGGATACTCCCAGTCAAGGGAGGGTGGATGTTTGTGGTGAGACTGTAACCCACATCATCATCTCTAAAGATAGTTCCATGATCACTCTATTTTTTGTTTTCTTTGTTTCTCTTAACTGTGTGTGCAATATCACCAGCTGTCTCTAGTTCCTGCCACTTTGACTTTTCCACAAGGACAGACAAGTCTTTCCTACAAGATGAACAGACTCTGCTTGTCACAATTTCAGGCGAACCTGGAACTGAGCTAAAATAAGCCATTTCTTCATTAAAGGGGATTTTATTAAAGCAATGAGGAACAACCCTGGTTGTCTTTAAAGACAAAGCAATGCAATTATTAACCACACAGTGTCGTTGCAAGCATGGCCAGTCTTGACACCCTGACAGCAGCAATCACCAGCCAAAGATGCTGCTGCTGCTGCTGCTGCTTTTTCTTCTTCTTCTTCTTCTTCTTCTTCTTCTTCTTCTTCTTCTTCTTCTTCTTCTTCTTCTTCTTCTTCTTCTTCTTCTTTTTAATGTAATTTATGTATTTTTGTATCAATCACAGGTTAGGTACTTTGCATCCCAGGCATAGCCCCCTCCCTCATTCCTTCCCACTCTCCCATCCCTCCCTCATCTCCTTCCTGCCCCCTCCAAGTCCACCAAAGGGGGAGGACCTCCTCCCCTTCCATCTGACCCCAGTTCATCTTGTTTCCTCAGGACTGGCTGCAATGTCCTACCCTGGGATCTAGCTAGGCTGTTACTCCCTGGTGTGTATGGGGGAGGGTCAAAGAGACAGCCATCAAGTTCATGACAGAAACAGTCCCTGTTTCCCTTACTAGGGTCTTCATTTCGACACTGAGCTACCATGGGCCGCATCTAAGCAGGGGTTCCAGGCCATATCCATACATGGTCCTTGGTTGGAGAAACTGTCTCATAAAAGACCCCTGTGCCCTGTTCAATTAGGTCTTTGTGAGCTCTTGTTCTCGCCTAGTCTTAATAACTTCCCCTATTTTTATTATTATTCCCCGCCCTCTGCTGAAGGCTTGGTTGTGAGTCTTAATATCTGCTTTGATACATTGCTATACTGATACTTTCAGAGGCCCTCTTTGGTATGCTCCTGTCCTGTTGCTTGTTTTATCCTCCATTCAATGTCCATTTGTTCATCTAAACGAGCATTGATCATACCAACCTGGGTCCTCCTTCTTGTATACCTTCCCTAAGTGTATAGATTTCAGCATGACCTTCCTATCCTATAGGTCTATATAAGGTGAGTATATACCATTGTTTCTTTCTGCTTTTGGGATACCTCACTTAGGATGATTGTTTCCAGGTCCCACCATTTGCCTGCAAATTTTATGATTTCCTCATTGCCTCAGTTGAACTCTGTGTGCCTGGCTTCATGCTCTGTGCTAGAAGCTGTGAACACTGCAGGCTGGTCACCCCTCTGGTCTGGAGGTTTGGCTCTTCACTCTGTGCCAGAGGCTGAGTGTCCCGGTTTGAGATGGCAGCTGGGGGAGCCACTCTGGTCTGGAGGCTCCACGCTCCGACCTAGGCTTGCTGCTAAGGGCTCTCCTCTGGACTGGAGACTTGGTGCCTCCTTCTGGGCCAAGGGCTGTGCATCACGATCTGAGATGATATTTGGGGACACCTCAGTCTGGACCTGATACTGTGTGTCCAGGTCTGGGATGGTGGCTAGTGCCTCCACTGGGAGTGTGCCCGCCAGTTGCAGCCCTGTCTGGGGAATGGATTCTGGGGCCTTCTCAGTCTGGCCCGTGGACACACACATGGACTGAGGTGGTTGCCGGCAGAGCCAAGAGGTGTGTGCCCGCCATATGCAGGCTGGTTGAAACAATACCTGGGGCCCTCTCAGTTTGGCCCGGAGACTGTGTGACCCAGTCCGGAATGGCAGCTGTTGGTGCCCAGGGCAGCTGCTCATTCAGATCAGGGCTGTGCGCAGCCCATCACCTGGAGGTTTTCCAGGGAATAACTGGATGTTCCTAGGGTTTTCCCACTTGATTTCCTCACCACAGGAATTCCAATCACCTGGCAATCACAAATGCTGGTGTTTTAGGTCCCAGAGTTCAGTCTCCTGGTCACTGACTTGTTACTGCTGTCCCACTCCTCAGACACAGTGTCAAGATGCTTCTTCTGCCATTGTTGTTGACACTGGCATCAACAGCAATGCCAGTTACGGGAGGTGACAGAGGTGCCACCGCTATCACTGCGGTTGTTGCTACAGTCACTTTAGGCCAACATTCCAACCTAACAAGCTCCAGAAATCTTTTGAATGATTTTTTTAATTTTTTAAATTTTACTTTTATTATTTGTTACATTTTATTAACTCTGTATCCCAGGTGAATCCCGCTCCCTCATTCCCTCCCAATCCCATGCTCCTTCCTTTGTCTATTCCCTGCCCCTTTCCAAGTCCACTGATAGAGGAGGACCTCCTCTCCTTTCATCTGACCCTGGTTTAGCAGGTCTCTTCAGGACTGGCTGCAAAGCCTTCCTCTGTGGCCTAGGAGGGCTGTTCCTCCCTTGCAGGGTAGGGAGGTCAACGAGCCCACCATTGAATTCATGTAAGAAATAGTCCCTATTCCCCTTACTAAGGTACCCACTTGGATACTGAGCTGCCATGGGCTACAGGCAAGCAGAGGTTCTAGGTTATATCTGTACATGATCCTTGTTTGGAGAACCGGTCTCATATAAGACCCCTGTGCCCAGATGTATTTGGTCCTTGTGGAGCTCCTATCCTCTCCAGATCATATTAACTCCCCCTTCTTTCATATAATTCCCTGCCATCTGCCAAAGGTTTGATTATGAGTCTCAGCATCTGCTTTGATAAGCTGCTAGGTAGAGTCTTTCAGAGGCCCTCTGTGGTAGAACCCTTTCCTGTTACTTGTTTTCTCCTATATCCCATTTGCCTTTCTAAGTGAAGTTTGATCATCTTACCATAGGTCCTCTTTTTTGTTTATCTTCTTTAGGTGTATAGATTTCAGTATGTTTATCATATCTTCACCAACCCTATATCTGACAGAGGGCTGATATCCAGGATATAAAAAGAGCTAAAGAAGTTAAAAAGCAATAAATAAAGTAATCCAATTAAAAAATGTGGTGCAGAGCTAAACAGAGAATTCTCTGCAGAGGAATATAGAATGGCAGAGAAACACTTAAGGAGATGCTCAATGTCCTTAGCCATCAGAGAGATGCAAATCAAAACAACCCCGAGATTTCACCTTACATCATCAAAATGGCTAAGATCAAAAACTCAAATGACAACACATGCTGGGGGAACCCTCCTCCATTGCTGGTGGGAATGTAAACTGATACAACCACTTTGGAAAGAGGTCTGGCACTTTCTCGCAGAACTAGGAATAGTGCTTCCTCAAGACCCAGCTTTACCACTCCTAGGCATATATCCAAAAGTTGCTCTAGTACACAACAAGGACATTTGCTCAACCATATTTGTAGCAGCTTTATTTGTAATAGCCAGTAGATGGAAACAACCCAGATATCTATCAACTGAGGAATGGATATAGAAATTGTGGTGTTTTTACACACTGGAATACTACTCAACAATTAAAAATGAGGAATCATGAAATTTGCAGGCAAATGGTGGGATCTAGAAAATATCATTCTGAATGAGGTATCCCAGAAGGAGAAAGACACATATGGTATATACTCACTTATTTGAATGATTTTTAATTAAAAATAATTTTACTGCAATAAACTCACAAGTAAAACTATCACTTAGCTACATTAAAGTAGCCACTGACACATGAGGCCAGTCAGGATTGACATTTTGGAGGAATGAAGAAGCTTCCCTAGCTTTTTATGTACTTTTCCATTTTTAAAAATAAAGAAAAAATACTATTATGGATAGCTTTACATTCTTTTTCATAATTCAAGTCATTTTAATATGTTCTATATTTTAGTTGCTTCTATTTTCAATTTAATAGATCCTTATTTAATTGTTTATTATTTATAAATTACTTATTTGTTATTTATTCAATATGTATTTTTGATATATGAATGTTGACATGTGCATTTCATGGCATTGATGTGAAGGACAAGAAATAGCTTGCAGTGAATCAGTTTTCTTTTTCTACAATTTGGTTCAACTGGATCAGACTCCAGTTATTGGGCTTGGTAGCAAGTGCCTTTAGCTTGCCCATACTTTTTACACCTTGAAGGTATGATTTTGTTGTATTTTCTATGCTAAGAGGTTATTTACAAAATATTTTAATGACATCAGAATTAATTCAAACTTGAAATAAACTTGTTCCCATGTTCCTGTAATCTATAGAATGAGAAGATCCTTACTGGCTCTTTATTCTATTATTCTAAAGCATGTTATTCTAAAGCAAGAAAATAATGTTCTGTTATTCTAAGGCACGTAAATTACACAGGCTTGGTTAGGCTTAGGCCCTTGGTAAAGAATATGGAAAAAATTAAGAGGAAAAGACTAGCAGGAAGATTTAGTGGATAGAGTAGCTTGCATGAAAGACCTGATAGGATCCCAGGACCCTTCACAGTGACAGAGAAGAATTAACTCCAAAAAAACTTTACTGTGATCTCCATATCCATGAAATGGCACACATACAGAATTCAGGGGTGAAGAGATGACTCAGCAGTTTATAGCTCCTGTTGCTCTTGCAGAGGACCTGGGTTCACAGCTCTCACATCACTCATAACTCCAGTTCCAGGGAATCTGACTCCTTTTTCTGACCTCTAAAGGCACAGGTTAGGTAAGTGGTACATGCAGTCATAAATTAGATGTAATGTTTGTAAAAAAACAAAACAAAACAGAATTTAAAGAACAGTTAAAATGATCCTTTTATTCTTCCAGATACACAGTTTTTGAAGTATTTTCTTTCATTTATAGAGGAGAACAACAAATTTAATATCTCCAATTTAAACTAAAGTAAAGTAGAAAATTGTGTATGACACATTAATAAAAAATGCCAAATAAAAATTTAAAGCGCAATGAATGCTAAATTTTATGTGCGATATTAGCTTGGGGATACAATATATATTAAAAAGTGACACTAATGTAATTAAATAAAACACAATAGTAGGAGCTTCCAGCTATCCTAATGCTCAGCAGGAATTGTGTGGGAGCATTCACAGCTTTGGACTCTGCTTCCTGACACCCTTGAAATACTTGATTTCAGAAGTGAATATGTTGCTCTTGAATGCTGTCTCTACAGTTCAAGGTAATAAGTAATTCATTATGTGGCAAGGGAAAGGAGTTTCAACCTCCCACTGTTGAGTTAACTTATGTTGACAATAATGTCACTTAAATACATTTAAATTTAAAGCAAAGTGTAAACTCCTAATGCTATAGCTTTTATGCAACCATAAACTAAAACAAATGTATGCATTAAATAAAAGAAAACTATAAAACCAATAAGAGTCAAAATTAACAGCATTTGTTTAAAATGTCAGCTGGGAGTTTTACTGATTCAAAGTACTACCCAGGGTAGGGCTGTTTCACCTACTGCCATGCTACAGTCTTGCATCAGCCTTTTTTTCTTTTCAAGGGTCTTCCTAGGACTCAATTTTTCACCACATATTTCTGTAGAAAGTACTGTGAAAATCTGAGTTGTAGAGCACGTTATTAACCAGGTGGCAATCACTTGGCATGGAGTCATTTTTCATTTATTACAATAAGTACTTTTGTTGTCTGATTACCCTAGAACAACTAAGGTCATACTATTAGTGACAACGTAACCGTAAACTGAAAAATACTGAATCATACAGCGTATGAAGTTACTAGATACAACGTGGACTCCCACCAAATTCTTAGATTTACATGAGATCCTTGACATTCACAGGAACACACATATTCATTCAAATCATGTACCTATTTTGGATACAGCAAAAGTTAGACTGTCACACAAATTTTCAATATATACAAAAAAATTGTAAAACTGTAAATGAACACAGAACAGGGAAAATCCACTTATTTTAATCCAAGAATCTATGGGCAATTTGTTCTCTGCAGTAATCTACGGGCATTTTGTTCTATGCAGTAAACTATGGGTATTGTGTTCCATATGCAGGAATCTATGGTCATTGTATTTTATAAGCTATGGGCATTGTGTTGGTAGAGTAGGCTATGGCCGCTGTTTTATATGCAGGAGTATGTGGGTGTTGTGTAATATAGAGGCCATCACAGAAAACTTTGTTGGTCACCTGTCTTTTATTATATATGATCCTAGAGAAATTTGTGTTTTACATTCATTTCTGTTGTTATTGAATGTCTTTATTTAGTGGGAGGGGGTGTGCATGTGCTCAAGCCCATACCCTGATGTACATGCTAAGGCACTTATGTAGTGGTTAAGAGACAAACTCAATTCTCTCCTTCCACCACGTGGAATCTGGATTGAACACTTTTATCTTCTGAGTCTCTCACTAGATATGGTACATTTTTTTTTCTTGCTGTGATCAAATATCTGACAAGAAGTGATTAAAGAAAGGAAGTGTGCATATTTACTTAGTTTCAGAGGACACTGTCTGTCCCTGTGGGAAAGGCATAACAATAAACATCGTCAGAGTGACCACAGGGTGCTCTTCTCAAGTCTCCCCTTCTCAAGCCTGGGTGGAAGAGAAAACAGAAAACAGATAGGAAATGGTCTGGATGAGAACACTTCAAACCCCACACAAAAGGCTTATTTCTTTTCTGTCTTCAAAGTTCCAGAACCTTGTAAAACACCAGCACTACTCGGTACCAGATTTTTAAATGCTTGAGTTCATGTGGAACATTTTACATTTAAACCACATAGGCAAATGGTCTATGGTGTGAACGCTGAGGAAGACGAAACCTAAAGCAGGGGCATTGCACAGAACACCCAGGATGAGGACTCTAATAAATATAAGAATACACTGACAGGGTTCTTGCTAAATAATACATGATTGGTACGGTTGCTGAGCCGTTTGATTTGGGTGTCTGTTGACGGGATTTAAACAGACTCTGGTTTTATAATCGAAACAGCAAGGGGAGAATTAAAAATCATCTCACCTTCCAACATTTTGCTCATGTGTTGCCCTCAGTAGTATTTTCAAATCTTTGTGATAGAGTTCTTTTGGATGCAGTGATAAAAAACTATACTAACTGATAATAAAACATGAACTAAAATCAAGAGACCCTGGTCAACCATAACATTAAAGATACAAGACCCTCATTATTTATCCACCATGCAGAGACAAAATTAATGGGCCTATGATTTCATAGAATGAAGCCTATGGGAGACATTTGTCATTCAACTAAGCAAACTAATCCTTGGATAATTCCAATTGTCATAAGTTGATTCTTAAGTTATTTTCTCTGTCTTAAGAACTATTATAATAAGCTGTTCTGTTTACTAAAAAACAGCCACATAGGTATATGAATGCAATGAGGAAGAAAATTTGCTGTTAGGCTGCTCCTGATTCATCATTATCAAGAAATAATATTTTCTTCACAAGGTTTTACTGAATAAACTAAACTAATAAGCAAACATGTTGTCTCCTTGACTCTGGGAAGGATGTTTGAATTGTTAGCTCTAAAAATACTGAAGACATTGAAGAAGATCTTCATGGAAAAATTAAGGTATGGAACAATAGGTAAAAATTTAAAGTTAATAAGGTTTGAAATATTTTTTAAAACATAAAGAAAGATAGTGTGACAAAAAAAGAAAAAATTGGAATTGATAGAATTTTAGATGGAAGATGTGAAGTGTATGTCAGAGCTCAGAGAACGAGGTGAGTTTCATTCTGGGCTTCAAAGAAACCCACTGTCAGTTGACTGTGCAAGACTGCTGTTTGAGGGGCACATGCCTGAGATGGGTGCTTCAAAACATGGGTAATAGAAGACATACCCACAGGTGGAGAATGTTGAGAGGTTAATTAAATGCTTAGGGGAGACAGCCAGATTACTGTGGTGAGAAATTACATTACCTATAGTGGGGAGATATAAATCAAAAATACCATCAGCAATAATTTGCAAATTATTCAGAGTTTCTGTTTGTTGTTTTGTTGTATGTTTGGAGAAAGGTGCTACTGTGAGTTCCTGAAAAATTGCTGTTCCATTACTATCATTGTGAAAAATCGCCTTTCTTCCTCTTTTTTGCCCTTACTTGTTTCTCCTTTCACTTCCTCTTTTTCTTCCTCTCATCCCTGCTCTCTTCTTGTCATGTAAAATGATCTTTTCATGTCTGTTCTCTACTGTCTCTTATGAAGTGGTTTTCAAAATTATTTATCTACAGATGGTCATATACTAACCAACTAAAACTGAGAGCCTCGAATTAAATGCTTATCTTATCAAAAAAGTAAATATATATATTCATCCTTTAGAAAAATGTTGGCAAAAAGTACTAGTTGGAAGTAATGAATGGCAATATTTGAACACTTATACATCTTTTCAGCATTTGTTAAGCTGAGATTCAATATTTCTGCTGTAAATTTTTGTTGCTTGACTTTTCAGTAATTGAAAGTGATCAAGTAGAAAATCGTACAATTTATCACTTTCAATTATGGCAAACCTTATATGGTCACTTAACAGTGACCTGCTATTTTAATGCATTTCACTGGCTTGTATGCACCCCGTTGTAGTCGGTCTAACTTCTTACCTTTGCTAAAATCAAACTCAAGGTAAGGTCCCATGATCTCAGGAAACCAGCACCAAAAAGACAGAAGACAGATAGCATCTTTAATATGGCCACTACATACTTAATCTCTACCCAGATTTTTTTCTCATTTTTATGAATTGATATGAGTATCTGTGATTATCCGTGTCTGATTGAAGAATCAACAGATGCAGGTATTATGGAATAAGGAATTTACACTAGAGTTGAGCCCAGATGATGGTGCAAACTGAGAAAAGAAATTTCTGTATGTGATATGGAACCTGAAGTAATAGACTTGGGGCATCAGAGGGTGAGAAAGGAAGCAGATTATAGTCACTATGGACAAAAGCAATAGCATCTTCAACACATGAAGTCTACCAGGTCCCACGTAGCAAACCCTGATTGTTGTTGGTTTTTATCTACACTATATATATTAATAATTTATTCACTTTTTATCCCTATAGTAGCCCCCTCCCTCATCTCCTTCCCTTCTCACCCTTCCTGCCTTTTCCTCCCTATTCCCCTCCTCTAGACCACAGACAGAATGTTCCCTCATTCCCTACCATTTACCCCAGCCAATCAAGTCTCATCAGGACTGCCTGCATCCTCTTCCCCTGTAGCCTACAGAGACTGATGCACCAACCAAGGACCATGCATGGAGAGGACCTAGAACCCCTGCTCAGATGTAGGCAATAGGCAGCTTAGTCTCCACGTGGGTTCCCTAGTAAGGTGGCAGGGTTTGCCTCTGACATGGACTCTGTTGCCTGCTCTTTGATCATTTCCCTCTGGCAGAGCAACCTTGCCAGAACACAAAGGAAGGGGATGCAAACCCTGAATTGCAAATGAATCTCTCCATATCTTTCAGTGTCTTGAGAGACTTTTTAGAAGTGGATCCTCCAGAGGTCCACGGGGGCTCCTTAAGCAGCAGGAGAAGATAGGGTGAGAACTGTCTCTATGAATGGTGTATACTGCTGCCTATCTAACTTCAGAGAAGAAAAGCTAGCATTCTTCATCCATGTCTTCCTACTACCTGAACATACCTAACTGCTCAGCAAAATCATCTGGCTTTTCCCCCTAGGTGTTCAATTAGTCTCTGAACATTTGTTATTTGTGGGCAGAGAATTGCATGACCCATATTTCAAACCATGCATCTCAGCCATGTGGACTCCACATAGTGGCTGAGTGCAGTCAACTGTCAGTGGTTTACTCTGAAATCAAGACTGGAGTTCACATGCTTCTCTGAGACAGAGACACACCTCACTTCCTTGATCTAAAATTATATCAGCTGAACTTCATCACTCTTTTTCACATTTTCTTTTACTACTATCTTCATGTTTACCACACTATACTCCATCATGTTTTGGAAATATTTCAAGATTATTTTTAATTGCATGGGTTTATTTCATAATTTAATTACTTTACCTTAGGCTAGGCTCATTCTTCTTAACTTCATTTTTTTCTTTATCCTTTACATGTTATTTTACATAACACATCTGTGGAAATTAATTCTCTAATTACTCTACCTGTAGTGAACAGTCATCACCTCTCAGCCTTCTAATACACACACACACACACAAACACATACTGAAGCTCTCTCCCTCTCTTTCCATAAATGCACACACATTAGTATTTACTTTTCTTTTTTTCTAGTTCTCAGAATAATATAAACTATATTTTGACTAAAAGTCTTAAAGTAGAATAGTACATAGTAGAGTTAGCCTATTTATTGAAAGAGCAATTAATCATTATCACTTGCATTATTTTATTATCTCTTGTATTTATTTATATTATTTATTTGTTATTTGGTCATGATGTGAAAACACAGTTAAAACTTCATTTACATTGTCTTACACATTTCTGAAAGGTAAGAGTAAATTACCTTGGGACTTTAATTTACAAGGCATTTTCTTCAGTTACTGAAAGTCAATAATATCATATTATTTGTGTAAAGACTACATAATTTTAGCTTTCCATATATTGTTACATTCATGAACTTATATTTATAACATTGTTATAATAAAAATAAGACATGGAGTTGGTGAATGGACAGTTGGGGCAGTAGAGACTATTTGGGAAGAGTTGGAGTAGGGGAAACCATGTGTTATAAGTGATCTTATCAAAGTTCTTTTTGCTTTATTCTTTGATTTTTTATGAGGACTATAAAGTATAGTATCTTCAAATTTAGTGTTAAAATTTTGTATATTTTCTCCAGAATTTCAAAGAGGTACATATATTTTTACCATATTCATTAATTTAAAACAATTGCACATGCCTCTAAACCTTTGTAAATTATTCAGACTTTTTAAATTTGTTTTTTGTTGGTTTAGATGAAGTGTTCTATTGTGAGTTCCAGACACATTTCAGCTCCGTTACCATAATGCCAAATTGTCTTTCTTCCTCTTTTCCTTCCTTACTCTTTTTCTCTCTCCCTTCCTCTTTTTCTTTCTTCCATAACCTTTTTTTTTTAACTGAACCCAGGACTTTATGCCTTCTATTCATGAACTCTATCATTAAGTGTATGTCAAACACAGGACTGAATAGTGTGTCCATACTCTCAGAATGTTGTCTAAATAAATTTTAAATTAAAAATAAACATGAAAACTGATATTTTAAATACCTTTAAAATAAAAATGTACACTACTAGTCACAATAACTGATAAAGACACCTGTAATATTTTCTGCTATCGTTGTTATCTCTTTTGAGAGTTTATAAAATGTAAAACAAATAAATAATATTAAGTGATTGTAGCATGTGCTATGATAACAGTTGTTGAGTAGAGACTTACTTGAATCCCTATGCCATTTCGGCTATGTCAAGAACTCACCACAACCTCCAACATTTTTCCACAATGATTATCTTAAACGTAGGACTAAATTAAAGAACTGGTTCAGAATTTCACGTTAAGGATGTTTATGAATGAAGAAATAAGACATTTATGTGCTTCTTATAAATCTGTTTTAATATTAGCTTCCTGCTCAAAATAATTTTAATGCAACAATTCAAATATACTAGAAAATAATCAAAGATGATTAACTTTTAGTTTATTTATATTATTATTTTATTCAGTATTGGAGAGTTTCATATGATATATTTGATTAAATTCAGCCTGTAACTTCTCTCATCCTACCTTCACGTCCCTAACCAACAAGCTTAGAGTTTTATCCTTTGTTTTTCTCTATGGATTCCAGTTTGCGTTGTTCAAATATTCCTGGGTGTGGGATCTTTGCTGGGATATGGTCAAAAGATGCTTAATCCTCATTCAGAAGAGCGAACTGGATAGACATCTGAAGTAGGGGATGACAGGGAACAGGACAGGAGCCTTCCACAGAGGACCTCTAAAAGAGTGCCCACCAGGGTATTGAAGGAGGTACTGAGACTCCTGGCCAAACTTTGAGCAGAGTGCCCAGAATCCTTATGGAATAAGAGGGAGCTAGAGGGTCCTGAATGGGACAGGAACTCCACAAAGAGAACAACAAAATACCTGGGCTCCGGGGGGCCTGCAGAGAGTGATACTCCAATTGAGGCCCTAGATCCCATATTCAAAGGAAGCCCATTGGCTGTTCAGTTTCCAAATGGTTCCCTGGTAAGGGGTACAGAGGTTGTCTCTGACGTGATCTCAGTAGCTGTCTCTTTGATCACATCATCCTGGGGCATGCATCCTCACCAGGCCACAGGATGCAGCCAGCTTTGATGAGTCCTGATTAGCTAGAGTCAGATAGATGGGGAGGAGATCCTCTCCTATCAGGGGACTAGGAAAAGAGCATAGGGAGGAAAAAGGGAGGGTAGGGAGACTGGGAGGAGACAACGGAGGGGGTTGCAGAGGGGATACAAAGTGAATAAATTGTAATAGATAAATATATAAATAAAATAAAATTTAAAAAGTAGTGTCTATGAGGCTGAAGGGAGGCAACTGTCTCTTAATCATTCATTAGAAGTCTTATGCAGCAAGGGAATTGTTCTTCTTCTTTGTTGTTGGTCTTTTAAATATCACATGTGCTCCTCATTTCTGAAATCCAAATTGGATGTAGGAGTAAACAAGTAGCAGGACAAGAGCCTACCACAGAGGGCCTCCAAAACACTCTTCCTAGCAGTGTATCAAAGCAAATATTAAGAAACATAACCGATCTTTTGACAGAGTGCAGGTAATCATATGAAAGAAGGGGGAGTTAGTATGACCTGGAGAGGTCAGGAGCTCTGCAAGAACCAAATATACCAGGGCACAGGGGTCTTTTATGAGACTGTCTCTCCAATCAAGGACCAAGTATGGTTATAACCTAGAACCCCTGCTTGTATCTAGCAAATAGTAGCTCAATTCCCGAGTGGGTATACTAGTAAGGGGAACAGATACTATTTTGGACATGAACTCAATGGCTGGCTCTTCGACCTCCCTGTCCCCCGAGGGAGGAGCAGCCTTCCTAGGCCACAGAAGAGGACATTGTAGCCATTCCCGAAGAGACCTAATAAGCTAGAGTTAGATGGAAGGAGAGGAGGTCCTCCCCTATCAGTGGACTTGGAAAGGTGCAGGGAGGAGATGAGGGAGGGAAGGGGGGCATAGGGAGGCAATGCAGGAGGGGGCTACAGCTGGGATACAAAGTACATAACCTGTGATTAATATAAAATAAAAATAAAAAAGAATGTATCTTCATACTTTCATCATTATCATCAAACCATGATCATTATCAGCAGTGGCAATATCAGCATCACTATGGTCAGAGGTACCAGTTAAACGGGAACTATGTCATTTCAGTAATGTTTTATCCCCGAACCTGTATATTAGGCTCTAGTACCATAACAGCCAAATGTGCAGACACTGTCCATTTTACAAATCAAATATGGCTTTTATGTACTGTTTTAAGTGTCTTACTTATTGCTGAGAAGAGTCACCATAACTCAACAGAAAGCATACATTTTTGGCTTGCTTACATTTTTAGAGGCTTAGTACATTATTAGCATGGCAAAAAGTAGACATGCTGCTGAAACATTAGCTCAGAGCTTTATATCCTGATCAACAGGCAGCAGGCAGAGAAAAAGGGACACTGGGTCTAGTTTAGGTTTTTGGAACCTCAGAGTCTACCCCTCAGTGACACATCTCCTCCAACAAGATCACACTTCATAATCCTTCTAATATTTCTCAAACAATTCCACTCCCTAATAATTAAGCACTCAAATTATGAGTCTATGGTGTCATTCTTAAATAACCACAGCAAACAACCGCAAACTCACTGGTTTGGTGACAATAGCAAGAAGTCAAATATCACTTTTATAAAGCCACTCGATTGCTGCTTATAGTCATGATTCACCTGGCAGCTACAGCCACCTAAGTGACTTCAGAAAGGAGAAATGAAGACAAAGAAACCACCGAAGCCTCAAATGCTGTATCTGCACAAATCCATTGGCTGGAATTAGCACCAGGCCTTGACACCACTGCATGTGCAATGTTTTGGGAACACTAACGGCTCCTTCCATATCTTACTGTGCCTTTCAAAACACCTTCTCTAGTCTCTCCAGCACACACCTGTCAATAAGGAAATAATCCACAAAGAATCTGAATCCACAAAGACAGGTGCCTGTCTTCCTCATCCCTACTATCTCCAGCCTTATTGTTAGGTGCTTATTTTCTTTGAACCATATATTCATCTTATAATTTCCCAACAGGAATGCCTCAATGTCAGAAAAATCTTTTACTTGCTGGTTTTCAAATGGCTTTTCTCAAATAAATCTCTAATGGGGCCTATTAATTGGTAGTTTATTCAAAACCCTGTATTCATATGTAAATAAGTTTAGTAGATTAATACAAATACTCCAATGCCTTCATAAGAAAGCAGTGAAAGAAAACACCATAACCACAATTAGTAATTTTAATGAGAGTAATGGACTGAATTTGCACTATGATGAATACACTTTGAAGCACATTTGTCTACCTCTCATTAAATACACATCAGAAAACCTAAGGTCCATTAATATTACCAGGTATAGATAAGATAATTAGGGATAAGGCGATCAAAGGGCTTTCTCCAAAGCCACAGAAATTATGTTACAGAATCTAGACTGAATGCAGGTTTCTGAAAATTTCTCATTACTCATTTTACTTTAACTACCAAACAAGCAGCAGATCACTTAAATTGCATAGTAAAGACAGTAAAGACCACCTACTCTGAGCAATGGATTAACAATACAGATCAAAGGTGTCCTTTTATCCTTAGTTGTAATCCAAAAACTAAAAGAGGCAACTTGGCAAAGGACAGGTTATAAAAGTCTTGAAAAATGATGGCAAATACCAAAAACTGAGAATGAATTCAGAGAAATAGAGGGTGGGAAAGAGACAAGTGTGTAATGCCAAACCAAAAGTGTCTACTATATAAATACCCATGGGATGACAAACGAAAGTAAAATATGGACTTTGTCTAAACAGAATTTATTTGATACAGTTCTATGAAGGAGAATTGAAACAACCATTACAGCAACAACAAAACGTTCTCATCATCTCATTTTCAACTACCACAATCTGAGAAAAAAATTGGGAATTTTGTTTTATGGAGAGCACTGGGCAAGTTTTCAAAACCCAACTTGTTTGCAGACTGTGCTTGAAGTAGCTGTCATATGATCAACAGCTTCTTTGGGAATATTTCAACCTCAGGCTAGTCTGTTTTTAGGAGGACTTGTCAGGTCACTCAGACTAAGAGTAGATCAAAATTAGGGGGCTTGGAAAAAAATAACAAAGTTTGATCAGCGCACTGCTTCGAATACTGATCAATTGAAATGCATTGGTTCATCAGCCATTTATGAGATAAACCAGAAGTGGTTTCGGCAGCTAAAGAGTACTTGTGGAACACGATAGCACCATTAGACACATGAACTCACAGTGGTTGTGACAGAATTCACTGTAAGACTGAACCAGACCCAAACCAGCCAAAATCTTAGCACGGATAGGGCTGAGAAGTTCAAGAAGCCTTTGAACAGCCTTTGAGGAGCTGTTGTCTCTAGGGATATGGCCCACGAGAGCTATCCTTGCTCCTGCAGATGGCCGTACAGCCAAGCAAAGAAAGGCAGGACTAAGGAGACTCAGTTTTTGTTGTTGTCTGTTTTGTAGAGCATGCGAAGGGGAGAAAAAGAGATGGGAAACAAAGGGGCGGACTTGGAGGAGAGGAAATGGGAATATATCAAAACACATGATATGAAATACGGCATTCTCAAACAATAAGATAAAGAAACAATGGGAATGTGAAATGTCAGCGTCTGCCCCTCTAGTAGTTCAGTGAGGATGGGAGGTGGTGGCAGGTTTCTGAGAGATCTAAATTGAAAGGAATTGAAAGGGGCTTGGTGTTTTTTTGCCTTAAGCTATTTTCAGTGAAGAAGGACACAGGAGGGAAAATATCAGTCCTGTCTGTTTCCTAGTTCATGGGGCTCCCGTATGCTTCAACATTTTCAAATACTAGATTCTGCCCAAATCTGCATCTATATCATAAGGAAGAGTAGCTTCCAAAACAGAAGAGATGATTTCCAGAAGACTAATATAAAACAGAAAATATTTAGGGCACCATTTGCTGTTTTTCATGCCTACATGACATTTACTGGCCAGACAGCTTGTCTGGATGGTACATTTAACTCTTTGTTCTCCAAGATTGACAGCCTGATAGATATAAAGTAGTAGTAAAAAAAAAATCAACAATAAATGTAATAGGTAAACCAGAAATTTTTAAGACATCCTCTGAAAGCAGAAAGATGAACAGCACTATAATGTTGATAAAATAGTGTCTAGAAAATGTAGGGAACTCATTGATAATTCTAAGATCACCTTCTTTTCTCAAATGCATTTAGTAGGGTAGAATCTGTTTACCTTAGGGTATGAATATATTCTCAAATATACTGGAAAAATTAAAATGGTAAATTATAGTTAGATATGAAACAATCTCTTCTCCGGGAATACCCTCCTCTGTTTTACTCCCCTTGAGGTATAGTTATATAAATACTTTGTGCATGTTCACAGATCATAAATATATGACATCTATTTATGCATCTTTGGCCTCTCTATTGACTTGTGACATCCACTGCATTCTTTCATTAAAATAACTAAAATTTAAAACCTACTAATGTTTATATGACTCATAATGGTGATTAACCTCTTCATGAAATTTAGTTTGCGTTAACTCCTGTTTTTAAATCCTAGAATGGGTGTTTGTAAGTTAGTCAGCTTCTTTAAAATAATGATGTTTTGTGTATTTTATTCTGCATTTTCTCCCAAGAATTCTGAGGTAATGGGAACATAAGTACACGTATTCTCCCCATGCAGAAAGGAAGCTGGCAGTGCAAAAGAATGTTTCCTCTTCTAGAGGACAGCATAGGGGTGTTTACAGGGTGTATTCAGGTCTGCCTCTTTCGTCTTCAGGTTCTTATCTGTTAGTCTTTTTCTTCAAATAATTGAACTTGGATGATGTTTTCCTGAAGTGGGAGAGCAGGCAAACTTTGAAGTATCACTGGGAGGTAAAGGAAGAGAGAGACTAAGGCTTTCACAGCAATAGGAGAGAGTGAAGGATGATGAGCTCCAGCTCAGGGATTTGAGTAGCAGGATGAAGAGATTTGATTAGCTGGTTCAGGGAGAAAGAAATCGATAGGAAAGGTAAGCCATTTGAAATCATGAATTGAGGGAAGTCCAGGATCAATCTGGGCTACGAATTACTTTTTCTAAGGCTCAGACATACTATTTTCAGTCAGATAGGTTTTGGAATAAACGTATCTAGTCTGAAATGAATTCATGAATGTCTACTTCCTAAAATGAAAGAAACAAAAGTATGGAATTTAAATGTTAATAGCAAGAAGATTCTTAAACACAGTTTCTTGTCCTTCTGTGTATTTTTGAAGTTCTATTAAAAATTATTGACAGTTGGTCCAGAGTCTAAAACTGAAGATACAGGTTGACATGGTTGAATGGTGCTCTAATAATGGAATCATACAAAGTCAAGATTAGTTTCAAATGGAAAGTTTAGTTTTCAAGGAAGTGACAAGACTATCATCATTTGGTGAAATCAAGAAGCACGGATGCATTTTTTTAATTCTTGTATAAGACAGGTACACTAAATCACTCATCAATGAAACATAATTTAGATGCATCCTAAGCATCATGGTGCAGACTACGAAAATGAATTCACCTTCCATGTTTATTATCAAGATTCGACCTCCAAATGGTGTCATTTGTATTTTAGCACTGTTGTAGTTAAGGCATTACTGTTGTGATGAAACATATCACCAAAGCAATTTGGGGAGGAAACTGTTTATTTGGCTTATGCTTCCACATCAGTGAGCATCTCTGAAGGAATCGAGGAGAGGACTCAATCAAGGAGGGAACTTGGAGGCAGGAGCTGATGCAGACGCCAGGGAGGGTGCTGCTTACTGGCTTGCTCTTCATGGTCTGCTAAGCCTAGGGTGCCACCACCTACAATGGACTGGGCTCATTCTCATTAAAAACTAAGAACATGCCCCACAGTCTTGCCTGTAATCCTGATCTTATAGTGGCATTTTCTCAATTGCGACTCACTCCTTTCAGATTATTCTAGGTTATTTCAAGTTTACACAAAATGAAATAACTCTTCATATCTCCTACTTTTGAAGTCCATGCATAGGGGATATGAAAAAATAAAGAAATAAAATCAAGATCAAGGACAAGTAATGAGAATTTATTTATAGTGATTTATTATATTGCGGAAAAGACAAGAGCAAGCATCTCTCAAAAATCGTATTTCATCTTTTTTTTTTTTTCTTGCAGAACAACTAATGTGCTACAGGCTAATATTGCAACTACCATAACAATAAAAAACTGAGCCAAATATTTTAGATTAATGACTGAGAAATGATCACCAAAACATTTTCCTCACTGTATATTGAAATTACTAACCAAGGGAATTTATTTCCTTTTAGGAGAAGAAGAATTTTAGAAATGGAAAGATATGGTTTTTGATATATAGCAATCTTTATGTTAATCTGAGGCTTAAAACATTCTCTCCTACTTTAGTGTGTGAGTACGCAGTTTCATAAACTACAGTGCTTTGAGGCTAACTTTGATAAAGTCAAGGTGCTGAAAACATGCTGAAAGATATATTTCAGAATAAATTTCATTCATCTGTGAATTTCTTGTTCTTATCAGGGAAGAACTCTAATATGATTTAAAATAAAAGTGAATAATTAGGAGTCATTTTGATACTGTGTCCAGATGACATAATAAAAGTATTGAGTTCAGCACTCATCCAAGAAGCCT
Organism: Pachyuromys duprasi; assembly: GCA_028658305.1. Lineage (NCBI taxonomy): Eukaryota > Metazoa > Chordata > Mammalia > Rodentia > Muridae > Pachyuromys > Pachyuromys duprasi. The sequence goes on from CM053761.1 coordinate 64,033,286, forward strand.
CTCCTTGTAGTAGATGCTTATGAACTCTGTGGTCAAAATGCACAGGATAAGAGAGATTGAGCAAGTTCTGTCTATGACCTGGACTGCTTTTGATCATTTCCCCCTAACGGGGCTGACTTGCCTGGTCTAAGTGGATGAGGATGAGCTCAGTCCTGATGCAACTAGATACACTGGAGTGAGTTGGGGGATACTCTGCTTTTCTGAGGAGAAGGGCAGGGGAATAGGGAGAAGAGGTATGGGAGGGAGGGACCAGAAAGAGAGGAGGAATGGGACTATAGTGAACCTGATGTAAAGTGAATCTATAAATTAAAAATAAATTTAAGAAGAGACAGAGAGAGAGAGAGAGAGAGAGAGAGAGAGAGAGAGAGAGAGAGAGAGAGAGAGAGAGAGACTGGAGTTCTCAGTCCTAAAGGGGACATAATCATTACATCCTGAAATACTCAAGTAACTTTGTGGAAGAAGATTCAGAAAGACTGCAATTTGGAGGTAGAAGACTACAAAAAAACAGCGGTTCTTATACTCAACAGGACAGCTACACTTACAAACTCACTGTGTTTGTGATGCTATTCAATCAACTTACACAGCTCAAGCCAGACAAAATCTCAGCATAGAGCGTGAATGATGGGTACAAAGTTCCACCATTAGCCTAAGAGCTATTGGCATTTGATCACTACTGAAATGGGAGTTAATTTTATTTTTTGACATGAGATGCCTGGTTTTTGACCAGCATCTACAAAATGGGATACTACTCAGCTATTAAAAATCAAGGAAATCATGAAATTTATGGGCAAGTGGATGGAACTAGAAGAAATCATACAGAGTGAGGTAACCCAGAAACTGAAGAACAGGTTTGGCATGCACTCACTTATAAGTAGATGTTGGCTATATAATATTGGACAGCCATCTACAGACCTAAAGAAGCTAAACACTAAGGAAGACTCAAGGGGGATGCTTAAATCTCTTTCAGAATGGCAAACTGGATAACCACCAGACACAGTGGAATAGAGGAAACTGAATAGTAGCCTAAGATAGAGGGTCCTCTGAAAATTTTCACTCAACATCGGATCAAAGCAGATGCTGAGACTCACAGCCAATCTTTGGGCAGAGTGTAGGGAGTATTTGGAGGGTGAAAGGGGTGGGAATAAAGGGACATGGAGGAGAGAGGAGCCCTATAAGGAGACCAACAAAACTGAAAGACCTGAACCCAGGGGGCCTTGCAGAGACTGATGCACCAAGGGCAGTCTATGTATGGAGAAAACCTAGTCCCCTCCTCCGATGTGGCCTATTGGCAGCTCAGTCTCCATGTGGATCTCTGAGTGAGAGGAGCAGGGGTTGTCTCTTTCCTGAACTCAGTTAACGGCTCTTTAATCACCCACCCCTAATGATGCAGCCTTGCCAGGCCATGAAGGGAGAGGATACAGGCAGTTCTGATGAGACATCGCAAGCTACGGGCAGATGGCAATAGTGGAGCACTTCCCCTTTCCCTGGACTAGGAGAAGGGGATGAGGGGAAGAGAGAGGGAGAGTGGGACTGGTTGGAGTTGAGGGAAGGGACTGCAATCAGGACATGTAATGAATAAACTGTGAAGAAAAAATTAAAATTAAAAATGTAATGATACTTTTCTTTCAATAAATATGGCTCTCTTAATGCTTTTTAAGATATTTATGGGTTTAGCACAAACCATGATTCTGTGAAAAAAAGTTGAAGACAATACATTAGATGAGAACAGAATTTCCATACTAAAATAGAAAATTTCACTTGTTGCAGAATGGGTGTGTGTATTCCCTCAAAACATAAAACAACAAATAAAAGTTTACTCTTGCATACGTCAAGTTATGAATACCATCTTAAATGTGCTACAGATACAAGTGTTGGAACTGGGCAATAATCGTGGGTGGATAAGAAAATTAGAATTAAGTTAATTATAAATTGTGCTGGACCAAAAGAACTACTAACACATTTCTGAGATGTGAATAAAACTATCCACAATCAAGTCCCAACCACATGGTCCATGTTGAAAAATTAAAACAGAAAATGAAGCCCTACGTGATACCCTTAACTGGCTCATCGTTTGGAAAATGTCATCACTCCATACATTTCATTTATATTCTGATTTTTTCAGACGACTGACATGAAAAGTATAAGACAATGAAAGAGGAGAAAGTGAAATGTAAAAAGAGATTACAGCTTTTGTATTTAACTGCAGATCTAGATCAATACATCAGCAAAATCTGGACTTATTTAGTAATTCCTGCTGTGGTCATGTCGATTGAAACTTGTCAGAGATGCCGTGTAGCCATTGGCTTGCCATATCATTTGCATGGGCAAAGTTCAGACTACACTTCACCATCTGCTTTTCTATGGTTGTTCCTAATCAAGGTTAGGATATTTATTTTGTTGCTGACAACCTGTATTTCTACTTCTTTTGCACTCAATTCAAAACTTCATCTGGGCACGTTTCTCCATATCTTCTGTTCTTTCCTCTTCCCATTTCTCCTCCCTCTTTTACTCTTTCTTTCTCCATCACTTTTTGTTATTCCTTCATTAATGTCATATTTTGAATTTCTTCTACTCTCTCTTTGCATTCTTTTTTACACATCTCCTTTCCTGTCTATTGCTTTCTCCTTTCTAGCTCTCTTGATTTTCACACCAAGGGTTCAAAATTTAGGTCTGTAGCAATGCCTGCATGTGGTTTTCAGAGCGGCTTTACTTAGAACTAGTCAAACTGAGATTGAGTAAAGATTCCCTTCAGTAGTTTAGTGGATTTAAAAATCATGATACAGGTAGAAAATGATATATTATTGAAGCTAAAAGTAAGTAAAAGATATGGAGAAAAATTAGTCTATGTTTACAAATGAAAGAAACTAATCTTAACGTTGCATGTTATGTGAATCCAACTATATAACATTCTGAAAATGTAAATTTATGGAGAATGAAAATATCATTAAGAGAAATTAAGAAAAGAGGGGAGGAAAAATTATAAGGCAAAAACTATGTTCTATGACGATTATAGAGGAAAAATATCATTATACGCTTATCTAAACATACAGAATGTAGGACATCAAGAGATCATCCTAGAAAAAAACAGCTTACTTGGATGATTATAGTTATCAAAGTGACCCTGGTGTACAAAGGCTGACAATGAAGGAGATGAATTATATGTAGGAAACCGGGGTATTTGTATCTGGACCTCTTCTGAGTTTGCTAGGAATCTGAAGCACTTTAGAAAAGTCTTTTCAGGAAGCAGATCAAACCAAAAGTATGCTATTCCAGCTCTCAGATACTCTAGTCCATTCACATCCCTAGAAGACCATTTTAGTTTTAAACTACTCATAACGAAAAAGACCAATATCACATGTTTGCACTTAGAGAAAATATCAGAGGTTGGCAAATTAGTATAAAAAGAAATATGATTGGCTGTTACCAGGACTCAACGGGAAAGAATAATGGGCAAGCATTGCTTATTGAATACAGAGTTTCTGGTTGATGTTGTGGAAAAATTGTGTACATGTATGAAATTCTCAAAAACATACTTTTTTCCTCTAACCTCTCAACTTGCTGGGCATAGTAGCACTTGCCATTAATTCCTGTACTTGTGAGGCAGAGACAGTCAGAGCTCTGCAATTTTGAGGCCAGTATGCTATACATTTTGGAATCCAGACCAGCCAAGGTTATATGGGAAAACCCTGTCTCAAACAAACAAACAAACCAATAAAACATAAAAGGAAAAAAATAAACCCAACTACTCCAAAGCTCAGGGAGCAGAGGTCAGGGAGGAGTAAACCAAATGTTCTTCTAGAAATGACAGTACTACTGTACTCTTGAACTCATAGCAGGTGTGGTTCTCTACACACCTGAACAAGATCAAACCTGCCAACATTCTGTCATGGAAAGGGGAGGGTTTAAAAAGCCCCCATCTCTGATTAAAGATCCATTAGCAGTTACTGGCTTCTGGGAGAGAGTTACTTTTCTCTAAGGGAGTGCTTCCTAATAGGTTAACTATGTTCCAATGAATAACCTCACACTTAAGAGAAAAGGACTTCACAGGGTGGAGTTGGTGGATTATTAAAGGGGCGAGGGAGGTGATCTCGTCGAAGTTTGGAGGAATAATGGTATGTGAATATGGTCAGAATACATTGTATTAAATTATATTTCTGTTTGTGTTTATCAATAAATGATTTTGAAAGAAAGAAATTAATTAAAACTTTACAAGAATTATTTTGCTGAAAATTTCATGTAAGCAGTAAAATATGTTAAGACCTATAACCATTGCTAGGTGAGATCATTGTCCTTGGAATCACACTTCCCATCTGCTTTCTGGTGCTTTTGGAAATCATTGCTCTGCAGTAGTTTGGCCATGTTTCATGTGGCATATGCATCACACCAGAGGCAGACATTAACAAAACATTTTGTGTGCTCATTCTTTGCCACAGTCACTGCTCTTTTTAAGTGTGACCAAAATGCTAAACTGATTGCATTTGTAAATCCAAGGCCAGGTATGGGATTTTCCTGGCTAAAGAAATATTGTGTGCAGATCTGGTCCTTGGTTAGATGGGACTATCAGGAAGTGCAGAAGGTGATTCCCCTATTGGTAAAAATCTTATAAATCATCAGGAACAAATGTGATCATTGACCCAGTCTTTATTTCAAAGTACAATAAAGAAGATGGCAAAAGCATTCTAGAAATAGAACTTACCAACAAACTGAAAGGAAAGTATTCCATTACAAGATTTTGTACAGCGTAAGTGGTACAGGAGGAGAACATCTGCTTTTCTTGCCCTTAGTGGTATTTTTGTTAAATTAAGGTCTGATTTAGACTTGTGACTGATAAAAGGTATTAACAAAAGTCATTTAAAGCATATGGAAAAAAATGATGATCCTTTTTCTGTATGACATCTCTCAATATTTTTCTTTCCCCATGATTTCTGTGAAAACAACTGATGTGTTTAATGATAGTTACCTAGTGTTTGGGTATGCATGTATAATGTGTGACTGTGCATGCCATAGCGCATAGCACACACACAGAGTTCAGAAGGCAAAATCCACTTTCCACCTTGTCTGAAGAAGGGTCATTGTTTCCTGCTGTGAACACCAGACAAAGAATGGCGAGCCTTTAGGAATTCTCTTTGCCACTCATCTCACATTAGGAGGATGGTGACTACAACCTGTGCCTGGGGTATTACATGTGTTCTATGGATTCCAGTCAGGTCATTCTGCTTCATGACAAGCACTTTGCACACGAAGGTAACTGCCAGCCCAAAGTTCAGTAGATGTTTTAAGTATGTAACAGGAATAAATCTTCAAAATGAATGATCTGATTTCTTTTTAAAATTTTTTATTTATCAAAATTTATTCACTTTGTGTCCTCTCCTACATTCCCTCCCAATCCCGCCCTCCCTCCCTCTTCTCCTCCCCTGCCCCTCCCCTAGTACACTGATAGGAGAGGTCCTCCTCCCTTTCCATCTTCCCCAAAGCCTATCAGGTCTCCTCAGTACTGTCTGCATTGTCTTCCTCTGTGGCATGGTAAGGCTACCACCACCTGCCTCAGGGGGAGGTGATCAAAGAGCCAGCCACTGAGTTCATGTCAGAGACAGCCTTTGTTCACATTACTGGGGAACTCACTTGGAGACTGAGGTGCCATGGGCTACATCTGTGCAGGGGTTCTAGGTTATCACCATGCATGGTCCTTGGTTGGAGTATCAGTCTCAGAAAAGATCCCTGTGCCCAGATGTATTGGGCCTGTTGCTCTCCTTGTGGAGTTCCAGTCCCCTCCAGGTCTTTCTACCTCCTTTCATAAGAATCTTTTATAAGATTCCCTGTACTCTGCCCAAAGTTTGGCTATGACTCTCAGCATCTGCTTTAATACCCTGCTGCATAGAGTCAACCTCTTTAGTCATCATTGAAATGCAAATCAAAATGACTTTGAGATTTCACCTTACACTCATCAGAATGGCTGAGATAAAAAAATCTCAAGTGACAACACATGCTGGAGAGGATGTGGAGAAAGGGGAACCCTCCTCCATTGCTGGTGGGAATGTAAACTTGTACAATCACTTTGGAAATCAAGCTGGGACTTTCTCAGGCAATTAGGAACAGTGCTTCCTCAAGATCCAGCTAAAACACTTCTAGGCATATAATCAAAATATGCTCTAGTATACAAGGACATTTGCTCTACCATGTTTGTAGTAGCTTTATTTGTAATAGCCAGAAGCTAGAAACAACCCAGATGTCCCTCAGTTGAGGAATGGATACAGAAATTGAGGCACATTTAAACAGTGGAATACTACTCAGCAATTAAACATGAGGAAATCATGAAATTTGCTGGCAAATGATGGGAACTAGAAAAGATCACCCTGAGTGAGGTAACCCAGAAGGAGAAATACACACATTGTATATACTCACTTATAAGTGGATATTAGACATATAATAAAGAATAATCATACTATAATCTGTACACCTAAAGAAGCTAATCAAGAAGGAGGATACTGGGTAAGATGATCAATCCTCATTCAGAAAGGTAAATGGATAAACATCAAAAGAGGATGAAAAAGACAGGAGCCTACCACATAGGTCCTCTGAATGACCTAATTTCTTATCTCAAAATATTACCCATTACACAACACTGGGTGCATCTGAAATGTGGGTCCAACAACAAACTGACGAAGTGACTTTAAAGTATCATAAACTGTTTGATTTTTGTGTATTTTATGCCTCAGATGTGAAGGACTCCTGAATCTTGTTTTCTAACACTTCAGAAGTTGGGAGAATTCTACAAAACAGGACCATGTAGTAGCCTCTGACTTTTTAACTTTTAATGTAGTATCATTAAACATTATTGCAATGTTGAGAATTGACTGTGTGTTATTCTGAGGTCTAAAAATAAGGATGACTAAGGGTGATTTCTTTGTTGTCTGACAAATGTGAATGTAACTATGTGGCTTCTTCAGGACAGCATATGAAAAATGCCCTTTGAACATAAGTAGCTACATATAATTGATAAAGTATTTTAAAAGTTTGCCTAAACATAAAATTATTTTTGTTCCAAAATCCATAAGAAAATTGTATTTATTAAATTAGTCTCCTAACTAATAATTTCAGGAGATTACCAATTGCCAATATAGGCAGTCTCTGTTGATAGTTTTTTTTTAATTGTGCAGAAAATTGAAAATTTTCTAGTGCAATTAATCTAACATTAATTTAACATGACTTCTATTGGTTTTCAGGAAAAGTGAAAATTTTGACAATTTTTCTCTCTCCTATATTTTGAAAAGAATTTTGACCCTGTTCTCCATGGTGAAGTCCTTTAAAAAATGAGGTGCAAGTGTTTTCATTTCATGGCCCACTTACTGTTCCTATTAGATTCTCTAACAATTGAATCCCTGCTTTTCTCATGAAACTTTAACTAAAGACATACTCCAAACCACCTTGTTTTTGTAGTGATCCTGAAAGCTATCAGAGTCACTTAAAACTTACGTGTGTCCAAGAGAAAAACCTATGTGTAATGAATGGCTCAGTTTATTGGAATATTAATAAGCCTTTAATCAAATATGCTTTTGCACTTATGTGTACAAACACATATATAGAAAAACATATACACACACATAGACACATGCATAAACAGGCATATACATATGCCAAACATAAACACATGCACACACATGCAAACACACATGTAAAAACACATAAAACAAACACACATACACAAACATGCATACACACAAACACACATACACACATATGCCAAAACAAATACACCTATACAGATATACACACATAAACATATACAAACCTACACAAATATAAGAACACATAAACACAGAAATACAATGCACACATACATACACACATATTCACATATGTGCTTTAAAACATACAAGCACAAACACATATTTATATACTTGCACATATTTATAACATATATATATTTCCATATATATCTTCTCTGCACACTTTCTCTGTGTGCTTTGTGGTATTCAGGATTTTTAAAGGCCATAATACTTTTCTATGTTAAACAAAAAGAATGGGTTGAAATACACAAAATCAGAGTTTTTGTTAAGCATATTTACTCTCAGGCAGTTGTTAAGAGTTGCATTTCCTATGGACAAAAAATGAATAAAGCTCATTTTTTTCAAGGTCTTGTAAACTACATGTAGAGAGAAACTGCTTTGACTATAGAGTTACAGTTACGATGCCTGTGTCTTCCATTCCATCCTGCTTAGGCTCCCATGTGCATTTCTCATTGAGAAAATGTATTGAACTGTGTATTTAAGACAGTTCAGTTTAAAAAGTAATGAGGATGTTATCCTGATTATGAATCTAGAGCAGTGACAGATAGCAATTTATATAAAGCCTAATAGCAAATCAATATATTTAGAACATTTCTATATTTATGTTTATCACTGGAATTAAGGAGAGACGTGCTTTCTTTAAAACCATAGATGTCAGAAATAGTCCCTGTTCCCCTTAATAGGATATCCACTTGGATACTGAGCTACCATGGGCTACATCTGAGAAGGGGTTCTAAGTTATATCCATGCATGGTCCTTGGTTGGAAATACAGTCTCATAAAAGACCCCTGCGGCCATGTATATTAAGTCCTTGTGGAGCTCCTGTCCTCTCCAGGTCATACTAACTCCCCCAACTTTCATAAGATTCCCTGCACTCTGCCGAACGTTTGGTTATGAGTCTCAGCATCTGCTTTGATACACTGTTAGGTAGAGTCTTTCAGAGGCTGCAGTAGGCCCTGCAGTAGGCTCCTGTCTTGTATCTTGTTTTCTCCTACATCCAATGTCCATCCCATTTGTCTTTCTAAATGAGGACTTATCATCTTACCATGGGTGGGTCCTCTTTCTTGTTTATCTTCTTTAGGTGTACAGATTTTAGTATGTTTATCCTATCTTATAGGTCTAGTACCCACTTATAAGTGAATATATATGGTGCATTTCTTTCTGCTTCTGGGATACCTCACTCAGGATGATCTTTTCTAGATCCTACCATTTGCCTTCAAATTTCATGATTTTCCTATCTGTGTACTTGGAAAGGGCCAGGGAGGAGATGAGGGAGGGAGGATAGGATTGGGAGGGAGTGAGGGAATGGGCTACAGCTGGGATACAAAGTTAATAAACTGTAACTAATATTTAAATGTAAAATAAAATAAATATAATGGAAAAAATCATAGATGTTTGAAGCTATTAACATTCGATTCAGACAAACATGGCTGACTTTTAGAAGTCAGAAATAGGAAAACATTGTGAGACAAAGACCTCTGAAATATCCTTGAGTTTGTTTTGTGTTGGTCATCCACTGCTGAGCAAAGACTCTGCCATAAAGTGCGGTGTATGCACAACGAGATTCCATTGGAGAAAACAAATGTTTTCTTTGTGAGAAGTTATCAGTTAGAGTTGACTTCTAGTTTATGGATGGGGCTTGCATCTAAACCCTTTCAGTGCTGGAACCTCATCTGCCCTGGACTATTCCAGCCCTTTACATGCTGCCACAGTCTCTGTGACTCTTCCTAGCTATGTCTGAAAGGCACTGTTTCCTTGGTGTTATCCATCCTCCCTGGTTTTACAATTTTTCCATCTCTTCTTCTGCAGAATTTCCTGATCCTTGATGAAAGAGGATTTTTTTTCTTTAACCTTATAGATCTTTTGCTTATTTATTATGGTATCCAAGTTTGCTCTTGTGACTTTAGTGTGAGTGTGAAATTTATGTATCTCACCATCTGTATGTATTCACTCAGCTTTTCTTTGGATCTATTTTCTTCTTTTTTAATTGCAGTTTGTTTCCTTTATTTTATCTTATTTGATTATTGTTGTTATTATTATAAATGCCTATTTGTATTGTCATGAGATACAGACAGAAGGAGTATGGATTTAGGTAGGTGGAGAAGTGGGGAGGATCTAGGAGAAGCAAGAACAGAAAACTCTGAGAACATACTGCATGAAAATAATATATATTTTCACTTTAAAAAAGAGCCAGAAATAGAAACCTTTTCAGCTTCAGAATGTTTACCTTGAGATATTCCAGGAATTCTAAAACAACAAATCATTGACAACAAACAAACAAACAAACAAACAAAAAACCTCCCAAATAAGTAGAATTTTACATTAGATTTTTTAAAAGACTACACAGAATGTTGTTGTTGAATGTTCCTTCTATGATTCCACTTGGGAGTTAGCTTCATCCAGAGACTAAATAAGAATTTAGATATTCAATGTCCCTCTCTTTATTTTTTACCTTTAAGATCAAGTATGTGCAAAGCCATGTCCATGGCAATGTATGGTTTTTGCCAGTTTCCCTAATTACAGAATCCTCTGTTTCACAAAGCCAGCATTCTTATGTGAGTCCCTGCTTAGTACACCAGATTCACAGATCCAGATCAGTGGCTACATTTTGGGGGCTCAAGCTTAAGTAAACACCATTTCAAAACTCACAATAATGAGAAAAAATACTTTAAGGAATTTCAGAAACAAAGAGTTGGATACACGGAGAGGAATGGCATTTTACACATGAAAAATGAGTAAATAAAATGAATATAAAAAGAGAGAGGATGTACTGTAGGCTTTCCTTGGGTATTGGCTAAGATAATGTGACCTCTCTGATCCTTTAGCTCTAACCACAAAGTTAAATAAACAGGATGCTGAGGTGAGAAACTATGAGAGTGGTCCTAACTGTAGGTGTCTATGGCCATTTGGAAAATAAAGTATAAATCTATTAGTATTGTTTTTGTTGCTGTTGCACTATCATGTTATTCCAGGTAATTAACAAACAAGGGTGAACAATAAAATCAATGAAAAATAAATAAGCATGCAAATATTCAGAAGAGCATTATTTTCCTCCATTTCAGTGGAGTCCCAGCGTCTACATAAGGTAGAGCAGTGGGAACATCACTGTGCTACATAGATTCTCTTGTCTGGCTAGTAAAAACAGGAAGCTATTGCTTGTTTATCTATAAAATCATGACATTTCCAGTTTATGTTGCCATATTTTATCACAGCGTAATTAATTTTTAATTCATGGCTGTGGCTTTGTCAGCTAGCAAACTTTGGGCTGTGGTAATCTTTGTTTTCATTAACATTAAAACCTTAGAGCTAAAGCCTGTATGTAATCAGCACAGTAGCAAGTATATCTGATTCCAGAAACAGACCTGAGTGCTCTTTCCAAGAGACCACTCCCTTTCTTCCCATGGTTCCTGTACTTGAAGAGTACTTGCCTACAGGGGGAACCAACTTAAAGAAAATGATGGAGGCATTTTTAAAGATTGCTGCTTAGTGTATATGGTACATTTGCTTTAATGAATGTGCAAAAATACAGGTGTGTGGATTTGGTGTGTGTGGGGAGGTAGATGATATATACATGTCCTATTTTCTATTTTATTTAATGAAGCTAAATATTTCACGGAACTGTTTTTTGTTTTGTTTTGTTTTGCTTTGCTTTGCTTTGCTTTTTTAACTGGAAGAGTTACTATTATTTTATTTTCTTTCCACACACATTGTAGAATAAACTTGAAAAACAGAAAAGAACGTCACTGGAAATCTGACTGGAGGAGTGGATCTGGAGGATAGTGAAGTGAAGAGCAAGGACCTGGGAGGAGAGGAAAAAGGTGAAACTGCTTTCAGGATGTAATATTTGGGAGAAGAAAAATAATTCAAACCACCTGGTTCATCATATGAGTGATCTAAGAAAGACAGCCACATGATCCTATGACCTGATTAAAAAACTCATTAGACAAAGTCAAGATCTGGGAATACAAGGTAAGTCCTTCATCAGACCTCAGGTCATCTACAGAAAACAAAGGTAACATCACATTAAATAAACTTATGTTTACCAACACAGCTAGTCTAGCTAGCAATTCTGAGTGCATGTAACACAATATTCACTATTAAATAGATTATGATAGATCAGTAATTTCCCAGAACCAAAATCCAAACCAGTATAAATATGGTATCATCATGTACTTTAAGAGAGTCTTATATTCTGGATCTGAAAGCATCATATGATAAGAAGGGTATTTTGAAAGGTGCTTACTGTATGACACAATGGTCAGATCTTTTGTTTTGTTTTGTTGAGACAGGGTTTCTCTGTGTAGCCCTGGCTGTCGCTTTGTAGACCAGGCTGGCCATGAAGTCACAGGGATCTGCCTGCCTCTGCCTCTCTGAGTGCTGGGATTACATGTGTATGTGTATACCACTGCATTTAGTCATATACTTTTTAAAGTCATCTTTGTCTCATACTTTTCCTTTACACTGTTAAGAAAAGGCTCAGATATGTTATACATAAACTGTGAAATATTAAGCAAGAGCCAAATCATTTCTTCAGTCTCTTCAGCCATGCTTCTACCAAAAGGAACCTAAGAAATCTGTTTAGGTTAGAGGATATCTTGAGTCATTTGACAAGAAATTTTCTTTCTTTCATCTCAGAAACATGGGTTTTATAAAATGACTGAGAATTAATTAATCTCAATGGAAATTAAAGAAAAAGTAAAAGCAAGCTTTGTGCTGCCAAGTTCTAAGAGGCTGGCTTCTGTCCAGTGAATTATGTTAATAGATACTCTATGTTGATTGTTCCAATCTGAAGCAGAGGAACACCACTTTCTGAGTTTAACAAAGATTTAATTGTGGTTAATGAAGTCTTCTAGGTTCAGTGCATGACCCAGCTCTTCCCAATCTTCAAGGAACCCTAGAAGGTCCTCAGGCCCTGGACCCAGCTGAGTTGTTCTCATTTGAGATGCAGGGAAGGAAACTCTGCTTTCCAAGAGCCTAAAACAAAAGATCCTACAAAACACAGGCTCCTCATAAGTTGTGTCTGATGATTGTGCCATATTAACATATAGAAATATTAACATATAGGAATACTAAAAAATAATTCTAAGATCTATGAAGTGGCTCAGCTGATGAAAGCACTTGCCTCTGAGGTGTACATAACATGTATTCCATCCCAAGGCCTCCACCAAGGAAGAAAATCACTCACTCACTGAAGTTGCCTGTCCTCCTTGCCACATCTCCACAAAAGAAGACAATGTAAGACAATATCCCCACAGTACACATAGCCCTACATTGTATAATGGCATTACAATCCCCGTGTGCCTCTTTCTGTCTCCCTGTTGCCTTTTGTTTGTTTGTTTGTTTGTTTGGTTGGTTGGTTGGTTGGTTGGTTTGCTTTGGTTTGGTTTTATTTTATTTTTTTGTTTTTAGAAAGACTTGGAGCTCCTTGGTTGGCACATGCAACATATCAATCTGTCAAATAATGTCTGTCTCCTGTGTGTCTATCCACATTCCCTCTTCCTATAAGGACACTAGTCATACACATCTGTGCTCTTTCAACTCTAGAATCATTTAATCTGCGTAACTCAGGACCTATTACTCTCCCATTGCCCCATTTCCAAGCACGATCACATTCTAAGGGACTTAGAGCTTAGAACTTCGACTTGTATTTTCTGGAATCACAACCATTCCATGATGTATATTTTGTTAGGATAGATTAAGCTGTAATTGCAAAGCAAAGGCTGCATGTGATTTATAATGTGAAATGTTAGCATCCTGTTCACACTGAGAACAATATTCTGTTTTTAGTCATTTGGGATCCAAGGTAGTCACAACAGTGATCATGTCAATGCCTGTGGTCATTGTGCCAGAAGGAAGAGAGGACACTCAAATTCTCACAGGTGGTCATTTAATACTGATGAGCCCCAAAGAATCAGACAATGTAGACTACATTTCACAAAAAAGCAACCGAATTATAACACAAGATGATTCTGCTTGTAAAGAACAGAAAAATTAGCTAAAGTAACTGTAGAAATAAGTAAAATTTAGAAATAAGTAAATTTTAGAAATAAGTAAAATTTAGAAGCAAGCTTTTTAATTTTTATTTTTTATTAATCACAGGTTATGTACTTTGAATCCCAGGGTAGCCCCCTCTAGAAGCGGGCTTTGATTAGCTTCTGTACCTCTCCTAGCCATGCTTTAAAATTCATAGAAATGAATTCATCTAGTTTCATGACATTTAAACTATGTATGTTATCGCTTACAAGTTCTCATGACATTGCTTTAAAAATGTAATTAAAGTAGGGGCAATGCAATTCCATTCCTTGAATTTATTTATTTATTTTTGGCCTACATGTGTGCCCATATAGCACATGTCTTTCTGAGGCCCACAGATGCCAGAACATCCCCTGGGACTGGAGTTATAGATGTGTGTGAGTTATGTGCTGGGGCTCAAACCTGGGTCCTCTGGAAGAACATTGCTTTTTTACCCACTGAGTCATCTAACACCTGTGTTTTAAATTCATGAAATTAAGCATGATAAATCCTACAGATAGGAAATGAGTTTCCAGATGCAGATGAGCCCATTTTTTCTTCCTCTTCTGGATTTGACCAGGTTTATACCAATATATGATTTGAAGAAAAATGACCAAGAGGCCAATAAATTTAATCATTTGTTTAAGCTTTAGATGTCACATAAAGTCTAGTTACAATTGAAACTGCTGATTATTATTTAGAGAAAAGTGAACTTCATGGAAACAAACTATAGCAAGCATATTTTTTTTGGAATGGTATGATGACATTAAATAACAAACCAGGGAAACAAAGTTTAAAATATACCTGTCTCCATAAGGTTTTAACTTGAGAAGTCTGTTGTTTCAAAAGGCAACTATATGGCAATCTGTGCTGTGAATAGCTGCTAAGCCGTATAAAAAGCACCAGCATTTTCTCAGAAATATCACAGCACGGTCATTCAAGGGTGACTGTACACATATGATTGCTCAGAACTGCAAGAAAAGCACCTGCTACTCCAGGAAGATTTCTCCCATGCTGGGGATCTCCAGGCATTCAGAAAATATTAAAAATAAAATGAATCCAACTTGAAATATTTGTAATTCATGAAAGGTTGATGAGCAGGTCTCAGTGCTGGGATTGCCATCAATGTTAAGTACTTGCTTCTGGGAATTGCTGCATCCTTGCTAGATAGCCAGGATGGTCATGTCATACAAAACAGAGACAGCATGTGTCCCTGCCTGACAGATGCTGATAAAACAGTGACAAGAATAACAAGTGACTAAAGAGATTGTGGAGCCCAAATCCCCTGTCCTGAATTGCAGAAAATGTTTTAAACATCAGTTGCAAAGATATCTGATGCAGCTCCGTACATACCAGGGGTTCTGACCTTATGATCTTTAGAAACAGACACAGCAGTGTTGAAACACAGGGATTCCCGATTAACCCAAAGAGAAGATGTACAACTTATGGAAGGGTTAATAGGAACAGGACCAGTGTTTAAGAGGCAGAGCAAAAAAACCTGAAAGTTTGAGCTAGAGAGGAGGTTCAGAGTTTCAAATAAGATAGAAGTGAAAAGGTGGCAAACAGCTGAATGTGTGAGCAAGAGAAGGGTTCAGAGTTTCAAATAAAATGCAGTTCAAAGATGGCAGAAAATAGCATTCAAGTAAAAATAAATCAAAGATTTATCCTGACTTGCAAGGGCCCTCATGCCTTCTAGATAGTGAATTTAAAATTTAACTCATAATAAATATGAAAGAATTATGTGTTAGATAAATATAGGTGGGCTTTAAAGGAAATTAAAATTGTGGTATTGTACAAAACTTCTTTGTGATTATTTTTTTGTATTTTTAAAACTTTTTTATTTTTTCCTGTGGTCATTTTCCCTTACCACGCAATGAGGACGAAAGAATGGTTTGTAGCAGAGAAAGATGCTTCTGTGAAATCAGTGAACAATATTTTCTCATGGGAGGGAAGAACTCTGCTAGCCATCAAGTATAAAGATGATGGACATGAGCTTCTCAGATGGATTTTGGAAGGAGCACAGGTGCTAAAGTCCTTTTTCCAGAGCAGCAGGTATGGGTCATAGTGGCCACACTCATGCTCATTATATCATCATTACTGTGCTCTATAGGTGTAGCCTTGCCAAAGTGAGCACTATTGATGTGTCTCCCATACTATGCAAGTATCTGTTATTTCTCTGTGTATGTATAAGGAGGTTGAGGTTCTAACTCTGGACCTCAGCCATGCTCAGAAGTGGCTCAGTCTCAGAGCTATACTCTACGTAATACATTATTTTAGTTTTATTAAAAATAACAGCAACAACAACAAAACCAACATCTATGGTGCAAAGTAAGACCACTGTTTTTATCTTTTGAGATTTCCTTAGTGCCCCCAAAAGCTAGAGTCTGTCTCTAGCATGGACTCTGTTGCCTGCTCCTGCCTCACTTCCCTGAGTGAGGCAACCATGCCTGGAGACTTCTTAGTCTGGGATCAGGTGGTAAGAAACAAGGGCTCCACCTTTCTGACGACTAGGGGTACTGGGATAAGGGGGAAGAGGGACGAAGGGTGGGAACATCAGAAAACAAAGGAGGGGGCTGTAATCAAGATGTAACATGAATAGTATATCTTTCTTTTTTATTATCATTCATTACAATTTATTCAATTTATATCCCAGCTGTGGTCCCCTCCATCATCTCCTCCCAACACCATCCTCTCTCCCTCTTCTCCTCCTATGCCCCTCCCCTAGTCCACTGAGAGGGGAGGACCTCCTCCCCTTCTATTTGACCCTAGCCTATCAGGTCTCATCAGGACTGGTTGTATTGTCTTCCTCTGTGGCCTGGCAAGGCTGAACCCCCCCAGGCGGAGATGATCAGAGAGCCTGTCACTGAGTTCAGGCCAGAGAAAGCTCCCATTCCCCTTACTAGGTACCCCACTTGGATATTGAGTCTATGGGCTACATCTGAGCCGAGGTTTTAGGTCCTCTTCTTACATTGTCCTTGGTTGGGATATCATTCTCTTCAGGGCCGCAAGGGCTCAATTTTTTGTTTGTTTGTTTTCATTTTTACTCTGTTGGTTTCCTTTTAGAGCTCCTTTGCCTTCCAGGTCTTTCTGTCTCCCACTTTTTTCATAAAATTCCATGCCCTCTGCTTGAAGTTTGGCTGCAAGTCTCAGCCTCTGCTTTGATACCTAGATCAGTAGACCCTTTCTTTCTTTTTTTAAATTCATTTATTAATTACACTTTATTCATTCTGTAATCCCCCCTGTAGCAGGGGGGTACAATCCCAATCCCTCCCAACTCTTCCCAACCCTTCCCAACCCCTCCCTTCCCTCCCCTTTCCCCCCTCCCCTCCAAGTCCACTGATAAGGGAGGTCTTCCTCTCCTTCCTTCTGATCCTAGTCTATCAGCTCTTATCAGGAGTGGCTGCATTGTCTTCCTCTGTGGCCTGGTAAGGCTGCTCCCTGCTCAGGGTAAGATGATCAAAGAGTAGGCCAATCAGTTCATGTCAGAAGCAGTCCCTGTTCCCATTACTATGGAAACCACTTGGACACTGAACTGCCATGGGCTACATATGTGTAGGGGTTCTAGTTTATCTCCATGCATGGTACTTGGTTGGAGTATGAGTCTCAGGAAAGACCCCTGTGCTCATATTTTTTGGTTCTGTTGCTCTCCTTGTAGAGGTCTTGTCCTTTCCAGATCTTACTATTTCCCACTTCTTTCATAATAAGATTCCCTGTACTCTGCCCAAAGGTTGGCAGCAGACTCTTTAAAAAAAAAAAATGACTTTTGAGGCACAAGCCTATATTCCCAGCACTTGAGGAGGCAGAGGTAGGTGAATCTCTGTGTGTTTGAGAACAGCCTGGTCTACAAAGATCATCAAGGATAACCAAGGCTACACAGAGAAACCCTGTCTAAGAAAAAAAAAATACTTTGGGGCATGTAGCTTGTATTCTGCAAGCTGGCATCTTTTTCCTTTTAAATTTTTTTTCCACACCTTTGGTATCTCAGCATCTAGATGTTGTTATTTATTTACTTATTTGTTTGTTGGCTTTTTGATACAGGGTTTCTATGTGTAGTTTTGGCTGTCCTGGACTCACTTTTGTAAACCAGGTTGGCCTGGAACCTGGGTCCCTCTACCTCTCTGAGTGCTGGAATTATAGGCATATGTCACCACAGCCAGTTTCAAGATGTCTTTGAATGCACAGAGTAATCAAACCAAATAGAAATTAGACACATTTTCTTCTCTCCTGATTTTTCTCTCTGAGTCATTATATACCGTATATACTATCCAATTTAATTACCATATATGTCCCTGTGCCTCCTCTCCCTGTCTTGCCCCCTCAAAAACACCAATAGTTCTTCATGGCACAAATACACCATTTCTCTATAACAAAATGTTTTGTTGATGACATGACTCAACGCTGAGCCTCCTTTTCCCAGTACTCAAAACTCAACATGCATAAATTTTCATATAGAGTCTGGCTTTTTCTCTTCTCTTTTGTAACAATTATCAAAATTGGCAAACACAGGAATTTGTCTACTGGCTTGCCCTTTCCTCACATCCTTACCAGTATTTGTTTTGGTGTGGTTTTTAAAGTTTTCTTATTCAAAAAATTAGTGCCATATAATCTGATCATAGTTTCCCCCTTCCCCAGCTCCTCCCAGACTCTCACCACCACCCCTGAGTTGGGTGTTAACCATTGTGATCACAATGAAATGGAATCTCAAAATAGTTTCCATTTACATTGCCCCAAAGGCTAAGCATACTGACCACTGTTTAAAGTATTTATTGATCATTTGTACTTTTTTAGTTTTATTAATTTCATTATTCCAATTAGTTATTGGATGAATTGAATTTTAAGTTTATTTTTGTAGCCCCTTTTAAATTATAGATACTAACTCTCATCTGGAAAAGCCAGGAAGGATTTTAATCCATTTTGTAGATCATCAGTTTATTCTAATGATTGTATCTTTTTCTGTACAGAGATTCTTAATTTCATGTAATCCCAACTACCAGCTATTAAGATTATTTTCTATGATCTTTAAGTCCTTTTCAGAAAACTCTCGCCCATGTTCATATTTTAACTTGGTTAAGCTGTGTCTTTGTGCAGTTTAAATATTTTAGGATAATTTTATATGTTTGATAGCATTTTAAACACTGCTTTTTGTCTAAGGTAAAATCTATGACTCTATTTTCATTTTTTTACATTTACATTAGCAGTATTCTCAGTATCTTTTAAGAAAAATGCTGCTTTAAAAGCATATTTTGAGGCTGTAGATAAATAATTCCTGAGATTCTTTATTCTGATGTCAGTTTTCATTTGAAATTAAAAACATCAATCTGAAAATAACATCCTCTCTAATTTAACTTATTTCTTTCATTTTAAAAGCCAAATTTTTAGGGAATTACCATATATAAGGTTACATAGCTCGTTAATTTATTAACAATGTTTCAATTTTAGATGTACATGTTATGTTAATCTGCATATTTTATATTTCCTCTGAATTTTGAAAGCACCACAACATCATTAATTTATATATTTGATGTCAAGAATTCCTAAAATGTCTGAAAATAAATTTTTCATATTTAAATTAAATCCTCAAATATTATTCTCATCAGCAAATTATGCTAAAGATCACATTGCATAGAACATATATAATCTAAAGCACAAATTTCAACATGCTTCCTTAGAAATAAGTGCTAAGCAAGCTACATCAAGTCAATTGGGAGAGTTCGTGTTTTCATTCTAAATTTTGGTTCCCAGTAAATAATTTGTTCTGAAAGAAGTCTGTACTATTTGTTCTTGAGTTCTGTGGTAATGCCTGAGTGACCAAAATGTCATGTCTGATAGGATAACTTGTCAGCAGGCCAAGAATCACACCAAAATGTGGTTTCAGGTGAGTAATTTTAGCCGACAAGTACTGGCTTGAGTTCTTGAAGAAAGGCATTCTGAGATCGGCTAGATGGACTGTTGAAGCTACTGGAAAGTGGATCTGCTTTAAGGGTTCAAGGTTCTAAGTATCATACAAACATCTCCAGTTTATTCCAAAAACACACAATGATTGTTGAAGACTGTGCTTCTGTAGAAAGTCAATGCACATAATGGGTAGGCTGTCCTCAGCTCTCTCTCCATGTGGCTGTCTTTAACCCATACTTCTTCCCTCAAATAAGCTAAAATAGCAAGCATCACACCTTTCACTAACTTTTGTGAGTCTTACAGCAAATAAATAAATAAATAAATAAATAAATAAATAAATAAATAAAGTCATTTCCTACTCTTTTAGTTGATATCTTAAGATGCAGTCTCTTACTTCACTGTTGAATTGTAAATTATTATATTCAGAAGGTTCTGGTGTTTATAATTACCTTGATTGGGAAACCATGTTGGGAAATAAGATGTACTAAGTAATTGGGTATAAAAAAAAAAGGTTTATGTTAATAACCTGCCTCAGGTATATGAACATCATTCGTTAACATAATTTATATGTGTTTCATATCCATATATTTAAGTACTTACATTCCCTATTCTGAATGAATACAATTAATTCTGTAATTATTCAAGTTCAATAGGTCTTTTATGTGTTCTTGGATCAATAGGATCCTCTTAAGAAAACATGTTGAATTTGATGAAGTTACTTAACTGCATGATACTTAAAAAAAATAAACTTCATGTAGGAAATAAAGATAAATTTAGTTAATGAACATGAACTCAATTCTACTGTTATAATAAATCATTCAAAGCTCAAAGAGGGATCTCAAAAGAAAAACATAAGCAACACATATTACATGAGAACATCTCAATTCTTCTGACAGTCAACTTCTCAGAAGCTTTGCTCTCCATGAGAGACTGGCATGAGATTTATGCAATAAAGTGAAATATCTGGCACCATAGTGCCAACACACGTACCTTTTAAAACTGAAAGAGTAAGACATGCCCAGTTTAACAACAGATAACAGAATGTTTCCTTGCCAAATTAATCTTGTAAGTAATAAGTTAGATTGTGTGTGTGTGTGTGTATGTGTGTGTGAAAGACAGTGACACACAAAGAAAAAGACAGAGAGACAAAAAGAGAGATAGACAACTGCATGGATGTAGACAAGAAAGCCTGATTCCTACTCTATCATTGCTTACCTCATTCTCTTGAGACTAGACTAGTGGTGAGCAAATCCCAGGCATCCTCCTAGTTTTGTAATTGCCTCAGCACTAGGATTACATGCACTTGCAGCCACTTCTGTAATGTTTTAAGGATGCTAGTGACTTCTCCCCAGGTCTTCATGCTTGTGGAGTAAGTTTCTCTTCCTACTCGGTCATTTCCCCGTCCCCAACGGGAATTCTTCAAACTGAAAATATAGACATTATTGAGTAATTGAAATGTCATAAAGTGGAAAACTCATGAGTAAGAATAAAGAGAATTTTGGAATTTTCTAATCATGTAAATGTGGGTCATAATATATTCCTATCTCTAATATAAAGATGAAAAAGTTAAAAATAGAAATGATTGCAAAATTTTAATGTAAATTATTCTAAATCATTTATTAAAACAGTAGATAAATGAGGCATTAAAAACTTTAAGTATGGAGAAAACGGACTGGAGTTTTAAAAATTATGCTCATAATCATGATCATTTCTTTATGATTCTGTTAAGTTACAAAGCAAGTAGTGTCTTGAAAAATCTCCTGAGACAAACAGCATTCCAACTCTATCGAAAATGGGACAAAACTAGAGAAACAGTCATCAGCAAAATGCACAATGAGCTCAATGAAATTATCTGTCATTCATTGTAAGGAACTAAAAATAAATAAATAAATAAATAAATAAATAAATAAATAAATAAATAAATAAATAACAGACCAAACTAAAAATTAAAAGAAAAAAATAATAAAATGAATGTTAATAAGTTATATAAAACATCAGAAAAGAAAAATAATTGCCCAGCAGATAGATTATTTTAGATAATAAAATAAAATACAAGTAAATAAGATGAATGCAATTATTTTAGTAAATAAAATACAATATGAAAACAAAGATGTTAACGTTGACACCATAATTGGATCACTGAAATTATGAAGACCAAACACCAACCATCTTGATAACTTACAAGTTAAACATTCTCTCTCTCTCTCTCTCTCTTTCTCTCTCTCTCTCTCTCTCATGCACACATGTACACATGCACACTCAAACATATATATATATATATATATGTATATATATATATATATACAAGAACACACACATATATACATCTACACATACACACACCTATACACACACAAATAAATAAAAAGAATCTTTAAAAAAACAACCATTAACAATAGTTTGCAAGAGTATATCTTCTTAAAAGATTTCTCATCAAAGAAACACCTTCATCAAAAACATACCAGTTTTAGTCATGGGAACAGGGACTCTCTCTGACATGAACTCAATGACTGGCTCTTTCATCACCTCCCTTTGATGGAGGAGCAGCCTTACCAGCCACAGAGAAATACAATGCAGTCAATTCTGATGAGACCTGATAAACTAGGCTCAGATGGAATGGGAGGACAGGACGACCTCACCTATCAGTGGACTTGAGAAGGGGGATGGGAGGAGATGAGGGAGGGAGAGTGGAATTAGGAAGGGACAAGGGAGAGAGCTACAGCTGAGATGCAAAGTAAATAAACAGTAATTAATAAAAAATAAAGTAAAAATACCAATTTCTCTTAATTTTTTTTCTAAAAAGTTGAAGATGAGAGAACTTTGTGCACAATTTATGAAGTTAGCATTTCTGTGATAACAAATCAAAGGACAAGTGCCTAGTGGGATGCCAAGAAAAGCTGCTGTTCGATGCCATAAAAGTCTTCATCACAATACTTGCAAAAGAAATTCAAAACCATGTTAAAAGCATTGTGTACGTTGCTGAGTGGGATGCATCTCAAGGATACAAAGACAACAACTTATATGAAACATAAAAATAACACATTGTAACAAACATGTGAAAAAGAACATACTGTCATTTAGTAGAGTCAGAAAAAAAGTGTTTAATAAAACAGCATACTTGTAGGATACAAAGACTGAAGACTTTTGGTACCACACTGAAGTATTTTCACCATAAGAAAGCCCATATTTTAAGTCAATTATTAACATAAAAATGAAGGAAGGAAGCTAAATGTCTTTTCAGTGCGGGTTTTGACAAACATGCTACTCTCGCCCTAGACAGAGCCAACAGGCAAGAACAAAAAAATCAAAGGACAAGTGCCAAGAAAAGATGAAAGTATTTCAGGACTTAGAGATGTCATGGTCTTGTAGATAGAAACTCCAAGGACTTCAACTTAAAATTATTATAACTAATAACTAAATTGATAAAATTTGTAGGAAACATTATTAATGGCTTTTTTATGTACCAATAATTTCCTGAAATGAAATGAAAAGAAATTGTAGACAAAATTGTTTGAAATAATTTTCAACTGAAAAGGTGAAAGATCTGCCAAAGTAAATTAGAAGACCAAAATAAAAACCAATAAAACATAAATAAAAGCAATCAAAGCCCACAAATATAAAAATATCCACATTCACAGACTGGAAGAGATGAGGGAGGGAGGGGTTGGGAGGGAATGAAGGACGGGCTACAGCTGGGATACAAAGTGAATAAACCATAATTAATATTAAAAAATTTTAAAACCCAAAGAAACAAAAAAACAAAACGGAGCACTTATATTCATTTGTAAAATGATCTGCAAATTTAGTTCAATGTCTATCAAAATAAGAATGAGGTTCTCTATTACCTTAAACTATACTCCAACCAAGTACTATGCATGGAGAAAATCTAGAACCACTGCACAGATGTAGCCCATGGCAGTTCAGTATGCAAGTGGGTTCCATAATAATGAAAACAGTTCAGTATGCAAGTGGGTTCCATAATAATGAGAACAGGGACTGCCTCTGAAATGAACTGATTGGCCTGCTCTTTGATCACCTCACCCTGATGGGGGAGCAGCCTTACCAGGCCACAGAGGAAGACAATGTAACCACTCCTGATGAGAACTGATAGACTAGGATCAGAAGGAAGGAAAGGAAGACCTCCCCTATCAGTGGACTTGGGGATGGGCATGTGTGCAGAAGGGGGAGGAAAGGTGGGACTGGGAGGGGAGGAGAGAGGGGTTTATGGGGAGATACAAAGTGAATAAAATGTAATTAATAAAAATTAAAATAAGTTGCGATCCAAGATGGCTGCCAGGAGAGAACACTGTGTCTGAGGAGTAGGAGAGCAGAAACAACACAGCGACCAGGAGACTGAACTCTGGGACCTAAAACGCCAGCATTGTGAGTGTCAGGTGAGCAGAACTCCTATGGTGAGAAAATCAAGTGGGAAAACCCTAGGGACACCCAGTTATTACCTGGAGAAATTTCCCGGTGACCAGCGGCGCACAGCTCTGATCTGAAACAGCAGCTAAGCTGGGTGCCCGCACCCGCCATTATAGACTGGATCAGACAGTCTCTCGGGCAGTCTCAGGAGGAACCCGGTGCCTTTTTCACTGAACTGCGCCCTACGAGCTCACACTGCACCCAGGATCTGCTTCAACCCGCGGGTGTGCAGCGGGCACGAACCAATCGCCAAAACCACGACATACTGAAAGGATTGGGGGACCATTCTGACCAGTCCACACACTGCAGGGGGGCGTGCCAAATGCTTCCACCAGCAAAAACTCAGTCACTGAGTCCACCAGCGGGTCTGAGAGGAACCCAAGTTCTGTCTCAACCCACAGCTGAGAGGATCCTGGGACCATCTTGACCAGACCGCACACTGAGGGCAAAAACTGCACGCATCCGCCAGCAAAAACCCCAGTTCAGGTGTCTGTCTACAGGCCAGACAGAGAAGGCCTCAGGCACCATTTCACACAGCCCTGCATACAGCGGATGCACACTAACCCAAACCCACTGTGTGTGCCCCAAATATCATCTCAGACCTTGGGGCACAGCCCCTGGCACAGAAGGAGGTGCCAAATCTCCATTCCAGGGGAGAGCCCTTAGCAGCAAGCCCAGGGCAGAGTGCAGAGCCCCCAGCTGACATCTCAAAACTGGACACTCAGACTCTAGCACAGAGTGAGGAGTAAAGACTCCAGACCAGAGGGGTTACCAGCCTGCAGTGCTCACAACTTCTAGCACAGAGCACGAAGCTGGGCACACAGAGCCCACAACAGAGTTCAACTGAGAC
>CM053761.1:64058754-64079091 GCA_028658305.1 Pachyuromys duprasi
CTCAGCCCTGGGCTTGTTGTTAAGGGCTCTCCCCTGGAATGGAGATTTGGCGCCCCCTTCTGGGCCAGGGGCTGTGCACCCCGGTCTGAGATGATATTTGGGGCACACACAATGGGTTTGGGTTGGTGTGACTCCGCTGAATGCAGGCCTATCTGAAATGTTGCCGGAGCCCTTCTCTGTCTGTCCTGTGGACCCACACAGGGACTGAGGTTTTGGTCCTCAGTGTGTGGTCTGGTCAAGATGGTACTGGGACTTTGTCAGTCTGGGGTGGCTCCTGAGAGCCGTGCACGCTCACCGCCCACCCATGGGTTGAAGCAGAACTCAGGTTCCTCCCAGCTTGCCCTTGGACTGGCACAGGGACTGAGGTTTTGCTGGCAGAAGCGTGTGGCTCGTGCCCGCAGAGTGCAAACTGGTCAAAATGGTCCCCCGCCTTTCTCAGACTGGGGTGGCTCTGGGGATCCATTCGTGCCCGCCGCAGACCCGTGGGTTGAAGCAGAACCCAGGTGCAGTGTGTGCTCGTAGGGTGCAGATCGGTGAACACAGCACCAGGTTCCTTCTCAGACTGCCTGCGAGACTGTGTGATCCAGTCTATAATGGCGGCTGCGGGCGCCCAGCGCAGCGGCTGCTCGTTCCGATCAGAGCTGTGCGCCGCTGGTCACCCGGAGGTTTGTGCAGGGAATAACTGGGTGTCCCTAAGGTTTTCCCACTTGATTTTCTCACCGTGGGATTTCTGCTCACCTGGCAATCACGGGTGCTGGCGTTTTAGGTCCCAGAGTTCAGTCTCCTGGTCGCTGCGTTATTTCTGTTGTCCTACTCCTCAGACACCCAATATACACATTTTATTTATCCATTCAAGTTTTGCTGAACACATAGGTTTGTTTCACCATTTAACTATGTGAATAGGAATGCCAAGAACATTGGCATCCAAGAATACATTCCGATTGTCGTATTTTGCTTTGTTTATTTGTTTGTTTTGGATTTGGAGTCATTCTAACAGTTGTAGATTGGAATTCCAATGCACATCTTCACAGTTATACTTTTATTACATAGTAAAATATAAGCTGATTTTTCTAGTATTTTTTAGTTAATCTTTATTTTAATGTGAGATCCTTATGTCTTATTTTTCATTTATCCTGGTGCTCTTTTAGTTTGAATTACTACTTCCCAAAGCATTGGTAAGACTTCAGAAATATGGCAGTCTTTGTTTTACTCTCATCCCTTAGAAACAGACTGCCTTGCCAAAGAAGTCTTCATTTAAAATGAGTCTCACACAGACTTTTGAAGACAATGCTTCATTGCCTTTTAGAAATCAGTTTTGTTCATGAAAAATATATCTCTATTTGGTTAAACATAATCAGACTTCATATTTCCCCCCAAAATTTTTTATAAAAAAATTATAAAAAAAACTTTGGTTTTTAACTTCAGACATTCAAATACCCTTATTCATAGTGTATGCTTTTGAGAGTTTTTTTTTAAACATGTTTCTTTTTAACAGCATTTGTATTTTTCAGTATAATGGTATGTTTTCTACCTTAACTCTGGAAAATTACTTTTCCAGAAAATGCAGAAAGAGGTTTGAGCTTTCATTTACAGGTTTATGAAAGAACTGCGGAGAAGAAACCCAAAGAGAAGTAAAAGAGCAACAGATCCAAAAAGTCTGGTCACAGAGATCTTATTTGGGACTGATACTCCAGCCAAGGACCACTCTTGGAGATGGCCTGGAACCCCTCCACAGAGGTAGCCCATGGCAGTTCAGTGACCAAGTGGTTTCCATAGTAATGGGGACAGGGAATGTCTCTGACAGGAACTGATTGGCCTGCTCTTTGATCACCTCCCCCTGAGGGGGGAGCAGCCTTACCAGGCCACAGAGGAAGACAGTGCAGCCACTCCTGATGTGACCTGATAGACTAGGTTCAGAGGAAAGGGGAAGAGGACCTCCCTTCTCAGTGGACTGGGGATGGGGCATGGGTGGGGAAAAGGGAGGAGAGTGGGATTGGAAGGGAAAGAGGGAGGGAGCTACAGGGAGGATACAAAGTGAAAAAACTGTAATTAATAAAAATAAAAAGGTTCTGGATTAATAAAGAGTGTATCCACATGTATAAATCTTAATAATAAAAGTTGCAAATCAAAGACAGAATTACTGAGGATGCTCCAGTGTGGGTTGAGCACTGAATCTGGAATATAGTGATAAAGAGAGGTTCCAGGGACATCCTTCTGCCTAAATGTTTTCTTAGCCATTGTAAAAATACATTGGAAGTCAAGAGTGAATTATTGGAACAATTCTAAAGAGGGGTCAATACAGCTTTAAATCAGAGAAACAAGGAAAGTAAAACATGACATGAGAAACAGAAGTCAAAAGGAAGGCCTAGACTTAGAAATAAAGGAGGTTCTACTAGCCGGAAAGCTAATAGTCCCTTCACTGCTGAATTAAGAGCCATGTTGATCTACCCTGATAACTGAGCCCATATTTAATTTAATGCTTTGTACTTCAAAACCCATGGTCATATAAAGCCTAAATTACAGATAAGTATAAATATAGAAAGTACACATATGAAACAGAGGTTCCAGACACAACTTACAAAACTATTATTTGCCTTCGGTCACTAGCTGAGAAATCAGAAGAGAGCAGAGGCAGCTTCTAGCCAAGTTCATATCATTTCTACCCTATTGTACCAACCATCACACCTATTCTGATTTTGCTGTTTATTTTCCATACTTATGATTTATGTATACGTAAACATATATATTTGTATTTTAATATTATTCAAAAATACCTCCCCAACACCATCATTGTAATATCTTTTTACCTCAACTTGTGACAATAAAATAGATAATAATTTGAAATTTTTCTACTGGAAAAATTCCACAGATGATAATGTTCAAAGTGGATAATATCAGAATATTCCATTTCAGCAACAGGATTCAACAAGCTCTAACCCTTTGTCTCCTGAGGTGAAAGAAGTAAATTATCTGCTCAGATCTTTCAAACTTAATAGGGTTTTCTGGAGTGTGTCCTGAAGATGAGAACTACAACAATTACCAGATTACTGGTCAATGTCTCATGTCTATTTTTTAAGTTTCTTGGTCTCTCTTTGAAGTGGCTGTGTGTCATGTCAAATAGCCTGTCTAACTCCTGAACAGTGAGAAGCATTGTTACTTTGCACTATTTTATCCAGCTTGAGGGTAACAACTGGAACCTAAAACAAAATGAAAAGCAATGACCACGGATGCTTCCCCCATGTTCAAGAACAAACATGAAATCCAGTGACTGGGAAGGCATCACCATCTTCTAGATTCTGGCAGCACTCACAGATTCTCCTGTACCCCAGATACTTAAAATATATTTGGTCATTTGACTTATTGTTTTTTGTTTGTTTGTTTTGGTGTATGGATAGTTGATTCTTTTGTTTTGTTTTCTCTTGGTTGATGGTGTTCCATTTAAATTATATGTGCATGGCATGCATACATGTGGCAGTCAGGAGACAATCTGTGGGAATCAATCCTCCACCAACTATATCCTGAGACTCACCTTCAGGGAGCAAGGCTTGACATGTGTCCTTACTCACAGAACCAGCTCAGCTCACTGGGCCCGTATTTGGTGTTACATTCATTTTGGAAGAAGGTTGATCTAACATGCAGTGACATTACTGCAGATGTATTTCTTATGCAATTGGATTGTGAAACATTTATTAAACTTGTGCTTGGAAGGGGAGTTATAACCAATACATACAAATAATCACTTCAAAGTATTTGAAAAAAAGAAATAAAGAAACAAAATATAAAACTTTACCCAAATAACTCAGTAATTCTTAGGACGTATGTCCTAAGAGCTGTCACATCACAGCCACCATCTAGCATGCAGAAAACAGTGCTCCAAACATCTATCCTATCTTATTATAATGTCTCAGGGTAAGAATGAGGTCTAAAAGATACTGCCTGCTCAAGCAATGAGAAGTGAGTCATGCGAAGCACGTTGATAAAAAATAAAATAAAAAATAAGATTTTCATTTCTAAAGGAAATATAATTAACTCTATGTAGAGGAACAAGATATTATTTATTGTATCCATAGAGCAATGTTTCTTTCATCTCAGGTAATGCTCCCTTATAAAAGGTTATTTCTAAAAGGTCAGGTGAATGATGTCTGATGTTCACTGCTTAAAAGCCTGCAATGCAATGATCAGAAAAGTCTATGGTGGTAGAAATCAGGTTGAAAAATCAAAGCTTCTGGGCATAAATGACTGAACATCTTGTCGCTTTAATTTGACCAAGTGAAATGACATTTGAATAGGTCTTTTATTTATATTTTCCCATAGATTGTTTCCCTCCTGAAGCATGGTTTAAATACATATTATGTTTTATTTTAGAAAACTCCCATCTTTTTGTATAATCCCCAAATTTTTTGAGCCTCAACTACTAGTATTGACTAAGCTAGTTTGTCATTCATTCTTGGGTTATGTCATTGAATAAAAATACAATCTTATGACATTTAAGATACACTCTTATACTCATTTCATATGTTCATTTCCAATAAAGTTATATGTGGGAAGCCTTTTTTTAGGAAAGTTTATACATCAATACCTAAAAAAAACCAATAACCACTATTAAGCACTGGAATAAATAGAAATCCTTAATAGAATATATAGAAATCCTTAAGCCCTGTTTACATTGTAGATATTCAATAGAAGCCTGTATCACTGTCTTTGCAATAAACCAAAGTTTAAGATACTTAATATTGTAAAATTATTAATATCAATAGATTATTAATCAATTTATTTTCTTTAAACATAATCATTTCTTTAAATATTTCTGAAGTATATGGTAGACAAACCTGGGGGTGGGTAATAATTTTTTTTAATTCATAGTTTGGACGTCTACTGCTGTGAAAAACCACCATGATCAAAAGGCAAGTTGGGGAGGATAGGATTTATTGGATTGTTTAAAAGGTTTATATCCTTTACGTCATAGTCCATCACTGAAGGAAGTCTTAACAGGAACTCAAACAGGGCAGAAATCCAGAAGCAGGAGCTGATTCAGAGGTCATGGAGGGGTGCTGCTTACTGGCTTGCTCTAAGTGGCTTACAGAAGCAGGGATGACACTGTAATGAGCTGGGTCTGTTCCTATCAATCACAAATTAAAAAAAAAAATACAGCCTGATCTTATGGAGGCATTTTCTTAACTGGGGTCCCCTCATCTCAGATGACTGTATATTGTGTCACATTAATGCAAGTCTAGCTAGTACACTGAAAAACTCCAAAACAAACTACATACCCACTGTTCAGCATAGCAACAAATATTATAAACATAAATAGTCAGGAGTATTATGGATAAATTTAGGAAAGTATTGCATAATCATAGAATTTAAAAGGTAAAAAAAAACGTATGAAATTTGCTGAAAAACTGCTGAAATTTGAAGCTCCTTGCTTCTCAGACACAAAATAAAATTTCCTAGATTGGAGAAATTATACTTGGTTAATGAATTCTTGGGGAGCTGCCAACATGGAGACTTGGTTGTATTATTGTTAGAAACTTGCCCTCTATTGTAAAAGCTGCACCTATGGACAATTGCAGGCCGCAGTGTTTCTAAGGTCAGTGTGTGTCTTAGGGTGTCTCAGGCCCTTCCTTTGTTTATACAAAATGTACCTAAAAATCCATTTTGCCATTGCTGCTTTACATCAGATCAACTCAGATGTTCCCCAAATTGTCTCACCATAATTAAAGTAAAATAGCATAAAAAGTTAATAAAAAATGTGTAATGGAAGTTTTGGTTTCTTTGTGTGTTACATAAATATGTTTTTGTTTTAATCCCAAGTGTGGTATTTTAGTTAGAGTATAGTTTTTCCACACCTGTTAACTCTCACGTTCAGGGTGTGATCTTGGCTGTCTGATAATGGCCTTCCAAGTGCAGCATGGAGACAGGTGTGGTCTAGGACTCTGACAGTATAAATACAAGAGCCTAGAAGAGGAAGTGATGTGCCTTTGGTAGCTTTTGCTGTGGTGTTTGGTGGTGGTGTGTTTTGTGTAGCAGTTTGAAGAGACCAGAGACCAGAGACGGTGTGGCAATTTGGAGCAGAGAGTGGCATGGAGGAGACTGCATCTACAATTGACAGAGACTGGTATAGAGCCCTAAAAGAACCCCCTGACCCTAAATAGCAGGGTAAAGCAAAGGGATCTGAGACCCCTCTCCCCACCAATTTTCTCTCTCCTAATTAAAGTTGGGGGTTGGTGGAAGGGAGGTATAGGCCTAAACACCCCCAATAGAGTAGAGATTTCAAACAGACTGCCACAGATGGATTTCCACTACAGCAATGGATTCTATTACGTCAAATATCCCAATAATTTTGTCTTTAAAAACATTTTCTACCTTCACATTCTGAAAAGTTTAACTTGAAAAGGTTTAATTTGAAAGGAATGTAGGAAAAAGTTGCAACATTTCTCTCATCATACATAGGTAAGCTTGGGCCATTGGAATAGTATTTTTCTCTATTAGTTTACTTTGCACCTTGATATGGCAAAACACATGGCAGAAATAGCCTAGAAGAGGAAAGACTTATTTGTACTCACCATTTAAGAGGAATTTACCTATGACTGCCTGACCCTTTGGAATAGGGCAATGTGCTTTGTCAGGAAGAGTATGTTGTAGGTAGACTCATCTCTTTGTAGACAGGAAGGAGAAAAAGTTTACAAGAAGGGGTCAATGCAAGATACCACTACAAAGATTTACTTCTTAACCCCCACCCAATGAATGCTTCCTTCAACTAGCCCTATCTCACTGTCTTCTCTACCACTCAGTAATGCCACCAGATAAAGAATTAGCCCACTGAATAAATCATAGCCCAAAACAATTGTTTAATGACCACAGACCTAAATCCAGGGTCTCATGATCCAAAAACACAAGGAATATTCCTTTTTCAAAGTTTATTATTTTAGGCACTTTGTAACTCTGACATAAATAGTGCTTACTTCCCAAATATAAGTGACACTAACTTAAAATGATTTAGGAGGTTTATTTTGTGTATATTCATGAGACTTTTAAGTTATGTTTTTGTCAACGTAGTGCTTTTAAGCAGATAGACTAATAAATGTTAAAATTAAAAGCCATCAAACAAATTGTATAAAATTCTCTAAATACATCTCTACTATCATAAAATAACAAAGGTTTTAGATTATTTATAAGTTGGTATCATTTACACCTCTGAAGGTATTAAAGCATCAACTAAGTCCAGACTTTTAGGGAAATTTTTATTAAACTATTTAAGCTGTAGGTTGTTACAATTATTTGCTTATTAGCGTATTTCACACAATAAATTTTAAATACCTTAAAGCTGGATATATCTTCTTTATTACCCAGACCATCATGAGAACCCAAATAAAAGTCTAATTAAGTCTTTGATTGATAAATAAAGAAATAAATGTAAGCAAGAAGAAGACAGTTATTATAGGCAGCTATACAAAAGAATATTTAATATATAAGTAGGTGATAGATCATAGATGACAGATAAATTATAAATATGAAAGATAGAATATAGATAGATGATCGATATGTAGATAATAAATAGACAGATAGATAGATAGATAGATAGATAGATAGATAGATAGATAGATAGATATAGACATATATTGAATAGTTCTCAGATTGTTTGAAGAAACATAAGCCTGAGTTTTCACATAAATTCCTTTAATCAAAAATATTTATAGGTCAATCCAAAATGACAGGCAAAGAATAAAAAGAGCTCTGAGATGCACTGTTTTGGTGGAATACTCTTCATCTCAACATTTTCAACATAAAATAAAAGCAATTCTTGAAACTGAGAAAGCACCATCCTTTTTCATGAATCCACTTTCTCCATATGTCAAATACATGAAACTCAGAGCCTGAACTATAATTTCAATGTCATATTAGTGTTGCTCCCTCGTATCTCCAGTAATTGTCTCATAAACTAGCTTGTCCCTTTCATCTCTTATATACATTTCCGATACTATGAAATTATGTGGCATGTTGTTTTCAAAGTTCAAGTTTAAAGTGACAATACATTTGCCTTCACAAGGAGAATGTTCTGTTAATAAAGCAAAGTCTTATTGGGGAAACTCATCTCAACAGATGTCACAGATGCTAGTGAAAACTAATGATTGATGTGCCTCATCTCTCAGGTACTAACAGATCTAAGAGATATAATATCCGAGGTAAATGGAGTAATGAAATATCTGTACTAAAGCACACTGCAATTATAGTTTAGAATAATCACATCATTTACATTCAAGAGATTGAATAAAAGCTATCCAGAATATATAAATTCATTTTTATTACAAAAGTAAATACAGTTATGTTAATTTAAAAATTGTTTAAATGAATGTCTTAGTTATGTTTAATATTGCTATAATGAAAAAGCAAGTTGGGGAAGAAAAAGGTTGCTTGGCTTACACCTCCACATTGTAGTCTATCGCTAATGAAATTCAAAACAGGCAATCAGGCAGGGCTAGTACCTGGAGAAAAGAGCTAATGCAGAGGCCATGGCGAAGTGCTACATACTAGCTTGCTCTTCATGGCTTGCTCAACCTGCTTTCTCATAGAACTCAGAACCACCAGTCCAAGGATGGCACCATCTACAATGCACTGAGGCCTTGACCATCAATCTTGAATTAGGAAAACGTGCTGTGAGAAAAGGATTGGTTGAATTGAAGGACAGTTAGCAACAAAGTAAAAGTAAAGACATGCCTGGAAAAAAAGAAAGAAAAAAAGAAAAAGAAAATGCTTTACAGGCTTGCTTACAACCTAATCTTATGGAGGATTTTTTAAATTGATGCTGCCTCCTCTCACATGACTTTAGCTTTTGGCAAGTTCATACAAAACTACCAAGCACAGTGAGATAATATACTATGAAGATGAGATAAAATTATAGGAGTACAGAGACAGCCATGAATACAGGCCCCTAAAATTGTGCTGTTAACCTAAATAATTTATCCTGCAAAGTAATATTCAAGTTATGGAGGGTATCAGCCTTTATAACTTGGATGCTTCTGCTATTTCTTATTTATTCTAATGGATAATCAATAATCATACTGTGCACATACACCAGTATATATGCTTAATAAGTAATGATTATAATAGTGAACATGGCTAACATATCCATCAGTTGATTAAAAATTACTTTATGTTGGAAACTGTATTAGTTACTTTTCTGTTGTTGAGATAAAATACCACAACCAAGGCAGGTCATAGATGATTTTATTTTGAGTTACTGTTCCAAAGGAAAGTCCATAACAGTAGCAGAGTCACAGTTGCAGGCAGCTGGAATAAGCTGAGAGATTATACCTTCAACCACAAAGCAGAGACTGAACTAAAGGTGGAACAAGTCTATGGATTCCCCAAGCTCACCCCTAAGTGATTCCTTCAATAATGCTGCACTTCTCTACTACATCTGAAACAGAGCCGCCAACTGGGAAACAAGTGTCCAAATACCTGAGCCTATGGGGGGCATTTCTTTTTTTAATTAAATTTTTACTTTTTTATATTAATTATATTTTATTCACTTTGTATCCCAGCTATAACTCCCTCGTTCATTCCCTCCCAATCCCACTCTCCCTCCTTCGTCTCCTCCCATGCCCCTCTCCAAGCCTACTGATAGAGGAGGTCCTCCTCCCCTTCCATCTGACCCTAGCTTATCAGGTCTTATCAGGACTGGCTGCAATGTCCTCCTCTGTGGCCTGGCAAGGCCACTCTTCCCTCAGGGGGGATGGTCAAAGAGCCAGCCACAGAGTTCATTTCTAATTCATACCACCACAGGGATATTCAAAATTCTTCTTCTTACCTGTTTAGTTGTCACCTCTTGTTATGCTGCTGTCATAAAGCAATTAGGGACTGCTACCCATGTTTAACTACATGCCTCTTCCATTTAGCATTCTTTCTATTCAGCCTTCTGCTTTGTTCTCCTTGGCTGCTAGCTGACAGGGTTTGTTTGTTTGCTTGTTTTATAAGATTAACCATTTTTGCAGTTTTAATATATACATGAGAATACACAATATCTCAAGTACATGATTTTGATGTTCAATTTCTTATCCATAAACTCCCTTCTATAGCAGGGCAAGAATCTGAGATGTTATCCTCAATTTGCTTGTTAATTGTCACACTTGTTTAAAAGATAATCTCTCAAGCAGAAAAGATGGCTATAAATGAATACCAGATAAAAATAAAACTTAAAATTGAGGCACTTCATCCATATTCACACAGTTTCCTGTCTTACAGAAATATTAGACTGCACTTTATTCAATGTAGGCTGAAATGGCACATTTTTAGTTCATTTTGTTTGGGGTGCTTTGGAGAGAGTTTCCATTTTAACATATTTCTGAGTCAATGATAGCTATGCAATTTGATTGCATAAAATCATCTTATATGAAACTGAAAACCGGAAAACCAGTTCAGACATTCATGGAACCTGACCAAAACCAAAGTACTTTTCTTTAGCAGTAAACTCAGAAAGTTGTAAGTTGTACATAAGTTAGCAAATCTAAGGAAAAACTTTGGCGGATTTGTGGAAACAATCTTGCTGATATTGAGGGTATACACAAACCTAGAAAGCTGTTTATTACAAAAGAAAATTCCAGCTCAAAATGACTTCTGTCTTCACTTTCAAATCCAGCTGGGGAAGAAATAACTGTAGATCTACTTGGAGTTATGCAATTTAATTTTCAGTAAGTGCTTACAGCTTACCAGCGGGACACTGCTGAGTATCAGGAAAATGTTACTGTGAATAGTTTCAAACCTTAGCTGGCATTTATTATAAGGAATAACATGGGATTCGATCCTAAACTAAAATTAATCTGAATTTAACTGATTTGACTCACTCTTATAAAATGACATGAGAATCAAGATTTGTAGAATGTGTGTATGTATGTATACATGGTTTTGTATGTTTGTGAATATAGATAAATATGTATGTGTGTACATGTGCTTGTATGTGTTTATGTGAGTATAAGTATGTGTTCGTGTTTGTGTGTGTGTGCCAAGATAGACTAGATAAACAGATGTTACTGTTGTTGTATCTAGTGATGATGACGTTTCAGAGAATATTAGAGTGAAAAGTAATATTGGCATTGTATTTACTATAATTATGTATCATTGAAGGATGCTGCATTATGAGTATAATTTGTCTCTGTAACAGATACTGGCTTCCCAGGAGAGCATCCAGGACAAATAAGCATATATCAATCTGGATATGCTTAGGTCAATTATAGCCATCAGCTAAAATAGGTAAGGGACTCTACATTGGAGCCAGAACTTTGTAGGACTATTCATAAAAGTCACCATCAGAGAGTGTGGGATGTCTAATTTTTTAATGTAGCTTATATTCTAGAAGTGTAGCTTTACCCAAAAGTTTTCATATGCCTATTTTTCTTTTGGTCTATTGAGACAAGCCTTGCTATATAGCCCAAACTGGTCTGGACTCTCCATGTGGCTGAGCCTGGTCTAAAGGTGTTATCATCCAGTTCTACTTCCTGTATACTGATGTCACAACATGTGTCCCTATGCCAAGCTACACTTCATTGATCTTACCACCCAATAGGCCTGTGAGTGCAAAGGCAGCACATTGTGGACTCATTGGGTGTTATAATGCTTTACTCAGAAAACATAGTTATTGCAAACATATGGTGTTTTATACAGTTGTTTTGTTTCTGTGTATATTTTGTACTCTTGGCTTCTACCTTTTAAAGTTTCTCAAACTCAGGCCATGATAATGCAGGTGTTTGGCTGTTCAAAGTATAATGACTTTAACTCACATCAGCACAAATGTCCACATAGACCCATAGGCACATTCTACTTTACTAAAGTTAACCTAGATTTCAATTGCCTAATATAAATGCATGAATCACCATCATAAAACTCAGTGTTGCACTGAAGGAAATCTAAAAACATATATACAAAAATGATTGTTAACAAGATCCATACCTTTTTTTTTTTCTTTTTTCTGTTTTTGTTCAGTATAAAAAACTGTGTCGTCCAATATTTTTAGGTTTTTGTTTGGTTGGTTGGTTTTGATTTTTAAATCCAATTGTTTCTCATTACTGCTGCTTCTAGGTACATTTAACAGTACCCACATCTCAAAAAAAAAAAAAACATAAAACAAAACGGGGCTGTATTTCCTAGTAAACATCAGCTACAAATACCTCTTTAGTAAAGAGAGGTACTTACGAGTCTGTCTACCATCTGAGATAGAATGTGATTGGTTTGATGTCCTGTATATCTGGATATTTTAAGACTTAGAAAGTAATATTCTTTTTTGATTGTTACTACTATTATTATTATTTACATTTATTCGCTTTGTATCTCTCCCTCATTTCTCCTAGTCCCACCATTTCTCACTATTCCTCTCCTATTCTTCTTCACTAGTCCTTAGATAGGGAAAGTTCTCCCCTACTGTATGACCCCAGCCTATCAGGTCCCATAAGGACTGCCTGGATCCTCTTCCTCTGAGGGCTGGCTAGAGCACCCCACAAGGAAGAAATGATCATGGTGCAGACAATTGAGTTCATGCCAGAGACTGTCTAATCTCCCTTTATTAGGGAGCCTGTATGGAGACTGAGCTGTCTATGGGCTACATCTGAGCAGTGTGTCTATTTCTTCTCTATGCATAGTCCTTGGTTAATGCATCAGTCTCTCCAGTCTCCACAGGTCCCAGCTTTTTTGGCTTTATTGGTCTCTTTGTGAGGCTCCTGTCACTTTCAGGTCTTTCTATATCCCCCTTCTTCCATAAGATTCCCTGTGCTCTGACCAAAGTTTGGCACATGTGGATATCTGAATCCACATTGAACACCTGCTGGGTGAGGTGTTTTGGAGGACATCTGTGATTGCACCTGTCCTGTCCCCTCTCTTCTACCACTTCTGGTATCTATCCTGATTCCCCTTCTGAATGAGAATGAAACATTCTTATCTCTACAGAAAAAAAACTGTTGGACAAAAAAAAAATCAGTGAGGTCCCATTTATTGATTGTTGCTCTTAGAGCCTGTACTGTTGGTGTTCTCTTTAGGAAGTAGTCTCCTGTGCCAATCAGTTCTAGGGTCTTTCCCAGTTTCTCTTCTAACCGATTTAAAGTATCCGGTGTTATGTTGAGGTCTTTGATCCACTTGGACTTTAATTTTGTGCAGGGTGATAAATATGGATCTATTTTTCTTTTTCTGCATATAGACATCCAGTTGATCCAGCACTATTTGTTGAAGGTGCTGTCTTTTTTTCATTGGATGGATTTGGCTACTTTATAAAAAAAATCAAGTTTCCATAGGTGTGTGGGTTCATTTCTGGGTCTTCTATTCGGTTCCATTGATCCACTTTTCTGTTTCTATGCCAATGCCATGCAGTTTTTATTACTATTGCTCTGTAGTACAGCTTGAGGTCAGGGATGGAGATAACTCTAGATCATCTGTTGTTGTAGAGGATTGTTTTGGAAATTCTGGGTTTTTTGTTTCTGCATATGAAGTTGAGAATTTTTCTTTCAAGGTCTGTAAAGAATTGTGTTGCTATTTTGATGGGAATTGCATTGAATCTGCAGATTGCTTTTGGCAAAATAGCCATTTTCACTATGTTGATCCTACCAATCCATGAGCATGGGAGATCTTTCCATCTTCTGATATCTTCTTCAATTTCTTTTTTCAGAGACCTGAAGTTTTTCTCAAACAGATCTTTCACTTGCTTGGTTAGAGACCCCAAGGTACTTTATGTTATTAGTGGCTATTGTGAAGGATGTTGTTTTCCTAATTTCTTTCTCAACCCTTTCGTCTTTAGTGTACAGGAGGGCTTCTGATTTTTTTCAGTTGATTTTGTATTCAGCCACTTTGGTGAAGGTGTTTATCAGTTGAAGGAGTTCTCTAGTTGAATTTTTGGGGTCACTCATGTATATTATCATATCGTCTGCAAATAGTGATACTTTGACCTCTTCTTTTCCAATTTGTATCCCCTTGATCTACTTTAGTTGTCTTATTGCTCTAGCTAGGACTTCAAGTAAGCTTCTGTAAAGCAAAAGAACAGTGTCATCAAAGCAAAACGACAGTTTACAGACTGGGAAAGGATCTTCACCAACCCTATATCTGACAGAGTGCTAATATCCAGTATATATAAAGAATTCAAGAAGTTAAAAAGCAACAAATCAAGTAATCCAATTTAAAAGTGGGGTATGGAGCTAAACAAAGAACTCTCTGTAGAGGACTGTAGAATGGCAGAAATTAAAGAAATACTCAACGTCCTTAGCCATCAGGGAGATACAAATCAAAACGACCCTGAGATTTCACCTTATACCTGTCAGAATGGCTAAGATCAAAAACTCAAGTGACAACACATGCTGGAGAGGATGTGGAGAAAGAGGAACCCTCCTCCATTGCTGGTGGGAATGTAAACTTTTACAACCACTCTGGAAATCAATCTTGTGCTTTCTTAGACAATTAGGAATAGTGATTCCTCAAGACCCAGCTATACCACTCTTAGGCATATATCCAAAAGATGCTCAAGTACACAACAAGGACATTTGCTCAACTATGTTCATAGCTGCTTTATTTGTAATAGCCAGAACCTGGAAACAACCCAGATGTCCCTCAGTTGAGAAATGGATACAGAAATTGTGGTACTTTTACACAATAGAATACTACTCAGCAATTAAAAAGGAGGAAATCATGAAGTTCGCAGGCAAATGGTGGGACCTGGAAATTATCATCCTGAGTGAGGTATCCCAAAAGCAGAAAGTATACACACATGGTATATACTCACTTATATAGACCTATAAGATAGGATAAGCATACTGAAATCTATACACCTAAAGAAGATAAACAAGAAGGAGGACCTGGGGTAAGATGATCAATCCTCACTTAGAAAGACAAATAGGATGGACATTGGATATAGGAAAAAATAAGTAGCAGGACAAGAGCTTACCACAGAGGGCTTCAGAAACCTTCTACCTAGCAGTGTATCAAAGCAAATATTAAGACACGTAACCAACCCTTTGGCAGAGGGCAGGGAATCATATGAAAGAAGGGGGAGTTAGTATGACCTGGAGAGGACAGGAGCTCTGCGAGGACCAAATATATCAGTGCACAGGGGTCTTTTATGAGACTGTTTCTCCAAGCAAGAACCATCTATGGATATAACCTAGAACCCCTGCTTGAATGTAGCAAATGGTAACTCAGTATCCAAGTGGGTACCCTAGTAAGGGTAACAGGGACTATTTTGGACATGAACTCAATGGCTGGCTCTTTGACCTCATTGCCCCCCCCCCCCGAGGGAGGAGCAGCCTTGCTAGGCCACAGAAGAGGATATTGAAGAGCCAGTCCTGAAGAGACCTGATAAGCTAGGGTCAAATGGAAGGGGAGGAGGTTCTCCCTATCAGTGGA
The DNA here is from genome assembly GCA_028658305.1 of Pachyuromys duprasi. Lineage (NCBI taxonomy): Eukaryota > Metazoa > Chordata > Mammalia > Rodentia > Muridae > Pachyuromys > Pachyuromys duprasi. The sequence goes on from CM053761.1 coordinate 64,074,124, forward strand.
CTTGCAAAGGGGCAGGGAGGAGATGAGGGAGGGATGGGGGGGGGGATAGGGACGGAATACAGGAGGGGCTATGGCTGGATTACAAAATACATAATCTGTTATTAATATAAAATAAAAAATTTAAAAGAAATATATTGAAAAGAGCATTCCCATAATTTATGTAAGAGGCCTGCATTGAAATAAAAAAAAAATCAGTGAAACTAGTTAGATAATGAATTTTATATGGAAAGGTCACATCACCAATGTCTAGATTATAGACAAAATCAGATGATATCCAACATGATTCTGTAGCCCCTGGGGTTAGAAACTCTGAGACAGCTAAAAGGTAATCTTGATGACATTGTGGATGCTGTGCATGAAGGGAATAGAGGTTTCTGTGGACCCAAAGTTAAAGGTAGGCCACATACTACCTAAGGTTTCTTTAAGATATTCATCAAATCATCACTGTGATGTGTCAGGAGATCTCATCATGTCACTGAAATTGGAAGACATAGAGGCACATTTCTGAAATATCTCTGGGCAGCCTTTCTGCTGAATTCTTACTAATCAAGAAAAAACATATTATTAAAGACTCGCCAGCTTGAATTAACTGATATTTATGAAATTATCCAACAAACAGCATTTATTTACTTTCTTTTTATTAAAAATAGATTCTTTCTTCATACAATATATCATGATTTACTTTTCCTCCCTCTACTCCACCCAGTTTCTCCTCCTCTCAAGTTCCCTCCAGGTCTACTTTTTCTGTCTCTCATTAGAAATTAATAGTTTTTTAGGAGATAACAACAAACCTAAAAAAATATAATATATAGAACAAAGCCTATCACATTAAAGTTGGACAAAGGAAACCAACAGAAGAAAAGAATTCCAGAAAAGGTCCGAGAATCAGAGACCCACGCTTCAGACACTCAGGAGTCCCATTAAAAATACTAAACTGAAAGCAGAGTCCCTGATGCAAACCCATGTAAGCCTTATGCTTGTTGCTGCAAACTGTCAGTTCATATAGGCTTTGCTCAGTTGACATAGAGGGTCTTCTCTTGGTATCCTCCATCCCCTGTGACTTTTGTACTTTTTCACCTTCTCTTCCACAGGGTTCTCTGAGATCAGAGGAAAGGATTTGATGCAAGCATTCTATTTAGAGCTGAGGGATCCAAAGTCTCCTCTCTCTCTCTCTCTCTCTCTCTCTCTCTCTCTCTGTGTGTGTGTGTGTGTGTGTGTGTGTGTGTTTGTGGGCGGGGGGGACTATATTTCTATGTGTTACCATCTGCTACATGAGAAAGCTTCTCTTATGATGGCTGGATAAGGCACTGATCTATAAATGATCAGACTATCATTAGAAGTCATCTATCCACTATTTTTTTTCTTTTTAACAGAGAAATACTTGATTTTGCCCTGTGTACCTGAGCTATCTAGTCTCTGGTTCTTGACGTTTCAGGTCTGAGTTCCATCTCATGAAATAAGTCTTAAGTCAAACCAGTCATTGGTTGGTTACTGACATAAGTTTTGTGCCACCACTGCCCTAGCAAATTTTGCAGGCAGAACAGCATTGTACGTGGCTGAGCCATTATTTACATTTCTCTGTTGGTATCCTGTAGAGTACCTTACAGCATCAAAGACACTAGAACTATAACATAGTGGTGAAGCGTCTATGGAAGCACCAACTTGATATCTTCATATTCAATGAGTTATATAGATGTTGTCTTTAGCAATGAAGACTTGCTGTCAATTTGTGGGAGCAACATATTGTCTTGGCAATAGCCTGGGTTATTTGTGATTTCCATGGGATCCCTTTGGCCAACAATTCAATTAGATGTAACACAGTGCCTGCACTTGAAGTATTGTTTAGTGAAAAGAGCTTGCCAGTTTGAACTGCCTCCCTCATTATTTGATGACTTCAATAGGATCTCTTTCATGTATTTTAGAGAGTTTCCACTGCACTAGGTTTTCATATCATCCCTCAAATGCCCCTCAGCTCTAGCCATCTTTCCTCTAGTTCTCTTTCTCAACTCTGTCTCCCCTCCTCATTCCTGACTTAATCCTCCCATTCCAGTCCACCCATAAAGTATACTCTATGTTTTCTTCCCTAGGAGATCCATATGTCCCCACTAGCTCCTTACTCTATACCTAACCTCTCTATATCTACGGATTGCAGCTTCAACTAACAGCATTTAAATAAATTTTAGTACCAAACTCATTTACAATATTTTGTAAGATAGACCACGTTCTAGTCTACACAATACATCTTACAATAGTGTCTTAAATATATAAACCATGCAAACAAAAATCTCAGCCTACAATGAGATCAAGGATGGAAAAATGAAAGAATATTCATGTTTTTAACATTAGAAATACATTTCCAAAAAAGAAATTCATCAACTACTTATTCTAATAGAATAACACAAGTAAAATGTTTTGAAATCTCCACAGAGAAAGAGGAGCTTGCTAATGCTCTTCTTCAGAAGCATGTAAAATGATAGAATTATTTTTGCATTAATGTAGTAGCTTGTGTAGAAATTAACTAAAACATCCCCAAGCTCCTTGCTTGACATTATAGGAACAATCCTTTGGGTTTATAAAATTCCTGTGTCATGATTCTTGTTTGATCTATTTCCCATAGTGTAGACTACCTTGAAGGAAGGAGGCATGCAAACTCTGTTTCTTGCTTTTTCTTCAGAGAGTATTTTGCAAATTACTACTCTTGTAACTCCAGAGAGCTCCCAGGTGGTCTACTATATGAAAACACTTCTCTTCAGCACATAATGGCTCCCAAGTGGCAGCTTAAACAGTAGGCAATTAGAATGAATTGTGGAGAATCAAACCATTCCTGCACCCTTTTCTTCTTTCTTTCTTTCATTTTGTTGGGGATGGTAGTGAGTAGAAGTCCACACAGATACATATACAGAGGCTAGGAAAATGGCACTTTAACTATAAGAACCTGCATTTGAGTCCTTATTATTCATATAAAAATCCAGGTATGAGTGTCTCTACTTAAGGGACAAGGAAACAGAGATAGACAAATTTGAACACAACTGTGATCTATTCTTTCTGTCAGGGAGCTGTCTCAAGGCAATAAGGTGAAGAGTAATAGAAAAAGACACAAACATCTTGTTCTGCCCTCCCTGTGCACAAGCACCTGAATATACTTTTGTTTTACACTCATGGGTAAACACACATGCATGCAAGCATGTGCACACACACATACACATACACAGCATGTAAGCATACAAACATTAATTAATCAAATGAGAGGAACAAAGTTTTTTTTCCCATCTTCAGAGCACAGAACCAGATCTCAAGTAAGGTAATTAAACACAGAGTTGTTGCCACTCTCTCAAATGTGCTGCATGTAATTTGCAGAACTAGTCCTTTCAGAAGTGTTTTTGTCAAACACTGAAGTCATCCTTGAGACCATTGTATGAAGAGAACAGCAGCTGTTTACATAGTGACATGCTAACAAGGTTCACATCATATATATCACTTTTTTTGTAAAGCTGTGTAAGAAATATCTTACCATTCTTCTGTAGACACATCAGAAAATGGATATAAATTTAAAAGCTTTAAAATATTATTTATTATCTCAGTTTCTGTGCAGGATTCAGAATGGAGTGACTGAGTCTTCCACCCCGGTTTTCCCAAAGCTGAGCTAGAGCTAGCCGCATTGTACCCTGAGTCTACTACAAGCTCACAGAGGTTGTTGACAAACCTAGTTCACTGGGGTTCTGGAAGTTACAGCTTGCTGCCTATTTTAATACAATAGGAGCATCTTTGTCTTTTCTAGGCCTCACTTCTTCTAAAGGCAAGTTTGTTTAGATCAGTATACCCAGGATATAACCAGAGATGCAAAAGCCAACCACTTTCCCTACATATTATCTGCATAGAGGAAAGCCATAGTTCCGATCTGCACACAAGAATCATAGAATAGAGAAAGACATGCAGATCTCTGTGTGCCTTGCTTAACATAAACATATTCCCCAAACACAAAATGGCAGAATCAATTGCGATTTTAAATTAAGTTGTACAAACACGCTTGCTTAAAATTATACTTCCCAAAACAACATGTGCCTGTTCATGCTTTGTTATAAGCCTCGCCAGCACTAGTCAGATTTAAAATTAAATCAGTTCTAAAGGTCCACATGGAACACTAAGCATAGCTTTAATTTTCTTTACCATATTATATATGAAACTCAGTAGCTTTTCCCATGCAAAAGAACTATTTCTACTAACACTCCTACTCCCATTTTCTTCCACTGGGTTGTTATTTTGTATTTACTGATATAAGCAAACTAGAGGAAGTAAACTTCAAACACACCCTAAAATACTGCCATCGAATTTTTAATATTTTTAATTTATCTTCTTGAGAAGTTAAAAAGCAAGAAACCAAGTGATCCAATTAAAAAATGGGGTATGGAACTAAAAAGAGAGCTGACTGTAGAGGATTATAGAATGGCAGAAAAACACTTAAAGAAATACTCAACGTCCTTAGCCATCAGGGAGATGCAAATCAAAACGACTCTGAGATTTCACCTTACACCCACCAGAATGGCTAAGATCAAAAACTCTAATGACTATGTATGCTGTAGAAGTTGTGGAGAAAGAGGAACCCTCCTCCATTGCTGGTGGGAATGCAATCTTGTACAACCACTTGGGAAATCAATTTGGCGCTTTCTTAGACAATTAGGAATAGTGATTCCTCAAGACCCAGCTATACCACTCGTAGGCATATATCCAAAAAATGCTCAAGTACACAACAAGGACATTTGCTCAACTATGTTCGTGGCTGTTTTATTTGTAATAGCCAGAACCTGGAAACAACCCAGATGTCCCTCAGTTGAGGAATGGATACAGAAATTGTGATACTTTTACACAATGGAATACTACTCAGCAATTAAAAAGGAGGAAATCATGAAATTCACAGGCAAATGGTGGGACCTGGAAATGATCATCCTAAGTGAGGTATCTCAAAAGCAG
>CM053761.1:64079591-64097531 GCA_028658305.1 Pachyuromys duprasi
GAGTCACCCCAAGGTACTTTATGTTATTAGTGGCTATTGTGAAGGGTGTTGTTTCCCTAATTTCACCTTACACCCTCCAGAATAGCTAAGATCAAAAACTCTAGTGACAACGCATGTTGGAGAGGCTGTGGAGAAAGAGGAACCCTCCTCCATTGCTGGTGGGAATGAAAACTTGTACAACCACTCTGGAAATCAATTTGGCGCTTTCTTAGACCCTAGTGATGGAAACAGGGACTGTTTCAGTCATGATCTTGATGGCTGACTCTTCGACCCTCCCCCATACAAGCTGGGGAGTAACAGACTGGCTATATCCCAGTGGAGGACATTGCAGCCAGCCCTGAGGAGACAGGATAAGCTGGATTTGGATGGAAGGGAAGGAGGTCCTCCCCTGTTAGTGGACTTGGAGGGGGCGGGGAGGAGGAAGATGAGGGAGGGAGTGGGAGGATAGAAGGGAATGAGGGAGGGGGCTATGCCTGGGATTCAAAGTACCTAACCTGTGATTGAGATAAAAATAAATAAATTTAAAAAAGAAAGAAAAAGGAAAAAAAAAGATTCCCTTCGCTCTGCCCAAAATTGGGCTATGAGTCTCAGCCATTGAATTTTTAACATTACACTTGATAACTATGAAAACTTTTTCCTCTTATTTACAGATGAATGATTTTTAATGGCTTTAATAAAGCAAACTTGGCACTGCAAAAAGAATTATGAAGCTGAAATTTTTTCTTTCAACGTCTGAAAAGAATTGTGTTGGTAATTTGATGGGCATTGTATTGAATCTGTAGATTGCTTTTGGTGAGATGGCCATTTTTACTATGTTAATCTGCAGAGCCATGAGTATGGCAGATCTTTCCATTTTCTGATATCTTCTTCAATTTCTTTCTTCAGAGACTTGAAATTTTTTCACACAAGTCTTTGACTTGCTTGGTTAGAGGTACACCAATGTACTTTATATCTTTTGTGGCTATTGTGAGGGGTGTTGTTTCCCTAATTTCTTTCTCAGCCAATTTGTCTTTTGTGTACAGGAGGGGTACTGCTTTTTTATGCCTTAAGAACTTGATCTTATTCTATAGATAACTGGGACAGCTATGGCCATTCCACCGTAATTAAATAGCTACTGTATTAGTAACTTTCTATAGCTGTGATAATAGATACATCATATACAATGCAACATATAGAAGAAAGAGTTAATTTGAATTATGGTTCCAGAGGAATTATTGTCTATTATAGTGGCTTGCATGTATGTGTGTGTGTTTCAGGTTGGTTTGATTTTTTTTTTTGTCTGCACTGAATGTTGAACTCAGGTATTTTATTATGCCAGGCTGTACTCTCTCATGGGAGCAAATATTAATCCCCCTTCTTCTTTGTCTAATCATTTGGCTCCTCCATACCTCAGGGTTTCCCACTTGCTCAGTAGAAAGACTAATAATGGTAACATATGTCAGAGGGTGTCTCTGACGACTGAGAGTCATTGATGGAAAGCAGTTGAGCCCGGGATGCAACGGGCTACACACTGAGATTTGAGGTTCCTCTGCTCTTGTCTTGTCTTGTCTTGTCGTGAAGAAGAGGGCAGTGTTGGGTAGAGGTCATTCCAGGGAGGGTGAAGCTGCCTACCTGAATAAAGGAGGATTATAGAGGTAGTGTAGAGCTCACAATCCCTGAAACCAGGGAAGGGCCTCTTCCTCTTTGAGAAAGAAAGGAGGACTGGGAGGAGAGGAAGGAAAAGACCGGGAATGGGGAGTAATGTGATTAAACAAAAAAAATTTAAAAGAAAAAAGAATCATGACTGCTTCATGGTAGTAAAGCATGGTTATGTGCTTTCTCATTGACCAATTCTATATTCTGAAAAGTTTCTAGAGATTTATTGCTAAATATCCATTTGTAAGTTTTAAACACTTCATAAGCCATTCATTCCATAAGATTCTTTTGTCTGTTTATCTTTCCATGGTCTCTTTAATATTTTTTTTCAAAATTAGTTGCACAATTTTGTTCAGAGAAATATAGAAGAAAACCATCATTTACCATCTATCCAGTGTTTGGCACATTTTTTTTAATCAATCCAAGCTCCTTAGATATTTACATCATTGTTCTATAGACCAAGAACATAGAAATCTGAAAGGTTAGATAAGCTGTCCAATGTCATACAGTTCACAAATGAAGAATATTGTTGATATTAGAAATTTAAGCAAATAACCTGGACAATAGTTGATAATTTAGTCTTGTTTACTGTCAAGGTAGGGTATCTGATCAACAGCCACATTCACAGATGATAAAATAATGTAGAAAAGAAGACTTCACCTGCTGGCAAGTAGACATTGTCTGTGAGAAGAGCTTGCCTATTACCTATGAACTTCTCACAGAGACATTTCCGTACTGACAGACAACTCACTGCAGTTACTCCAGTGAGATTTCCTGAGGATGACAGGTCAGACTTAGAAGTCTTCCTTGAATGAGAGTTCACTATAACAAAAGAAGCAGGGATTAGATGGTCTTACTCTCTCATAATCCATAAAACCTCCGTCTTTGCACACAGGGATTCCAAGCAGCTAACTTTTTCTGTGACAGATGAAGGTTGTTGACTCACAGACTATCACAGTTCTCCCGTGTATATGAACCTATCTGAGTCTGTTGAACTGATATGGTCTATCTCCCACTCTGTTCTGGTATACAATTTTTTAAAAAAAGGTGATAGTAATTTAGCCAAATAAAGAAACTGATTGATCACACGGTGGACTATGGCTCAGAAATGATGCAGCCAAAGAAGAAAGATAGCCATAGACTGCCCACAAAGAGAGCAAGCATGATCTTTGCTCTTGCCTCTTTTTCATTAGTTCTTTAAGAATTTCACATTTTTATTCTATCCATCCTCTACCTTGGACTTGCTTCTAGAATCAGGAAGCTTCCGTCCTACTGAAATATACTACAGAAGATAAATCAAAGAAAACCGTGATGATAGTAGGCAACATTTGATTTGGTTTTTCCTCTGCAATAGCTACTTTTAGGGTTTTCCTTGTCACCTAGTTAGCTCCAACTGTCAACCTGACACAACTGATTTATCTGTGGCAATTTTGGGTAAATATTAGCTGGATTAAATAAACCTGTAGATATATTTGTGGGGCACTGTTTCAGTTGATAGGGTATGAGGTCCTAGTATAATAAGGGCAATGCTATCTTACCATCTCTAAACAGATTCCCTAAGCCCATGGGCTTGAATTATATAAAACAATCTAACTGAGAAATCAGCTAAGGAGTGAACCAATGAGCAACATTCCTCCACGATCTCTGCTTCAGTTTCTGACTCTTGATTTCTCCCATGAGTTCCTGCCATGAACCCCTTCAAAAATGGAATGTGACCTGAAAATATAAGATGAAATAAAAAAAAATATTTGTTCAAATTACTTTTGAGTATGGGGTTTATCAAAGCAACAGAAAGCAAACCAGAACAGCAAATAAGTTTGCTCTTTCTGGACAAAATAAGTCTTATAAGTATCCCCTGAACAACTATATACCAAATATGTTGTTAAATAAAATTATTAACCACATCTTTTTAATTTACAACCAAAATAAAAGCCCATGACCATCCACAAATTCATGACACTTTCACCATGATGGATCAGGGCATACAGTCCACTGAACAAAGGGCCATCCTTGGATTTTCCTATTTGTGACCCAGTAGCCTTAGTCCTACAAGACAGTAGATTGGTTTTTCACCAGGTTGATGGATGATTTTCCTGTTTAAATATTACTATTCTCACAATATGCATCCTTATTTCTGTTCAATGTATACATCCTCAAGGTCACTTTGGAAATCTTAGAGCTAGTGGTCTCTAGACTTTATTGTGTAATAGTTAAATGCTATGCAAAAATGTAGATAAGATACCATCTACTTCCCTCCTTCCTTCCTTTCCTAGGACTTCATATGTATTTTTTAGTTGTTTAAAGTTGTTAGAATGTGGTACACTGAGAATATTTAAAATTCATGAGTACTCTATTTACATCAAATGTGAGAAAACTGTTTTATAGTTCAAGAAATTATGTGAGATTTCAGGGGGAAAGGTTATTTATGAAAACCAGTGTTGCATATCTTATTATTGCTTTAGGGAAATTATCATTTTTAACCTAGACTTGTTATTTATGAAGGGAGATGACAAATAAAATAAAGGAAAGGTTTAGGTGTAAAAAGCTACATGTTTAATTAGCACATTAGCTATTGTGAGGCTCCATGAGCAACAAACTAGCCTCTAGCCAAAACTTTTCAGACTCTACAAAGGCAATCACATCTATATTTTTCTTAAAATATTTGTGGAACAAAGATGTTTTAGTTCTTCTAAGAATATGTACCAGGGGCTTGAGAGATAGCAGAGGGTTTATGACAGCTTACTGTACTTGCTTTCCACCAATGATGTTAAGTGACTCACTACCTCCTATAACTCCAGCTCCAGGGATCCAATGTTCTCTTATAAACACTGTGGTCATTTCACTCTCCTTCAAATTCATGGCCTCTAAAAAAAACTGTTGCCTGCATATATGTATATACATACAATATAACCTGTTTTACTTATATACTGTTATTTACATGTATGTTCCAGGAAGAACCATTCGGCAGTGGAAAACTGATTGGTGTGCTCTTCTCTAGGAAGGATCAGCTCTCCTGACACCAGCCTTCCTCAGTTACCTATAAATTTTTGTGTAGGACTGAAGCTTTCTGGTGTTTTCACCATCAATTTTGTCATGTTAGTTGATGTCATTTTTCCAGATCACATTTGGATGGCCGTATAGGTAAGACTTTAAGGGTACAGCTTCTGATAGTACTAGAAGACTAGTAGACACAGCTTCACAAAAATCTCCCAGATCCTTTGGCTCATAGAGAGTTTCAGCCTCCTTGTCCACAGCATTTCCTGAACTTTAGGCGTGGGAGTGTTTAGTAGATGTACCCATTGTGACAGGGAACAACAACTCTGCATTTTGATTGGTTGTAAGTTTTTTTTGTAGCGGTTTTCATCTACTACAGAATAGTGTCTTTGATGAGGGGTGAAGTCTACACTTATATGTGGGTATGAAAAAATTTTATAGGGTGTTGTTAGGGATTATACCGGTTTGGTAAGTTTGGAGACTTTCCCCCAGTACTCATGAACTTCACTAGCACTGAGTGTTATATAATATAAACCACCATGCAACATGCATGGCATAAGACGATTTATTTGAGGGAAAGGGAAGGGAGTTAGGGCCTGAGTGAGCCATGACGGCGGAGAGACAAAGAGACAGAGAAAGATACTGGAGTTGGAGGGAGCCCCGACACAGGGAAGGGGAGAGAAACAGCAGAGAGAGCAGGTGAGAGTAGTAGACGGTTATATCTTGAGCACCTGGCTCAGAAGATGACCTAGGGCACAGATGGGATATGGGACATTGTCTGGACCCTAAGGCCCCTGAGGGCAGGCCAGTTGAATTGCCTGCACAAAAATGTAACTAACACTGAGTAGTTAGTTAGGTTCTCAGTATCAGGCATAGTATCCCACCTATTGGTCTTAATTCTAATTAGAGAGTGGTTGGTTACCATAAAGATACATGTGACACTACTCTATCCATAGGGTTCTCATGCCAGGCTGGTCATTAACGTGGTTCATAGAAGTCATAGCTGTGTGGGACAGCTTTTGGTACCACAAAAGCTAGTCCTCATGGGGCAGCATTTAGATCAATTCTAACACTGGGGTATGAGGACCCTATTTCTAAAGATTATGGTATCTTTAGCAATAGGAACTTACTTTCTGCCTCTTAGGGGAAATCAATGGCAACAGCAATAAGATGTATGTTTGGGGAATCTCTTAGATAGCTGATCAACAACTCAAAAGAGGGCTTTCATGTCTGGTATAGTGGGGTTTGTTAGGTAGGTTTTAGATTAGCCCAAATAAGAAAGGTTCGCTAAAGCTATATATGTATATTTATACATTGAATTACAAGTAATACAAGTGTTATTTTAAAATAAATAGTCAATAGTATGATTTCTTGAGGCTTTCCCAGGTGTGCTTACTGTTATTTTATATACTTCTCTCTTCCTGTACGTTCTTCCTTCTGCTTCCCTTAAAGAGGCCCCCTATTTTTCAATTTGCCTATCAGATCACCTGTATCCTCCTATTCTACTTTAACCTTCTCCCACTTTCCTCTGTATTTTATTCCCTCTCTAAAGAGCTTTCCACTTTCCAATTCTCTCATCAGAATATGCATACCCTGCTTTTTCTTCTTTCTGTTGCTCCCCAGCCTCCTTAGCAATGGTTCCATTTTATTTTCCTGGTTTCTGTCTTTAATTCAGTTTATATACTCACAGCTGAATGTTTGGAGCTAGAAGCCTCCAATAAGAGAGAGCATGAGCCATTGTCTTTCTGTATCTCGGTTACCTCACTCAATATGCTCTTTCTAGTTCAACCACATATCTGCAAAGATCATGGTTTATTTTTCTTTGCAGCTAATAATCTTTGATTGTATATATGAACCACATTTCACTGTCCAGTTATTGATTGTAGATCATTTCAGTTGTTTCTGTTTCCTGTTTATAGGAATAGAACAGCAATTAACCCTGCTGAACAAATATCTGTGAAGTATGATGTTGAGTCCTTTAGTCATATGCCAAGAAATGATATAGCTGAATCACATAGTAATTTTTACCTTTTTGAAGATTCTCCACACTGAATTCCATAGTAAGTGCACCATTTTGCAAACCCATCAACAGTTAGTGAGCGTTCTATTTCCCCTGTAACTTTTTCAGCATTTATTTTAGGGTTCTCTATTGATCTTTGCCACATTGATTAAGATTAAACCTCAAAGTTATTTTGATTTTCATTTTTATAATTTCCAGGAATGATGTACATTTTTTAAGATATTTCTGAGCCATTTTTCCTTCATTTGAGAACCATCTATTTAGGTCCCAGGCCCATTTTTTAATGGGTGTTATTTTTTTCATTTTTTTTTACTTTTTTTTGTAGATATTAAACCTCTGTCAGATGCATAGCTGGCAAAGGATCTGTGCAAGTGTATACACTTCCTTTTCACCTAGTTGATTGTTTCTTTAGCACTGCAGAAGCCTTTCATATTTTTTGAAGTCCCACTTGTCAATTGTTGATATGTGGGCAAATAAAGACCTTTTCAAAAAGTCCTTTCTTATACCTATATTATGTAAGGAACTCCCTATTATTTCTTCTAGCAGTTTCAACAGTTCAGGTAAAAGTATTTCATCCATTTGGAGTTAGTTTGTGTGCAAAGTGATAGATACAAGTCTAAATGCATTCTTTCACATGTGACCATAGTTATTGTTATTCTGAAAATTAAATAAGATAATACAATGGCTGAAGTTGTTTTAACAATGTGTGTGAGAAAAGCAGGCGGTAAAAGTGAGAGCACTGAGTATAACATTAAGCATTAAGATGGAGACACAGAGAAGTAAAGATAAAGAGAATGATAAAGATAAGGATAAAGGAAAAAAATAAAAGGAGATCTGACCTCAGAAACAGATGAGTAATCTTGTAAGAGGGAAAAAAAAGGCTCATAGCAATCCTATAGAATCCCCAAGGTGGTAAGAAGCCTTCATCTGATCTGATGGTGATGATTCTCAGTTCAGTAATTTTATTCCTCCAAACTCATTGCCCAGGTCTAATTATAATAAAAGTAGGATCAATCTACAACATACAAACCAGTACTCTAATTAAAACAAGAATGATTTCAGAACTTTTTTTACATCTAATTAGATAGGACAACTAAATTCTGTGTCATACTAGGAAGAATTCTGCAACAGAAATGATATATTAGGTGAAGCACAAAACTATAAATTCTGATCAATACTGATTAATTTCCTTTGTTGTTAATGCATGGTTTTGCATTTTTACCTCAATGTAAAGACACTTAATATACATAATCACTATTTAACTTGAATACCAGAGGAGGACACTGAATCAGTTATGAACTAATAGTGTACAAAAAGAAAGGAAAGTGGTAAAAGAAATTTAGGACCCTTGGAGACTAGATTTTATCCCATTACTTCCGGCATTGTTGAGAAGAATTCAGCTAAAGAAATTACTGAAATATGAATTTAAATTTGCAAGGAAATGCAGATCATCTGGGGACTGTGGAAGCAATCTTTGCATAATAACAGAGAAACATTGAAAGTTTATAAAACAAGCTATAGGAGGGATAAATAGGGACATGCCACAATTCTTGGTGATGATATCACAGGAAATCATTCAACAGCATAACTGTCCTGCTTTGCAGGACAGATTAAGGTAATAAGGAATGAAATAAAGCTTATCATTCTAAAGCTATATGATAAAACCCAACACCAGTAAGGGTCATTGAGTTCTGAGTCCAAGTATACTGAAAATGCCCTTGAACTCAGAAACGAAATGGACAGCATAAAATACTTCCACTCCATCACATCCTGAAAAACAACAAATAAAAAAATTAGGACTAGGGCTGTGGATATACCTCAGTTGGTAGAATTCTTATGATACATAAATGAGGCCCTGGTTTTAATCTACAGAATTATATAAATAAGAGTGATGGCATACATCCATAATCCTAGAACTCAAGAGGTAGCGATTGGAAGATCAGAAACATATGATCAACCTTGGGTAAAAATTTACACTAAGGCCAGTCTAGGATACATGAGAACCTTTCTCTCAAAAACAAGGATTAGAAAGCTATGTCTGGCTATAACAAATAAAGCTGCTATCAACATGGTTGAGCAAATGTCCTTGTTGTATATTTGGGCATCTTTTGGATATATGCCTAGGAGTAGTATAGCTGGATCTTGAGGTAGCACTATTTCAAATTGTCTGAGAATGCATGAGATTGATTTCCAAAATGGTTGTACAAGCTTACATTCCCACCAGCAACAGAGGAGGATTCCCCTTTCTCCACATCTTCTCCAGCATGTGTTGTCACTTGAGTTTCTAATGTTAGCCATTATGATGGGTGTAAGGTAAAATCTCAGGATCATTTTGATTTACATTTCTCCGAGGACTAGGAATGTTGAGCATTTCTTTAAGTATTTCTCTGCCATTCAATATTCCTCTATTGAGAATTCTCTGTTTAGCTCTAATACCCCATTTTTAATTGGATTACTTGATTTTTTATTTTTTGCTGTTAAACTTCTTGAGTTCTTTATATATTGTGGATATTAGCCCTCTGTTATATACAGGGTTGGTGAAAATGCTTTCCCAATTTGTAGGCTGTCATTTTGTTCTGACAAAAGTGTCCTTTGCTTGACATAATCTTTTCATGAGGTCCCATTTATTGATTGTTGATCTTACAGCCTTTGCTGTTGGTGTTCTGTTCAGGAAGTTGTCTCCTGTGCCAATGAATTCAAGGCTTTTCCCGACTTTTTCTTCTAAGAGGTTTAGTGTGTCTGGTTTTATATTGAGGTCTTTGTAGCAGCTGTATTAGTTATAGCCAGTATCTGGACACAACCCAGGACCATGCATGGAAATAACCTAGACCCCCTAGCACCCCTGCACAGGTAGAGCTCATGACAGCTCAGTCTCCAAATGAGTTCCCCAGTAATGGGAACAGGGACAGTCTCTGACATGAACTGATAGGCCTTGTCTTTGATCACCTCCCCCTGATAGGGGAGCAGACTTACCAGGCCATAGAGGAAGACAATTCAGTCTCCTGATGAGACCTGATAGGCTAGGGTCAGAGGGAAGGGGAGGAAGACCTCTCCTAGCAGTGGACCAGGGGAGGGGCATGGGAGGAGATGAGGGAGGGTGGGATTGGGAGGTGATGAGGGAGGTGGATATAGCAGGAATACAAAGTGAATAAACTGTAATTAATAAAAGAGTAAATTTTTTAAAAGAATGCTACGTCTGAACCATAAAAATAGAAAATGCTGCACTATATGTGAATGAGGCTAACTAGTGTCTGAGATATGTGAAACATGAGAAAAAGAGCCTAAAACTTGGGTATAACAGCTCCAAATACTAAGAGGAAAACTGAAAATGAATGTGAAACACACATAGTAAAAACTACTCTTCTAATTCAGGTACCAGATAGACATTTAGGGGTTAGAGACTTGCTAAAGTCTTGGCCCCATTGCCTGTTCTTTTTTTCTGGCTCCTGTTTTTGAGGGGTTTCTACCATGTGTGTTCCACATTCACCTTCACAATAATGTTTGATACTTCCTCAGCTTCCTGTATCTTATTCGCCATTGTGTCTCTTTAGTGATGGTGTTGGAATGCAGGGTTTGGGATGATTATTTTTGAAATGAAATGCCTCTTGAGTGGCATTAGTTCCTTTACAAAGAGGCCTGTGAAAATATAATCTGTGACTATGTAAGGAAAGAGTAGAAGATACTACCTATGAACACAGAAACCATCTCACAAAGTACATTGACCCTGTAGGCAAGTACCATCTCACAAAGTACATTGACCCTTCAGACCAAAGGCTATAAGAAATAAATTTCTGTTGTTTATCTTCTACCTAGTTTTGAGTAATCTGTTACAATTGTGTGAATGGATTAAAAAATATATTTCATAAAATTTGGAAACTTTTTTATCATAAGGTCTTCAAATGTTTATTTTTATTTATTTTGTCTCTCTACTCCCATCACCTCTCGGGGAGAAATATAATTTGCTCATGCATGATGCTTACTTTTCCAAAAGCATCTTTAAACATATTAACTATAATTACCTTAAATTTCTATACATAGGATACAATACTGTGAGTCTAGTTCCATCTGCCTGAGTGAATGGTTGTCTCTATTGTGTTGTTTCCTGATATATTGTGTAGCTTACATTTGAAAACCAGACCTCTTTTTGATGTAGTAGAGATGAAAATTGACGTGTTTTAATATGAATTTATTAGCCATGATGACTAAGTCAACCAAGTCATGTGCTCTGCTAGGTTTGAATTTTGTTTTCATAATTGTCTTTCTTGATGGCACTGAAAGCTTTGAAGTTTTCCAATACTCCATTCTATTTAAGGTGAAATGGTAGTTTAATGAGAAATGTCACCCACAGACTGAATCACCATTATTCCTGCTGCTTTTTCTCTTCTATAAACTCTTCCTGTTTTCTCTCATCCAAAATACATGTTACTGCCTTTAAGTGTGTGTGTGTGTGTATGTTTAAAATAATTAATATGGGAAAGTTCAGCTTACTATGGGCTGCACTAGTCTCTAGGCTAGCTACTGTTGAGCAATGTGAAACAGAAGGCCACTTCGGACAGTAAAAGCAAGAGTCTAAAAGTTGGATATTATACCTCCAAGTACTAAGAGAATGCTGAAAGTATATGCTCAATTGCACATATATTTATATTCATTACTTTCTGCATTTTTCTGTACATTTGATGTGACTAACTATTTTAATTCTGTCTAGGTTGCTTCAATGATGGACTGTAATCTGGAATTGGAAATTGTAAACACTCTATTCTCCTAAATTGCTTTTTGTCTGGGTAGTTTATGAGAGTAACAGAAATGAAATTAGGACAAGTATAAATTTCAAATAACAAAGTATATAAATATCAAATAAGTGGGTACACAGGAAAATAAAATCCAAATATTTCCAATGTAAATGACTGAAAATTTAACATGCAAGCAAAATATTAAGTAAGGAAACAAGTAAAACACATTGCAAAGAAAGGAAATAGAAATTAGAATTCTTATCCAAATTCATGCAAGCCAAAAACAAGGCTGTAGTATCTTTCAATATTTAAAGAATGACCTATCAAGCCAAAATTAATTTTTCAATGCAAATTTCTTTTGAAAAATGTAAAATGGGACTGCATAAATGATTCATCAGTTAAGTAGTAAGTTAATGCTCTTCCATAGAACCTGAGTTTGGTTCCCAGTGCCCCCATCAGATGGTGCAAAACGACCTGTAATTGCAGCTTCAGAGGATTTTATGCCCATTCTGAACTCTACATACATAAGCATTCCCTTGTGCACATGTGCACACAGACAACATACATACAAGCATAAAATAAAATACATGCTAAATATCTCCTGATGGTAACACAGGTTCATGGACATCAACATTGCCCTTGGCCACAGTAGGATCACAAACCCCGACATGGCCCTCAGCAGCAGCATGGACCACAATGTCAAATTGGCCTCAGGTGGCAGTGCAGGTCACTCAGATATCCGTAGTCTGTGCTGCTGTCTGAGGCCATGATAATGTCAGTGAACCATGCTACCACTGAGGGCAAAGGTGATGTGAGTGGTCTCCACTCCCACCTGAGGCCATGTTGGTCTCCTCAGCCTGTGCTGAAGTAGAGGGCTATGTTGATGTCTGTGATCTGTAATGTCAACAGAGAACTTGCCAAGGTCTGTGTTCCATGCTGTTACCAGAAACCATGTGGAAGTCCATAATCCATGCTCCTGATTACTGTAAAGGACAAGAATTATACTTTTGCATTGGTATTGATGATTGCAGATTCACAGTTCAGACAGAGAGGCATGCATGTCAGGTTTCTGTGACAGCCCCTACCACATGACACCCCACCCAAAAAATCAAACCAGGAACAGCCTAGACAAAAAGCCATCAAAGAGAACTCTTAAAATTTGCGATAAGGATGCTGAAGTGTAGTTCTCCACAATTTATGGCTTCTGTCGGGTGTGTGGGTAGAGAAGGATTCTAATTTTTTTTGAAGGGGCCAGCCACTGAGAGTTTGGTCATGCTCCAGTGAGTATAAGAATGATATAAATTGGACTTATTTTTAAATTTTTCTTCTTTTTTTGAAGGAGGGGGCTCACAAAGGTGAAGGGCGAATGCAAGAGGACTGGAAAATGAGTGTGATCAGGGTTCATGATGTGAAATTCCCAAATAACCAATAAAAATAATATGAAAAAAATTCCTGAAATGTATGGTTCCTTTCAAACTCATACTGAGGGGAATGTTTTGATTGCATCTGTGTGCTGCAAATTATCTGAACAGATTTTGAAGACTATAACTAGAGAAACAGAAGGAATTTCTTGTATAGCTGTATGAGATCCTAACATTATATGTAAAATTTTGTGACATTACGTTAAGATAGATTATAGCTAAAAGAACATTTAAAAACCTAGCCCCTAGATAATCATGCAACTCAGGACAGTTAAATGAATTCAAATGTATCTTACATCAGCTTCTCCTTGGTGTTTTTCAGAGGTAGACCCTCATTCAAAAACAAAGTATCCTCTCCATGCATTTTCCTCGGTTGGGGTATAAGTGTCTGCAGGCTCCCAGGGCTCAGTATTTTTTGGCTCTGTTGGTCTTTTCGAGCTCCAATCTCCTTCATGTCTTTCTATCCCCCCTTCTTTCATAAAATTCTGTGCCCTCTGCCCAAAGTTTGGCTATGAGTCTCAGCCTCTGCTTCAATACCTCAATCAGTGGAGTCTTTCAGAGGCCATCTGTGGTAGGTTCCTGTCCTGTTCCCTGTCTTCTCCTGCTTCCAATATCTATCTCCATTATCTATCTTCCAATATCTATGTCTAGGACTAGGCATCTTCACAACGATCTTCGCATAGACTCAGTATCCAAGTGGGGTTCCTAATAAGCAGAGCAGGGGCTTTTTCTGGCATGAACTCTGTGACAGGCTCTCTGATCACCTCTCTCTGGGGGTTGAAGCTTTGCCAGGCCACACAGGAAGACAATGTAGCCAGTCCTGTTGAGACCTGCTAGTCTAGGGTCACATAGAAGGGTAGGAGAACTTCCCCTATCAGTGGACTAGAGGAGGGTCACAGGGGGAGAATAAGGGAGGAGACAGGGATGGGGTCACAGCAGGGATACAAATTGAATAAGTTGTAATAAATAAATGATAATAATTTTTAAAAAGAAGACAGTGTCAATTAAGGGAATAGTGAGCTAGCCACAACACAGCAGGAAACAGATATCAAGGGCATCTGTGCTGAACTAGTTAGAAAATATGAAATAGCCCAGTAATCTTGCTCTCTCTATGTAGGTACCTCAGTAACTGAAGACGCTAAGAGCCAAGAGCAACAAAAGCTATTCACATATTTAGCATGAGCTGTGTTTAGACAATGTAACTTGGATTCATTTGCAGGAAACATCTCAGAAAAGGGCACAAAGAACTATCTATGTCAGAGCAAAATCCATTACCCCAGGGACACAGTTACAAATTATTGACTCAAGGAGATCATACTGAATATATTTGTATGCAGTAAAACTAACTCGAATACATATTTACACTGAAAATCAATTTACCCTTTCTTAACACTTAGAAAATACAGAGACTGATGTTTCCAGCACAGCATGCCCAAGGCACCACAAAGGGAGACCTTTATTGTCAGAACAGGTTTTTTTTTTCATTTCATCATTTGAGAATTTGGGGTGCTGTTTGCACTCTACCTAGTTTCGGTTTCTTTCTGTATGATAGATTATATTTACCTCAGGGCAGAGGCAGGGCTGCCCATCTTGGCACCATATCAAAAATTCTTATAAAGTTTAATGTAAGCAACCTCATTTAGTAAATGCTGATTTCTTTGACTTTAAGTGCTTATTTGGTTAGAAACATTATCTATCTTTGCATAATTGTATTGTCAACAGATATATAAACTGTGTCCAACTTTCTTTCCAAGGGAAATTTTTACTTACACATTAAAAATTAACAAACATATCTTTAATAGGTGTCCAAAAAGAAACATACATTTTACTTCATTGTTTTTTAAAGTTTTAGTTTATGTGTATGGGTATTTTGCCTACATATTTGTCTGTACACCATGTGCATGCCTAGTGTCCATAAATACTAGAAGAGAACACTGGATTCCTTGGCACTAGAATTACAGATAGTTACGAACAATGCCAGTGCTAGAATTGAACCCACATTCTCTGAGAGAGCAGCAAGTTCACTTAACTGATAACCTTGACCTCAGACTTGCTAGGTAGTCAGAGCTGGACTTAAATTCCAAATATATTGCTTCAACTCTTCAAGTGCAAGCCACCATACCTGGCTTTACTCTTATGTATTTAGGCAGGATTGACTACATTCATGGAATCTGAGTTCTCGCTACCAAATGTTGCAGCTTCTATAGAAAATGGTCAGTCTTAACCAGAACTTTAAAAACAAAGGCATAGATCTTCTCCTTCTTCTTGTATTTACTTAGAACAATGAGTCTCCCAAACAAAGAATCTAAACCAAAATCCTAAATTTAGATGTCAATTGTGATTTAAGGGCAGTTACATGAGCTTCTCTATGTCCATATTCATAACATCTGCCTCAAAGACTTTTATGCAGTTACCAAATAAACAATAATTTATGTCAGATTGCCAGAAATAGTTTCTAGCACACTGAAAACATGGCATCCTCCCCATTTGGTTGACTTCTATTAAATTGATAAGTAAAACCTGTTTGGAGTAGCATAAAACTTTAAATGAATGTTGTTGTTTCCTTCTCATTTTTCCCTGTTAATTTTTGTGTGGATACTCACATCAAGGGATGATTTTCACCATAATACCTTCCACAAATTAAGACATATAAGCATCCTCCTAAGTCTCATTGAACATCATAAAAGATGAGAAAGAAAAAAGAATATTAGAACCAGGTGATAGGGAGGTTTGAAAAATGCCCTGAAAGTAGAATTACAGAAACTATGCTTACTTGTACTGAGCCTGGACAAGACCCCCTGTAATTGCTGGGAATGGAGGAGGGGTACATGGGACCCTGCCTCTCTTCTTGCTAATCTACTCTCTACAGAGCAATTCTTGGACAAGGCTGTCAGTGTCTTCAGCTGTGTACCTGCTGAAGCGCTCCCAGGCTCTAGTTTCTAATTCGGAACCACACAGTCAGTCTTGGTTAAACTCAAAACAAAACCAAAAAAAAAAAAAAAAAAAAAAACACCTTTGTATGAGAATGAGATTTGCAGAAAGGCTTGAGTGTAGACAGAGGTGGGAGGGACTGCAGATAGGGTGAGATGTGAGAATTATCAATGTTTGTTATACACGTGCTTAAAATTGTAAAAAAAATACAAATTTAATTAGTTTTAAAACTCAAACAAAATATAAATATTTTAAAATGCAGCTGGAATATCTTCCTTGGTAAGATCTATTTAAATAGTCTAACAGCCACATCACTAACTGGCCTCAAAACAGTATCTTCAGTCACACAGAGTGGCAAGTATAAACAGCTTCTCTGTTTACTAGCCACAGATCTGCTGACATGAGGAGGTAATTTGGGAATAATGAACACTCCTTCAAGGTACACAGTAAATCTGTTGTAAATTCTTTCCTGTAAGTTTTCTCATCTATCAAATAGAACAGGAGAGTTTCACCTTATCTGCTGGAAATTGCTGCCAAGTGGATAATATTGATTCAGTGGGCCATTTAATGGGGTAGGTGTCTATTATATTTTACCACATTGGTAAATGGGGTTTATTTAATCCCATTCTCAGTTTAAAAGGTTTCAATGTTGATAAAATCTGCAAAGACAGATGTGCAATAAATTGTGCTCTTTTAATGGAATTACTACAGAGAATGAAAACCAAAGCAAGATGCTCACTTCAAAGCATAAATCGCTTAGGAATTTCCTTACCTAAAATGTACATTGGAAAAACTCCTGTTGACGAGCTAAATTATTTAACCCTATACATACAGCTTCCTTCTGAACAATTATTTTTTTATCATGCTAAAATCATTTGCTTTCAAGTACAGAATAGGAAAAATAATAGAAAAGTACTTTTTCCATTTGATTGACTGGTCTGTATAATTGAGATAATGAAAGCAAGACCAAAGTTAGTTTTTGTTCTCCACTTCATCACTCCTGACATAGGCAGCAAGATTTGTGCCTTAACTTTAACACCACCCCACACAACCCCTTCCTCATTCCTTCCCATCTGATAACAACTAGCCAATGCAACACTGTATCTATTCATACACTAATAAATGGATGTTTGGGCTCTAATTATTTCATCTTTTTCATTCCTCACCCTATCTCTGATTCTGTAAGCTTCTTAAATGATTAAATTCACTTCCACATTTGGGCTCATGGGGATTACATCCCAAATAATGGCTGCTAAAAATAGATGGATGATATTTGCATCTTCAAAATGCTGTCAATTTATGCTCATAATAAGTTTAGAAAAATGCAGAGAAGAAAAAATTTAAAGAGTAAAAAAAATTTTTTAATCAATCAAAATTGTTTAGTGTTTTTAACTTAGAAAGTTTTTATGGATTTCTGCTTTGCAAAGAATATTATCTTTGATTAAACACAACAATATATCACAACTATTTCATCTGTTACCAAAATCTTTGTCTACAACATGTTTCATATTTGCATATGTTCTCTAACATAGCCCCATAATTTAATATACATACTTTTATTTATTTGTTTATTTAAATTTTTTTATTAATTACAGTATACTAACTTTGTATCACAGCTGTATTCCCCTTCCTCATCTCCTCCCTGTCCTGTTCTAAGTCCACTGATGGGGGAGGACTTCCTCCCCTTCCATCTGACCCTAGCTTATCAGGTCTCTTCAGGACTGGCAGCAATGTCCTCCTCTGTGGCCTGGCAAGGCTGCTCCTCCCTCAGGAGAGGGGGGAAGGTCAAAGAGCCAGCCACTGAGTTCATGTCAGAGACATTCCCTAATCCCCTTACTAGGGAACCCATTTGGATAATGACCTTCCATAGGCTACTTCTGATCAGGTTATGTCCACTCATGTTCCTTGGTTGGAGAATCAGTCTCAGAAAAGACCCCTGTGCCCAGAAATATTGGTCCTTGTGGAGCTCCTGTTCTCTTCAGGTCTTACTAGCTCCCCCTTCCTTTATATGATTCCCTGCTGTCTGCCAAAGGGTTGGTTATGTGTCTTAATATTTGCTTTTTTTTTCATTTTTTTTATTTTTTTGTTATCAATCACAGGTTAGGTACTTTGCATCCCATGCGCAGCCCCCTCCCTCACTCCCGCCCACCCTCCCCAACCCTCCCTCATTTCCTCCCCACCCCCTCCAAGTCCACCAACAGGGGAGGAC
>CM053761.1:64098031-64109692 GCA_028658305.1 Pachyuromys duprasi
GTTGGTGGACTTGGAGGGGGCGGGGAGGAGGGAGATGAGGGAGGGAGTGGGAGGGTGAGAGGGAATGAGGACGGGGGCTACGCCTGGGATGCAAAGTACCTAAGCTGTGATTGATATAAAAATAAATAAATTTAAAAAAACAGCATTATGAAATCTGCAGTCAAATGGATAGAACTAGAAAAAAATCATCCCGAGAGAAGTAATCTAGACCCAGATAGATATAGTATGTATTCTTTTATAAGTAGATATCAGCTATTAAGGAAATGATAACAAGCTACAATCCATAGACCTAGAGAGGGTAGGTCTCAGGGAGGAGATGGCCTTTCAAAGTCTGGTCATTTTTCTTTCCTGGAATTTGCCTCATTATTCTTATTGATTTTCCACTCATTGTGCTAATTGCTATTAGATTCCAGTTTCTCTGGCCCAGAGCTTTGTTCTTTCACCTATTCCGAGTGGAGACTCTGCCATGGTTTGCTCCTTCTGTGATTTGTCTCTTCCATGATTTGCCCCTGGCTAGGCCCATAAACCTGCCTGTCATGGACTGGCTACCCAAGAAACTTCAAACATGAGTAAGAGAATCCGTGAGACATACTTGTCCTTTTACTTCCAGATGCCACAGCTATGGCTAGGCAGTGAAATATTCTCAGGAGGATGCTGGTTAGAGTGAAATTGTTTGTCTTTTAAAAGCAGTGCTGTGTATTGGGATATTAACATGATAGATGAGTCTCTGGAGCAGAGTCTAAGCAAATGTTAAAGCAAAAGCTTTTAGGAATAAAATTTAAGCTCTTTAGAGTTGTCAGTTGGAGAAAAAAATGGAGGTAATTCTTCAAAAGGGAAGCCGTGTATAAAAGTACAAGTTGGCACCTGAATGTAGTTTGACTCTCCTCTCCAAAACTAATGGGTAAAGGATTTCTCTTCACTTGTGCTTCCTAAGAGGAGTGGCAGTAAATCCTAGTTTCCTTTTACAGGGCCTTTAAAGTGGATAGCATGTTTAGTTATCATTCCTTCAACATGTACCCAGAGCATGTCAGCCACTGTTCCTAGCATTGGGGAATCCAACAGTGAACCTCACACAAATCTAGACATATGTACTATATTAATTAACTTTTCTCATTACTGTTCCAAAATATCTGGCAGAGACACCTAAAGGTATGGAAGATTTATTTTTGCATATAGACTACTCAGCTACAGTAACAGCAACTGGGAACCAAGTTCTCAATGCCTTGTGGGTAATGTTCCAGATTCAAATCACAAAATGAATGGGAGAAATAAAAACGAACCAAGACAGCCATTAACTTAGCTGTAGAAGTGATTCCCATTGTAGAGAAACATGAAGGAGTTTAGAGAGATAGAGGTTACTGGGAAGAATATTAAAGTCTTGAATGAGACAGAGAGGCTTAGCTTTATTAAGAAGGTAATATCTGAGCATGAAATTGAAGAGGGAGAGAGCCATTCATGTATCTGAAAGCAGAGATTTCCAGATGGAAGGAATGACTAGTGCACAAGCCTTAGGCAAGTTTAGACCCACTACAATAGATAAAGATGTGAGATTCCACTGCAGTCAAGGAGGGTCTGATGGAGAAAAGAAGAGGAAGTGAAGTCAGGTGGAACCATGTCATGTGGCCAATAAGATCAGAGAAAGAAGTATGGTTTTTATCCTCAGTGAGACAGAAGTACCCCAGCTAGTGTTAGGCAAAGTGTATTAGTTTTTTAGAGGAACAGATATATATTCATATATATATATATATATATACACAAATATATATTATATAAATATGTTAATATATTCATACATATGAATACATGCTCATATATACATATATATCTTGTTGGGATAGCTTACAGGGTGTGGTCCAACCAGTCCAGTGGTGACTGTCTACCAAGGGAAGGTCGAAGAATCCAATAGTTGCTCAGTCCACAAGGCTGGATGTCTCAGCTAATCTTCAGTATATGCCAGAATGCCAAAGAAGTTTGCTTTAATACCAGGGAAGGAATGGACTTGCTAGTGAGAGTGAGAGCAAGCAGTCAAACAGAACAAGCTTCCTTCTTCCATGTCCTTTATGTAGGCTGCCAGCAGAAGGTGTGGCACAAATTAAAGGTGGATTTTTGATCCAGATTAGAAATGAGTCTTCCCACTTCAAATGATTTAACTAAGAGAACAGCCCTCACAGGTGTGCCCATCCATTTGGATTTTAGTTAGTTCTAGATACAGTCAGGTTGACAACCAAGAGTAGCCATCACAGGTAGACTAACCTGACTAAGGGTTTGAAAACATGATTATGGATGCTGTGTGTTGAGAATAGATTGTATGGAGCCAAGACAACAACAAAAACTCCATTATGTGGCTTTGTCAGTTACTGGGCAGCAAGCGAGAATGCTCAGATCATGCTGACAGCAGAGGAGGTAGTGAGGTGGTCAGTTTCTGATCATATTCTCTATAAACTGATGTGGTAAGCTAATAGATTAACACTAAAACAAAGAAATGATGAAGACAGTGGTTATGCCAGCCTGCATCATGACGTGAGTGAACGGATGTTGACCAAGATGGGAAGAGTATGCGGGTGCACGTGCCAATTGAAAATATATGTATATATACTCACACTGTGTTCTAGGATGGTAAACCCTGTGTGATTAAGGTGGTCATTGCTAATTGTATTAGTTTTCACGGGCTACTGTAATAAAACATCACAGACCAAGAAATTCATTTTCTCACACTTTGGGATACTACAAGTCCAAGATTAAGGTATCATCAGGCTTGGTTTGTTTTTAAGTGTCTTGGCCATGCAGGTGACCATTGTCTTGCTGTAGCCCTCATAGCAAGCTTGTTCTCTGTAAGTATACAGTTTGGATATCTTTTCTGTATTCAACAGTTAAACAAAAATCAGGAACACCCGTTGGACAGAATTCCAATGGTCTCATTTCAGGAAGATATTCATACCTATCCCTGGAATGCTATCCATGGGAAGATATTTTGAGCTGAGTTTTAAAGAGTAAGTAACTGACAGGGGAGGAAGAACAATGGACTGAGAAGTGAAAGAAAGCCATTTGTAGCAATATATGAATCTTAGGGCAAAGCAGAATTTGGTAAATTCATGGACGTGGAGCACATTTTGATTGGAGTTTTGAGTTTGGGGTCTGGATGGGTTGAGATGAGGTAACGGACATGGTTGAAAGAAATTGAACAGTGATTGTAGCCCCTACCCCATGTGAGTGTGTGTGTGTGTTAAGGGGATACACATATTTAGGCTCTAGAAAGAGTTTATTTGTGGGTGTATGTTTTGGGCTATATATCAAGTTGCTGTAGAATATAGATGAAAGATCCATCAACTTCTGTGATCATTTGAAAACCTTAAAAATGTATTTCAAAGTTACTATGAGAAGATGCGTTATTATGACATCTCCATAATTTTTAGCTTCATGCCTAAAGTAGTAAAGACACGGATTTGTTCATTAAAATTCTGAGTTCTTTTTGGGTTGGTGTGCCTAGCGATGTAACATATTACACACCTGTATCAGCATTTTTTCCATACTCTAACTACTGTGCTAAGTATTCAAGATACAGAGATTATAACATTCACTATGAGATTTTAGCTTTCAGCGTGTGTACTTTTCTTCAGTCTGAGACTCAGACTTTGCCTCAGTTGTTCTGTTTCTATGTGCGTGTCCTGTGATGTGATTTTGTAGTCTTTCTTAGAGGTGTTAACAAGTATAGTTAACTTGAGACCTATGAATGCCTTCCATAATTACATACCAACCCTAATGCCAAAACTGTCCATAGGTATGTTTTTGTGAGCCTATTATGTTTCTCTTTACCAGGACATAAGGCATAGAAAAGATTTGAAAATAAGGTGCAACTTTTACTGTAGTTGATAAGACAAAATATCAGATACATGGTATATAAACAGAGTAGATATGAACCGGTTGTTGTTGGTGATACAAGATACCTAACAGAGAGAGCCAATGGGCACCAGGTATTCAGGAGATAGAAGAATCCCAGTGGGTTGGCAACATCAGCCAGCAAAGTTAGGTAAGAGGAAAACGTGATTGGAAAGTGTGGTTTCATTAGCCACTCAGGGGAAGTTGTGTCCTTAGGACGCTAATGTTTGACCCACTGGAATATCACTATGGCATTTCAGCAGTGGGGACACTCTGGGAACTTGCTCAGGCAATGTCCTGATATACACAGGAAGCATCCTAAGAACAAGGTCTAGAACTCCTCCCTTGTGTAAGAGTTCAAGCACAGCAGAGTGTGAGGGTGAACTGCATCAAAGTTGATGTGGGAAAATTTTAGAGTGATCGTTCTTGGGAATCCAGATTCCTTGTGTTTCCACCCATGATATCTCAGTCAGCCCGAAACTGCAAAGATTTTGTTCCTGAGGAAAGCTTAGTGGAGATGTCAGACAAAAGAGAAACACAGTCCTGCTTTTAAGAACACATTTTAAATTCTCAGTGCAAAACATACCTGATCACCGAACTGAGAAAGATGAAGTACTTTCCATGGCGTTAGTGCACTAATGGGAGGAAAATGTTAACTTGGAAGGCTGAGGAGATGGCTCAGTTAGTAAAGTACTTGCAATGTAAACATGAGGACCTGAGTCCATGCAACCTACCTAAGAAGCCGGGTGCTGGGATGTGAGTACACCATTACTGTGTGGGGCAGACAGAGGATCGCCAGGGCTTCATGACTGACAGGCTAGCTGAATTGGTGAGCTCCAATTTTAATGGGAGATTCTGTTCTAAAAAATTGATAAGAAGAGTTGAGGAGGACACCAGCTATTGCTCTGTGGGCTCCACATGTGTACACACACACACAAATATACACGTGCACATTGAGCTGTATCAAGTTATCAGCACTTTCAAAGCAAAGGGATTGCTGTTAACTCCCGTCCCAAGTGACCCACTGAGAAATGTTGCTTCCGTCATTGATTGAATATTTATCTTTGAGGAACCTCTCTCAAAGTCTCCTGAATGCTTGTCTTTGCTTTGAAAGTGTCCATAATTTGATACAGATCAGTGTGTGTGTGTACGCGTACATGTGAGCATGTGTGCCACACACACGCGTGCACATGGGACCCCCAGAGATCAACATCTAGTGTCTCCTCAATTGTTCTTCTCTTATTGAAACTGGAACTCACCAATTCAGGTAGCTTGTCAGTTTAAACAAGGGATAAATAATACTGAAGTGGTTTGGGTTTTATTTGTTTGAAGCTGTGGCTTTTGAGGTGTCTTTGTGGACAGCTGTGAGGATGAATCTACTTGTGTCCCCTCACATCTTGACAACCCATGTCTTGCTGTAACTGTCATTAATAAGACAATCTAACATTTGAGGTTTTAACTTTGTGTTCCACCACCCAATCATTCATCTTCTAGACACCTAAGATGTCTCAGTATTTCCTATATATGTTTTTCTCATAAAATTTCCACCACTAAACATTAATAACCTAAAATGACAAGGTTTTAATGTAGGATGGAAGCCAGAGCCTGCGGCTGCTGTTACATGGGAGAGGTGGCTGCAGAAGGCACCAGGGAGCCCTTTAAGGAGAACAATGAGTGCAGAAGTCTGGAAGTACTTCTAGATTTTACTGCTGTTCATGCCTATTTTGTCTGAATATTAGCTTTCAAAGGACAAATGTCTCTGTCACATTAGGCCTTGGAAACAGTAACACTACTTTACCAATGCAATTTATGGTAATAGAGCAACTTAATGGTGGAGAAAAGGGAGGCATTATTTTTGTCATTACTTAACTCCTAGATTTGATTTGAAAAGTAACAATATGTTTATTGGCCAAGTACCAGCACGCTGGGACTGCCTGGAAACGCCTTTGACTGCGTATGGAAATCACTAGCTTATAGACGTGTTAAAATCCTATTCCCCCAAGCGACGTCTTCTAAACTTGGCTGCACATTACAGCCTCCTGGGGCACACAGGCCACACTACAGAGTAATTAAATCAGAATGTGCGGGAGCATGGTCAAGGTGCCGATGTTTTTAGGGCTCCCAGGTGATTGTGCTGGCTGGCCACAGCTGTGAACTGATGCCTAAAGAAGATCATCAGCTTGAGAGCTGGCTCCTCAGACCGGATAACAGTATCCACGCCTGTATGTGTGGGACTCAGGCTTTCTTTGTCAGATGTCATGAGATGTGTTTGACCATCTCTGTTTAACATGCACAGGGCCTCAGACCATTTTCAAGAGAACTGAGTCTTTCTTCCTACTAAGTGTCTGACTGTGCGTTGCTGGAGGTGCTTCATGTATATCCAGGTCCACATACCATCCCGAAAGCACAACTGTTGTATCGGGAATATAGTTATACTTAGAGTGAGATCACAAATAGGAAAAGGTAAGTCTTGCCTAAGATTACTCAGATGGGACTTAAATCCAGCACCCTGTTCTCTCTGAGAGTTCCAGTTTTGTGGCTTTCCCATGAAAAAGAGAGAGTCGAGAACCATTATATGTGATACATATTTTCTGAACACTGACCTAGAGTAGACAGTACTCTGTTGTGCTCAGGCATGTCTTATCGTTCGTACTGTCATAAATTAAGGTGCTAAGAAGTTCCTTAGTAGGTAACAGCTCTACATATTGACTGTCAGAGAAAAAGAGTTAAATAAATAGTTTTAAAATAATAATTCTTGGCAGACAGGCTGCAGTACTGACTCTTATATTAGCTATTTATAGCAACTTAACTATTTAGTTTTTGTGTAAGAAAATATTTTAGGAGTGCTTTCTTTAGCCCAGGGATTAAAGTATTTTGTCTGGATTAAAAGTTTATAGATATCATCTTATCTTTTTAAAAATCTATTTTTATTTCTTAAAAGTATAAGAAATATATTTATATACATAAATATATATTTTTATTTTTTATTACTTGCACTTTATTCACTTTGTATCCCCCCTGTAGCTCTCCCCTCCCCCCAACCTCTCCCTTCCTCCCCCTTTTGCACCCATGTCCCTCCCCAAGTCCACTGATAGGGGAGGTCTTCTTTTCCTTCCTTCTAATCCTAGTCTATTAGGTCTCATCAGGAGTGACTGCATTGTCTTCCTCTGTGGCCTGGTAAGGCTGCTCCCCCCTCAGGGGGAGGTCATCAAAGAGCAGGCCAATCAGTTCATGTCAGAGACAGTCCCTGTTCCCATTACTATGGAACCCACTTGGACACTGAACTGCCATGGGATACATCTGTGCAGGGGTCCTAGGTTATCTCCATGCATGCTACTTAGTTGGAGTATCAGTCTCAGGAAAGACCCCTGTGCTCAAATTATTTGGTTCTGTTGCTCTCCTTGTGGAATTCCTGTCCTCTCCCTATCTTACTATTTCCCACTTCTTTCATAAGATTCCCTGCACTCTGCCCAAGTATTGGCCATAAGTCTCAGCATCTGCTTCGATAGTCTGCAGGGCAGAGCCTTTCAGAGGCCCTCTGTGGCAGGCTCCTAACTTGTTCCCTATTTTCTCCTTCTTCTGATGTCCATCCTCTTTGCCTTTCTGGATGGGGATTGAGCATTTTAGCCAGAGTCCTCCCTCTTGATGAGTTTCTTTAGGTGTACAGATTTTAGTAGGTTTATCCTATATTATATGTCTATATGAGTGAGTATATATCGTGTGTGTCTTTCTTCTTCTGGGATAGCTCACTCAGGATGATCTTTTCCAGTTCCCACTATTTAACTGCAAATTTCATGATTTCCTTGTTTTTTACTACTGAGTAGTATTCCATTTTGTAGATGTACCACAATTTCTGTATGCATTCCTCAGTTGAGGGACATCTAGGTTGTTTCCAGCTTCTGGCTATTACAAATAAAGCTGCTACAAACATGGTTGAGCAAATGTCCTAAAGCAAAGGACACTGTGGTCAGAACAGAACGACTACCTACAGATTGGGAAAGGATCTTCACCAACCCTATAGCTGACAGAGGGCTGATATCCAGTATATATAAAGAAGTAAACAAGTTAAAAAGCAACAAATCAAGTAATCCAATTAAAAAATGGGGAACAAAGTTAAACAGAGAATTCTCGATAGAGGAATATCAAATGGCAGAGAAACACTTAAAGAAATGCTCAACTTCCTTACTCATCAGGGAAATGCAAATCAAAACGACCCTGAGATTTCACCTTACACCCATCACAAAGGCTAAGATCAAAAACTCAAGTGACAACACATGCTGGAGAGGATGTGGAGAAAGGGGAACCCTCCTCCACTGCTGGTGGGAATGTAAACTTGTACAACCACTCTGAAAATCAATCTGGCGCTTTCTCAGACAACTAGGAATAGTGATTCCTCAAGATCCAGCTATACCACTGCTAGGCATATATCCAAAAGAGGATCAAGTAAAATATATTTAAAATATAAATATATTTTAAGAACACATTAAATATATATATATATGGATATTTTGCCTGCATGTATACCTGCCCATATGCACACAGTGTCTGAGGAGGCCAGAAGAAGGCATCATATTCCACTGTGACTGAATTTGCAGGGAGTTGTGAGCTATGGTGTAGTGTTGGAAATAGAACCCAGGTTCTTTGCAAAAGCAACCAGTGCTCTTAACCACGGAGCCATCTCTCCAGCCCCTATCTTATCTTTCTATTTCAGGTTTCTGTTACAGTTCCACTACAATCATAAAACACGTTGTTTATATTTCAGTTCTTTCAAAACTTTGGTTTGTTCTGTGGCCCCAGTTATGATTGTAGAAAGTGCTTAAATGTCTATGCTTCATGCTTCATGACCTATTCTTCAGTTCTTGATGAGACTTTTTTTCGATGGTTGGATTATTCACATCTTCAGTGTCCTTCTTGACATTGTCTCCAATGTGTCTGTTGGTTACTGAAAGGATGGCTGAAATCCCCAGTGTTGTAGTAAATAGAAAGTGTTGGCTCTTTGCATTTTACTATTAGCCCTGGGATGATCACAGCAGTATTATTTAAGCCACTATCACAAATAATAAGACATAGATACCTGTTAGATTTTATAATTGCCCTACTTACCCTGGACCATGCAGATTTCACTTACACTGGCTCAGTAACCTCATCAACCATATCCCAGCCCCATCCAATGCCATCCACCTTAGTCCTCCTCATGTGGACTATCTCCCATCTATAATCTTATAAGTACTTGGTTTTATTCTTCATCTGAGCGTTTTCGTGCCATTATTTGAGTCATTCCTCTGATTCCATATGTTTTTTATTCCATGCTTACCCATCATGGCATCCTCCTTCCTCCTCTTTCCTGTTCATCTGTTTCCTGTGATTCTCCTGTCCAGAAGCCCCAGAACCTTAGCAATGCCTACTCCATTCTGCCCTGCCCAGGCATAAGCCATTAAATCAACTAATCAGATATGTCTTAGGCAGGTTTACAAAACAAGGTTAGGTGTAACCAGATCTTGAGGGCTAGTAACGTGCATCTGACCAACCTCCAACAATTCCCCTTTTTTTCTCTAAATAAAAAGTCCATTTAAAATTTTTATTTATTTATTTTTTTGTGTGTGTGTATGAGTGATCTGTTTCACACACCTAGAATTGGGCACCAGATCCCATTACAGATGGTTGTGATCCACCATGTGGTTGTCTGGGAATTGAACTCAGGACCTCTGGAAGAACAGCCAGTGCTCTTAATCGCTGAGCCATCTCTCCAGCCCTAAAAAGTCCATTTTTATAGTAAGAATAATTATGAAACAATTATAAAAATATGATGTCTAGTCTAAATGTATTTGGCAATATTAGAGAAAATGTCTATGAGGGCCTAAGGTGTTGTACCTAAGTTATTTTTATACTTTGTGTTTATTAACCCAAAAATATCTATCTGGACCTAAAACATTTCTTTATTTATTTCCTAAGCAACTAAGCTAATTGTAAAACTATGACTATCTGGTCTTCAACCACATCAGAGACTTGAGAATGAATAATATTAAATACATGAGTAAATAGGAAGTGTATGCTAGCAGCTTCCAAAAAATATAAAATTGACAGAGACGGTTTGCTGCCTGAGCAGCCATACAAAACTCCCTATAACACTGGAGCATCATCTTTAGCCTTCTGGCTCATTTGACAGACATATATGTGAAGCAGGAAGTATTTAGGACATGCTTACCATGTCATGGCAGAGTTTGGCAGTTGACTTGACCTACATTTGAGATTGCCCATTTTAAGCAGAATTCTGTTATAAAGCAAAGGCATCTTCTTTGCCTGGATGGCTGGATTGCCATATTTGAAGCTGTCTCCATATAGAGGTTCTTTGATGCTTGTCATCTTCTTTGAGGTAGGTTGGGTGCTGCCAGCAGAAGACATGTCTCATTGTCAAAGAATCTTTACAATAATAAAAACATTTTGAAATGCCATATTCTGTAGGTCTCTGAGGTTTTTGAAGACTTATCTAGCTGTTAAACCTAGTATGTATATTTTTGTGATGGATTAGACTAGTGTCTGACATGACTTTGAGTTGATTAACTAAGAATTAACTTGCATTACCT
Source organism: Pachyuromys duprasi (assembly GCA_028658305.1). NCBI lineage: Eukaryota > Metazoa > Chordata > Mammalia > Rodentia > Muridae > Pachyuromys > Pachyuromys duprasi. The sequence goes on from CM053761.1 coordinate 64,108,492, forward strand.
AATATCCTAAACAGTTTGGAATAGCAGTTTAAAAGTATTGGAAATACTCTTGTATTTATAAATGAGTTTTATGGATATAATGCCTCTTACAAGAGTAAAAATATACATATTTATATGTGAGTTTATCAAAGATAACCTTAAATTGGAATTCTATATCAATGTATCAAATTAAACTTATTTTTGCATCAATATACAAAATTCTATACCAATGAGTTAAAGATAACCTTATTTGAGAATAACAAAGCCCTAAGTTGAGGAGAAGGTTCAATAATCTGCCTTTTGTCTTATTATTCCTGTAAAATATCCCTTTATTCACCTTTCTTTCTTTTCAACCCCTTCTCTCCTATCTAAGAAAGAAATAAAGATAGATAAAAAACAAAATAAAAGAGAGATATATCTGAGTCTAACCTCATTTTCTCTCTGAACAAGACCCTTAATAATTTATAGCCATCTCCCAATGACAATAAATAGTCCTAGCCCCAGAAAATAACAACAACAACAAAAAACAACCCAACCCCATGTAAGGAAAATTGGACATAATTTTCATAGATTTCTTCTAGCTTTGGACTGAATAAATTCTGTTTGGGGCCTAAAGGAAATTGGAGAAAATAGTTAATTAAGCTAGCATTAGTGTCCAGTCTTCGAATGTTGAGAAATTCTATGTTTAATAGAAGTCCTATTCGGAGCAGTCTGAAATGCTATGCCAATTGAGATCAGTAGCTTTCTTCAAAGCTGTTTTAGAAGCAGGCTTTGACGAGGAACAGCAATTGAAGTAGTTAAGGCAAGAACAAGTAGAATGTTGGAACATACAGGATAATGGAACAGATGTGTCAGCATCTCAGCATGTAGGAAGGATGAATCTGGTCAGGGTTGATTCTGCATTCCTGGTGTCCAGTTCTTTTGTTCTGAAAATATATAATTTCTTATAAGCATTATACAGTTCTAAAATTGTAGATGTATGAAATGTGCAGGAAGCACAGATCAATTAAGAATGTTACTCTGTTCACCTTAGAGCCTGTGCTGTTGGTGTTCTATTCAGGAAGTAGTATCCTGTGCCAGACAGTTCTAGGGTCTTCCCCACTTTTTCTTCTAACTGGTTTAGTGTGTCTGGTTTTATGTTGAGGTCTTTGATCCACTTGGACTTTAGCTTTGTGCAAGCTGATAAAAATGGATCTATTTTCATTTTTCTGCATGCAGATGA
>CM053761.1:64109792-64156733 GCA_028658305.1 Pachyuromys duprasi
CTCGGAGTATAGATTTCAGCATGACCTTCCTATCCTATAGGTCTATATAAGTGAGTATATACCATATGTTTCTTTCTGCTTTTGAGAAACCTCACTTAGGATGATCGTTTCCAGGTCCCACCATTTGCCTTCGAATTTCATGATTTCCTCCTTTTTAATTGCTGAGTAGTATTCCATTGTGTAAAAGTACCACAATTTCTGTAGAGCTGACTGTAGAGGATTATAGAATGGCAGAAAAACACTTAAAGAAATGCTCAGCGTCCTTAGCCATCAGGGAGATGCAAATCAAAACGACTCTGAGATTTCACCTTGCAACCACCAGAATGGCTATCAAAAACTCTAGTGACAATGCATGCTGGAGAGGTTGTGGAGAAAGAGGAACCCTCCTACATTGCTGGTGGAAATGAAAACTTGTACAACCACTCTGGAAATCAATTTGGCGCTTTCTTAGACAATTAGAAATAATGATTCCTCAAGACCCAGCTATACCACTCTTAGGCATATATCCAAAAAATGCTCAAGTACACAACAAGGACATTTGCTCAACTATGTTTGTGGCTGCTCTATTTGTAATAGCCAGAACCTGGAAACAACCCAGATGTCCCTCGGTTGAGGAATTAATATTTGCTTTGATACACTGCTAGGTAAAGTCTTCCCGAGGCTCTCTATGGTAGGCTCCTGTCCCTTCTTGTTTTCTCCTTCTTCCAATATTCATCCTATTTGTCTTTCTAAGTGAGGATTGATCATCTTACCCTGGGTCTTCCTTCTCCTTTATCTCCTTTAGGTGTATAGATTTTAGTATGTTTATCCTATAAGTCTAGAATGTTTAGTATGTTTATCTTATAAGTCTAGAATCTACTTATAAGTGAGTATATACTATGTGTGTCTTCCTGCTTTTGGGATACCTCACTCAGGATGATCTTTTCTAGATTTCACCATTTGCCTGCAAATTTCATGATTTCCTTGTTTTTAATTGCTGAGTAGTAGTCTATTGTGTAAATGTACCACAATTTCTGCATCCATTCCTCCATTGAGGGATATCTGGGTTATTTCCATGTTCTGGCTATTACAAATAAAGCTGAGCATGGTTGAGCAAATGCCTTTGCCATAAACTTAAGCATAAGTTGAATATATACCTATGAGTGGTATAGCTGGATCTTGAGGTAGCACTATTCCTCATTTTCTGAGAAAGTGCCAGATTGATTTCCAAAGTGGTTGTACAAGTTTACATTCCCACCAGCAATGGAGAAGGGTTCCCCTTTCTCCAGAACCAGTATGTGTTGTCACTTGAGTTTTTTACCTTAGCCATCCTGATGGCCATAAGGTAAAATTTCAGGGTCATTTTGATTTTCATTTCCTTGATGACTAAGGACATTGAGCATTTAAGTGTTTCTCTGCCATTAGATAATCCTCTATTAAAAATTCTCTTTTTAGCTCTTTACCCCATTTTTAATTGGATTACTTGGATTTTTACTGTTTAATTTCTAGAGTTCTTTATATATTCTGGATATTAGCTCTCTGTCAGATATAGGGTTGGTGAAGATCATTTCCCAGACTGTAGGCTCTTGTTTTGTTCTGCTGACAGTGTCCTTTGCTTTACAGAAGCTTTTCAGTTTCATGAGGTTCCATTTATTGATTGTTGATCTTAGAGACTGTGCTGTTCAGGAAGTTGTATCCTGTGCCAATGAATACAAGGCTCTTCCCCACTTTTTCTTTTAACTGATTTAGTGTATCTGGTTTTATGTTGAGGCCTTTGATCCACTTGGACTTTAGTTTTGTGCAGGGTAATAAGTATGGATCTATTTTCATTTTTCTACATGTAGACATCAAGTTAGACTGGTAACATTGTTGAAGATGCTATATTTTTTTTCCATTGTATGGTTTTGTCTTCTTTGTCAAAAATCAAGTATTTGTAGATGTGTGGTTTTTTTTTTGGGGGGGGTCTTCTATTTGATTCCATTGATCTACCAGTCAGTTTCTATGCCACTACCATGCAGTTTTTATTACACTTGCTCTGTAGTATGGCTTGAGATCAGGGATGGCACTACCTCCAGACAATCTGTTGTTGTACAGGGTTGTTTTAGCAATTCTGTTTCATTGTTGTTGTTGTTGTTTTTCCATATGAAACTGAGAATATTTCTTTCAAGGTCTGTAAAGAATTGTGTTGATATTTTGATGGGAATTGCATGGAATCTGTAGATGTCTTTTGGCAGGATGGCCATTTTCACTATGTTATTCTTACTGATCCATGAGCATCTTTTCATCTTCTGATATCTTCTTCAGTTTCTTTCTTCAGAGACTTGAAGGATTTTGTTTGTTTGCTTGTTTTTTTTTTTTCGAATAGGTCTTTTACTTGCTTGGTTAGAGTCACACGAAGGTCCTTCATGTTATTATTGGCTTTTGTGAAGGGTTTATTTTCCTTAATTTCTTTCTCAGCCCTTTTGTCTTTCATATACAGGAGGGCTACTGATTTGTTTGAATTTACTTTGTATGCAGTCACTTTGCTGAAGGTGTTAATCAGCTGGAGGAGTTGGAAGAGAAGCTTCTTTGATGAAGGGGAATACTTATACTGTGAGATCCATGACCTCACTAGCCCTGGTTATGTAAGTAGGACTAATGCATGTGTTTCCTACTGTGTAGTGGGCCTCAAGTCAAATTAGACAGCTCTGGGTAATTTTCAAGATATGAGTACCACTCTTGTTCCTTTAGGAATATCTTGCCATGCTGCTCAGTATTGTGCTTCATAGGTATGATAGCTGAACAGGATTATTGAGTTCTTTCATCCCTTGTCACCTTGCATATACGCTCTGGTACTGTGGGAACTAGGTTACAAGGAAGAGTCTTTTGGGGTATCCAGCTTGACTCATCTGATTTCTGTGCCATAAGTATGTGGTGTCTTTGGAAATAGATATTTTAACCCCCACTGAATACCATTTACCAAGACAAGCATAAGCAAGGTGTGGTTAAAAGGAATTTACTCTACCTCTCAGGCATCCAATTGGTGATTTGAATATGGACCAAAGAAGAACATATATATCTCCAGTTTGGATGCTATTGGTAAAAAGTGCTGATTGTAAATGGATATCTTGATAACTTATACGTAATTAATAAAGAGATATCAATCATAGATTTTAAGATAAATACATAGCTTTCTTTGTTTTAAAACACAACAATGTTGCTTTTTATTTTATTTTATTGTATTGTATTATAGTCTCAGCTTGACTTTCTGTGAGGCTGGTATTCTATGAAATTGATCATCTATTGATAAATTAATGAATAGGAAACAAATTTAAAATCTGGCCTTAGTAAGTACAAAGCCAGTTCTTGGAAGGCAAAGTGGATTTTCTTTTACTTTTTCTGATTCTCATTATAAATTTTATTTGCTCTAGTTTGAATTATACATATATTTTGCTACAGAATTAATAAACTCTTTGTATCATCTCTGAGACTGCCAATTGGTACACATTGTCTTGACTTTTTAACATCCAGGAAAAAAATGAATTTTAATGTACGTTTGTCCTCAGGCTTTCAAGATAGAAGTGCTGAGCCTAAGAATTTCACAGCGGATATACAAATGAGATAGAAGGGCCATTGCATTGCAGACTCATCAGCACTGAGTATCCTGACTTTTGGAAAGCAAGCTTTATTGCACAAGTTGATTGCTGTACAATTACTAACAATTACAATTGCTTGTAATTACTAAAAAGATGCCCAGTGTTTGAAGATCTAATATTGACAGAGCGTAATAGCAGTCACCGTCCATAATCACTGTTTCCTGTGGTTCTCTGATGCTCATGATCTCTCTGTTATCTCTGTATCTTGTAACCCAACCTTCTAATGGTCGTTTTATTCAGTTACCTTATATGTTCTACAATGTGAGTCTGAACATAAATGGTAACAGAACAAGAGAAGACCTGTAAAGTACTAGAATGTACTGCAGCTGCTTCTCTTCAGCATAGGGGCTGCTTTCTTTTCTGTTCTCTAGAGTTGTCACTGATCAACAAAGGACAGGTGAAACCTCTTCTTGTTCCCGATCAAGTCACCAATCTGAGAGTATAGCAGAAGGTAGCAATACCTTCATTAGAACCGAACATTAAAGGTTCATATTATTTAAATATTACACAACTACCATCAACTTATTATTAGTTTTATAATGTGCATAAGCATGATCTCTCTCTCTCTCACACACACACATTGAACTGCTTAAAATACAAGTATTTCTGCATTCAAGAGAATTATAGAATGAAAAATGAACAGAATTGGTCAAATATTTATGAATTAATATGTTAAATTTTTTGTTAAATACATTAATATACATATGTACATACAACCAGAAAATATAAAAGAAAGTCCACACAAGTAAGTACTAGACTCTTGACTAAATGAATCATTGTCTAAAGAAAACATGCAAATATTAAATGTATAAAAATTCCAGTATAACTGTTCATACGTGAACCCCAAATCAAAAATTAAACAAGGTACCATTTTTGCCCCTCCTAGAATGGTTATAATTTAAATGCCAAAAACAGGGAAAAAATCAAGTGTTGGGATAATTTCTACAAATTTAAACCTGCCCATGTATTTAGTGGGAAGGTCAAATGATACAGTCTTGGTATAACACAACTCAGTAGTTTTATAAATATTTTATCATACTGTGAAAATTAATTCTCATAGTCAACTCAACTCAAAGAATTGAAATGTGAAATGCAAACAGCACACATAAATATTTATAACAGTACTATTTGTAAAAAAAAAAAACTATTGACAAGAGTTACTAATGTCCATAACTTGAAGAATGGCTGCATAAAATATTCTATAATTATTCAACAAATAATATTCACCTAGATGTTGTAATGAGCTGCATGTTCCAATATGAATGCTTTAGTAATATCTTATGCTAAGTGAAAGAAGCCTAAGACAATCCACAATCTAAACAAATTAACACAAATTCCACGACTAGTTAATATATAGACACAATAATGAGGTTGCTGTTGACCAAAGACAGTTGGAGGAAAAAAATGGGGTTAACTGATGAGTGTGAGGGATTACTATTTTGGTACAATGAAAATGCTGTGAAATAAGACAGTGATGAATGAATAATGAATACATAACATCATGAACACAAACACACTCAGAGAAAATGAACTATACATTTTTATGTGATTAGAATAGAAAAACAGCACCATGTGGATAGAGTTCAATAAAAATACTTGTGTTAAATAGAACTCAAATAGTTGTTTTTAAAATTAAAAAAACCATTTTGACTGTAAACAGTATTACTCAAGTTTTTTCTTATTTCTATTAAAAGTATTTAAGTTCATCAAACATATCAAAACCAAGCTGGGAAATCTTGGATTTGAAACTCATGTATGAGAACCTGTGTTTGATTCCACCCTCCAGGTTAAAGAAACACAAACTGGGTGTGGTGGTACATTTGTAATCCCAGTACTGAGGAGACATACACATTTAGATTTCTTGGCTCACTGACTAATGGAGACAAAAAGATCCCTGGGCTCAGTTGCTAACCAGAAAGCCCCAGGTCCGAGTGAGAGACCCTATCTAAAAATAAGATGAATCTCTGGATCCTCTTTCTCTGTGGCCTAGTAAGGCCACCTGGCCAAAAGAAGGCGATTTAAAGGGTAGGCAACCGAGCTCATGGCAGAGACTGCCTCTACTAGGCTAAGGTCAGATAGTAGGGGAGGAGGACTTCCCTATCAGTAGTCTAGGGAATGGGGGGATAAGGACTGTAGAGGGAGGGTGGGTGGGACCAGGAAAAGAAGAGGGAGGGGGCTGCAACTGGCCTACAAAGTGAATAAATTGTAAAAAAAATGATAAAAATAATCTTAAAAAATAAGTAAATAAAATGAAGCTTAATGGAACATGAAAGAGAACGAAAGGAACGCCTTCTGAGGAACGACACCCAAGGTTGATGTCTGGTCTTGAAACACAAACACATGAAGCTGCACACGAGCCTATACCAGAGAAAATATCAAACACTGTTTTAATTTAGTGTATGTCTGCCTACTATGCCAGGTCGAAACATTACTAGATACACAAGTGCAAAAGTGTATACATTCCTTCTTTTTAAAATTTTATTTATTTTATTAATTACAGAATTACAGTTTAACTCACTTTGTATCCCAGCTGTACCCCTCTCCCTCATCCCCTCCTATTCCTACCACCCTCCCTCTGTTGTCTCCTCCCATGCCCTTCCCCAAGTCCACTGATAGGGGAGGTCCTTCTTCCCTTCCATCTTACCCTAGTTTATCAGGGTGGCTAAGTTGTTTTCCTCTGTGGCCTGGTAAACTGTTTCTCCCTCAGGAGGAGGTGATCAAAGAACCAACCATGAGTTCATGTCAGGGACAGCTCCTGTTGCCCTTACTAGGGCAACCACTTGGAGACTGAGCTGCCACAGGCTACATCTGTGGACGGGTTCTAGGTTATCTCCATGAATGGTCTTTGGTTGGAGTATCAGTCTCAGAAAAGACTCCTGTGCCCAGATATTTTGGTTCTGTTGCTCACCTTGTGGAGCTCCTGTCCCCTCCAGGTCTTCCTATCTCCTCCTTCTTTCATAAGGTTCCCTGCACTCTGCCTAAAGTTTGGCTATGAGTCTCAGCATCTGCTTTGATACCCTGCAGGGTAGAGTTCATCTTTAAAAAGCAAAGAGACATAAGGGAGCATATGGAACAGTCTCCTCACCTGTTGATGCAGCCAGCAATGTTATTTGTTTTGTTATGTGATGAATCCTTTAATTCTCTTCCCCCAAGCTATATGAATAGAAATAATATTGAGGACAGGAAGCTGTGGCACATGCCTTTAATTCCAGGGCTTGGCAGGCAGGGGGAGGAGGATCTCACTGAGTTCAAGGCCAGCCCATTCTACAGAGGGAGTTCCAGGACAGTCAGGACTACAGGGTGAAACCCTGTCTCAAGAAAACAAAACAAATTTTGAGAACAAAAGTTTGAGAATGGAAATGAAATGGGCAATTTCTATCTCTCCTTTTCTCTTTCAGCTCTTTCCCTAATCTGATCTCAGCACCCCAGCACAAATCCTCTATCCTGAAAGCTTTTCTCCATACTTTTTTTTTTTTGAGCAGCATTTCTTCATGTCTACTCCCGACCATCTGGTTTGTTAAATCGAAATTACTTCTCTTTAAAATACTTTAATGTTGATCCCCAAACTCATCCCACATGTTTCCTTTCCAATCCTTTGATGTTTTCTTAGCACTTCAAGAGAATGAGTGAAGCATGCCTGTTGCAATGTTTCAGAAGCTGCACTTTCCCACACAAGTAATTCATGCATGTCATAAAGGCAACTACTGTCTCAGAGACTTTTATTTACAAACTAAATAATATCTGCATCACAGTGTTTGAGTTATGTGAGATCTTAAATATTAGAGCCCCCACACATAATGCAAATGAATAAATAACATATTTTAAGCCTAAGACTAATATTTATCAGTTTTTCTGTTCTCCCATCTTGAGACATTCCCCTGACATTGCTGGCCTGAATAAATACTGTTCCACCCTGTCTCAGCACTGGGACTGTCACCTTATTGTGAATGCCAAGGATAGGATTTTAAAATACAGTGTAGGAGATGACTTTACAAACAAAGGGCTTGGAAATTTACAAAGGAGAGGGATGACAGCTACTATGGCCTGCTCACTACCAAACAGGAGACATGAGGATAGAATTAGTGACATAGGTTTGTGCTGTGTGATGAGGGACAAGGACAAATTGAAATTACCTTTGGATATTATATTCTTCCCACATAGGGCGTTTAACTAGTAAAGTAATGGGAAAAAAAAAAAAACAAACCGACAGCAGCTGACACAAAAACTGGAAATTATTAGCATGTAATGGCAGCTTCAGCAGATACTCTTAATAAATGTGAGAGAACTCATGGAGACTATGATAAAGCCAATAGCTTATCCTTTCCCTTCTGCTCAAGTCGGTGCATCGAACTTTCCACCACCCTTAGATTCAAGGAATAAGGAGAAGAACCAATAAAGAAGGTTCACACCTATGGGAAATATGATTACAAACCAAGGGAAGCATTTGAAAAATGCCACTTACATTTACCTCCCTCCCAACTGAGCTTCCATGCAGTGCTTCCTTCCATATCATAGAAAGAAACTGACTTCCTCTGCCTCATCTCCCTCAAACGTGCAACCAACATGTGGTTTTGTCATCTATATGCACAAATATGCAGGTGGCTTTATTTCTAAAGGTTCTTACTATTTTATTTCTATATTGAGTGCTAGTTAAATATCATACATTTTATTCCATTTCCCTTCTTGTGGAAGAAGAGAACCAATTCCTGCTATTTGTCCTCTGATCTCCATAGGTAAACACATATTAGACAGAAATGCATACACACATCACATAAATAAATAAATAAATAAAATAGATTTGAACAATTATTTCTTTATTTCTATATATGTTCATAGTATTCTAGTGTACATATACGTTCATATGTATTTTCACAGTGAATTTGAGAATACTCTATAGAGAAATTTATCATATAAAATAGCAATATTACTGTGGAAGACAATTTATATTCTTTAAATACTATTTTGAAAACTTTGATAGTCTTAATCATGCATTTTTAAACATTTTATTTAGTAATGAATTTAATAAAAAGTGAATAACTGGGGGTTCCAAGATGGCGGCCACCAGTGAGTACAGTATCTAAGAGGCAGAATATCAGAGAATGTAAAACAGGTGAGTAAACAGGCGGCTGGATCCAAAATACCTACTTTGGTGCTTCTGGCGCAGAGTGGACATCCAGGGGGTTGGGGACTATAGGATCCAAGCACACCCCCATGTGACCATCTCCTGGGTCCAGAAGTCACAAACTGTGACCCCTTCCCTTTCCTCAGGCCGCCAGATCCAGGGATACTCTGCTCCAGCAGCCAAAAAGCAGAGACCCCTGCTCCCTTGAGAGCAGCTTCTGGATTCCTGAGACAGCATCCCAAACTCTAAACTGAAAATCTACTGGTCTTCCTGTGGCGACCAGGTGGACAATAAAATCATATGGATCCTGGATCCAAGAAGTAAACAAACCCAAAAGGAGCAGAAGACAGGGAATAATCAAATTCAGGGCTGAAATCAATAAATTAGAAACAGAGAACAATACAAAGAATCAACAAAATCAAGAGTTGGTTCTTTGAGAAAATCAATAAGATAGACAAACTTCTAGTCAAACTGACTAAAAGACAGAGAGACAGTACCCAAATTAACCAAATCAGAAATGAATAATTAGATCTTGCTTCAAAAGCCTGTATTCCACCAATTTGGAAAATCTGAAGAAAATGGGTTATTTTCTTGATAGAGTCCACCTACGAAAGTTAAATCAAGAGCAAGTAAAGAGTCTAAAGGGTCTTATAACCCCTAAGGAATTAGAAGCAGCCATCAAAATCTTCCAACCAAAAAAAAGCACCAGGACAGATGATTTTAGCTCAGACTTCTTCCAGACTTTCAAAGAAGAGCTAAGGTAACAGCAATACTCAAACTACTCCACAAAATAGAAACAGAAGGAACATTACCAAATTCATTCTATGATGCCACAGTCACCCTGTTACCTAAACCACACAAAGACTCAACAAAGAAGGGAAATTTCTTTTGTATTTCTTTTTTAATTAAATTTCTATTTTATATTAATTACAGTTTATTTACTTTGTATCACAGCTGTAGCCTCCTCCCTCATTCTCTCCCTAATCCACCCTCCCTCTTTCATCTCCTCCCTGCCCCTTTCTAAGTCCACTGATAGAGGAGGTCCTCCTCCCCTTCCATCTCACCCTAGTTTATCAGGTCTCATCAGGACTGGCTGCAATGTCCTCCTCTGTGGCCTAGCAAGGCTGCTCCTCTCTTGTGGGTGGGGGGAGGTCAAAGAGCCAGCCACTGAGTTCATGTCAGAGACAGTCCCTGTTCCCCTTCTTAGGGAACCCACTTGGATACTGACCTGTGTCTGAGCAGAGGTTCTAGGTGATATTCATGCATGGTCATTGGTTGGAGAATCAGTTTCAGAAAAGACCCCTGTGCCCAGATATATTTGGTCCTTGTGGAGCTCCTGTCCTCTTCAGGTTTACTAACCACCCCCCCTCTTTAATATGATACCCTCCACTCCAAACCAAACTCCCTTATGAACACTGATGCAAAAATACTCAATAAGATACAGATGTAGGGATGGTCCAACATATGAATATACATTAATGTAATCTACCATATAAACAAACTGAAAGAAAAAAATCACATGATCATATCATTAGATGGAGAAAAATCCTTTGACAAAATCCAATATGCCTTCATGGAGTGATCAGGGATACAAGGACCATAAGAATAATAAAGGCTATATACAGCAAACCTATAGCCAACACCAAACTAAATGGAGAGGAACTCAAAGCAATCCCACTATAATCAGGGAAAAGACAAGGACTCTCTCTCCATATCTCTTCAATATAGTACTAGAAGTTTTAGGTAGAGCAGTAAGACAACTAAGGGAGATCAAGGAGATACAAAGGACAAAATTGAATTGTCACTATTTGCAAATGATATGATAGTATACATAAGTGACCCACAAAATTCCACCCACAGCTTATAAACACCTTCAGAAAAGTGGCTGGATACAAGAGTAATTAAAAATATCAGTAGACCTCCTGCGTCTAAATGACAAACAGGCTGAGAAAGAAAATAGGGAAAAACACACCCTTCACAATAGCCACAAATAATTTAAAGTGTCTTGGTATAACTCAAATGAAGGAAATGAAAGATCTTTATGACAAGAATTTCAAACTTCTGAAGAAAGAAATTGAAGAAGATACCAGAAGATGGAAAAAAGGCAGACACTTTAACAAATGGTGATGGTCTGACTTGATGTCTACATGTAGAAAAATGCAAAGAGATCCATTTATTACCCTGCACAAAACTCAACCCCAAGTGGATCATAGACCTCAACATAAAACCAAATACACTAAATCTGCTAGAGGAGAAAATGGGTAAGAGCCTTGAAATTATTGGAATAGGAAACTACTTCATGAACAGAACACCAAAAACTCAGTCTCTAAATTCAACAATTAATATATGAGACCTTTGAAACGGAAATGCTTTTGTAATGCAAAGGACATTGCCAATAGAATGAATTGGCAGTCTACAATTTGGAAAATAAACTTCACAATTTTACATGCAACAAAGGGCTAATCTCCATAACATATAAAGAATTCCAGAAGTAAAACATCAAATAATCCACCAAATAATCCAAATAAAACACCAAATAATCCAATTAAAAATGGGGACAGAGTTAAACAGAAATCGCAACAGTGGAATCTTGAATGGTGGAGAAGCCCCTAAAGAAATGCTCAATGCTCGTTTAGATGAACAAATGGGATGGACATAGAATGGAGGATAAAACAAGCAACAGGACAGGAGCATACCAAAGAGGATCTCTGAAAGAATCAATATAGCAATGTATCAAAGCAGATATTAGGACTCACAATCAAGCCTTTGGCAGAGGATGGGAAGTAATAATAAAAATAGGGGAAGTTAGTGAGACTTGGGGAGAACAAGAGCTCCTCAAAGACCAAACTGAGCAGGGCACAGGGGTCTTACACGATAGTCTCTCCAACCAAGGACCATGTATGGATATGGCCTAGAACCCCCGCTCAGATGTGGCCCATGGTAGCTCGGTGTCCAACTGAAGACCCTAGTAAGGGAAACAGGGACTGTTTAAGTCATGAACTCAATGGCTGGCTCTTTGACCCTCCCCCATACACTCCAGGGAGTAACAGCCTGGCTAGATCCCAGGGGAGGACATTGCAGCCAGCCTTGAGGAGACAAGATGAACTGGGGTCAGATGGAAGGGGAAGAGGTCCTCCCTGGTTGGTGGACTTGGAGGGGATGGGGAGGAGATGAGGGAGGGAAGGGGAGAGTGGGAGGGAATGAAGGAGGGTGCTACACCTGGGATGCAAAGTACCTAACCTGTGATTGATATAAAAATAAATAAATTACATTAATAATAAAAAAAGAAATGCTCAGTGTCATTAGTCATCAGGGAAATGCAAAGCAAAATGACTCTGAGATTCCATTTCCCAGTTAGAATGGCCATAATCCAAAACTCAAATGACAACACATGCTAGTGAGGATGTACGGAAAGGGAAACATTCCTCCACTGCTGGTAGGAGTGCAAACATTTACAACCATTTCAGAAATCAATCTAGCACTTTCTCAGGAAACTGGCAATAGCCACACCTCAACACCCATACCCAAAATTTGCTCCACCATACAACAAAGATATTCAACCATGTTCGTAGCAGCTTTAGTCGGAATAGTCAAAACCTAAAAACAACCTAGATGTCCCTCAAATGAAGAATGGATAAAGAAACTGTATCACAAAAATGGAATGCTACTCAGACATTAAAGAGAAGGAAATAATAACATTTGCAGGTAAATAGATGGAACTAGAAATGGTCATCCTGAGTGAGTTAATAAAGACCCAGAAAGATACACATGGTATACACTCACATATAAGCATATTTTAGTCATATAATAGAGAACAGACATAGTTCAATGCACAGATCACCCAAAGGTAAGCGCAATGGCCATCTCAGGATTTTGGTTAACCCACTAGTTAGGGGAATAGGGAATACCTCTGGCATAGATTATGTTGTCTGCTTTTTGATCACTTTCCCTTGATTGGACTTCCCTACAAGGCCACAGGGAAGGAAGAGGAACCCAGTCTTCATGTGAATAAGTCAGCTGGGCTGTATGTGTATGCTTGGTTCCCTATTTTGAAGAAAAGGGGAGAGGGGAAGCTGGTGATAGGGTGGGACTGGGAGGAGAGCAGGGAGGGGCATATGACCCAGATGTAAATTGAATTAATTAATATAAAAAGAAACTGAATAACCATTTCGTGACAATTTTAATTATATTCCTAACTTTGTATTTATGTTATTTCTGTATGCTTCATAAATATTAATTTTATCCAAGTATTTGTGAAATAAAGAGGTGAGGGCATGAAAACCATTGACTCTATAATTACCAGCATTTGTCTTCTGTCTCCATTCCCAGCACCTAGAACTCCCTGGTTTCTCCCCAACAGTGTAACAACTGAGTTCCCCACTGCATGAGATTCATGTCTGCAGAAAGGCCTGATTTACTTGCTAAATCAACCAGAAGTCCCTTCACTAAACAAAGCATTCTTTGAAATAGGTTCATTGTTCCCCCTGCTCACTTGCTCCCCTGTATCCTGTGCTATCAATTGATGAGGCCTTAGGATATGCGCAGCAGGAGTCTAACACATTTTCTCTCTTAGCACAGCTCCTTTAAAAGATTGTAGAAAAAAATATAGTAATGAAGAATTAATTACACCAAACTGGTGTTTGGATGCAGAGGTGGAAAAGTTCTCTAGATCCTTGCTGTAAACAAGAGCCATTTAGTATATTGTCCTGTACTCCAACTGTGTGTTTATTTATTAAGATAGTTTATTGTCTTATAAAACAACCTTAATTTTTTATGTGTGTGTTAAAAATATGTGAGTTTAGCTCAAAAACTCTAGAATGGAGGACATTAGAATAGGCTTGTGACTTGGGTGATGAAAACCCAGATTATTGGCAAGTAAGAATGTTGGTATGATGTTCCTTTAGAATGTATACACCTTACCCTTGTTCATTCAAATGCTGATTTCTCCCCCCGACACACACACACTCTCTGGTTTCAATCTGGATATTGTATTGTGATATTTATTGTAAGCATCCTGTCTCAACTCTTCGTAAACAAAATAAAGAACTAGACGCAATGTTGAGCTGGGAGGAGCCAGAGGACAGGAAACAGTGGGAGGAGAGAGGAAGGAGAGCTAGGAGAAGGTAGAGCTGGAGGAGAGATCTTGGAATGGTGAGGAGAGATGGACTGGACCTAATATATCACTAAAAGCAAGTACAGTGTGGGAAATCTAAATGTTACAAAACTGTGAGGGCTTGGAGGTTTAAGAGGGAGTAACTATTGCCCAGCATTGTGTTCTAGGTTAACTGAATGAACCCAGTATCTGTGTGGTGATTTGGTTATACAGATGCTTAGGACTAACAGCAGCTTTGCCAGAAGATATATCAGTAGTAAATATTAATAGCTACTTACAACATAAGAAGGAAAGATACATGGCTTGAAAACTACTTTTTATTTCTGCATTTTCTGTATGTTTAGTGAAATAAATGTATACAGAGACTATATTTAAATGGCAAATTCCTGCCACCCGTTTTCTAGTCTGGTAAAAACATATTGAATTGAGGGTGGGTAAAATTCAATGAATGTAGATTTCAAATGAAAATGGAAAGAATTGATGATGGTGAAAATAATCTGAGAAACCAAGTATACGTGAAATGAAATAAAGTTATTGCACATTCACTAGTTTTTTTCCTTGCTTTTTCTTGGACTGCTGAGGCAGAAGAATTCCAATTTGCGCACTGAATTTTTCTTCTTGCCTTTTCCTGATGAGGTTGTGAGCAATGTCTTATCTGTGCAATCTTAAAGCCAATCTCACAGCCAGGTACAGATATTTTTAGTAGTAATTACTAAGGTAATTATTTCGGTACTGAAGAGGTGGGTTGATTGATAAGGTGTTTGTAGCAGCTGAGTTTAAACCTCCAGCACCCATGTAAAACACCAATAGAAAGATACACCGACAAAAAGATACTTTGAGTTTATCAGCCATACAGCTCAGCTGATGGCTTAATCTCTCAGGTTTAATGAGAGACTCTCACAAAAAAAAAAGGTGTCAAGGAATTAACAAATTTACCCGACATTAACCTCAGGTCCCCACATGTTCACACATACATATGTGCCTACATATGTGCACCATGAGCATTCATACTCAAATGGCATACATAATATACCTTATGTATACATATGTACACACATGTATATTAAAAAGAATAAAATAATTACAGTCACTTTTCATAAATGAGTAAGTATCCAGAAGGTTACGTTAACCATAACTTTAAAGCATGATGATGGTGGGGTTCAGGTTTGCAAAACGTTTCCCTCCTTTGATGCCCTTTAAGACGCTCTGATAGAGTATAGCTTGCTCCAATTTGATTTATATTGCTCATGACATTTTCTGACGATGTTTCCTGTACATCTTTATATCCATATTTTAGCATCATCCATATTTCAAAGGTTTATGAGTCCACATTACTAATTTTAAAAAGAAGTCAGAATTTTGCAGTTAGTCCATGACTCTATCAGTTGGAATATCTTACATTGTCATCCCTACACAAACTTGCTACATATTATTACACTTACTGGCACCATTTATCCAAACAGCCAGGAACTAATCTATTATATAGACAGAATGCAAATCAATTTATTTGGGGGCTGTGAATAAAACTTAATTATTGATACAAAAGTGGGAAATGCAATTCAAGCAGAACATGCCAGAAAGGGGGATGGGGTAAATGTTAAGGATGCCTATCATCTGAACCTTTCAATCATGGATCAACATGTTCCCGTATATAGGCTTTTCCCATAGGAGTGTTTTATTAGACTGTGCTAAAAAAAAAAAACAAACGTGAAACTGTGGGAGGGGGCTTCTCTGTGACAAGCTGGAGACCTATGGCAGGGTAGGCTCCTGGGAGGATGTGGGGTGACTCTAGCTAAGAATCCTAGTAGCAGGGCTAATGACTGAAGAGGCCACCCTCTAACTAAGCAGGACTCCTAGAGGAGGGAGGGGAACACCAACCCATCCACAAAAACTTCAACTCAAAATCTACCATGCCTACAAGATGTTCAAAGGTAAAAATAGAGCAGAGATTGAGGGTATGCCAATCAATGCCTGCTCAACCTGAGATCCACCCCATGGAAGAGAGCCAACCTCTGACACTACTCATGATACTCTGCTGTGCCTGAAGATGGGAGCCTAGCTTAGTTGTCTTCTGAAAGGCTCCAGCCAGCAGCAGATCAAAACAGATGCTGAGACTCACAGCCAAATATTGGGCACCGGAGCCCAGGATGATCTATGGAAGAGTGGGAAGAAGAATAGAAGGGATGGGACAGGAGCTCCACAAGACAACCAACAGTGCCAACTAACCAGGCCCAGGGAAGCTTACAGAAACTGAAGCACCAACCAAGGATCATGAGTAGATTGGACCTAGGCTTCCTACATAGCTTGCTCTTCATGTGAGTTCCATCCTAAAGGCAGAGTGGGCTGTCTCTGACATGAACTTTCTTAACTGCTCTTAGGTCACTCCCCACTGGCAGGGCTGCCTCACCAGCCCTCAGAGGAATAGAATGCACTCAGTACTGATACAACTTGATGTGTTGGGATCGACTGGTGGGGGGGGGTCTCCTTTTCTGAGTAGGTGTTTGGGGGAAAAGGGAGGGAGGGTGATCCTGGGAGAACAAGAGGGTGGGGGCTATGAAAGGAATGCAAAGTGAATAAATAAAGAAAAAAACAAAGTAAATGATTGTTTCATTTGAAAATAGTTTAGGTACTAGAATTATTTCTACTTACATTTCTTTTCATGTGAGTTGGTTGGTTTTAAAATTAAAAATGGGGCTGACTTAGTAGATAAAGTTTTTGCAACACAGCCAGAAAGACCTGAATTTGGATTCCAAAGAGGGGCTCTCTCTGGCATGAACTCAGTGACAGGCTCTCTGATCACTTCTGCTTGGGAGATGCAGCTTTGCCAGGGCACAGAGGGAAATGATGCAGGCAGTCATGATGAGACCTAATAGGCTAGGGTCAAATAGAAGGGGAAGAGGTCCTCCCCTATTAGTGGACTAGGGGAGGGGAAGAGGGGGACAAGGGAGAGACTGTGTGGAACTCTGAGGAGATGTGGATGGGGGCCACAACAGGTTCCAAATTGAATAAATTGTAATAAATGATAGTAATAATTACAATAAAAAAGCTAGGAATTGTGGTGAATACTAACCTTTAAAGTGGAGAAAGAAGGATTCCTGAATCTCATTGACCAGATCATCTAGCCAATCAGTGAGCTCCTAATTCAGTGAGACACCCTTTCTTTTAAAACAATATTGAGAGCAATAAATGGAGATTCCTAGTAGTGGCATTGGTCTGCACATGGAAGTACACACAGACAACATACACACAAAAGGAGCTATAGATTTGTTCACTAAGCTTTGTGTACTCAACCTGTGTCAGAAGAATCCTCACACCCCCTTCTAGTTCCAAGAGAATGACAAATAAAGTTATGCCTATCCATATTCCTGTAAGAACAATGATTCCACAAGCATACAAAACTTTGAATAAAATCATGATAATAACAGTTGTAAAATAAATATCATTTTCTCGTCGCTAAACAGTAATGTCACCCAATTTCTGTGTGACTTCCTTCAAAGGTGAGTTACTACGTATGGTGGGTATAAAAGTGAGTTTCTGTTGCTATCATTTCAGAGCACTTATTAATAGGTTTCCCTGCATTTTTTCTGCAATAAGGATGGAACCTGAGGCCTTGACATGCTTGAGAAACACTCTAAGATTAGACTGTATCTCTGGTCAAAGATCCTTTCATTCAGAGAAATTTCCCAACTCTGCTGATACCTTGTTTTAGTAACCCATGAAGGTCCTGTCTCCTGATATGCAATGTGAAGTTCTACAGTTTTATGTTCTCTCCTCTTTACCTTCAAATACAATGGGGCCACCAGAAAGCAACTTATATTTCACTCATTATATCTTTAATTCTTTTCTTTGCAGTTAGTGCTACAAAGGCATAGTTGGGTGATACCAACATTTTCTCTAGTTTCATGAAATGGATGTTCAGACCAAACACATCTGCAATCTAAGAGGAAAGAGGAAATTGGACCTGCACAATTTACCACCCAATAGTCTGTCTCTGATATGCAGCCTAGTTGTGCTTAGGCTCCCAATTTGTGGGTTCCAAGGAGATAATGAGAAAGAAAGAATCTGTATATTGGAAGCTTTGTATCATTACCTTGATACAGTTGATGTTTGGAGAATTTTGCTCCTACTTTGTCCCTTTTCTGTTAACTTTAGTTGTAGTTGGTGAGTTTGCTTAAAAGGTAAGTTTATTTACCTGCATTAGGAACAAATTAGCTGGAAAGGTGCAAGCGTAAGTGCAACTTCTGCTGAGCAAATATGAACCCACAGAAGAGAATCGAAAGTATGTGTTAAAATTTAATAACACTTTGTTATGTATACAATTAAAGGCCACTGAAATCAGATGCGTGGTACAAAGCAGCAATCCCTCAGGAGCCAGATTTAATGAATAATTAATTTGCACTCTGTCTTGTCAAATTTTTGGCTTGTTAATATCTCTTTGGGAAAAAAATAATGTGCTTCATAAGAAATTACTATAAAACCTGCCTTTCAGCTTAGTTCCAGATAGAATATTCTGTGATTCAGTAATTGACTAATTCAATCAAGCTCTGACTTTTGATTTTCTAGGGACTCTGGGGTTATTCTTAACCATAATTTAATTTTATCTTTTGAACTGGAGAGAATATTTTTATCGATTTTTTATTTTTTATATTAATTACAGCTTTTTATTCACTTTGTATCTCAGCTGTAGGCTCCTCCCTCATTCTCTCCCAATACCACCCTCCCTTCTTCATCTCCTCCCATGCCCCTCTCTAAGTCCACTGATAGGGGAGGTATACCTGCCCTTCCCTCTGACCCTAGCTTATCAGGTCTCATCAGGACTGGTTGCATTGTCTCCCTCTGTGGCCTGGCAAGGCTGCTCCCCTCTCAGGGGGAGGTGATCAAAGAGAAGGCCATTGAGTTCATGTCAGAGACAGTCCCTGTTCCCATTACTAGGGAACACACTCAGAGACTGAGCTGCCATAGGCTACATCTGAGCAGGGGTTCTAGGTTATCTCCATAAAGGGTCTTTCTTTGGAGTATCAGTCTCAGAAAAGACCTCTGGGCCCAGCTTTTTTGCTTCTGTTGCTCTCCTGTTGACCTCCTGCCCTCTCAAGGTCCTACACATTTTAAATCATGTAAATTAGCCATACAAAGGAAGAGATATACTTACATTTCTGGATGGATATAATGTACTGAGATCATACCTACCCTCTTTATGACCTTTGCTTGCCTTTTCTATTCTCTCCTTCCATGTTCATATTGGACTCACTTAAGTGTCATGTTGACACCTCCCCTCCATAACACCTGTTGCTTTCTTTCTGATTTTGTTTAACACAATGCTCTCCAGCTCACTCTACTTTGCTTGACACACATAATGTCATCCATCTACAAAGTTGAGTAAAACTCACATTTAAATATATGTATTTTAAGGAATATCTATATCGATTTCTAAAATATCTGCAATAACTCACATCCCATCAGCAGTGTCTGGGGGTCCATTTCTGCTTCAACCTTACTTGTGTTTGTTATTGCTCATTTACTTGATGACAACCATTATGACTAAAAGGGATAGAATCTCAGTGTGTTTCCATTTGTATTTCTCTCATTGCTAAAGATTAAGGACATTTCAACATGTTTTTGTATATTTAGAAGGTATCGGTACATTCAGGCTTTATTTTAACACACCAACAGGTTCTTGATTGTTCTTCTGTGTTAGATTTCTAGTAAATAAGTTGGTATTATTTATTTTGTTTTCATTTTTCAGGCTATCCAGGAAATTGTTATCTAGCTAAGAACAACTCAAACTGAAAATAATCCTTCTGTGTCAGCCTCTCTAATATGAGCCATTACAGGTAGGAGTTGCCATGCTTGTTATCACCTTTGAGTTATAGAAGCTTTTTAATATGCTGAACTTTTCTGCCCTCACCTTTTGAGGTAGATATCCTACAGGTGCCATTTAAAATCCCGCCCCTGTGTTTGCCAATTGTAATGTCCAAGTTGTGGATTTTAAAATAATATTATTTTGTCCTGAGATGACAAAATAGTTTTATTCATGGAATCTAGAAGCTGCAAGCAGCACACGTGTATCAACAGGAAAACAAATAAATACAGCGAGACACAGTCAACTCATGTCATATCCTTCATTCAGCAATTTACAATATTTAAAAGAAATGTCTAAGCCTAGATTACTAGGTTAATAAAATAATTACAACATAAAAGGACAGAAAGAGACTAGGGATAATACCAATGGCATTGTACATTTGCTCTTTGCTCCAAATAGTGAATACTCAAGTCTAACTGCACAAAGGCACTTGTGAGTGGTGTGATTGCTGGTCAACAATGGCAAGTTTTGGACACCAAAAGTGAGTCCTTTGTAAGGACATCATGTGTTCTGTAAAAAAAAATAATTTCTGAATTTATAATATAGTCACATCATTTTCCTTTTCCTTTCCTTCCTCCAAAGCTTCTCACATACCACTTCTTGCTCTTTTTTGCATGTATATATGTACATGTGTATATTGTGTTAAACATAATGGGCATACAGACAACTGAATTTAGGCATGATTATAAGGAATATACCCCAGATGTGAGTCATGTAGGTTGATTCTGAATCTAGAACTCTATTATTGCTCTTCCCCTTTATCTTTGTGTTCTATTATTGCTATTTTTTTATTTAATTTGAAAGTAGAAGAAAAACTAATGCAAATATTAAAACACGACAGCTAAGAGATCTTTTGAATGATTGTGAATTAAGGTAAATTGTAAGGTATTTGATAAGTTTAATAGTGGTTTGATTGAGTAATACTTATAATGAAGAAAATTTATAGAGATAACATTTATTAAAACGGTACTATTCTGTGACTGTAGCCTAGAATATATTTCTACACTGTTTACATTTCTAATATTTAATCTGAGTGCAAATGTGATATCCATTAGTGTAAACAAGATGACAGAAACCCTTTTCAGTAAATACCATCATATGTCATACAATGGTTTTGTCAGCAGCTCAAAAATCTAACTGTGGTTCTATAGTGACCTAGTGACATTATAGTCATCTGGTATTGTGCAATTTTGCTCTATGATGCTGTCCTTCTGATACCAGATACACAATTGCAATGTGTGTATGTTCCTTTGGGGTAATTATCATTATTAGTGAATTGCTCGTTGAGATCAAGCTGTCTTTCTTTGAGTTATTAATTCAAATTGGGAATAATTATGATGCTTACTTCCTCCATAGTGTCAATGTGAAGGCTGATAATGGACATGTTAAATAATTATCTTAGTAGATGGCATTCAGTTAGCACTTCAAGTTCTAATTATGAAGATGGAAGTGGCTGTCCAAACTCTACAAACAGAAGACAATCTAAGAATAAGAAGACACTTTTATGACCCAATAACATTCACTATCTTGGACCAGGCTTCAAATGCCATCATAGTTTCTCTGGAATAACCAGAAACTAGAAACAACTATCGCATGTGATAATAGCAACTGTCCAATTAATAAACACTTTCTAATGTTTTTAGTATGACTTCTTCCTTCATGTACTCTCAAATCTTTCACTACAGTAACAGAAATACTGACTTTTTCTGAGTGCCTAGAGTTCCACCCAATCTGACTAATTACTCAATCATTGGTGTCAATAACAATTTTCTAACATTTTCTTTTTATTGTTGTTTTTAAGGGGATGAAATGGATCCAGTGATTCAGAGTCAATTTACAGATGCTTCAGGGCTCACTTATGCTTGCTTTAATGGTATGCACTCGTAACTTTGTTAATTGAGTCTAATTATAATTTTGATTATATTTAGAAATTTAAATTTGTCTTTGAGGAAATGCACATGGGTTTATAAATTGGAATGCTTTTTGTAATGGCTTTTTTATGTTGAACAATCTGTGATTAAAATAGTTCAAGTAGGTAGAAAAAGAAAATGAAAGAATGAGGAATAGCGCTAGGGAGAGAAGAAGGGAGGAGAGAGAAAGTAATGAGTATGTGTTTTAGTACCATAACCTTTGATCCTTGATTTAGACCAAATGAGTATGTATAAATGCATGATAAACCAATCTGTTATTATATAATTATGGATTAACTATATTAACATTTAAAGATGTATTTTTACTTACATGTATGTTTGTTTGTGCAGGTACTGTGAAGGCCAGAAATGGGTGTCAAATCCCCTAGAGCTGGAGCTACAAGTGGTTGTGAGCTGATCAAGTTGGGTGTTGGTAATTGAACTTGTGTTATTTGGAAGAACAAGTGTTCTTAACTACTGAGCCATTTCTCTAACAATATACTTACATTAATTTTAAATTTCTAGCATATTGTATGATCCTGTACTTGTGTAGGCGTCAGTAAAACTTAATTTAGAGAAATAGTTTATGTTTGGGTCATAATCCTTAAGTAACTCAGTTTGCATTTCTTATCTCCGTGTTTTTCAACTTTTAATATAAGTCTAAAATGCCTCAGTACCTACCTCAAAGTCTTTTTGCTTTTATCAAGTCAGTTATATACATGAACATGAGACCAGACTTTGTAGGTAGAGTGAAAGGAAAGATGGCTTAGCAACCAAGTGCTTACTATATTTGTAGAGGACCTGAATTGGGTTCCCAGCATCCATTGGGTGGCTCACAATGGTCTTTTACTCATCTTATTTAGAAAGAAAGCCTTTTTGATCTTTTTAAGCACCTATAGTCATATTTATACACATACATACATACATACTCAGATTTAAAAACAAAACTCTTAAAAAAGGTTAACAAATGGAGAAAAATGCATATTGTTTATCATTGTTATCCACATTCTTAGATTCAAAATTGATCCATCTTTAATGATGGCATTTAGTAGATATTGAATATGTTCAAACCCAGAATTTGCATTATTTCTAATTTATTTTTTTCCTAACTCCACTTTTATAATCAACAAAGCTAAAGGTAGCTGAATTACTTGAGTGGATACCTCTAGATAATGGAGGCAATAAATTCCCCCAAAGTATGTTTATATAAAGGGCAGGAAGAATCATTAGGGCTGGATTTCATTGAGATAAATTCTTACACTTAGAAAAAGAAAACCTGAAGAAACCAGCTTCCATGACTAACCTCAAAATCACACTCTTGAAATTTACAGACTTAAAAACTCTCAGAAATAATTATGAAATAATAAATTTCATATTTAAAATCATATTATTAAACAATTATCAAGCCAGAAAGCTTTTATTAATTTATATTTTAGTTTCTGTTTATAATTATTGTGTGTGCTGACAAAGAGAGAACAAAATAAACAGGATGTTAATCAGGAAGCTGGGGGCTACCTAAGTCACAAATGTGATCTACGGAGTTAATCATTCTTTATTAAGGAAAATATTTAAGGTTCTGAATGTCAGAACAAAAGAGAAGGATTTTTTTTCAAACTTAAAAACACAGGGAGCCTCTGAAAGACTATACAGCAAGGTATTAAAACAGATGATTAGACTTATAGATAGACTTTGTGCAGAGTACAGAAAAATCTTATGAAAGAAGAGGGTAATAGAAAGACCTGGAGGGGACAGGATATCCACAAGGAGAGCAACAGAGCCCAAAAATCTGGACACAGAGGTCTTTGCAGAGACTGATACTCCAGCCAAGGACCATGCATGGATTAACCTAGAACACCTGCACAAATGTAGTACATGTCAGCTCAGCATCTAAGTGGGTTTCCCTAGTACGGGGAAAAGGGACTGTCTCTGACATGAACTCAGGGACTGGCTTTTTGATCACCTCCCCATGAAGGGAGTGTAGCCTTACCAGCCCACAGATGAAGACAATGCAGCCAGTCCTAATGAGACTTAATAGACAAGGGTGAGATGGAAGGGGAGGAGGACATCCCCTATCAGTGGACTTGGAAAGGGGCATGGGAGGAGATAGAGGGAGAGTGTGATTGGGAGAGAATGAGGGAGGGGGCTACTGCTGGGATACAAAGTGAATAAACTGTAATTAATAAAAATAAATTAAAAAACAGAAACAGAAACTAAAATTTATGAAAGCTAACATGAAACATAAGAAAAGTTAATTTTATTAATTTTTGCATTTCTTTAATTTATTTGAGAACTATATCCATGAGTGCTTTACAGCATAGCCACACCGCTATCTTTCCAATTCATTTCTTGTCCCTTTGTCCTTCCTAAATTCATAGTCACTTCCTAATTTTAGTGCACTATCTATACACTTATAGTTATAACACGTGTGTGTATGTGTTAGTGTAGTGTTCTACCGAGTTTATTTACTTTCACACATGTGTCCAATGCTGATCACTTTGGACAGCTAACGCGGGAGCTTCTTTGTGGAGGAGGAAAGGGACCCTCTTCTCAGCTGCCCTTGGCTCTCTGCACCTTTTCATTCATGTGAAATTGGATCTGTCCACATTTCTATGTCAACTGGTGTTTTTAGTATAACAGTCTTCTTCAGGCAACCATATTGTGGAGATTTTGTGAATATGTTTTTCCCATCATGTCAATGTGACAGTATCTTGAAGCAGCTATCCTGGTCTTCTGTCTCTTAAATAATTTTTCAGAACCCTCTTCCATGATTTTCCTGAGAGGTGTAGGAGTTACATGGCAGCCATATCAGTCAGGGTCAGACACCCCACGGTCACTTATTCTCTGCACTTTTACCAGATGTGGATCTCTGTGATAGTCTACATCTATTTCAAAAAGACGTATCTTTGATGAGGGTGAGAACTACATTTATCTGCAATCCCAAAAATAAGTACTTAAAAAATAAATACTTAAAAATAAATACTCAGTTAGAACTAATTTTAGAAAATTGCAGTACAAGGCTCTTCTTGCAGGCCTATGAACCTTCTTGCTATGGTTACTTGACTAAGTTTACAGTATCAAGTATTAATTCCATCCTACGGAGTGGGCTACAAGTTAAATTAGAAAATTGTTGGTTATCCAAGGTAAGGTTACCACTGTAGATATCTTGTCAATTCAATCATTGTTTTCCATAGATTTTACAGGTATGTACAACTACCTACAGCTTTTACCTAGGTAGCTTATCCGGCACCTTCCCTAGTCCTCCTGAATAGATTTCCAGGTCAGTTCTAACTCAGTTCCTCCAAGTCATGCACCTCAATCGTGTGGAATCTTCACCAGTAGGGACTTACCTTAACCTTTAAGAAAGCAATCAAAAATTATTATTTTAAATATCTATATAACATGTGTGATGAGGCCAGAGAGATGACTCAGCAGCTAAGAACCCACACTACACTTGCAAAGTATCTGGGTTTGTTTCCCAGCACCTAGGTCAAACATCTTACCATAGCTTGAAATTCTAGCACCAGAGGATCTGACACCTTCTTGTAGCATCTGAAGACACCTGCATTCATGTGCAATACTCATATATGGATACACAAGAATACAAGTAATTAACAAAAAATAAACCTGCAAATATCACATTTATATTGTTTAAATGCATATGTTATTTTCTTATTTAAGAATAAAAGATTATGTAGGAAGAAAAACTATGATTTCTTTCCTATAGTATTGTGTGAATTTGGTATTATAATGCCTAAATTATTTCTCTTCCTGTTCTTCTGAAAGGTAATATTGGATCTGCATCACTCAGAAACAGTATATCTATTGGTTATATAATATGCACAATGAAGTCTTTAAGGGATATTCATGTAGAGTTCAATACTTTACTTAAATCTTCTGTTGAAATGTAGTACTGTGTACTTATGACAGGCAGCAGGCAGAGAAGATTGTAGTATTAATTAAGTAGATGAGCAAATATGTCAGGAGGGAAACTGGTTATAAATTTGGATCATTTCTTTCATGAAGTCTACAATGAGAAGAAGAGGATGGATTTCAGATGCAAATATTTAATTTAAAATCTACCATACTAGGATTTAGGAACATGAGATTTAGAAAATAAGAAAGGCAATAATTTTGACATCGTGGAATTCAAACTGTATTTAAGACTATATATTTTTAACTGACAAACGTATCATATTGAGCTAGTGAATACTAGAGAGACAAACAAGGTGAATGAAGGCTCCAAGGAAAAACGAAAGGATACAAATTTAAGTAACAGGGGATACTTAAATTATATAAGATTATTATATATCCAAAAGATGCTCAAGTACACAAGAAGGACATTTGCTCAACCATGTTTGTAGCAGCTTTATTCATAATAGCCAGAACCTGGAAACAACCCAGATGTCCCTCAGTTGAGGAATGGATACAGAAATTGTGGTTCTTTTACACAATAGAATACTACTCAGCAATAAAAAACAAGGAAAACATGAAATTTGCAAGTGGTGGGACCTGGAAACAATCATGCTCCATTCATCTATTGATTGACATCTAGAGTGTTTCAAATTTCTGGATATATGAATAGAGCATTGAACATAGTTGAGTAAGTGAATTTTTAGTAGTATGAAATGTCTTTTGGATTTATGCCCAAGAGTGATGCAGTTGAATATTGGAAAATATCTTTTCTTATGTTCCTAAGGAAGCATCTCACTGAGTTCTATAGTGCCTGTTCAAGTTCTCATTCACACCAACAATGTATGAGTGTTCTCTTACTCTGCATCTTTGCCAACATAAGCTGTCAATTGTTTTATTGAATTTGGCCATTTTTAATGATATAAGCTATAGTCTTGAAGTAGTTTTGATTTGCAGTTCCATGATGACTAAGGATGTTGAACATTTCTACAATTCTAGAACCTTCCTTGTTATTTTCAGTTAAACACTCCCATGATCCTAACTACTTTCAGTGTACCCATATGCTTAGGAATTAATGGTTTACTCCACCATTAGCCAATGAAATATAGCTATTATTCTATTTCTAGGTTATAGCTTCCATAGTATTTGGTCAACATCTTGAAGTTAGAATTTTAAATATGGAATTTTTGAGAGGTAATTTTATTTATCTAGTTAATATTCAAAATGTTCCAATAATTGAGAGAATTATGGCAACAATATTGGCACATGTCATTCCTTCCAGAACATATGCTTTTTCTTCAAGGAATTAATGCAGAAATCTTCACTGATAAAATGTTGGCTAGGTATTCATGGTGGTTTAATTTCTTGGATGGTCTGTGTGAGGAATTTTTTAGATTTAACATTTTCTGTGACAGATACATCAATTTCTCCCATTGTATTTCCACACCTGAGATTCTTTCTTCCATCTTTTATAGTCTATTGGTTATGCTTACATCTGTTACATCTGTTTTCTTCCCTAAGTTCTTCCTCTCCACGATTTCCTCAGTTTGTGTTTTCTTTAATTTTTCCTATTCCATCTTCAGATCTTGAGCCATTTTGTTGATTTCCTTCACTTGTCTGACTATTTTCCTGTTTTTCCTTCAATTCCTTCAGCTGTTTGTTTGAACATTCCTTTCTTTCTTTCAGTGATCTAATTATTTCCTCTCTAAGGGCCACAAACTATTTGGCTGCATCTTCTTGTGTTTCTTTACGGATGGCCATAATCTCTTTGTCTTTATCTTCCTCCATTTCTTTATGGATAACCAGAATCTGTTTGACTTTATCGTCCTCTAATTCTTTACACATTTTATTTGTTTCTTCTATTGTCCTCTTCATAAGCATGGATGTAAGATAATCTTCTTGAATTTCATTTATAATGGGGTGTCCAGGGTTGCTTGTTTCTGGATAACTGGGTTCTGGACAGGCCATACTGCTCTTTCTTTTGTTGGTTGAGCATTTACGCTGGCTTCTGTCCATTGGGCTATCTTAGGTATTGGCTGTTAGTTTCTGGTGCTTCCTGGAATCCTGGGATGGGGAGAATCCCCTTGGCAGGAAGATGATTTTTCCTGAATGAGGTCTCCTCAGCATTTTGGGTATGGTCATGACTGGCCGGTGTTTCTGCCACAGCTCACCTCAGATGTACAGACCTGAGTGATAATTGTGGTCTTTGTTAAGCAGGAGGCTCTCCTATCACCCAGAGATGTCCTGGAGACTGCTGCCCTGCTGCTGGATTTCTTGCTCTGAATTTAGTGAACTTCTGCTGTTGTTCTTACACTATTTTCTAGGCACAGCCCTCTTGAAGAACTTGGGCACCCTGTGGTTTGGAGCAATATCTGGGGACTGATCTCAGGGATCCCAGGCTTCTGTAGATCTGAGTTTGGAGCTCTGTGTGCCAGTACCTAAGCGGTAATCAATGGCAGGTGAGCACAGCTCTCATGCATGCAGCAGGAGGCTAGAGCCTGGAGCTTGCAGGGACCCAGAACCTTTTCAGGATTTGGGTGTCCTGAGATCAGACCAGATGTTTCCCCCCAACATCGTGGGATTTCCTCCCAACAGGGAGACCCAGCCTGTGGTGTTTTGGGGTCCACAGTTCTGTCTGGGTGGTGCATGGAGCACATAGGCACAGGTGAGTGCTGGCTCCAAGCTGGCAACTGGACACCTGCAGGGTCCTGGGAATTTTTCCTGAGAACATTTCTGGGGAGAGGGGCAGGGAGGTCAGATGAGTGCTCTAAGCTTGGATCTGTTGTTTCCCTCATTGTGGGGTTTTTTCCAGAGGAGGAAACCCAGTCTCTGGTGCCCTGGGGCCCACTGTTCTGTCAGGTACATAGCAGGTCTCTGGGCTGTGTGCCTGCTGGTCCCTGGGACCTTTTCCAGAAATTGACTGGGTGACCTGAGGTTGGTCCTATTTGCTTCCTTCCCTGTGCAGTTTTCTAGCAACTGGAAATCCAGAATCTGGTTTTCTGATGCCCTCAGTTCAGCCTGGGAAGGTGATCAAGACAGGCAGGCATGTGGGATTTGCTCAGGTTCTAGTGAAAAAATCTTAGCACTGACAATAGTTAGCAGACAGATGCAAAACCCCGTACTTAAACAAAAAGTGCATAGCAATTGATACCATCTGGGAATAGGAAACTTAATTTTTTTCAATTATTTATCAACAACACTCTAAAGAAGACACCATATCCATGAGTAGGTAGCCAACACAAAACAAACTTCATACTACTATTTTTATTGGTTTTTTTGTGGGCTTTTTAATTTTCATTTTTGTTTAGTGGGTATGATTTTCCAGTGTGATATTTTGTTTTGTTTTGTCTTAAGAGAAGAGAGAGGAGGAGACATGAAGTTGGATGGATGGTTTGGTGGGGGGACCTTGCAGGAGTTTTACGGGAAACATGATCAAAATACAGTGTACAAAATTTTTAATTAAAAGATGGTTCCACCTGATCCAAGATGGCTGCCACGAGAGAACACTGTGTCTGAGGAGTATAGGACAACAGTGACCAGGAAACTGAATCTGGGACCTAAAACACCAGCATTTGTGATTGCCAGGTGAGTGGAATTCCTACGGTGAGGAAATCAAGTGGGAGAATCCTAGGGACATCCAGTTATTCCCCGGAAAAATTCCGGGTGACCAGCTGCACACAATGCTGATCTGAACTAGTAGCCTCCCTGGGCACCAACAGCCACCATACCAGACTGGGTCACACAGATACACCCAAGAGGAGCAGATGGTTGGAAATAACCAAACTCAGGGCTGAAATCAATCAAATAGAAACAAGTAAAACCATTTGAAGAATCAATGAAACCAAGAGCTGGTTCTTTGAGAAAATCAACAAGATAGACAAGCCCCTAGCCAAACTAACAAAAAGGCAGAGAGAAACAGTCCAAATCAGCAAAATCAGAAACGAAAAGGGGGACATAACTACAGACACTGAGGAAATCCAAACAATCATCAATGTGATCCACCATATAAACAAACTGAAGGAGAAAAACCACATGATCATCTACCTAGATGCTGAAAAAGCATTTGACAAAATCCAACACCCATTCATGTTTAAAGTCTTGGAGAGATCAGGGAAACAAGGCACATATCTAAACATAGTAAAGGCAATATACAGCAAACCTATAGCTAACATCAAACTCAATGGAGAGAAACTTAAATCAATCCTACTGAAATCAGGGACTACACAAGGCTGCCCATTGTCTCCATATCTCTTCAACATAGTACTTGAAGTCCTAGCTAGAGCAATAAGACAACTAAAGGAGATCAAGGGGACACAAATTGGAAAGGAAGAAGTCAAAGTATCACTATTTGCAGACGATATGATAATATACATGAGTGATCCCAAAAATTCAACCAGAGAACATCTTCAACTGAGAAACACCTTCAGTAAAGTAGCTGGATAAAAAATCAACTCAAAAAAATCAGAAGACCTCCTGTACACCAAAGACAAAAGTGCTGAGAAGGAAATTAGGGAAACAACACCGTTCACAATAGCCATTAATAACATAAAGTACCTTGGGGTGACTCTAACCAAGCAAGTGAAAGACCTATATGAAAAAAATTTCAAATCTCTGAAGAAAAATTGAAGAAGATCTTAGAAGATGGAAAGACCTCCCGTGCTCACGGATTGGTAGAATTAACATAGTGAAAATGACCATATTACCAAAAGCAATCAACAGATTCAATGCAATTCCCATCAAAATACCTACACAATTCTTCACAGACCTTGAAAGAAAAATTCTCAACTTCATATGGAGAAACGAAAAACCCAGAATCTCCAAAACAATCCTGTACAACAACAGATCATCTGGAGGTATCTCCATCCCTGACCTCAAGCTGTACTACAGAGCAATAGTAATAAAAACTGCATGGTATTGGCATAGAAACAGAACAGTGGATCAATGGAACCGAATAGAAGACCCAGAAATGAACCCACCACCTATGGAAACTTGGTTTTTGACAAAGAAGACAAAACCATTCAATGGAAAAAAGACAGCATCTTCAACAAATGGTGCTGGTCCAACTGGATATCTGTATGCAAAAAAATAAAAATAGATCCATATCTATCACCTTGCACAAAGCTAAAGTCCAAGTGGATCAAAGACCTCACATAAAACCAGACAAACTAAGCCGGTTAGAAGAAAAAGTGGGGAAGACCCTAGAACTCATTGGCACAGGGGACTACTTCCTGAATAGAACACCAACAGCCCGGGCTCTAAGATCAACATAAATAAATAAATAAATGGGACCTCATAAAACTGAAAAGCTTCTGTAAAGCAAAAGACACTGTCATCAAAACAAATGACAGCCTACAGACTGGGAAAGGATCATTACCAATCCTATTTCTGACAGAGGGCTAATATTAAGTATATATAAAGAACTCAGGAAGTTAAAAAGCAACAAATCAAGTAATCCAATTAAAAAATGGGGTATGGAGCTAAAAAGAGAACTCTCTGTAGAGGTTTATAAAATGGCAGAAAAACACATAAAGAAATGCTCAATGTCCTTAGCCATCAGGGAGATGCAAATCAAAATGACTCTGAGATTTCACCTTACACCCACCAGAATGGCTAAGATCAAAATCTCAAGTGACAACACATGCTGGAGAGGTTGTGGAAAAAGAGGAACCCTCCTCCATTGCTGTTGGGAATGCAAATTTGTACAACCACTCTGCAAATCAATTTGGCACTTTCTTAGACAATTACGAATAGTGATGCCTCAAGACCCAGCTATACCACTCTTAGGCATATATCCAAAAGATGCTCAAGTACACAAGAAGGCTCAACTATGTTCATAGCTGCTTTATTTGTAATAGCCAGAACCTGGAAACAACCCAGATGTCCCTCAGTTGAGGAATAGATACAGAAATTACGGTACTTTTACACAATGGAATACTACTCAGCAATTAAAAAAGAGGAAATCATGAAATTCACAGGCAAATAGTGGGACCTGGAAATGATCATCCTGACTGAGGTATCCCAAAAGCAGAAAGAAACATATGGTATAGACTCACTTATATAGACCTATAAAATAGGAAGCTCATGCTGAAATCTATACACCTAGGGAAAATAAACAAGAAGGAGGACCCAGGTTGGTATGATCAATGCTTGTTTAGATGGACAAATGGGATGGACATTGAATGTAGGAGAAAACAAGCAACAGGACAGGAGCATAGCAAAGAGGGCCTCTGAAAGACTCTATATAGCAATGTATCAAAGCAGTTATTAAGACTCACAACCAAGACTTGGCAGAAGGCTGAGAATAATAATGAAAAGAGAGGGAGTTAGTAAGACTTGGGGAGAACAAGAGCTCCACAAAGACTAGATAGATCAGGGTACAGGGGTCTTTTACGAGATGGTTTCTCCAACCAAGGACCATGTATGGATATAACTCAGAACCCCCGCTCAGATGTGGCCCATGGTAGCTCAGTATCCAACTGGAGACCCTAGTAAGGGGAACAGGGACTATTTGTGTCATGAACTTAATGGCTGGCTCTTTGACCCTCCCCCCCACACACACACCTGGAGTAACAGCCTAGCTAGATCCCAGAAGAGGACATTGCAGACAGCCCTGAAGAGACAAGATAAACTAGGGTCGGATGGAAGGGGAAGAGGTCCTCCCCCATCAGTGGACTTGTAGGGGGACAGGGAGTAGATGAGGGAGGCGTGGGGAGTTTAGGAGGGAATGAGGGAGGGGGCTACGCCTGGGATACAAAGTTCCTAACCTGTAATTAATATAAAAATAAATAAATTACATTAAAAAAGATGGTTCCACCTAAATAAAAAGATCCCCCAAAAGATTACTGCAAGTGTTCATATATGCACTATATCCAGTTCTACAAACATGATTCTCTGGTCCATAGTAATTACATGTGATTGTTCCCTATTAGAGTCCCTCGTCACTTATTTGTTAATGGAATTAAAGGCTCTTGGAATAATAATAATAGACATTTAATAATTTCTAAAGGGCTGTTTTGTGTGTTAAATAAATACAAATCTTCTTAATTGCTTGTAGTTTATTTAAAACTTCCATCAATAGAGAATGTTTTAAACATCAATTCAGTTACTCAAAGAATACTGTACAAATCATGGATACGGGGAATTTGCTGCAATATCATAGAGTATCTATCTTTATGTCGTCTGTCTATCAACTACCTATTTTGTCCATATAATGAATATATAAACTACCTCAATTTGATAGAGTTGGGTAAAAATATATATGACTGGTACAGGCATGACTGGTATGTAGATATACATGTAGACGACATATAAAAGATATGTGCTAAACAGATCATTGACAGATGACACTTTTTGAATAGATATATGATACCTAGATGATGAATTAATAGTGGATAGATGGTAAATTTTGGCTATTTCTGTTCCTGTCCTTTAAAACCTAGGTATTTTGATGTATAAAATCACAAATATAATTTGTAACTCTATTGAAAATATTCCACTTCATTAATCAAGAGAAATGTAATGGAGTTTTTTAAAGTAAGTTCTAATCAAATAAGCAACTTAAAGAATGAATACCCTGAAAAATAAAACAGTTGATTTTTATATGAAATTACTCGTATTTGTGATTTAGAGGACTAGCCTGATGTTACACAGCCATTCTTGTTAACAGGAGAGTCATCATTGTGCTTTTAGATATCCCTTAACTGTTCCTCAAGGCTGAGATGAAAATAGCAACTTTTCATTCCTACCTTCTTATCAGCTAAGTATTTAAACTAGTATTTAATTTCATAATTTCTTTGAAGTCATTATCTGGAAATACATTGTAGTACATATGAAAAATAAAAAGCAAAGTATGATATTTATAAGATCTTGCTATACATGAATTTTTCAATATAATACATAATTTTAATATACCTGAAAGGAAACTCAAACGTGGTGACAGTTGCTCACAGCGTTAATCCCAGCACTCAGGAAGCAGAGACAGGTAGCTCTCTGAGTTTGAGGCCAGCCTGGTCTACAGAGTGAGTTCCAGGATAGCCAAGGCTACATAGAAAACCTTGTCTCAACAAAAGGGACCTTCCATAAGTTAGTTATTACTTATTCTATAAATAGAAAAATCAATAGCACCCTTATAATGTGCACTTTACTGATCTCATTTCCTCCTTTTTTTTTTTTCACTCTCTATTATTACCATTTCCTTGGATGCTTTCTTCTATTTCTCAGTTTACTGTAAACACTTTTTTAGTGTTTGGCCATCCAACACTAAAAAAGTAGAGCACATTATTCAATAATTTAAGCTGTACAGTGTGGTAAAAACTATCTTACATAAAGATGTTTTGGCAGTTTATAGTACTGCTAGTATGAAAGGAGCTTAGTCTCTGAAAAAAGAAATAGAAGAAGATATGATATGATGGAAAGATCTCCCATGCTCATTGTTCGGCAGAATTAACACAGTAAAGATGGCCACCTTACCAAAAGCAACCTACAGATTCAGTGCGATTCCCATCAAATTACAAAGAGAATTCTTTACAGACCTTGAAGGAAAAATATGGAACAAGAAACCCAAAATAGCTAAAATAATCCTTCACAATAAAATATCTCCATCCCGATCTTAAGCTGTACTATAGAGCAACAGTAATAAAAACTGCATAGTACTGGCATAGAAAGAGAATGGTGGATCAATGTAATCAAACAGGAGACCCAGAAATAAACCCACACACCTATGGACACCTGAATTTCACAAAGATGTCAAAAACATACCATGGAGAAAAGATAGCATCTTCAACAAATGGTACTGGTCTAACTAGATATCTGCATGTAGAAAAATGCAAATAGATCCATACTTACCTCTCTGCACAAAACTAAAGTCCAAATGGATCAAAGACCTCAACATAAAACCAGACACACTAAACCTGTTAGAAGAAAGAATGGAAAAGAGTCTTGAACTCACTGGCACAGGAAACAACTTCCTGAACAGAACACCAACAGCACAGGCTCTAAGATCAACAATCAATAAATGGGACCTCATGAAACTGAAAAGCTTCTGTAAAGCAAAGAACACTCTCATCAGGTAAAAAGGACAGTTGACAGACTGGGAAAGGATCTTCACCAACCCTATATCTGACAGAGGGCTAATATACAGAATATATAAAGAACTGCAGAAGTTAAAAAGCAACAAATCCAAGAAATCCAATTAAAAAACGGGGTACAGAGCTAAACAGAGAATTATCAATAGAGGAATATCAAATGGCAGAGAAGCTCTTAAATGGTCTATGTCCTTAGTCATCAGGGAAAGGCAAATCAAAATGACCCTGAGATTTCACCTTACACCCCTCAGGATGGCTAAGATCAAATACTCAACAGACAACACGTGCTGGTGAGAATGTGGAGAAAGAGGAACCCTACACCATTGCTGGTGGGAATGTAAGCTTGTACACACACCTTGGAAATCAATCTGCCACTTTCTCAGACAATTCAGAATTGTACTTCCTCAAGATCCAGCTATACCAGTCCTAGGTATATATCCAAAATATGCTCAAGTACACAACAAGGACATTGGCTCAACCATGTTTGTAGCAACTTTATTTGTGATAGCCAGAACCTGGAAATAACCCAGATGTCCCTCAGTTGAGGAATGGTACAGTTACACAATGGAATACTACTCGGTAACTAAAAACAAGGAAATCATGAAATTTGCAGGCAAATGGTGGGATCTAGAAAAGATCATCCTGAGTGAGGTATCCCACGGAAACCTAAGTCACTTTTGCATTTCTTGTTGCTTTTGTGTTCGCTTTTGTTTTAGTTTTGAGACTATTGTACTAGTAGGCATTTATTTCTTTTTTTCCTTTTTTATTTTAATTTTTATTAATTACACGTTATTCATTTTGTATCCACCCATAAACCTCTATCTCCTCCCCTCCTAATCCCAACTTCCCTCCCCCTTCTCCACGCATGCCCCTCCCCAACTCCACTGATAGGGCAGTTCTTCCTTTCCTTCCTTCTGATCCTAGTCTATAGTTCTCATCAGGAGTGGTTGCATTGTCTTTCTCTGTGGCCTGGTAAGGCTGCTCCCCCATCAGGGTAAGGTGATCAAAGAGCAGGCCAATCAGTTCATGTGAGAGGCAGTCCCTGTTCCCATTATTATGGAACCCACTTGGATACTGACCTGCCATGGGCTACATCTGTGCAGGGGTTCTAGGTCTTCAGTATGCAAATATTTTACTAGTCAGTTTATTATTATAGCTTGTAGGGTCACAGCTAGGCAGGGTCATTAATGAATTTTCTCCCCAAGCAGCATGCATTGTACCTTCCAGGACTATGATCACTCTCCAGTATGGAGGAAATGTACAGTTCAGTTTTAATTTTATTTCTCAATATTCTGCAAACCAATTTTGTGGTTTCTTAAATAACAGAATCTTACAGTACACTTAAGGCGGGCAACCAAGGGTATTTACTGCAATCTGTAATATTACAAGAACTTCTGGATCTTCCTTAACCAGGTCAGAAGACCTTGGGAGGTTAAGAAGTCTTCATTTGATCATGACAGTAGACATCACAACACTAATTAGCTGTACATTATTTATGTGAGAGCTCTAAATTAATATGTACTATGTGAAAACAAACTACTTTTAACTGAAATTTTGCATGAAGCATTTTAGTGAACAGAAAGTGAAGAACTCTAAATCAAAACAGAAGCAGAAATCAAGCTCCCACGGCTTTGGACACTCCCTTGTTCCTATACCTCCCTTCTGCTGGAATTACTCCAGAGAAACACTTTATTCTCAACATGTAAAGTACCTCTCGATTATTATTTGGCTTTCAGTCTGTCTTTTACAAGAAAGACTTAAGACCTATGACAGTACACTGATCTCAAAGGCAACATTTAAAAGAAAAGTTTCCTTTTCAAAAATTCTGATTATACCAGCTATTTTGAGAGTAGGCAACAGGAGAAAATGTATTCTGTCTTCTATTCTCTTGAGTCAACTTTTGTAAGTCTCCTTGTGTCTTCACAGATTTATATCATAACTTTTATAACACTGTATATATTTACTAATAATTTTAAACAATTTTGGCTATCTCTTAAATGTATATGCTTCTAAAGTAAGGGACTTTGTCCGTTTCTGTTCATCCAACACTTCACAGGGTAGTTTGTATAGCTGGGCATCAAATGTATTTTTTAATAAATAACTGTCATTAGTAAGAAATGTACTTTGAGTTCTAAGGTTTTCAGTGAATTAGATTTCTTTTAAATCTCTGATACCTGGAAAGCACTTCAGTATTTACTGAAAATATTATTTCCCTGAAGATTCATCAAAGGCCAGGAGGTTGTTTCATGAAGCTTTTGGGATAAGAGCAATGGCTTTCAGGGCAGGACCAATAAATGCTGGCAAGTCACAGAGACATTTACAGGAAGATCCATCATAGCTTCTTGAGACTTGTTTATGTGTGATACCTGAACAATTACTGCCTTTGCTTGCTTCCTGGCCTGTGCTTCATGACTTGGACTCTCCTTTGAAATAATTTCCCCTGTGAAAGTGATCATTAATGATGGTATCTTAAGCCAAATACTAATCTATAGATGACAGGCCAGTTAAATTTGAATCTCACCCTGATTTATTTAATACTTGTAGTTTTTTAAAGCAGAATTAGTAGGCTAGCTAAATGACTGCCAAGAATGTCAAAATATGGATATGTAAATGTATCAGAAAGGACAGATTCAATGACTTTGCTTCAAGTTCCTCTTACAGAGTTCAGTTTCCTAAAGTATGGTAACAGGGGTGGACAGAGGGTACACCAGATAGCGTTCCTCCTGCCCCTACTGTCCCTACAGGCAGCTGGAGTTACATTACCAATACACAGTTCCTGCAACTCACAACCCCAGCTTCAAGGGATCCAATACCCTCTTTTATATTCTGTGAGCACTGTATTCCTATGCACACACTTCAGTACAGGAGATTAGGAATACATGTCATTAACAATAAAAATACATATTAAAATACACAAATTCCAAGGTGGTAGTTGTTTTTACAGAAACAACTATTGAAAGAAAACTAAAGTAAAGCTTGTTTAAAGATTGTCAAAATTCTGAGCCAGTCTTTTTCTGCCTTTACATTGTCTTGGCCTAAGTGTGTTACATTTTGAGGGAAGAGGAAGTAAACGTGCGGTGTGCTTGCAAGTGTTACAGATATCCATGCAAGACGTATTTGTCAAGATTTGCTAAGGCCCTAGTATTTGTTTATGATGTAGAACCTCCTCTCATATAGCTTACATTTGATAAGCAGGACAGAATGTAAAGGATGAAAATATGGACATGGAAATGTCTTAAAGAAAAATGTAAAGAAAAATGATCTCATGGGCCAATGTGCAGAACAGATAATAAATAAGTAGCAATTTAGAAAAGGGAAATACTACTTTAACCAGGCTTAGCTCAATTTAGAAATAAAAATGGCAAGAGGATGAAGCATTTTACCTGGAAGTTTGAGGATGGAAACATTGTTTAGGGATATGGAATATGGAAGCTTGGGGTAAGCTGAGAATGAACACTGTTCCCATATAATAACCTAGATCTAGATAATGAATTAAAATTTTAAATAAAATTTAGAGACAATATTATTAATACTTGGTCATAAATATTATTGGAAAATATTACTAAAAATGTAAATAATATTATTACACAAGAGCTTTTTATTAAAATTAGTTCTTTGAGTAATTTGAAGCATGTGTTGTGATAATAGATACCTCTTCCAACACTTTCCAAATTCACTGCCTTTCCCTATCTTCCCAGATTTATGACCTCTTTTTTTTTTTAAATAATCCTTGAAGTCAATTTATGTTCCCCATATATTGCTGGCTCTGTGAGGTTTTATTGTAATATGGTTGGTCTGCCTAAGGTTACATTCAAAAAGAAAACTGACCCTCCCTCTCCCAGCAGATTACAGCTGTCAATATCCCCATCCCAGGCTAAAGCTTCATGCCCCCCTCCCATCTCCTTGCAAGGATGTTTGCATGGTTTGAGCATCAGCTGGTCTTGGATTTCCTGCCACTGCAACTGTGAGTTAATTTGTGAAACTCTTCTGAGTGACATGTTAGTAAATAGTCTAATGGGTCAAGCAATAAATGAGTGAAAATAACCCCAGAATCTCAGGCTCCTTACCTTCATCCTAATACTTTCAGGTTTAGCGTTGTAAGTTGTCTAGATCAGGTTATAATTGTGTGACCATATACATATTATATATAGAGAGAGACATATATAACATAACATAACATATTACTTTCAGACACACTCAACCGGTTGGTTGTCTATTCACTTGTTTACACCATGCAAGTAACTCTTTATGTCATTCTTATGCCATGGCTGTTTTAAAAATGTCATTCCAAGGCTTCCTTTTCTCTACTCTTTGACATTAGGAGAAAATCTACTTGTTCTACTTACCCTAAATATTTTTACTCATTGTAAGTGGTCATGATCCAAGTCAGCCTTTATTTTAAAAAGTTAAATCCAAACCATACCTCAGAAAGAACAATATAAATTTATAAAAGTTGCTTTAAACCATTTTTATGATTACAATTAAAATAGTTTCTATTGTCAAAATAAATGCAATGTGGCTTGTATTTGCCTGGGGATGAGAGAAGGTGAGAGAGGTTATTTTTTCAATGTAGCATTTGGTAGATTGGTCATACTAAGTTGGAAAGCCTCATAAGCAGGGAGAATATACAGGGAGTGTAATTTTTACTTGCTGGGTTTTAAAAAAGAGATTATAAATTTGGGAAAATAAGGAATTGTGGTAAAGCTGAGAGGAGCTGGGGGAGGGGCTAATATGATCAAATCATTGTACAAAATTCCCAAAGAAGTATGCAGGAATCTTATGAAAGAACGGGGAGATAGAAAGTCCTGGAGGGGACAGGAGCTCCACAAAAAGAGAAAAAAAAATCTGGGCACAGGGGTCTTTTCTGAGACGGATACTAACCAAGGATCATGCATGGATATAACCTAGAATGCCTGGAAAGATGTAGCCCA
Source organism: Pachyuromys duprasi (assembly GCA_028658305.1). Taxonomy (NCBI): domain Eukaryota; kingdom Metazoa; phylum Chordata; class Mammalia; order Rodentia; family Muridae; genus Pachyuromys; species Pachyuromys duprasi. The sequence goes on from CM053761.1 coordinate 64,149,335, forward strand.
TGGCAGCTAAGTGTCCAAGTGTGTTCTGTAGTAAACAGTAACAGGGCCTGTCTCTGACATGAACTCAGTGGCTGGTTCTTTGGTTACCTCCCCTGGGGCGGGGGGGGGGGGAGAGGGGGAGGAGGTATGAAGCCTTACCAGGCCACAGAGGAAGAAAATGCAGCCAGTCCTGATGAGACCACACAGGTTAGGGTCAGATGGAAGGGGAGGAGGACCTCCTCTATCAGTGGACTTGGAGAGGGGCATGGGAGGAGAGTGAGGGAGAATGGGATTGGGAGAGGACCACGGAGGGGGCTATAGCTGCGATACAAAGTCAATAGACTGCAATTAATAAACAATTAATTAAAAAATAATAAATAATATTGATGTTTTAATGGTGGCACAAAGAGATATGGTGCTGGAGAAGTAGCCAAGAGTTCTAAATCTGGATTAGCAGATAGCAGGAAGGGAGAGACTGAGCCTGGCTTGAGTTTCTGAAAGTCTCAAAGTCAACCCCTGTGAAGCATTTGCTCTCATGAGGTCACACCTCCTGCACCACCTCCTCACAGTGCCACTCCCAGTCAAACCTGTGAGCCTTTGGGGGGCATTCTTTTTTTTAATTTTTATTTTTTTATATTAACACAGAGACCCACCTACCTCTGCCTCCCAATGCTGGTATTAAAGGAATGCACAACCACAATAGGACCTAAACTTTTCTTTAATTCCTTCCCCCAAGTCAGAAGCCTAGCTGGGTAGTCTTGCCCTGAGGTCACCACTTTCTTTATTCCATTTAGCACATTTAGCATCACATTCTTCTGTAAACATTTTATCCCCTTGAACACTGGGCTTGACTCCATTACACTTTCTGCTCTTCTTTTTCTACTCAGACTGTAGATTTTGTATTTTTCCTTGCTCAGTTTGCTCTTTTTCATTACAGATCTGTATAAGAATGAGCACTAATAACCACAGGACATAGTCGATACTAGGATGTTTTGAAATCTGCTCAGTCAAAGCTCCCAATGTAAAACTCTTAAATTTATCCTCAGGCAGATTTTTGGACAAGGGCAGAAAGAAGCCACATTGTTTACTAAAATATGACAAGAAAAATCTCTAAACCACATACTAATATTCTTCTCCTCTGAGACCTTATAAACCAGGTAGTCATAACCTACATTGCTCTTTGCATCACTGTCTTCCCTGTTTCTAACAGTATGGCCCATTAAACCCCAGTTAAAATGTTAAACTGCTTTCCTAATCCAAATTCCTAAAGTCTACAGTCTTCCAATAGAAGTGTGATCAGACAGGCCTACCACAGCAATACCCTAGCCCCTGACACCCACTTCTGTCTTAGGGTTTATATTGCTGTCAAGAAACACCATGACCAGGGAAACTCTTACAAAGAAAAACATTTAATTGGGGCTGGCTAATGGGTTCAGAGGTTTAATCAGTCATCATTATGGCAAAAAGCATGGCAACATCCAGGCTGACATGGTGCTAGAGAAGGAGGTGAGATTTCTGCATCTGAACTTGCAGATAGCCATAAGAGAGAGAAACTGAGCCAGGCTTGAGCTCAAAGCCCATTTACTCAAATAAGGCCACATGTCTAATAGTGACGCTTTTTGATGACCAAGCATTTAAATCTATGAGACTGTGGGGAATATTCTTTGTTTAACTACTACAAGTGTTGTTTTTACATTTTGGTAATGGTTATTTTAAAATACCATTAAAGTAACGTGTAGTGTTTGCCACATTATTCTTAGTTTTTATTTTATTTTATGTGCCTGGGTATAAATATGCATATAATATGAATGCTTAAACTTGAAGAGACCAGGAGAGGCACTGGGTTCCCTTTGAACTGGAATTACAGACAGTTGTGATCCACTATATGGATGGATGCTAGAAGTCAAACTCCATTCTCTGTAGGAACAGCGCATACTCTGTTCCATCTCTCCAGCTTCTCCTTGGCAACCACATTATTAATAAACCAGAATTTGGCCATATTTTAGCCCTGTTAAATGAATACACATGTCTAAATCATCCTGCAAATTATTCCTGTCAGATTCAACTCAATTTAAAATAAGCAAATGGTTTATATGCAGAAGTTAATCTGGTGAGAAAAGTAGCTTTTTATAAGGAATGAGCTCATCCTTTTATAGTTTCATTGTTGAAGTTTCTAATTTTTCAATTACATTAGAATCTGAAGAAACAGTTTTACCTCCCAAATAACAAGAAAAAAGAAATTCCTCAATTCCTCTCTCTTTCTCTCTCCTCTCTCTCTCTCTCTCTCTCTCTCTCTCTCTCTCTCTCTCTCTCTCTCTCTCTCTCTCTCTCTCTCTCTGTGTGTGTGTGTGTGTGTGTGTGTGTATGTTCTCCACTTGGTGTTGCTCATGTTATAATTCTCAAGCTACTTATTTCTCATAAATCTTTCCATACTTGCCCACAGTAGATAAGTGGACCAATGCCTAAATCTCCCAAGTTAAAAATACATACAAGGCCCAGAAAGTTCCTGTTATCAATGTCAGGGACAATGTATATATCTAGTCTATCAATGGTGGGATAGTTGTTGAAAAAGACATTTTGGTATCTCTACTGTGAGGAAGGGAAAACGTTGCACCCTAGAAATCTGTGTGATCAACAGCTCTGCAGTAAGAATTCTCATTTTCCAGCCATGGATTAGTAATTCATTCCTCTGTCTATCCATTCCATAGGCTCTTTTGAGCCTATGAAAAAAAAAATCTAGTTTGGCTTTTCTTCTCAGAACATTTGAGGGTATTCAGAGTGGAGGATTCATGTGAAAATTGAAAGAAACTCATTCAAGTTTTTTGTTTGTTTTTGCATTTAATCTTGAAAATTCATTCTCAGATTTTAAGTCCACAAAGATAAGATAAAAGACTCTAAAACTTATAGTTTCTTCTTAGATGTTATAAGGTAGAACTTTACCATTACTGAAGGGGAATCCTTTTGCTGAGATGACATTTTTAATATTGCTAAATTGATAAGGTCAAAGTGTTATCAGTCTCTAATGCTTGATATACTATAGGTGATGACAAGGCAAGGTCTGCCATTTTTTTTTGCTTTCTTTGATTACTGTTTAATATAGAGATTAGTAAGAAGAGTTTTTAGTTACATGAAAACCACCCTTTTACAATCAAATTGTGTTGGCTTTCTGTTTTTGAAAGAAGGTCTTATGTTGCCATGCTATGTAGGTTAACGTAACCTTGAACTGCTGATCCTCCTGACACCACTGCTCAAGGATTAAGATTGTAGATGTGTGGCAGCACATTTGACGAAATAAAACAAATAAGCTAATTTAATTTTTTAATTTAATCTTCTTAGAATATTTACTTATGAGAATCTTCAAGAAAAAAAGTAATATAAATAGGGGGTAGATAATAAATATAGAAAAGACAAAAATTATGGTAGATAGATAGACAGACAGACAGACCAATAGATAGACAGACAGACAGACAGACAGACAGACAGACAGACAGACAGACAGACAGACAGACAGACAGACAGATAGATAGATAGATAGATAGATAGATAGATAGATAGATAGATAGATAGATAGATAGATAGAACTATGGAGGGTAATCCTAGATGCCTGCTGGAATGAATTACCGAGAACATGATTCTAAGACTGAAAGCTGCAAACCTAGAGAAGTTTATCCAGAAATAGTATTTTGTCAGTTTTCATGTATTACTTATCCCAGTTAAGGTAATAAATTAACCAAAATAGAACACTATACACAAATTTGAAGTGTGGACACAATGAGGAACTTTCCCTAAGGATCCTTGTTAAAATGAGAAGGTAGAAGTCAGTAAAGACACATCTTTACACACCTCTCTACCTTGAAAAACATAGGCAAACAAACTTGTTTTGCCCACCTGCTTATGGCTAGATGTTAGCTTGGCTGCAGGTATATTGAAGGCATTAGCATGCTTCCAAAGGGATTGTGAACAGATGCAGAAATTTATATGCAAATGAATAAATGCGTGAATGTATTTGTGCATGAATGATTTAATAAATGAAAGAATAATTTAATGTTTGGGTCCTGAGGCTTCCAACATAATGAAATTTGATCAGCATCCCTCAAGGTTTTTTGGTGGAAATAAAGTAAAGCTTCTACATGGGAGAGGAAATGGAGAATCCTACTATCTCCTAAGATGAGATTTTAAGCACAGAAACAAAAAAACAATTTAATGACAAAGACAGTTACAGTGACTTATTTACTAGTATTGGAGTATTTAGTTGGAGACCAGCAAAAGTCCACTTTTTATGTTACAGAGAGGTGTTGGCTGCTGGGGAAAGAGGCAGCTCATGAAGCTAAAAAGTGCTTGCAAATGTTTCAGAGGGTGTGGATTTGGCAATCAGTAACCACATGGCCGCTCATCGCTGTCTGTAACTCCTGTTCAAGGGTATCCTAAGCCTTTCTTAGGCATATAAAAGTACTACACATGTATGTGGTACATAGACATACAAAGATTTAGGCAAAACAACCATATACATAAAGCCCTGCCAATATGACCTCCCTACTGCTAGCTGAAAAAAAGACTACACCAATGGAAATGCCAAAATGGATGGGGAAAAGGGAAAAGCCTATGATATCTCAAGCCTACACAAAGTACTACAGGCAACTGAGGAAAACTTGGAAGAAGAAAGCTGTCCTTCCAGGGAAGAACACATTAATTGTTTGTCCAATGTCAAATGGTCATCCCTGAAAATATACATATAAGTAACATTATACAGACTAAGCAAGCTAGATTTAGCAATATATGTATATATATATATATATATATATATTATATATATAAGTATTACATATATTTATATATATATCTATAAGTATTATATATTATATAAATGTATATATTATATATACATAAAACGTATGCAATAAAACTGATAAGAAAAATAGCCATGAACTTGAAGGAGAAGAGCAGTGGTATGGGCAAGAATTTGTAAATAGTAAAGGGAAGGGAGAAATGTAGAAAATATGTTGTAATCTTTAAATAAGAATAAATAATAAATCTCTTTAAATGATGAATTTTAACTTTTTTGTTTATAGTGAGACTATAAATTACTTTGCTGTTTCTGATATTATTTAAACAGAATTCAACAGGCTTAGAGTAGCATTGATAGTTAATATAAGTTGATGCTGATCTTACAAACTTCATAGTTGGTTTTAAAATCCTAGAAAAGCACTTAAAATTCTCTTATTTGGTATGGGAGGGGAAGGTTCATCAATTTCTAAAGGAATTTTATTATGCTACCATATTGTATCATTTCTTCAGTGAAATTTAGTGTCTTAAAATACTGGGGACTGTTTAAAAATTGCTGTTTAAACTATGTTGATTTTTGGATCACAGGTTTTCTTGGTGGTTGTTGTTCCTCTTCTTCCATTAGTCTTCCCTGGTGAGAAGGTGGTCACTTAAGTCTTCATGTCCCTCTATTAGGAGTCTCAGCTAGAGTCATACCCTAGCTACAAGAAGTGCAGGGATAATGAGGCAACAAAGATTGAGAGAAAGCCCAACCAATAATTGGCCCAACCTGAGACCCTCCCCATGTTAGCTACGAGCCAACCCCTGACACTAATAAGGGCACTCTGCTATGTTTGCAGACAAGAGCCTAACTTGGCTGGAGTCTGGGAGGCTGCAGCCAGCAGTGAATCAAGACAGATGTTGGGATTGTAGCCAAGCATAGGGTGGCACATTGGGGGTCCTGTGAAAGAGTTGGGGGAAAGATGAAGGACTGGAGGGGCCAGGAAACTCACAAGAAGACCAACAGAGACAGCTAACACAGCCCCATGAGGGCTTTCAGAGACTGAGACATCAACTAAGGAGCATGCATGATCTGAATTTAGGCTCCTGCACACATGTAGCTGATAGGCTGCTTGGTCTTCATATGGAGCACCTGGCAAGTATATGTGGAGGACTGTTTTTAACATGGACAATACTGCCTGCTTTTACATAACTTCCCTCTGCAGGGCAGCCTTACCTGGCTTAAGGGAAAGAAGATATGCTCAGTCCTGATGTGATTTGATGTGCTGGGGAAAGTTGATACTGAGGGAAGGTGGCTCTCCTTTTTAGGGGGAGAAAGGGAGACAGGAGAAAGGGGGAAAGGAGGGACTTGGAGAAAAAGAAAAAAGGGGCATCCTTGGGATGTAAAATAAATTTAAAAAAGAAAATAAAAATAAATTTTAAAATATTTTGACTGACAATCACTGGAATCACTTTTAATATTTTGAGATTTTTAAAATTTATTACAATTTGTTCATTTTGTATCCTAGTGGTTAGCTCCCTCCCTAGTCCCCTTCCAATCTCACCCTCCCTCCCTCTTCTCCTCCCATGCCCTTCCCCTAGTCCCTCCTCCCCTTCTTCCTGACCCTAGCCTATCAGGTCTCATCAGGACTGGCTGCATTGTCTTCTTCTGTGACCTAGTAAGTTTGCTCCCCCTCAAGGGGAGGTGATCAAAGAGCCAGCCACTGAGTTCATGTCAGAGAATGTCCCTGTTCCCATTACTAGGGAACCCATTTGGAGACTGAGATGCCATGGACTACATCTGTGTAGGGGTTCTAGGTTATCTCTGTGGATGGTCTTGAGGACAAGAAGAGATGATATTTTGCAAAATGCATTTAATTAGAAGTAATTTTAACTATTTATTTTCATGCTGTGTTTATAACTGTTTGCCTGCTTGTATGTGTGTGTTTTGCACACATGCCTAGTAGCTGTGGAGGCCCTAGAGTGTGGTGGATCTCTTAGAACTGGAATCACAGACCTTTCTAAACCAGTGGGAGGGTTCTGGGAACTGAACTCAGGTCCTGTGGAAAAGCACCCAGTGTTCCTAAATTCTTAGCTATCTCTCCAGCCCTGTTTTATTAGATTTTAGGGGATTAAAAGCAGTAAGCAAATCACAAGGAGGACAAGTGAAGTGATGTAGCCCATAAATCACTCTGTGATCTTTGGCCATTTGTTGTCTTTCTGCAAGTGTCAGTGTTCTTATCATGGTGATATTCGTGACCCATCAAATAAGGACTAAATGTTTTTCTGAGTCTGAGTCACATGATCTTCCTTGGAAAACTTATGGCTGGCAAATTATTCACACAGAATATCAAGATAGGTTTTCTCTTAATTATCTGTCTAATGTTTAACTTCTTGATAAGCCAGTGTGAAACGATATTATATATAACTAATTTGCTTGAAAAAAAACATGACACAAATTCTAGAAATCATGGTGACTCTGATGTATATTTCCTATGTGTTAATTTACAGTATTTTTTTCAAGCACTTTATTTATTTTTATAACTTATTTATTTTTATATCAATCACAGGTTAGGTACTTTGCATCCCAGGCATAGCCTCCTCTCTTATTCCCTCCCACCCTCCCACTCCCTCCCTCATCTCCCTCCTCCCCGCCCCC
>CM053761.1:64157233-64184845 GCA_028658305.1 Pachyuromys duprasi
TGGGATACCTCACTCAGGATGATAGTTTCCAGGTCCCACTATTTGCCTGCGAATTTCATGATTTCCTCCTTTTTAATTGCTGAGTAGTATTCCATTGTGTAAAAGTACCACAATTTCTGTATCCATTCCTCAGATGAGGGAATTTACAGTATTTTAATGAGTAGAATTAACATTCAATACTCCTGTTGCTATGTCATATTCCTTTTCTAAATTATATGTATGTGTGGCAGTGGAGAGTATGTGCATATGAGTACATGTTGCTGTAGAGTCCAGAGGTGTGTGAACCAAAGAAGTGAATGCTCTAAATGAAATTCAGGTCCTTTGCAAGACCACTGTAATCTCTTAACGTATAAGAGTTCTCTCCAGCCCTAATATGTCATCTATATGTAATAGATTTTCTCATTAACTAACACACACAAACACACATCCCATTCTTATGAAACTATATAAAGTTACTAATCAGTTAAAAGATTAACCACCTTCACAAAGATGAAATATTCCCTTCCTAGATTTTTACCTTTTGGAAGACATGCTCTAAATTTAACTTATCTGCATAATTGCCACTCTTAGTCCCAATGTTAAACAAAAACTTCTAATATTTAGAAAGTAAGCAGTTATAGCTGAAAGAATTAACTGGAACAGAATGATATCAAATAATTATGGGATGAAATCAACTTCTGAAAGTGTGGGATTAATTAAAAATAAAATTGAATAAAGAAATGTATTGAGATGGACTACACTGTGCAATAAATGAGAAAGTGTTTCTTACCTCTGACCCTCTGTCTTGAATCTAAACTGGAACTGGTTATGTACCTGCCCAAATGCATAATAATCACTCAGACCTCTTTTTTGACCTATTGCAGTTAGAGGATGTAACATTGAAACAGGTCCAATTAATTTGATCTTTTCCTCTGGGTAATATTCATTAGATAGGTCACCCATCACTTGTCACCAAATCCTTGTCATATGTACCAACATTGAACTTTTCTTACCTTGGAAAATGCAGAAGTGAACAATTTTAACCAGGTGCTGCCCCAATAATTGTGACATGTATATAAGAATCTGTGTCTAATTTGGGAAGAGAATAGTAACAAATATATCTAAAGAATCAGTGAAGGAAATTTGTTTCACACACTCTAAGGGCTTCATAGAGACTGCTGTAATCAAGAAGAAAGTTTGTGAGTTACTGCTTTCAGTTTCTGGGGAAAGAGATTTGAATTGTATGAAGAATGTTGTGCTGAAATCCAGTGATGGATGAGGAGGTGACAGTCACTCAAAAATTAGGGTGTTGAGAAATTCAATGAGGTCACATTGCAAATTAAAGAAAATATCTTGGAAGATTCAAAGGACAGTAGAATAATGAGAACAGTTGAAGCAATGATTTCAATGCAAGACACTCGAGGAAAGACATTAGCAGCCAAGACTGAGAAAAAAAAGCGCCAAAGTTAGATATTTATTGACGAGGCTACGTTTCATTTTAAGAGAAAGAGAAATCCATTAGAGTTGTGATGATATAGTTTGATTTGTGAAAGGCTATTTATGAAAGTTTTATACAAACAGTTCTGCTAGAATGCTTGAGTCAAATGCAGGAAAAAAATAAGTATCACAGATAAAAGAATCTAGTGATGGATAATTGACCCTACAAGGGAGATGAGATAAAGCAGAGTGCAGGTGGCATGCCTGTGGCAGGAGTCATATACCCAGAGTTTCTTTATGTTGTGCAAACAGATGACAGCTACAGGATCCTGGTGTGCCGATTGAAATAATCCAACATAGAATACAATAATGAAGCTTGGAACCAAAGGAATTTGTCCTTCCAATTAATGAGTGTCCTTCAAGGTGATAAAACATCCTCTATGCTCCTATAGATGGAAATATAAGCAGACTTCAGCAGATCTCCACTGTAGTACAAAAAAGATATTGTTGAACAAGCATGGGATGTATCTAGGAATAGATGTTTGAGAATTTCAGGAAAAAGGTAGAAAGTGAAACAAAATAATACCAAATTATAACAAGAGCTCAATTCTATCTTACCTTCTGTCTAAAACTTATTACCATACTCTCAGATTGTCCTACTGAGCCACAAGAGAGGAAAATCACTGTTATAAATTAGCCTAGGGGGAAAACCTCAGCTCATTTGCTCTTTATGAAACAAATGGCTAAACAGCCCTCCTCCTAACTTCTGACCACCATCTCAGCTTTGTTTAGAAGCTCTTAACACATTTTCCGCTCTTACCCGCTTAAAGAAAATAAAACTAATAGTAAACTCTTGAAGATTCAGTTGAAGCAAAGATATTCTTTACTTCTTATTGCTTAGTAATTGTGGGATGTGGTTAGAATCACACCTGAAGTAAAGCTGTCTCAGTGCAGGGCTTATCAAACTGATATACGGCTGGTATGGCAATGATAGATAGAGTTCTTCACCCCAGAGTCTGAAGAGCACTTGGGTGAAAGGCAATAGATTGTGCAGACCTGATGAGAAACATCGTCCAAATTGATCTGTGGCCACAAAGTCCAAGAATTGGCTTTCCAAGAAGGAAAAGCTGGTTCCTACAGCATAGGGTATTTCTTTTGTGTCACCTTCCCATAATACATAATTTTAAGTGTGACATTCTAGAATGAAGCAAAGAAATGTAACCCACACTACCTTTGGAACATTCATCTATCGCTTTAACTGCTTCTATATTCCCATTACTTTATTTCCTTGATGTGTGAGGGACATCATGCAAGAATAATTACCACTACTAGAGATTTGCCCTCCAATGTCCTCTGACTATAAACTATTTTATGTATCTCATTCAGTAAAACCACCATCATTCTTCTGGTTGAAAGATTATACTGTAAAATTGATTATTCTTACACATTTGCCAAACTAGCATTTCATATGAACACCTATGACTGTATCATGGATGCTGATACAACAGGAACTTAAATAACTGAGAGTAGGTAAATAACTGAAGGTGACAGGAAACATTAATAGGCAAGTATCTGCTCACCACATATACTTGTGCTGGGCTTTACTGATGGAGCATGGCATAAAGTTATTATTCAAAAGTCATTAAAAAGTACTGTCACTAGTGACATTCATCTCACAAATAACAATTCACCAACACCTTGTACTATGATGGTCATCATAAGAAAACTGTCAATAGCCATGTATGCCCTCTATAACCATAAACATCTGATGAATCCAGTCATAGACAATGACATATTAAAAGCTATATGCATTCCTTCCTTAGAAAAGTTTTGGCTTCCATTCTGTGTCAATTGATTATGAATTAAAATATTCTGTCTTTTAGGGAGTCTCCTCATAACTTAAGCTAAATAAAACTTATCAAGCTCTGGAAAATACTTATAAGCCTCATGATGTACTTGAAACACAGAAGAGTTACACTCCACTCTCCTGAGTTTGCATACCTACTAGTGAGAGTCCAAAGAATTAAAAATTGGGTTTTGGGAGTACTTAGCTAAACATAAAACATATCAGGCCAGTTGACCTTGCTGCTTCTAAGCAGATTGAGTGGTCTTCAGGGAAGAGCTGACCTTGCTGCTCATTAGAAATATTGTTGCCAGGAAACCAGACCGAATGGCCCCTACTCACTCCAACTCATACCTTTTTTCCTGAAATAACACAGATTACTCAAGGCCAGCCTCCCCATCATCCAGACAAGAGAGAGAACAAAAAGAGTCAGAACCGTTCATGATTCTGGCACATTCCCATTGTAAAAGTTTTGAAATGTAGCATTCCCTTTTTCTGTATTAACCAATAGAAGTTTGCCAGGCTAGAATCCCCTGCTCTGGGCCCGCTGGGAGAGACTGGGACCTATAAATCACCCACAATCCAAAACTCTGAGCTCTCTGCTGGATACCAATGCCTTGGTGTCTGTGAGTGTCCAGCTCAAGCTGCAAATAAAGATCCTCATGTGTTTTGCAATGAACTCGATTCCCTGGTAGTCTTTTGGGGGTCTCCTGAATTGGGCAAAAGCTTCTGGGGAAGAGACTGACTGGTTGAACTATGAACAGGGAATCTGGCTGAGAATTGCAGTGTTGTATTTTCATGACTCATTACCCAAGCTATGGTGTGCTTTTTTGAATCTGCCTTTGACTTTTCCATGTTTCTGAAACAAAGTCCATACCACTGTAAGAAACACCAATACAATGGTTAATTCAGCAAGTAGGACTTTGATAGAATTTGGTGTGTAGTATTTCCATAAATGGAGGAGTACACATACACTTTTTCATATCTCCCCAAGAAAACCACAGAGAAGCTACTAAGTAATAGTTAGATGTCCCTGTTCAAGTTTTCTATCACAACCTAAGTGGTGTAAAATAATTCTTAAACCATTTATGATTTTTTTTACTAAAATAACATCATTTACAAAAGATTATGTAAAACTCAGCAACAATAAAATGGTATTCAATGCAAAATCATAAATATCTATAATTGAATCTCACATGTACTGCATAAGTTTTTTCCACTTTTAAGTATTTATTATTTGATAATTTTGTATATGGATAAAACGCATATTATATTCATCAGCTACTCCCAGACACTGTCCATACATGCCACTTACAACTTCATGGCTTGTTCTTATTTACCTTTTTAAAAGAAACACGTTGAGTTCAACTGGTGCATACTGCGTCATAAGAAGCTAACTATGGGACACACCACAGAAAATAACTGACTCTCCCTCCCTCAGTTATCATCAGCTGCCAGCAGCTCTTCAGTTCCTCATGTAGGGGCAGAACCACCTAGGCCCTTTCTGGGTCCATGTTATAGTATTAGAAAGCCTATACATTTCTTTACTGTATTATGCAGGCCACAACAGTTGCTTGGATTTATGAGCACAATGGCCTTGTCATGTCCAGATAACATTCTCTCATATCAGTCTTCACTGACCTCTAGCTCTTACTGTCTTTCTGCCCCACTCCAGGTCTCTAACTTTTGGGGAGAAGGAATACAATACCAATGTCTCATTTAAGATTAAGCATTCCACAGTTGCTTGTTCTTTGTACTTCTACCATTTGTGAGTATTATCTGCCACCTACTGCATTTAAAAAGCTTCCCTAATAAGGAATGAGAGGTGTGGTAGGCAAAATACTTGAAGATAAGTATTTATAAAGCAGTTTGATAAGTAAAATCATAGCACCATGCTTGCCCCAGCCATAGGTTTTGAGCAAGTTTAGAGCGCCAATGATGAATTCGCTCATGAATTGCAAGGCTCAGGTATGATTTGGAAGCCATTGCTAAGTCTGTGGGGACCAGAAAAAAAAAGAAGCAGGTAGCCGAACTGGATTTATGTATATATCTTCTGCCCTCCTTTTCTTCATATCCAGTCACCTAGTCTCATTACCACCTCTGCAGCAGACCACCTGTTGTGATTTCCCCTTCCTGTTTGCTCCCATCTCCAGGGGATAATGCAAGTCTTCTTTTCCAACCTTCCTCCCACTGATCCTCTTATTTCAGCTTCCAACTCCAGCAGGCATTCCCAGAGAATCCAGGAGCTAAGCCTGCTGGAGAGAAAATCAGCTAGAAAATAAGTAACCAAGCCTCGGTATCTTCAATCTCCCTTTTCTTCTCTCTGTAGAATTTCCCAGTCTCATCCCCAGCTCTGTAACCAGCTACATGTTGTGGCCTCTCCACATGCTATGCCCCAATTCCCAGAGGTCTAAGCAGACTCTGGCATAACACCCTACTTTCCTACCTTCTGTGGTCACCCGTGGTCCTCTCTTCCTAGCACATCCTCATTTTTAAGTGTGTTAAGCCCCCATACTTAGAAAAACGTTTTACCTGCAACCTCCACTGGCCACAGCTGGATCCCAGGAGAATTTCCTACCAGGAAACACTGCTACTACACACTCCTGGGTAAAAGGGAAGGTAACTAGAAACAAAGGAACAAAACATTCAACCAGCAAAGGCAAAAACAGAAGTTAGCATCAAGAATTACAATCTTCCCAAACCCAGATGCCTAGACGCCAGCATAAAAACATAATAAATAACTGCCAGAGCCCAGCAATGCTACCACAATAGGCACGAGAATTGTCACATAGCTGAAGCACACAACAAGCAGCATAAAGTAGCGTTTTTGGATATAATTGAAGTTCTTAAATAGGGAATGAATAAATATCCTAAAGACATCTGTGAAACAAACCTGCAGTGCATCTTAGCTAGGGTTTTATTGCTGCAAGGAGACAGCATGAGAGAAATCAGTTTTCACCAGTGGAGTGACACTGAGTGTATCAGCCACACCAGGGTAGGCCTCTTGTTTAAGAGTCGTTGACCAACAGATAATTGGCACCACAATGTCTGTGTGTGTGTGTTTGTGTGTGTTTGTGTACTTTTATTTGGTTTCAGATTGTTTGGAGGGGTTTTGGTTTTGTGTCAGCATGTGTGTGTGTGAGTGTGTGTGTGTGTTGGGGGTGTTGTTTTATTTTATTTGTTTTGGGAGATTTTTTGTTTCATTAAGTTTGTTTTTTTTTTAAATACTTAAAGTTGGGTGGGTAGGGAGCGGGAAGGGATCTAGAATAATATTGGGGATGGAAAAATATGATAAAAATATATTTAAACTTAAAATTTGTTTGAAAAAAAACATAATAAGAAAAATAATTGGAGCCTAGAAGTTTGACATCAAAATGTTGGAGAGGTGTACATATTTCTAAACTTCTGTCTCCTTCATGTTTCTTCCATGGCTTCTTCTTCTCCCATTTTTGTGTTCATCTGTTGTTTGTTTTGTCATCAGTTTTGTGATAACATGACTTTAATTTCTCAATTTCTGATCTTCTCCCTCTGTCAACCATGTTGTGTTCTATATTGAAGTCTGCAATAGTTTCTTTTGACTGAAAACAAAATTCATTACTATGATTCATCTTGTGTCAGAGTTTTACTTTATACAAATTTTTCTCACAATTGAACATTATCTTTTAATTGCCTTATGTAAAGTTTCACCAGTATGATGGCACCTCTTCTTGATCTTTTTGACATATTTTGGCTGTAGCACATGCTTCAGACTCAAATAAATCTTTGCTCCTGGCCAGGGAGGGGAGCAGCGTAATGGATAGCAAATCATCAACACAAACGTCTGCAGTCCATACTTGAATTTATAAGGATGTGGATAGAAAACATCTCTGATTGCTTTTCCTGTTCCCTTTTCATAAATATCAGAAATTTCTAGGAACTATTTTTTATTAATTATACTTTATTTGCTTTGTATCCCCCAATAAACCCCTCATTCCTACCCTCCCAACCTCAACTTCCCTCCCCCTTCTCCACACATGCACTTCCCCAAGTCCCCTGATAGGGGAGGTCTTCCTCTCCTTCCTTCTGATCCTAGTCTATCAGCTCTTATCAGGAGTGGCTGCATTGTCTTCCTCAGTGGCCTGGTAAGGCTGCTCCCCCCTCCGGGGAAGGTGATCAAAGAGCAAGCCAATCAGTTCATGTCAGAGGCAGGCCCTTTTCCCATTACTACGGAACCCACTTGGACACTGAGCTGCCCTGGGCAACATATGTGCAGGGGTTCTAGGTTATCTCCATGCATTCTACTTGGTTGGAGTATGAGTCTCAGGAAAAAAATACAAAAAAAATACTCACAAAGAAGTTTGTACAATACCACAGTTTTAATTTCCTTTAAAGCCCACCTGTACTTATCCAACACATAATTCTTTCATATTTATTATGAGTTAAATTTTAAATTTACTATCTAGAAGGCATACCATGAGGACCCTTGCAATTCAAGATAAATCTTTGATTTATTTTTACTCGTATGCTATTTTCTGCTACCTTTGCACTGCTATTTTATTTGAAACTCTGAACCCCTCTCTAGCTCAAACATAGACTAGGATCAGAAGGAAGGAGAGGAAGACCTCCCCTATCAGGGGACATGGGGAAGTGCCTGGAATTAAAAGAAAGTACCAGCACACCTGCCTTTTTACATGGGTGTAAGGATCTAAACCAAGGCCCTGAAAATTGCCTGTCAAGTACTTTGGCAACTGTGTCATTTGCCAAACCCTTAAGTTTTGTTATTGTTATTGTCTTCATAGGGACTGACATAGACATTTTCCCATCATTGGTGTGCAGGTCAAAATACCATCAAGACACTTTTACATTCATAATGATTGTTACACTATTTATAATAGCCAAGAACTGGAAGCAGTGCATCAGTATAGGAGTGGGTAAATGAAATGTGGTATATTGGTACAGTTGGCATTTCTTCACCCTCACCAGCAATTGTTGTCACCTGTTTCTTGATGATAGACATTCTGACTGGAGTGACATGCAATCTTAATGTAGTCTTAATGTAGTCTTAGCTAATATTCTGACAACACTAAACATTCTTTTTTTTTTCATTTTGTGACCAGTGTTAGTTCACAAGCCCACTTACCGCTCAGAAATTGTTTTAT
The DNA here is from genome assembly GCA_028658305.1 of Pachyuromys duprasi. Lineage (NCBI taxonomy): Eukaryota > Metazoa > Chordata > Mammalia > Rodentia > Muridae > Pachyuromys > Pachyuromys duprasi. The sequence continues at coordinate 64,165,631 of CM053761.1, forward strand.
TTTGTCAGCATTTTAATTTTTTAAGTTATTCATCTTTTCTAATTATTATTCCCTTTTTGGTGGGATAGCAAGCAAATATTCTGTACCTGTTTGGTAGGCTTTACTCTCCGGATTAGACTTTGTCTCCAAAGTCTTTCAGGTTTCATGTAAAACCATATGTCAACACGAGCTCTGACTTCCTGAGCTACTGCATCCTTTTCAGAAAGTCTCTATAATACACAAACCTAGAGAAGCTAAATAACAAGAAGGGCCGAGGGGAGGTGCATAGTTATCTCTGGGAAGTACAAATAGAATAGAAAATGAGGGTGAACTGAGTGTGGGTGGGGACAGAACAGGAGGGATCAAGTGTGGAGAGGATAAAGGAGAGTAATAACAGAGACAGCTGGAACAGGGGGCCAATTCAGGGGTGAGGTGGAAACCCAGTGCCATGGAAACTCCCAGGAAACTATTCTGGAAGCCCTAGCTACGGCTCCTAGTAAAGCTACTAGCATTTATATACTGACTCTGTATCCTAATATATTGTTGGAAGTCATTATCAGATCCAAAAGTTTTCTGTTCGAGCATTTAGAATCTTTAAATATGGATCATGTCATCTTCAAATTAGAATAATTTCTTATTCTCTTTCATATTGTATCATTTTATTCATTTCTCTTACTTTAATGCTCTAGTGAAACCATCAAGGACAATACTGAATAATAGTGGGGAAAATGAGATAATTCCATCTTCCTTTATCTTAGAGGAAATGACATCAGTCTTTCTCCATTTAATATACTGCTGCACGTGGGCTTTTCATTTACAGTGTTTAATATATTAAGGTATATCTTCTGCACGTCTTGATTCTTTAGTACCTTTTATCATGAAAGAATATGGGACTTTGTCAAAGGCCTTTTGTGATCATCATATGATTTCTGTCTGCTATATTTATATGTCAAATACAACATATTTTTTATTTTGAACTATATTTACATAAAGTTCTTTTCCCAGATTTCCTGAGTGTTTTTCAAGTTAACCAAAATAGAACTTGGTATATTACCAAATTCACTAGTTGTAAATTTTAAAATCCTCTTAACTCTGAAGATGACATATGTACATGTTTCAGTATTTTTGAATATTAATTTATTCATTTAAAATAGAGATGTTTGTATAGTTTTTACTAAATGGCATTTTAGCATGCCATTCTATTGCTCACAAAAGTGTCCTCTGGATTTCAGTGTACCCCAAGAGCACTGTGTTAGAGTACAGGACATTGGTAAAACTTTAAGTTTTATTTATTATATGGTGGTCTTGAATATGCACAATATACATTGATGTCAGAAAACAATTTTTAGGAGTTAGTTCTTGCTACCTAGTCAATTGTCTCAGGGATCATCAGGCCCTCAGATCATCAAGACAATAGACAATGTTAAAACCCTTTCTGTATATTATCTACAGATAAAGAATTATAACTTTCCTATCTGTCATTCCTAAAAATATTTGAGGAAGGATGTAACTATTCCTAGTGAGTATTCTTTGTATCAGTGCGACAGAAGCACTGTCCTCCTGTTGACATTTGCATTATGATTTCTTTGCAGTACTCACAAAGGAAACCCTTGGGAAAGATTCTGTTTGCTGTCGATAACAATGAGCATTGAGATTCCATAGCTGTCATATCATGTGTTGGGATAGGTCTGACATATGTGCACAGTTGCTCAAAACTTTAAAGCAAAAGAAATCTTCCATTAGAAGTTCTATCTAGATGTTCACAAGTTTCATTGAGCAAATTTCTAAAATGTTTGAAATTCTCACTGAATTTGGGGATGTCTGACAGCGTGACTGCGTAGCCTCATTCTGCAGAAGAAGAAAGAGTGTGAATTGCAGCTTGAAGTACCAGGAGCTTCTGTGCATATCTCATTAGTGTGAACTAGCTCATATTTTTATTCAACGCAAAGATGTCTGAGAGGAAAAACTGCTACACATTTTCAGTAAGGAAAGAAAACAAGCACAAAGGAAGTTTGAAATACATGTTTAGTAAAGAAACATAAAAAGTGTGTATATATATATATATATACACACATATATGTGAAGAGAGAGGGGAGAGAAATATATATATATTTATGTATTTTATATATGTGAAATATATACATATAATGAGAGAGAGACAGAAGGAGAGAGGGTGTAAAGAGAGTTCAGCTCAGGCCTTGTTTTCAGATTGCTTGCCGCTATCATTTTTAGTAGCTACAAATCTACAGGAGGCTGAAAGATGCACTCAGGTGCAAATATCAATCATGTCAGTTTTGATAGAAAAGGAGGACAGAAGACTCAGATGAGACATTAAAGTTGAAATTTTGGAATAAAAGCCACAAAGAATCACTACCAGGGAAAAGTTCTTGCTATTAGCCCCTGGATAGACACACTCACTCACATGGATATAAAAGGACCTATAAACTAGTGCCTATTCTATCATAGTCTCTACTGTGTACAGCAAAAGTTCTGTAGTAATTATGTGTTTCTTCTGTACCTTTATGAGATGAGACTCGTATGTACCTAAAATGAGATAAGACTCATTTTAGTTCAGGGATTGTCAAAGAAGCTGAACCTGTGATTACACTGCTATATGCTCAAGGAGATCTAATTCATGACTGATTTAAATGTGTTGATATTGAATGAGTGTTGGATTTGAAAGAAAATTACATCACTCTATACAAAGGGTAAAGTAAATATGGGTTTATTTTTCAGAAAAGGCTACACCAATATGTGTCATTCCTTAGAGTATTTTGCAATGTAATTTATACACTCTACTTTCCAAAAGGTCAATTTGTTCCATCCATGCCCTAAAGCTGCTTTGATAAATATAATGTAGCAGTTCATAACATGTCACTTGAAGTACAGTTTGGCTACAGTTTGAGTTCCCTCTTTCACAAGTCACATGCTGACTCTCTAATCTCCAATAGCTCAGGATGCTGCATTATTCGTATAGGTGATCTTTACAGTTGTAAAGAGTTTGTTAAAAAAAACAAAAAAAGTCCCAATCTAATATTACCATGGTCTTTTCTAAAAAAGGAAATGAAAACATAGACATAGAATCATACAGGGGAGAGGATAAAGTAAGATAAACAAAGAAGGACTTTGTCTCTAAGATGCGGAGACTCTACTTCTTAGGATCACACCACTTGCTTTAAAACAACCAAGCCATATAGAGAGGCAACAAGCAGGCAGTGTTGACAAGGACTGGCTAAATGCCCCAGTGGAAGACAGAAGCAATGGCACAGGCTTGTAGCCCCAGTTACTCATGCTACAACAAAGGAAATCTGGAGCCCAGGAATTTAAGAACAGCCCAGCAATGGTGTAAGGCCTTATCTGCCTATTAAAGCAACAAAGACCACTCCAGACACATCACAATAGCCAACCATGATCATGTTCCCTCCTGGGTGTCTACATCTGTAGAGCATCCAGGTAATGCCAATAACCATGTAACCACAGCTACAACAGAGATTCCAAGTGAGAAATAATCACCTAAACCTAGTCACTGTGCAGAAACCTAAGATATGTCTTAAGTAAAATTTGCTGAAGCCACTTGACAAAACAACAGGTAATGAGAATGGTAGGCTTGGCAATAAATGTCTAAATTTTTTTCTAATTCTAACTAAAACCTGGCATGTTTAATTATTTGGTGCTATTACTTATTTAAGCAAATTGTTTCTGTGTTCATTGTAATGAAGGAACACTGGGTTTGAAACAAGAAGTATTTCAAGCAGGATGTCCAGCCCTGGTAATTTGAATTGTTTTGAGTACAGCAATTGGAAGGAAGGCTAGCTTGAATAGATGAAATAATTGCAAAACACACCAGAAATAATTAGATCATTCCTCCATTAAAAAGTGTATTACAATGTCTATAAAAAGCATCTAGCATTATTACCCTGTCACCAGCCTGCCCTTCACGGTGTCATTCATTATTCAACTAAAACAATTCACTGTCACAATAAGACACATAAACATGTGTACATTTTTGGAAGGTGAGGCTTGGACAGCAAGAAAGTCTTCTTTCCTTGTTTCTAGAGCCTTATTAGGCTATGCTGGTTAATTGCAGCATGTACCACCCTGCCTGGTCTGCTCGATTTAATCTCCCTTTCCACTGAGATTGCTATCACATCATTTACACCAATCAATATTTACTTACACACCTCTGATGAATTCTTGGCCCACCTAAGGCATCAGCACCGAGAGAGTCACCATTTCTGCCTTTGAGGGAAAAATACAATTAACTATTAAATGGTGAGTTTCAAAACTTATTACATGAGAAATTTAGTTTATTCTAAAACAAGAGATAATCAATTATATTTCCCATTACTCTTTCTCATACCTGTTTCATTCCAGGTTTATTGAAGCCAGTTTTTTTTTCTTTTGTTCTGATATCCCACATTAATATTTCAAATTAATTTTAAATTTTCTATAATTGTTGCCCTTTACACAGTAATTTAGCCTATTTACAAGTTGAGGGATCCTCATGTATACCACTTCATGGACTTAGTAGCATATAAAATTTCTGCATGCCTATATTTTATATTAACTCTTCTGAATAACATTTTCTTTATCACTAATATCTGATTATTCAAGTCATACTCAAACTGTTAATATTAAATTTCTACACTAAAATTGCAAGAAAAATTCATTTTGCTCACTAAATGAACCTCTACATCTGCTTAAACACCACTCTGTGTGCATTTGCTGTTTATTGGATTTGTGAATTTACATTACACTTAAATTATTGTCTTCTATGCTAAACTCCTCAGATGAGTTCTGTGCATTTGAGGTTCTATGACTTCAATAGGCCTTAGTGTTTTTAGTGTTGCATATATAATTCATTGTTGATGTGTTTTACTAAAGGATACTCAATGATTGACAGATAGTAAAGAATTACTTTCTCTCTAATTAAGCCTCATTGAGCCAATTAATTATTAATACCTAAAACTTTGTCATATAGTTGCATGCTCCTTGAAATGTATAATAAGCAGACAAAAGAAATCAGGAGAGACCTGATAAGCTAGGGTCAGATGGAAGTGGGGGGTCCTCCCCTATCAGTGGACTTGGAGGTGGGGAGGGAGGAGAAGAGGGAGGGATGGGGAGAGTGGGAGGGAATGAGGGAGGGGGCTATGCCTGGGATATAAAGTACATAACCTGTGATTAATATAAAATAAATAAATTACTTAAAAAGTCAGATAGGAAAAAAATAAAGAAAGCAGGCAGCACTAATAGAAAGAAGAGCTTGCTTAAAAATAACCAAAGTTAGGAGAATTTTAAATGATAAACATGATAAATAACTCTGATAACTTGGGGCCATGATTCTAGTAAAAAATAATGAAACATTTCAATTGATGTTCACAGAATATTTTCAGTGATGAAATAAACAGAACAGAGTGCATAGTGAGGGGCTGGAAAGATGGCTCAGCAGTTAAGAGCACTTACTGCTGAAGCATAGCTCTTCAACTTGGTTCCCTGTACTCAAAATGAGCAACTGTCAACCACCTGCAATTCTAGGTCCAAAAAAACCAAGTTCCTGCTTCAGGCCTCTAGACACACACACACACATACACACACACACACACACACACACAGCAAGCATACAGATACATGAATATAAATAAAATAAATCCATATGAAATTGAGAATTGTTCTCTCAAAGTCTGTAAGAATTGTGTTGGTATTTTGATGAGAATTGCACTGAATCTGTAAATTGCTTTTGGCAGGATGGTCATTTTCACTTCATTAATTCTTCCAATACATGAGCATGGGAGAGCTTTCCATCTTCTGATTTCTTCTTCAATTTCTTTCTTCAGAGACTTGAAGTTTTTTTCATATAGGTCTTTCACTTGCTTGGATAGAGTCACACCAAGGTACTTCATGTTATTGGGGGCTATTGTGAAGGGTGTTGTTTCCTTAATTTCTTTCTTATCCTGTTTGTCTTTTTTATTCAGGAGGGCTACTGATTTTTTTTTAGTTAATTTTTTATTCAGCCATTTTGCTGAAGGTGTTTATCAGCTGAAGGAGTTCCCTGGTTGAATTTTTGGGATCACTCATGTGTTCTAGCATATCATCTGCCAATAGTGATACTTTGACTTCTTCTTTTCCAATTTGTATCTCCTTGATCTCCTTTAGTTGTCTTATTGTTCTAGCTAGGGTTTCAAGTACTATGTTGAAGAGATACAGAGAGAGTGGGCAGCCTTGCCTTTTCTCTGATTTCAGTGGAATTGATTTAAGTTTCCTTCATTTCATTTTATGATGGCTAAAGACTTGCTGTATACTGTCTTTACTATGTTTAGGTATGTGTATTGTATCCCTGATCTCTCCAAGACTTTAACCATGAATGGCTGTTGGATTTTGTCAAATACTTTTTCCACATCTAAGGAGATGATCATGTGGATTGTTTTATCTTTCAGTTTGTGTGTATGGTGGATCACATTGATGGATTTCCATGTATTGAACCACCCCTGCATGCTTAGAATGAAGCTTATTTGGTCATTGTGGATGATATCTTTGATGTGCTCTTGGATTCAGTTTATGAGTATTTTATTGAGTATTTTGCATCAGTGTTCATAAGCAAGAATGGTCTGAAGTTCTCTTTCTTTGTTGGGTCTTTGTGTAGTTTAGGTATCAAGGTGACTGTGTCTTCATAGAATGAGGTTGGCAATGTTCCTCCTGTTTCTATTTTGTGAAATAGTTTAAAGAGTATTAGTATTAGCTCTTCTTTGAAGGTCTGGTAGAATTATGTGCTGAAACCATTTGGCTCTGGGCTGGTTTTTGTTTTTGTTTTAGTTTTTCTGGATGGGATTCTTTGGATGACAGCTTGTATTTCTTGGGGGATATAGGACTATTTAATTTATTCATCTAATCTTGATTCAGCTTTGGTAAATAGAATCTATCAATGAAATTGTCCATTTCATTTCCATTTTCAAATTTTGTTGAGTATAGGTTTTTGAAGTATAGACTTTTGAATCCTAACGATTCTTTGGGTTTCCTCAGTGTTTGTAGTTATATCCCCATTTTATTCTGATTTTGTTGATTTGAATAGTCTCTCTCTGATTTTCACTTAGTTTGAGAAAGGGTTTGTCTATATTCTTGATTTTCTCAAAGAGCCATCTCTTGGTTTTGTTGATTCTTTGAATTGTTCTTTCTGTTCCTAATGTATTGATTTCAGCCCTGAGTTTGAGTATTTCTGTCTACTCTTCTTGTATGTGTCTGCTTTTTTTCTCTAGTGCTTTCAGGTGTGCCATTAAGTTGCTCCTATGAGATGTCTCAAACTTCTTTCTGAAGGCTATTGTGGTTTGTATACTCAGTGAGACTCTTTGGAGAAATCTTTGTAAGCAGCTATCAGCAGGAGACAGAATCTTGGTTAAGGATGTGAGATTTTGTTCACTTACACTTTCAGCACTGGGATCCCAGTCCCTGTGCATGCTTCCTTAATCTCTGTCAGTTCGTGTGAATGTAAAAGTCCTGTTGTGTTTGGAGGGCCTTGATTACTATATGTTCTCTATCCACTGACTCTTTATTTATTTTTTATTAATTATACTTTTTTCACTTTGTATCCCCCCCCATAAACCCCTTCCCCTCCCCTCCCAATCCCACCTTTTCTCCCCCTTCTCCACCCATGCTCTTCCTCAAGTCTACTGATAGGGGAGGTCTTCCTCTCCTTCTTTCTGATCCTAGTTTATCAGCTCTCATCAGGAGTGGCTGCATTGTCTTCCTCTGTGGCCTGGTAAGGCTGCTTGCCCATCTGGGTGAGGGGATCAAAGAGCAGGCCAATCGGTTCATTTCAGAGTCAGTCCCTTTTCCCATTACTATGGAACCCACTTGGACACTGAACTGCCATGGGTTATATTTGTGCAGGGGTTCTAGGTTTTCTCCTTGCATGGTACTTGGTTGGAATATCAGTCTCAGGAAAGACCCCTGTGCTCAGATTATTTTGGTTCTGTTGCTCTCCTTGTAGAGCTCCTGTCCTCTCCCTATCTTACTATTTCCCACATCTTTCGTGAGATTCCATGCACTCTGCCCAACAGTTGGCCATAAGTCTCAGCATCTGCTTTGATATTCTTCAGGGCAGAGCCTTTCAGAGGCCCTCTGTGACAGGCTCCTTACTTGTTTCCTGTTTTCTCCTTCTTCTGATGTCCATTCTCTTTGCCTTTCTGAATGGAGATTGAAAATTTTAGCCAGATTCCTCCCTCTTTATTAGTTTCTATAGGTGTCCAGATTTTAGTAGGTTCATCCTATACTATATGTCTATATGACTGAATATATACTGTGTGTGTCTTTCTGCTCCTGAGATAGCTCACTGAGGATGATCCTTTCCATTTCCCACCATTTACCTTCAAATTTCATGATATCCTTGTTTTTTATTGCTGAGTAATATTCCATTGTGTAGATGTACCACAATTTCTGTATCCATTCCTCAGTTGAGGGACATCTGGGTTGTTTCCAGCTTCTGGCTATTACAAATAAAGCTGCTACAAACATGGTTGAGCAAATGTCCTTATTGTGTACTTGAACCTCTTTTGGATATATGCCCAGGAGTGGTATGGGTGGATCTTGAGGAAGTGCTATTCCTAGTTGTCTGAGAAAGCTCCAGATTGACTTCCAGAGTGGTTGTACAAGTTTACATTCCCACCAGCAGTAGAGGGTTCCCCTTTGTCCACAACCTCTCCAGCATGTGTTGTCACTTGAATTTTTGATCTTAGCCATTCTGATGGGTGTGAGGTGAAATCTCAGGGTCGTTTTGATTTGCATTGCCCTGATGGCTAATGATGTTGAACATTTCTTTAAGTGTTTCTCTGCCATTCGATATTCCTCTATCGAGAGCTCTCTCTTTAGCTCTGTTCCCCATTTTTTTTACTTGGATTACTTGATTTGTTGCTTTTCAACTTCTGTAGTTCTTTCTATATACTGGATATTACCCCTCTCTCAGATATAGGGTTGGTGAAGATTCTCTTCTTGGAGGTATCTCCATCCCTGATGTCAAGTTGTACTATAGAGCAACAGTAATAAAAACTGCATGGTACTGGCATAGAAACAGAATGGTAGATCAGTGAACTGAATAGAAGACCCTGAAATAAATGCACACACATATGGACACCTGATTTTTAACAAATATGCCAAAACCATACATTGGAAAAAAGATAACATCTTCAATAAATGGTGCTGGTCTAACTGGATGGCTACATGTAGTAAAATGTAAATAGATCCATACTTATCACCCTGCACAAAACTAAAATCCAAGTGGATCAAAGACCTCAACATAAAACCAGACACATTAAATCGGTTAGAAGAAAAAATGGGGAAGAGCCTTGAACTCATTGGTATAAGAGACAACTTCCTGAACAGAACACCAACAGCACAGGCTCTAAGAGCAACAATCAATAAATGGGACCTCATAAAATTGAAAAGCTTCTGTAAAGGGAAGGACACTGTCATCAAAACAAAATGACTGCCTACAGATTGGAAAAAAATCCACTGGCTTTTTCAATTCTGCTTCCTGTTCCACAAAGTCCTCTGATCCCTGACTGGAAAATGGGATGAAGACTTCCCATTTTGAATTTCCTGTTCTAAACTCTCTCACTCTTGGCACATTGTCCAGTTGTGGGTCTCTGTATTGGTTCCCAAATACTTAACAAGGGAGTTTGTCTAATGATGGATGACTGAGTCACTGATTATGAGTATAGCATGATATCACTAAAAAGCATTTTGTTACTACATTCCTTTAGCAGAATAGTATTCTGTTTTCCCCTGGGCCTAAGGCCTATTGAGTCTCAGTTTTTTTGACCATCTTAGTTTATTGAATAGAATCCATCTTGTAGAGTAGACCTTAAATCCAATCAGACAGTGGGTGGATACTCCCACAGCATTTGAGTCACTATTGTATCAGTGTGTCATGTAAGAATGTCACCATCGTAGATGGAAGGGTTTGTAGTTGGAGTAGTGGCTACCTACCAGTAACATGAATATTAGTCAGCAGGAGTGAAGGAAAACACCTGTATATTGAAAAATAGGTGAAATTCAAAACACAATTAAATATGGAAAGTTTAAATGTGTTACAAGAAAACACTAAGGAAAATGAAATGCTCGAATAATTTAAGACATGTAATTGACAGGGCTTACTTAAAGCAGAAGATTAGTGCTCTTGAAGATTCTTGTCTTGTGTGAATGAACTCTTAAGCTTACAGTTTCCAGTTGTATTTTGTCTTAAAGAATATTTATGGAAAAGGAATTTGTGTAAAATACTCTAAGTGATTGCTGTTGAAAATAAGCTTTGAAGAAAGCATGCTACTGGACATTGATGTGGCTCAAAGTTGGCTATGACAGTCAGTTGCCTCCATCTTTTGGAAGCTTAGGAAGGTTTTGAGGGAAGAGAAGGGATTATCTTACAATTATAAGTAATTAATTATAATCTCAAAAATATGAAAAATCAAGGATAGTCATGATATTAAAAGAGTGACATGTATGTATCAGTGAGATGTTTTTAAGGCTGGTCTCATGCTGAGATTCCAGCTACATTTGCCTATATACAGCATGTGAACATGTGTGAACCTCAGACTGTCACCTGGAACTCCTATGGTGAGAGTTTTTGTCCTTATCTAAACATTTTAAATATCCTAGAACCCCTCAAATATGAGAAAAAAAGTCTGAAGATTTTAGTATCACTTCTTAGCTTCCAAAATTGACTATTCACTCTCTTTTCTCTTGCTTTCACTCTTCTTTTACCACTTTTGTTTTTCTTTATCACATTTTTGATACTTCATAATGAGTTTGTTGTGTGTACAATAATTCAACATCACATAGAAAAGCATAGAATTTGTCAGTTCTTTTCATAAGAAGTGTCTAGTATACAACAACAACTAAAATAAACATCGTTTAATTGTATATAAATGATGAAGCTGGACAGATAAAATCAGCTGTTAAGAGTGCTTGCTAACAGAACCAAAAAATCTGGACACAGGGGTGTTCTCTGAGATTGATACTCCAACCAAGGACCATTCATGGAGATAATCTAGAACTCAGGCACAGATGTAGCCCATGGCAGCTCAGGATCCAAGTGGGTGCCCTTTTAAGTGCAACAGGAACTGTCTCTGACATAAAGTGATTGTCCTGCTCTTTGATCACCTCCCCCTCAGTGGGGAGCAACCTTACCAGGTCACAGAAAAAGATAGTCAGCCACTCCTGGTGAGACCTGATAGGCTAGGATCAGATGGAAGGGGAGGAGAACCTCCCCTATCAGTGGACTGGGGAACTGGAATGGGTGGAGAAGAGGGAGGGAGGGTAGGATTGGTAGGAGTGAGGAAGGTACAGGTGAAATACAAAGGGAATAAACTGTAATTAATAAATAAAAAAAGAATGCTTGCTATACCTGCAGAGAACAAGAGCTCTTTTACTAACACACAAATCTGGCTGTTCACAACTGCCTGTGACTCCAGCTCCTGGAATCGGACTCATTCTTCTGACTTCCATGCTCAATTGCACTGGCATGGCCATACTCCCACACAGACACACATGCGCAATTTCATTAAAAATAAAATAAACAAAAATGTATAGCACCTAAATGAGATAATGTAAGATACATAAAATCAATATGCAACTAAATAAAAAAAAGAAATAACATTGTCACAAACAGCTTTATATTTTGAAAAAAACCTTACACATAGGACTGTGTGTACCCAGTCTGACCCTTATAGTTTCTGTGACTGCTCAAATTTTTATTCAACTTAACTTGCTTTCATTGTCCTTGATAGTTCAGTCTCCTCAAGGGAAAAGTTACAGATATTCAAGAATATAAAGTTGTTATGATTTAGCTAGAGCAAATAAGCAAGCAAATGCAAGTAATACAAATGGCTGAAAAAGCAGGGAAGTATACTTGTAAGGAATATCCTAAATATCTTCTATTGCAGTTCACTCCAGAGACTCACAGGTTCCTTGAGGTTTTATGCCAGTGTATCATCAAAAACACAAAGGCTTTTTTGTGTTTTATACTACCTGGTGATGATACCCTAACAAGATGGCAAAGAGCCTCAAGCCCAATAAAAACTGAATGATTTGATTTTCTACTAAAATGCATTTGAGGGAATAATTCAATAGCGTCAGATAATTTGCTGAGCTTGCTGCTCTAAAAGAACAAAACGTGTCCCATAAACTGGGTTTGTGTTTGGGAAGAGCATGTTAAATTTCATTACGTGAAAGTATAGCTCCACTGTGCTGCAGAGATGGCTTTCACCTCATGGCGAAAACATGAGGAACTAGGTTCAACTCCCAGCACCCAAAGGCTAAGTGTGATGATACCTGCAATCCCAGTAATGGGCTCACTGGCAAATCAGTCTAGCCAATCAGTGAGCTCCCGTTCAATGGTGGGCCCTGTCTCAAAAAATATAAGGTGGGTATTAATTTAGGAAAACACAATCATCAGCCTCAAACCTGCAAGAACACACACATATACATATACCTGCCTGTGTAAACATACAGACAGACAGACAGACAGACACACACACACACACACACCCCTATAGAATGAGAATTCCGGATACATACTGGCAACACAATCACCATAGCAATGCAGAGATAACAGATAACAGACAAAAGTGTGACCCCTCTCCCTTGTGGTCACCTGGGCAGACAGAAATGGAATCATTAGACTTTTGAAAAAGTATGACTCACTGAGGCTCATAAATCTTCAAGAAAGTTTTGTTTTCAGGTTATATCCCTTCCCCCCTTCTCTTAGATGTTGCCACCGTGAATCAAATTAAGTCTGAATTCATCATCAGTGAGGACAGACAATGGTTGCTACAGCATCTGGTCTGTATATTCAAAATGAATGTGAATTCAGTATGGGTTAGATCTCAGAGAATTTGAAGACCTACCCAACGACTAGAATCTTATGACCATTGGTCCACAAGCAACCTGTTGCTTTGATGCTCTTTTTCTGTTTCCTTTATTTTTAGCCTTCCACACTCAGTGGATACAGGAAAATGGTTGATTCATGTCTAGCTCTGAGGATAGGTTTTCAAAGGAGATCCACATGCTCTGGAGTCACTGAGCAGGCCAATAACCCAAGTAAAAGAAATTTTATTAATATATACTTTTTTTTTCCAAATGGGAGCAATAAGCCAGAAGTGGTGGCACATGCCTGTAATCCTAGCAACTGGGAAAGCAGAGGCAGGCAGATCTCTGTGAGTTCAAGGCCAGTCTGGTAGACAAAGTGGGTCCAGGACAGCCAAGGCTACACAGAGAAACCCTGTCTCAGAAAACCAAACCAAAACAAAAGAAACCAAATGGGAACAATAAATGTAATTAATTAGAAATAAATTTGTGCATAAACAAAAAAACATTCCAATTTACTTATGGAAAGTCAGAGCATCTTAAGCATTTCTAGTCAATAAAATTTTTATTTGTATAAAATCTCAAAATTATTCATGTAATAAAAATATCGTTTCTTCAATATTTTTTCTAGACTATGTGGGCTGCATGATGTATTCATTTTCAAATATCCTCAGTCCTCTCTCAGTGTCAATGTATTTGCAAAGCTCCTTTCAAGAAAGGAGAAATAGGAATAGACATAACCAAAACCTTTGAATGAAATCCAATGAAGGTGGACATCATGACGCCTGGAGAGAGTCAAACATTGACTTGTGGGCTTTCTTGTTTCTGTTTTTCTTCCTTAAAGGCAAGTCATCATTATATTTTCACTCTAACAAGAAAAGTTCATAAGAAAATTATGTATAATTTCTTTTCTTACAAAATGTTTACTCAAAATGCACGGAGGTTCTTTGACAGGTGATTCATGTTATAGGTTTTCACAAAACGTAAGGTTTTGAAAAATAAATTAATGATTTTGATTGCTCTGCCTTTTCACAGCAATTTATTTTTTTAAAGAAAAAGGCTTACTTGACTTACCATCTTAGTTTTATTTGTACTTTCTTCCAAGGATAGTAACATCAATGATTTCTTAGGCAGCAGATGTGTTTTCTGGAGCAGAGAAAATGATAATGATGGCTTCTAAGTGTAATAGTGGCTTGTATTTTGCCACTCTAATTATTTAGACACCTCTGTAATCAGTGGTAGTGAGCACTAGGTGATTGCTGTGCTTCAAAGCAAATGTAACATCTTTCATCTTCTCGGGCTGAAACAGGACAATTTGTCATTAAGCCAGATATTCTACTGGAGGTTAGCTTGAGTTTAGCCTTTCCTGCCTTCTAACCTCCCACATAGGAGCCATTTGTCTTTGGGAAGAGACTGAAGTGAAGCCGGCTTAAACTGAAAACTTGTCAGTGTTGTTAAAGCAGAATCTCAGATTTTTTTTTCCTTTTTTTAATTTACTTTACATCCCAAGAGTGCCCCTCACTCCTCCCCTCCCAGTCCACTCTCTTTCCTCCTTCCCCTTTCCTTTTCCTCCCAGAAAAAGCAACTCCCCCTCCCTCAGCATCTACCCTCCCCAGCACATCAAGTCATATCAGGACTGAGTGTATCTTTATTCCCTGAGGCCAGGCAAGGCTGCCCTGCCAGGGGGAAGTGATCCAAGAGCAGACAAGAGAGTCAGCATTTGAAACAGGTTCCCTGCCTCCACTTGCCAGGTGTCCCATATGAATACCAAGCAGCCCAACACCTAGAAGTGTGCAGAAGGCCTACATTCAGATCATCAACCTGCCTAACAGGGTTTGAATGGCTGCAGAGTAGATATCAGGAAGTTTTAAATGTCTTTCAGCTATAGCTTTTCAAAAGAAAACTGTATTTCATGGCACTTTAGAAGTATAATAAGAAATTGGGGCTTAGATAAAGTTTGATTACAGTGTAAAAGCAAACTAAAAACTCTGTCCATGCTTGCAAAAGAAAAGCATTTTAGAAAAAATGATACAGGAATTCACAGGAGGATTTTTATACCTTAAGAAATAGAGAAGGAAAGCAACAAGAGCTGGGAAGAATCCAACACGCCCAACACAGTCATGAGAAAATCCTTCATACCAATATGGAAAATAGCAAGGACCAATAATCTAACAAACCAGAACAACAAACAAAAACCTGCAAGGATTAGTAATCCTCCCTCATCGATGTAAATTATCTCTATGTATTCATTGATGTAGATCAGAGACTAGGATTAGAAAGCCATATCTAGTTTAAAGAGATGATTCAGTGGGAAAAGACACAACCTGAGTTTGGATCCCAGCACCATCTGAGAGTCTAAGTGTGCATCAACTAGGAGAGAAACCTCATGTATTCACATGCATGCTATCTTACTTAATTCGAGTGAGTCACAAAAGAATATATTGAAGTAGCAAAGGGAAGATTATCAGAAAAAAATTGTTTTCAATAGGAGAGTGAATGGGTATGAGAAAGCCATTAGGAAGGCAAAAATTCCCCAAAGTTCATCATATGAACATATGAAAATAATAGTAGTAGTAATAATAATAATAGAGTAATAGTAATAATAATAGTAATAGTAATAATAGAGTAATAGTAATAGTAGAGTAATAATAATAATAATAGTGTAATGACACATCTTTAACCATAGTCCTGGCAGAAGAAAATAGTACTAACCAGCAGATCCTACAGACAGATTGCTAAAGACAGCAATGTAGCCCAAACTTTAAGCACTAAATTTAATATAAGACCTTGTCTCAAATAACAAAGTGAAGCTATAGAGGAAAAAACTCAGTATAAACCTCTGGTCTCCATGTAAGTGCACATGGATGAGGTCATACACATTAGCATATATACATGGACACAGAAAAGAGGGAAGGGGTAAAAAAAGGAGGTAAAATGAGAGAAATCAACTACATGATAACTCTTTCAAAATATACTACCCAAAAAAACTTAGATTTGCGTATGCTGGTACCAAAGGGTTAGACAAGGAAGGGATAAGAGAACCTTCCTTTGCAGGAAAACAACTAATAAATATATGCATTTCTAGAAGCACGGTGATACCTAAGGTAAGAGGGTCTGTTAAAGGATAGATGACTTGTAGTTAAAGGTATGCTGCTATATTCTGAGCATCCCTGCCGAAGAGTCCTTAACTTCATTTAAAAGGCAAAGTCTATAGTTTGGCCATCAGGAATGGGAAAGTAGTCAATGCATTTTAAGCAGATGCAGTATTAGTGTATGTTCTAGTATCAGATTGATAATTACTATAACAGTATGTGATAATGGGTAAAACTATCAGTACTTAGAAACTTTAAGCAAAGGCTTAGAAAGGCCTGTAATTGAAATATTAAGTCTGATCATGATCTAATAAAGATGGTGCTTTTAAAATGTTTTACAGGAATGTTAGTCATGCCTGGACTGGCCTGGAATAAGAAATGGTCAATGGCTAATCAAGGACAACAGTGGCAGGAAAAGAAGCTCTAATTGAGATCAAAATGGACCCATTTCACTACTTTCTCTCTCTATATATAAAAAGCTTCATATTTACAATTTAATATTATTTATGAGTTAATATATATATATATATATAGTAGTACATGCTTAATTTGAAATAATATTTTATAAACCGTGAAATACCATTTTCTAGAGTTGAGATTCATTTATTGCCAATATTACCAATTTCTTATATAAACACTGATGCAAAAATACTCAATAAAATATTTTCAAGCAAAATTCAAGAGCATACCAAAAATGTCATCCACCATAATTAAGCAGGTTTCATCCCAGGGATGCAGGGGTGGTTAAATATGCAAAAATCTGTCAATGTAATCCACCACAGAAACAAGCTAGGAGAAAAAAACAAAAACAAAAAACATGATATTCTCAATAGATGCTGGAAAATCCTTTGACAGAATCCCATACTCCTTCATGTTAAAAGTCTTGGACAGATCAGAGATGCAAGGCGCATACCTTAATATAATAAAAGCAATACACAGCAAGCCAAGAGCCAACATTAAATTAGAGAGAAACTTAAGGCAGTTGGACTAAAATCAGGGATAAGACAATGCTGCCCATTTTCTCGGTATCTATGCAATATAGTACATGAAGTTCTAGCTAGAGCAACATGATAACCAAAGAGAGAGAGAGAGAGAGAGAGAGAGAGAGAGAGAGAGAGAGAGAGAGAGAGAGAATATAAATTGAAAGGAAGAAGTCAAAATGTTTCTATTCACAGATGCTATGATGGTATACGTAAGTGACCTAAAAAATTCTACCAGTGAACTCCTACAGCTGATAACTCCTGTACCTGGTTTTGTTTTAGCTTTGTTTCCATTATTATTCTTCTTTAGATGCCTGTTTGTTGTAATAAAAGAAAGAAAGGGTAGGGATCTTGATGGAAAGGCAGGTAAGGATGATTTCCAAGTAGTTTGAGGAGGGAAAACCATAATCATAGTATGTTATATTAAAAACTATTTTAAATAAAAGAAAAACAGAATTTCAAAGAGTATAAAGAAAGCGAAATTTCACAAACAGTTTTTTTTAAGTCTTTTGCTTTCTATTCCATGACATTTCATGGGTCTTGTGAAGGAGGTAATGTGATACAGATTTTCAAGTTAGGGCTGAGCATCGCACGGTAACTAATTCTCTGTATTTTAACCAACTTTGAGGCTCTATATTAACCATCATCTATTCAATAGATTCTATTGCATAAATAAACTTCTCTGGTGAGGGATAACAATTGTACTAGATGGCAGTGGATATTTAGAGAGAAGTTTGCTACTATGTCTCTTTAGGAAAACAATAATATTGGGGCCTATGACCTTCTCAACGATGGACACATGACCAGAGATTATTGTACTCCCTGTGGCAGTGGAGGTTTGTATGAGGGGGTCCAGGAGGACACAAGAATGTGGAAATGACCTATTGTATACGCGGATTACATTACCGAAAATAAATATATTGTTAAAAAATATATAGTACTTCAAACTATTACACAACGTAGAAACAGAAAAAAAAAATACTATCAACCTCATTCTATGAGGCCACAGTCACGTTGATACCTAAACTTCGCAAAGACCCAACAAAGAAAGAGAACTTCAGACCAATCTCAATTATGGACATTAATGCAGAAATACTCCATAAAATACTTGCAAAACAAATCCAATAACACATTCAAGATATCATCCACCACAATCAAACAGGCTTCATTCCAGTCATGGAGGGGTGTCTCAACATATGAAAAACCATCGATGTGATCCACCAAATAAACAAACCGAAAGAAAAAAAGCCATATGATCATCTCCTTAGATGCCGAAAAAGCATTTGACAAAATTCAAATTTATGTTTAAAGACTTGGAGATAGCAGGGATACAAGGCACATACCTAAACATAGTAAAGGCAATATACAGCAAGCCTATAGCCAACATCACACCCAATGGAGGGAAACTTAATCAATCCCACTGAACAGGGACAAGGCAAGGCTGCCCACTCTCTCCTTAACTCTTCAACATAGTTCTTGAAGTCCTAACTAGAGCAATAAGACAACTAAAGGAGATAAAGGGATACAAATCAGAAAGGAAGAAGTAAAAGTTTCACTATTCAGAGATGATATGATAGTATACATGAGTGACCCCAAAAATACTACCAGAGAACTCCTTCAGCTGATAAACACCTTTAGCAATGTGGCTGGATACAAAATTAACTCCAAAAAAAAAAAATTCAGAAGCCCTCCTGTATATAAAAGATCAACAGTTAATAAATGGGACCCCATGAAATTGAAAAGCTTCTGTTAAAAAAAAGGACATAGAAACAGAATAGTGGATCAATGGAACCAGATAGAAGACCCAGAAATGAACCCATACACCTACGGAAACTTGATTTTTGACAAAGAAGCCAAAACCATTCAATGGAAAAAAGACAGCATCTTCAACAAATGGTGCTGTTACAACTGGATATCTGAATGCAGAAAACTGAAAATAGATCCATATTTATCACCTTGCACAAAGCTAAAGCCCAAGTGGATCAAAGACCTCAACATAAAACCAGACACACTAAACCGGTTAGAAGAAAAAGTGGGGAACACCCTAGAACTCATTGGCACAGGAGACTACTTCCTGAATAGAACACCAACAGCACAGGCTCTAAGATCAACAATCAATAAGTGGGACCTCATGAAGCTGAAAAGCTTCTGTAAAGCTAAGGACACTGTCATCCGAATGAAACGACAGCCTACAGATTGGGAAAGGATCATTACCAATCCTACTTTTGACAGAGGGCTAATATCCAGTATATATAAAGAACTCAAGAAGTTAAAAAGCAAGAAACCAAGTAATCCAGTTAAAAAAATGGGGTATG
>CM053761.1:64185345-64203743 GCA_028658305.1 Pachyuromys duprasi
CAAGTACACAACAAGGACATTTGCTCAACTATGTTCATAGCTGCTTTATTTGTAATAGCCAGAACCTGGAAACAACCCAGATGTCCCTCAGTTGAGGAATGGATACAGAAATTGTGGTACTTTTACACAATGGAATACTACTCAGCAATAAAAAAGGAGGAAATCATGAAATTTGCAGGCAAATGGTGGGACCTGGAAAAGATTTTCCTAAGTGAGGTATCCCAAAAGCAGAAAGAAACATATGGTATATACTCACTTATATAGACCTGTAGGATATGAAGGTCCTGCTGAAATATACACACCTAGGGAAGATATACAAGAAGGAGGACCCAGGTTGGTATGATCAATGCTCGTTTAGATGAACAAATAGGATGGACATTGAATGGAGGAGAAAACAAGCAACAGGACAGGAGCATACTAAGAGGACCTATGAAAGAATCAGTATAGCAATGTATCAAAGCAGATATTAAGACTCACAACCAAGCCTTTGGCAGAGGGCGGGAAGTAATAATAAAAATAGGGGAAGTTAGTAAGACTTGGGGAGAACAAGAGCTCCACAAAGACCAAACTGAGCAGGGCACAGAGCTCTTATATGAGACAGTTTCTCCAACCAAGGACCATACATGGATATGTCCTAGAACTCCTGCTCAGATGTGGCCCATGATAACTCAGCATCGAACTGAAGACTCTAGTAAGGGAAACAGGGACTGTTTCAGTCATGAACTTGTTGGGTGACTCCTTGACCCTCCCCCATACATGCCAGGGAGTAACAGCCTGGCTAGATCCCAGGGGAGGACATTGCAGCCAGCCCTGAGGAGACAAGATGATCTGGGGTCAGATGGAAGGGAGGAGATCCGCCCCAGTTGGTGGACTAGGAGGGAGCTGGGAGGAGATGAGGGAGGGTTGGGGAGCATGGGAGGGAATGAGGGAGGAGGCTACACATGGGATGCAAATATGTAACCTGTGATTGATACAAAAATAAATAAATTTATTAAAAAAGAAATACAGATTATATTGCACAGTAAAAAAACAATGCTCCACATCCTTAGTCATCAGGGAAATGCAAATCAAAACCACTCTGAGATTCCATCTTACACCTATCAGAATGACTACAATCAAAAACTCAAGTGACAACACATGCTGGAAAGAATGTGAAGAAAGGGGAACTCTCCCCCATTGTGGGAGTGCAAACTTGTATACCCATTTTGGAAATCAATCTAGTGCTTTCTCAGATAATTGGGAATAGCACTACCTCATGATTCACCAGCCACTCTTGGGCATATACTCAAAAGATGCCCCACCATTCAATAAGGACATTTATTCAACTATATTCATAGAAAATAAAGTGTTTTTAAAAAGAAAGAAAAAAGTATTAATATAAACTCCTAGTTTGACTACATAATATTCCAAATAGGCATTAACTGGTAAAGAGCTGATATAAAGACCTAATTCATACATATATGAAGAGAAAATAGTTATTAGCTCATCTGACAGGTACTTATCAAAAATTATTTTACCAGAAAGAGAACTTGGCCAAGAGCTCTACCTCAATTTTCAATTGTGTCAGACTTGACTTCTTCAACCCTCCTACCCTTGATTCTAAAGAGAGTATATGGAAAGCTTTAATCAGCCACCAATTTCTCTAGGCAGCTTAGCTTACTCATGGTCTACAGTGATATTTTTCTGTAATATTTACCAGTTCACGGGCAGCCTTTTCAGACAGACATTTCCACAATTTGCATTCATCACCATTGTCTCAGTCTGTCAGCCTGAGTTTGTTGTTTCTCTGTGGCTTTGACCTTTCTTATATGGCTAGTGTTCTTGAAAACAATTCTGTCCATTTGAATTGTCTACCATGATTAAATTCACTATTCTTCTTCCAAGAACTTGTCAAGTATCTAATTCACTGGTGGCCTCATTTCCCATTCTTAGCATGATTATAAATGTATTATCTTTAACCCCACTTATTTTCCTGTCAGATAACTTTGGGGAGGAAAAGAAATCAAATGTGTACACATTTTGCATCTTAAAAATGTTGCATATACTATTTGGGACAAATCAGCAGATGAGTTTATTAAATGTTTATAAATTTCTCTTGTATCTAAGAATCAGTATGTAGGTTATGCTTTGGCTGCTTCAAGTTTCTTTGTCTTCATAGACAGAAAAAATTTATATTACTGTACTCATAAAATATAAAGTCATAAGTACTAGTTTAAAAATATGAAATTATCCAATATCCTTTATAGCGTAACTCATTCAACCTTTCTCACACTAACTGGATCATCATGTTTTAAATATAAAAAGAGTCTATTTCAGAACTTTTTACACCATTTATATTTTTGCCTTATGTTATATTATATTGATTCAATTACTACAGGTTTATAATTCATATCTCATGGTTCAGAGCTCATGTGTTACTCTTTCAGCACTTTCCTCATAGGCATACACTCATTCTAGAAATATATTAGCTGCTAAATGTGTCCGTTTCTTTCTTCTCAGATACTTGGGAGAGTACACACAGAAAATGAAGGTTCAGTGTGAAAACATTTTTGTTGTTGTTGTTAAATAAGGGTTTAGCCTTTAGAAGGAAAAAATAAACAAACTCAGACAGAGAGACAGAGACAAAAGAATGCCCCAAATATATCTAGATGTTGTGGATCTATGCTTTGGATTCATTTTGTTATGAATAAACAAAGGGCACTAGATATCGTTAAACACATAATATACTTCAGTCACTACACTGACTGTAATTGACAGCTCAGATGAACCACGTCATCTAGAAATCTCTGGGCCTTTATTTGTGCAAGCTGAAAATAGTTTTATGAATTAAAAACCTGGGAATGAATGGTGGAGCAATATTTGACTGAAATTATGAGTGTACAATCTTCAACCTGGAGACATTAACCGTCATTTGGGAAAAATATAAGGTAGGTTGTGGCTGGATGATGAGGCTCATTTGTTATCCACAGAAGTTACTTGTTTTCATTTGCACTGACACTTAAAACTTCTGAGGTCAAATATTTGCACAATCTAATCCTTGCCTCAGCTTTAAAGCAGTTCTCCATGTTCCAAATTTTACAAGATATAAGAACTGTTAGAACTGTCATTTTTTTGTTTGTTTTTAAAAATGAAAAAGGAAACCTAATGATTTGATATGTCATGGATTTGATGATAAATTTTCATTTGGGGAAATTTAAACTTTAAAAATCAAAGTAGAAAGATTGCTCATCTGTTCAGAGCATTTCCAAGGATGAGTTAAGTGGTCATCCTGAAAGTCATATACATACAAGCAACACTAACTAAACTCATCCTGTGTGTTTCTATACACATATGTATTAGAGGAAAGGAGGCTAGGAATCTGAGAGGGAATAAGGAGAGAGATACCAGAGAAGTTAGAGGGATGAAAGTGAAGGAGGAAATGGTGTAATTCCATTTTAATTTAAAAAAAATGAAATTAAAAATTGCACACTTCACAAGCAATGCAAAGAACTTAAGAGATGGCGACCCAGCCAGATTCCAGGGCTTCTCTCTCTGCACCACTGCATGTTAGTTCTCTCTAGTTTACAGGAGGCTCCTACCTCTTACCTTAGAATGTTGGTTCTTATGCACAAGCATTTCCCTTGGAGTCTCTTGATTATCTGGGGAAGCCCACCTAACAATGAACTAGCACTTTGAATCCTCAAAATGAGCATAAACAAAGAATACTCCGAACTAAAGACCACCTTACACTTAAGATCCAAAAGCTCTGAAAGTGGTATAAGCCAGTAGAGATTTCTGAGATTGGCTCCTACTCTTTCCATCCATACTTTTTGTTGTTGTTGTTCTATCTCTGGTCCATATTATTGCAGAACTGTATGCCCAGGAGCTTACCAGATACAAATTGGTGACTATTTTAAATACGCTTACCATATCCAGCCTTCTAAAGACTGGTAATAAGTTCGCAAAATTGAAGTTAATGAAAGCATGAAATTCTATCAACAATTCATTGAAAATATTATAAATTGTTAACAATGTCATATAGTAGTATGTCAAATGGAGGTAGATTAATAATGAGTCTTCTTTCCTGATTTCAGAGGAATCATTTACAAGGACTGCAAAGGCAGAAGTATGAGTAGAAGCGAGAAAGCTTGAGTAAATGGACAGGGACAGTGAGGGAATTGGCTGGATGAACCACTTGAGACTTTATTCGTCTTTAGAACCACTTTAGACTTTTATCTAAGGCCAGCCACCTTTCCATGATGTTCCTTCTTAGCTTTTCTCTCACTTGATGCATTTATTGAATATCAGATGGACCTGTTGCTTCTCCTTAGTCTTCCTCGGTGACTCCATCCATAGTTGGATAATTGCACATCCTTCACAGGGATATTAAGTACATTAAATGAGGTCATCAAAGCCAAGTGCTAAAACCAACCCCTTAGAGGGCAACATTGAGCAAGACACTACTAGGGGTTTTTTTGCATTTTTAATTTTTAAATATTAGTTACAGTTTATTGACTTTGTATCCCAGTTGTAGCCTGCTCCCTCATTCCCTCCCAAAGGCCACTACTATTGAACTTACATGCTTAGATGGTGTCAATTCATCTACCATGTCCAAAGTAAAAACACTGATACTTTATTACAACAGTGGATATTAATTAACTAGGGGTTTCACTATGACAATTGCCTAGGACACATGTAGTGTAGTTATATAATAGTATAATAAGGCATACTCTCTTTTAGTCTTTTTTCACCTTTCCCATTATCCTTCTACATCCCTGTTTTTTTCTCCTTTTAGTTGTACATTTTTTTATCCACTCACTGTTTTAACATATGAAATAAAATTTTTAGTCTGGCTTATTTCAAGCAACAGAATAATCTTATTCCATCATTATTTTGCAACTTATTTTATTCTCTGGTTTGACTGCATAAAATGTTATTGTGTACATATACATCATTCCTTTATTCATCTGTTGATAGGTACCTAGGCTGATTCCATAAGTTAGCAATCATGGATAATATAACAATAAAAATAGATGTGTTGGTATCCATGTACATATTGGCCATTTGAAAGTGTATTTATATCACCACATCTTTTTGTTTCTTTGTTTTCATTTATTTATTCATTTAATCTCTTTACAGACTGATCCTAGCTGCCTCCCTCCTCTCCTCTAAGTCCCTCACTCATATCCCCCTCCCTTCATTCCCACTTCTCCTTCTTTTCAGAGAAGGGTTGCCCCACAAGAGGGTATCAATCCACCCAAGTCACTTCAAGTCACAAAAGGACAAAGTGCATTCTCTCCCAACTGAGATCTGACAAAGCAACCCATTGATGGGGAAGGCATCCAGTGGTAGGCAACACAGTCAGAGACAGGGCCCTACTTGTGTAGTTAGGGGACGCACATGTTGACCACACTGCACATCTGCTACATATGTGTAAAGGGGTCTAGGTCCAATCCATGCATGCTCTTTGGTTAGGGGTTCATTCTCTTTGAGCTTCCGTGGGTCCAGGTTATTTGGCTCAATATGTCTTCTTGTGGTGTCCTTGATCTCTCCAGCTCCTGATATCCTTCTTCCCACTCTGCCACAGAACTCCCAGAGCTCAGCCTATTGTTTGGCTGTGGGTCTCCACATCTCCTTCCATCAGCTGCTGGATGTAACCTCTTAAAAGACAATTATTCTAGGTTCCTGTCAGCAATCATATCAGAGTATCACTAATAGTGACATGGGTTTGCTCTCTTATGAGGTGAGTCTCAAGTTGGGTCAGTCATTGATATGCCATTCTCTTAATTTCTGCTCCATCTCTACCCCTACACTTTTTGTAGACAAGACAAATTTTGGGACTAACGTTTTATGGGCAGCCTCCTTCACCCTCCACTTGAAGTCCAACCTAGCTATAGGAGGTGGCCACTGCAGGCTTCTTCATCCCTAATGCTAGTAGTCTCAGTTAGGGTTACCACCATAGACTCCTGAGAGCCTCGCCTGTCCCAGAGATACCCCCATGTTATATCTTCTTTCTCTTGGTCCTCCCTCCCATGCCATCTCTGCTCTCCACACACCTAATCCCCATCCCTGTCACCCTTCTCCCTTTCCCTCTCAGTTCCTTCTCTCCATCTAATACATCTTTACTGTTTATATATAGGAATTCTGTATGTATTCTAAATTTTAACCTTTATTGGATGAATAAAAGAATTGTTTTCTCTTTATTCTATAGTATCTCTATTCTAAATGGTATGTGTTAAAAATAAGCCTGATATGTTTGAGCATTTATTTTAACATTTATTAATTTTTTGCATGTGTTTAAATAACATTTTAATTTATTATTTGAAATTTTCATACTATACAAAATGTTCCTTGATCATATATGCCCCCACAGCTCCCCTTCAACTCATGCTCTCCAGAATTCATGCCTTATTTGTCCTGTTTTCATTTATAAACATCTGAGTTTGGCTATTGCTATCTATATGTGGAAGGTGCAAAGTTCATCTGTGACAAGGGCAGCCAACCATTGGTCACTACCTCAAGTAAAAGAGATCTATCAAACCCTTATCCATAAACCAATAGCTCCTTGACTAGGGGTCATACCTTGGTAGCCCTTCCCCATTGAAGCTTGGTTGTTTGTTTATTTGTTTATTTGTTTGTTTGTTGTAGATACAAACTCTATGCAGCTTTGTCATCCATGAAACTTTCCATGTAGACCAGTCTGGTCTTGAACTCATAGAACTTACAAAGATCTGTCTGTCTCAAAAATTTGTAGGTTGGGATTATATAACTCAACCATCATAACCGGCTCCATGCTGGAATTTTTAACTAACTTGATCATGAACAGGTATTTTGCAAGTGACCAATATTTCTGTAAGTCCATACATGAAACAGCTGTGCCATGTCCAGAGGACAGCATTTCATATGGCAATTACTCATGTTCCAGGTCTCACAACCTTTCCGTACTTGACTAATATTTTTCTCTACTACCCGACTTCAGTTCATCTATAAGAATAAAGTTTAGTTTTCTTCACAAGTGCATATGCAACTTATTTCAAGGAAAACACACAGTCACAATTATGCCAAAAGCCAGACACATGAGCTCCTCAGCCCCTGCCTTCCTGTGACCCTTCTTCCAGTTCTCCTCACTGGATGCATATCAACTCCCTACTCCCAGCACTAAAGATCTTTTTGCGAGTCCTTGACAGATGAGACAATTGGGCCAGAAGTATTTCTGTTCATTCCCCATGTGGCTTAAACATAATGTTTCCTATTGTCCCCAAATTACTTCTTCTTCAGAAGATTGCTCAATTGTTGATTTTAAATGACTCCTTCACCTTAAAACAGCAACCCACTAAACTTCCTGTCTCCTTTGAAAACTTTCACCACTATAATGTTTTTCTTCCACCTATTGCTGAGTATGTTTAAATAAATATGACTATTTCTCATTAGATTTCATACACCAGGATATCTGGAAT
Organism: Pachyuromys duprasi; assembly: GCA_028658305.1. Taxonomy (NCBI): domain Eukaryota; kingdom Metazoa; phylum Chordata; class Mammalia; order Rodentia; family Muridae; genus Pachyuromys; species Pachyuromys duprasi. The sequence continues at coordinate 64,192,782 of CM053761.1, forward strand.
GTTTGCCTATTTACTGTAACACCCCTAAGGTCCTAAAACTCCCCCTGATGATGGATATGATAAATACTGAGATGCTCATTCAAGATATTATTGTCTGAGTAACATGTTTACCTAAGTCCCATATGTTCTTCACCGTTTTCACAGAACCTGAAACAAATTTTCTAGAATGGACAAAGCATGAGGCAGGTAAAGGAAACTTCCTCCAAGCTTGCCAGCCTGTGTTCAATCCCCAGGACCTACAGGTGTGAGGAGAGAACTTATGCCCTCAAGCACATGTGCATTTAGACACACACACACACACACACGCTCACACACACTCACACACACACTTAAAATCCACCATTTGTTTATTTTTTAAAGATTTTATGTTTGAAAATATGAGAGGCAGCTTAATACAGTAAAAGGAAGATGGAGGGAGAATATCTGGTCTCTAACTGTAGTGGGTTTTCCTTGCCTTCTCCGCAAGGGCACTGGCATCTCCAAGTTTTGTATTCTCATTCACGCACAATTTCTTTCACGCTCAAACTATTTGATTCATAAAGATAATAAAGTGTGTTTATAGTTACTATTACCACTACCTGTCTCCATTTATAGCTCTTCTCAGTGGGGATTTTAGGTAACATAAAAAAGATGCCAGTGTGGAAAAGTTCTAAGTGATATAATTATTCTTCTAAGCCTTCCAAACTTGCAGTGCCTGATTCTGTAAACAAAAGGGGTCTGACTTACATCAAGTGAGTTACTCTCTTGTCTCCAAAAGATAACAGGTCACTGACACTGAATAATATCTTCCTGTTTTATTATTGTTCAGTAAAAAAAAATCATCTTCATCATAAAACCCTGCACAATGAAATAAACTACAGTCATTTGGAAAAGAACCCCAATTGAAAAGATGTCTCTGTCATATTTTTTGTAGCCCTGTCTGTGAAGCAGTATCTGATTAATTATTGATATAGGCGGTACTCCTTGCCAACTGTCAGCAGTGTTACCCTAGAAAGAGGATCCTGAATTAAATACTATGAGAAACTTATCAAGCCATTGAGAACAAGCCAGGAAATGTCATTCTTCCTTGGTCTATGCTTCAGTTTCTGCCTTCAGGTTCCTGTTTGAGTTTCTGTCTGAAAGTCAGAAGCTTTCTGTCTGGAAATCCTCAATAATGGGCCATGGTGTGGAAGTGTAAATCAAGTTAATCCTTTTCTCCCCAAGTTCCTTTTGGTCATGGTGTTTTATCAGAGCAATAGGAAACAAGCAAGGAAACACAGCAATGAGAAGATACTGGCTTTTTGAGACTCAGCAAATGCTTAGTTCACATTAGCACTCACTATCTTGTGACCTGTCTCATTCACCTATGAAACAAAAAATATATAAACCAACAAAAATGTCTAGTATCTAGAGTCATCAATATTATCAGTGTAAACCTCAACAAACAAAACAAATGATACTTCCAAAAATTCCATATAGAACTCAAATAGGAAAGCTAAACAACAGACAATAGTTATGAGGGATTATCAGTAGTGAGTGTCAAATTATACACTGTTGACAGAAGTAATGATTTCTTACTGGCAGCATGATAATGTACCTGAGAAAGGAAAAGGGTAGATTCCATGGGGACTACAAAAATAGATACCAAGGGTCAGAAGCACCGAGGAAAATGATGAATAATTATCCCTTCATTGTGGGAAGAAGTGATAGAGTTTCATTCATTTTTCAAAACTCAGATAACTATACATCAAGGGTATTTCTTTGTACAGTGTGAATTTGTCTAGAAAGCAAAGGAAAAGATTTATTGAAAATTTTTATGTTCTCTAATTAAAAAAATTAAGACCAGCTTGGAAACAAAATGACGTTGTTATGAATAAATCAGTCCTCGTATAACATTTCCCAAAATAATAAGTTTTTCCTTTTTTAATACACTGATTGACATTGTGTATATCATGACCCTCAAGAATGGCATTTTAATTAACTGTAACCCCTTATTTTATATCTGAGGTTTTTGAAAATTAAGAGAAGCATGATGTCTTGTAAGGGCACCTGTTTGTAAGAAAATTAAACATAATATTATGGAAACATGATGTACGGTTGCTCTTCTACTGTCTTAAAGAGTCACAGTAAATTCTCTTCCACTCTGGAGTAGGTGCCCATATGGAATCATGTGTTTAAGTTAATGCTACACTGTGATTTTTATTCATTTATTTCTGCTGTAGCGATTGTTACCTAAGCAATAGAATCTAAGGTCTTTTCCAGCTGAAAAATAAGATAGCATGTAGATCCTGGTTGCCCCAATCCTACAAATTGACAACTTCTCTAAATTTCAATCCATCTACAAATGCAAACCCTTGAAAATCCAATTAGAAATAGAAATTATGTCACATTGATCTCAATTATGAATGGTAAAAGATTAATCAGAATTTGAAACTAACCTGAAAATGAGGTCCAGTGAACTTAGAAATCCCTGAATTTATCAAGGAGGATGGAGATTTATTGCACACCTTATTGTTTCTAATTGTGGTTACAAATTTGTAGTGAGGGGAACAAAAAAAATGACTCATTGGTCCTTTTCTCTTTATTATTATTATTTATTTCAATTTATTCAATTTGCATCCCTGTTGTGGCCCCCTCCCTTGTCTCTTCCCAATCCCACTCTCCCTCCTTCTTCTCCCTATGCCTCTCCCCAAGTCCACTGATAGAGGAGGCCTTTCTCCCCTTCCATCTGACCCTAGCCTATCAGGTCTCATCAGGACTGTCTGCATTGTCTTCTTCTATGTCCTGGCAAGGCTGGACCCCCAGGAAGATTAGAGAATCTGCCACTGAGTTCATATCAGAGACAGCCCCTACTCCTCTTACTAGGGAAACCCACTTAGAGACTGAGTCTATGGGATACAACTGAACTGGGGTTTTAGATCCTCTCCATGCATGGTCCTTGGTTGGGGAATCATTCTCTTCAGGGCCCCAGGGCTTAGAGTTTCTTGTTGTTGTTGTTTGTTTTTTGTTTGTTTGTTTTTGCACTGTTGGTCTCCTTTTAGACCTCCTGTCCCCTCCAGGTCTTTCTATCTCCCCCTTCTTTCATAAAATCCCGTGTGCTCTGCTCAAGTTTCGCTGAGTCTCAGTCTCTGCTTCCCTACTTCAATCAGAAGAGTCTTTCAGAGGTCATTTGTGGTAGGCTCCTGTCCTGTTCACTGACTTCTTCTGCTTCCAATGTCTATCTCATTTGTCCTTCTGAATGACGATTGAGCATGTTCACTAAGGTCTTCTTGTTTTTTAGCTTCTTTAGGATTATATACATTAGTATGGTTATTCTATATTATATGGCTAATATCCACTTATGTGTGTATACAGACCATGTGTGTCTTTTGGCTTCTGGGTTACCTCACTCAAGATGATCTTTTCTAGGGTACCCACTTGGGTATTGAGCTACCATTTGCTACATACAAGCAGGGGTTCTAGATTAAATCCATACACGGTCCTTGGTTGGAGTCTCATAAAAGACCCCTGTGCCCTGTTATATTTGGTCCTTGTGGAGCTCCTATCCTCTCCAGGTCATACTAACTCCCCCTTTTTTCATATGATTCCCTGCACTCTGCCAAAGGGTTGTAGGAGAAAAGAAGTAGCAGGACAAGAGACTACCACAGAGGGCCTCAGAAAGACTATACCTAGCAGGGTATCAAAGCAAATACTAAGAAACATTTTCTTTTTTTTAATAGCTGAGTAGTATTCCATTGTGTAAATGTACCACAATTTCTGTATCCGTTCCTCCATTGAGGGACTATCGAATGGCAGAGAAAGACTTAAATGTTTGACATCCTTAGCCATGAGAGAGATGCAAATCAAAACAACCCTGACATTTCACCTTATGCCCCAGAATGACAAAGATCAAAAACTCAGGACAGGAGCCTACCAAAAAGGGCCTCTGAAAGATTCTAACTAACAGTGACTCGAAGCTGATATAAGACTCACAACCAAGCCATCACCAGAGTGCAGGGAATCATATGAAAAAAGGGGGAGTTAGTAAGATTTGGCGAGGACAAGAGCTCCACAAAGACCAAATAGATCAGGGCACAGGAGTCTTCTATGAGACTGTTTCTCCAAACAAGGACCATGTATGGATACAAAGTATAACCCCTATTCAGATGTGGCCCATGGTAGCTCAGTTCCCAACTGGGTACCCTAGTAAGGGGAACAGGGACTATTTCTGTCATGAACTCAATGGCTGGCCTGTCGACCCCCCGCCCCCAAGGGAGGAGCAGCCTAACTAGATCCCAGAAGAGGATATTGCAGCCAGCCCTGAAGAGACATGATAAGCTAGGGTCAGATGGAAGGGGGTGAGGTCCTCCCCTATCAGTGGACTTGGAGGGGGGCAGGGAGAAGATGAGGGAAGGATGGGGAGAGTGGGAGGGAATGAGGGAGGGGGCTATGGCTAGGATACAAAATATATAACCTGTGATTAATATAAAAATAAATAAATTACTTAAAAAAAAACAACTCAAGTGACAACACATGCCAGGGAGGAGGTAGGAAAAGAGGAACCCTACTCCATTTCTGGTGGGAATGTAAACTTGTACAACCACTTTGGAAATCAATCTGGCGATTTCTCAGAAAACTACGAATAGTGCTACCTGAAGATGCAGCTATACTACTCCTAGGCATATATCCAAAGTATGCTCAACTATACAACAAGTATTTTTGTTCAACCATGTTCGTAGCAGCTCTCATTGGTTAAGTCTTTGTTTGTTCTTGTGTGTCTTCTCTTACTGTACTCCTATCTGGAGCCTTCCTTGTCAGGGAGGCAGTCAGTACAAGAAACCTGTGCCTCATCTTCAAGCAAGCCTTGCTCTGTGCTGAGGAGGAATGGGCATTTAGATCACCTATTTGTTTTCCTTGCCAAAAGAATTCAATATTTAGATGGCTCTCCAGCTAGCGGAACCAAAGAAAATCTTTCCAATTCTCTTTTCTATAATTATGGACCCAGACTAACTTAGGAGAAAGGAATGCAACTGAATTTCCTCTGGGAAGTGTTTTAAGAGAGACTGTCATATATTTTGCTTGCTCATCTTCCCTCTGATGGTTGAGGAAGAAGAGGATGACTAACTAGAATGTGAAGAGGCAGTGAAAATCAGAGACAAAACTCAAGATGCCTGGCCAGCAAAAGAGCATCGAATTTAACAATGTTTGAGAGCTCAGGGGATTGTTCAGTGGTTAAGAGTGCTTAACCAGAGGACTCAAGTTAGATTACCAGAACCCACATATCATGTCACACTCATAACTTGTAACTGTGGTTCCAGGAGATACAATGCTCTCTTCTAGCCTCCATTGGTTTCCATATGCATGAGATTAGGCAGGCATGCACACACACACACACACACACACACACACACTCATGGACACACACTAAAGCAGTTTGCTTTGTGTAAAAGGCCAGTTGTTAAATACATATTTTTGGATCAACTACACAAGCCTGTCCTAAAATACCTGTGCCAGAATAGATGATAACTGAATGAATATGAATGGCTGTTCACCAAGGAAACTTGATGTGCACACCTGGAACTATGAAAGATAGATTGTTGATCACAAAACTATAGAAGGCTGGATTGATACAAATGGAGAATGTCCTATAATTTGCCTCAACATTTATATGAAGAAAAAATAAATTTATCTAACACATTGTTTTCAAATGTTTTCTAATGATTTGGTCCAAAGTGAAACTTAAGACTGGAAATTATTCAGTCACTTTGCAAAATATCTTAGTAGTTTCCCAAATAGTAAAATATAGAAAAAGACAACAGTTTCACTCCTGAATGAATACTCTCAAAGAACGGAAAACTGGTACTAAATTGAATATTGAAATTATTGATGCCAACAAATTAATAAATACATAAATATGGTTTGGTATACATATGTGCATAATGGAATATCATTTATCCATTAAATGAACTAAGTATTGATTCATATAGTGTGAATTGATTACAAAACAATATATTAAATAAAAGAAATTACACTCTAAAGGTCACATATGTATAAAGCTCATATATTTATTATCAAGATAAGTAAATCCTTAGAAACAGAAAGCAGACTGGCAGTTGCTAGGCACTAAAGAAACCAGGAAATAAAGTCTTTATTTTATAGTGATGGACATGAGTAGTTGGATGCAACCACTGTATACTAATTAAAATTGAATGACACTGAAGTTTTCCCATTTAAAAACAATATTTTTTCTTGTTTTGAAAGTAGAATCTTTCTCTTATATAATATACACCAAACACACTAAATTTCTATCCATGAAAAACAAATGTAAATGTTGGGGAATGGCTCTAATATTATCTTTCTCTGCCTGGCCTGTGTTTTGACATAAGAGTTAGTTTTCTCATTGCTACAATTACATGTGTGACAAGAAACAACTAAAGAGGAAATAGGTTTGTCTACGAAGGGAGTGCTTGGGGTGACAAAATGAAACAATTGGTCACATTGAATATATAGCCAAGAAGTAAAAGAGGACAGGAAGTGGATATGTCTAGAAGATCTCAGGACCTGCCTTCGGGACTTCCTTCCTTGTCTAAGACTCTACCTCTTAAAGAATCCACAACCTTGCCATTTATGGCCAAATGTTCAAAGACATGATCATGTGTGAGCATTTTACCTTCAGTTCACAACAGTGTCGGTTACTTTAATTTGCTTAGTTCACTAGGCTTTCTCGTGCAAACATCATTAATACATGTTGCTTACTACTGGAAGGTTATTTCTCAAGTGTTGTTTCTGAAATATGTGTCCTTTACTAGCCAGCTTGGCAATTTCATAATGATGCACACCACATGTGGAGGGATGAAGCAAGAAGTCAGTGTCAGGTGCTGCTCCTTAAGCACTGTCCGTCTTTTGTTCTCAGACAATGTTTTTTTACTGGCCTTGAAATCACCAAGGAGGCTGGACTGGCTGACAAGCAAGCCCTGAAGATCCTCTTGTCTCTGCCTCTCCAGGGCTGGGTTTATAAACTCACACCATAGAGATTCCAAGGCTCAGACAGTAGTTCTAATGCTCAAGGTGACTCTATGTAAACTGTCTCCCTAGTCTACCTTTACATAACTTTTAGATGAGTCTAACTGGTTTCTCCAGGTATAATAATATATGGTTGATCAGAGTCACACTGGTTGCAGTATTCCATTTCTGTACTATCTCTTTCACATTCAGCTGAAGACCTGCAATAGAGAGGCTTAATTTGTAAATCTGTGTACTGTTGGTGCTGGGTTACAACAGATGCTGAATACCTGGTGCTTGGTGAACTGGTAAATGAAGCCATGAATCAACTCACATACACTTTGCTGTTGTTTTGCAAAGGAGTAAGCTGAGTAGAAGACATGGACACTAGAATCACTGTTTTCTTTTTTTTTTCTGGATGAAATTCTTATAACAAAATAAGTGTAATTGGCTTATATAAATTCTAATAAAACTGTGTGGAGAATTGGGATTTTTGGATTTCAAAGCACATAAACTTTTTTAAAAGAAACAAAAAATATTTTCTAAATACTAATTAAACATTTCATTCTCAGTTGTACAATTGGCAACTTTATATTCTGACACATCATTTTCTATGGTTTGGATGAATGTCACCAAAGGCCGCATATTGGGTAGAATGTTCAGAAGAGTGAGTTAGTGAGAGGAAATCATATGACAGGTGACAGCCTTGAAAGAAATATTGACACCCTGGTCTCAATACTTTCCAGCCACTATGAGATGAGATATATCTTCTATCATGCATTAGTCATCAAGAGGTTCTGCCTCTCCACAGACCACAAAAGCAGTGGGAACAACCCTAGAGGACTTTTGGCAAGAGACCCTGAGAAGTCAACAGAAGACATCTACAGCAGGCTAATGAGCATCTTGATGTACCTCACTATGTCTTATCTGTAACCAAATTTCCCTTTCCCGTTTGTATAAGTGGCTCATTGTAAATTCTATTGCATGGGAACAAATTTCTGCTTATAGAGCAATTCATAGAACTCCATTAAGCAAGCTTAGTATATCTAATCAAAGTATATGTCACTCTGGATTGCTATGATGGCAAACAAAGGGACAGCATAACTGTATAATCTGCTATTTGACCAAACTCAGGTCTCAGCCTTTAGACAGATATCTGCTAAGCATCTCTCTCTCTCTCCTTCTCTCTCTCTTCTTTTCTTTCTCTATCTTATCTCGGAATCTCTCTCTCTCTCTCTCTCTCTCTCTCTCTCTCTCTCTCTCTCTCTCTCTCTCTCTCTCTCTCTCTCCCCCTCTCTCTGGGTGTGAGTGTGTGTGTGTGTGTGTGTGTGTGTGTGCATGTCAAAAATGGACACTTACTAGATCATACTGCTTTGGATTTATTATTTCCTGACCCAACTTTTCCCACATTACCCTGAAAATTCCAAAACCTCAGGATAAACAATTCTGTCTTCTTTTTAAATTTACTGTGGCAGGTATTTTTGGTACACTAATGGAAAGCTGAATTCTACCTCATTCAGTTGGAAATATATATGGTATGATCAGAGCTCTTACCTACATTAGATCTCTGAACTCAGGCTACTTACAACATCTGTTCTTAACATATAAAATTTATAAACACAGATTCAAAATAATAAACAGTGAAGCCCAGTATATTCATTAGCATAGGGCCTGGTAGCATTTGGTGTATGCAAGCTTATCTCGTCATCATATTGTTGCCAGCATGGAGCCATCTTTCTCATTAGTATTCTCCCTGAGGGAGTCCTCTGCTGGGCTCCTTCCCTCCCTCTTCCCCTCCCAATCCTGCCCTCTCTCCCTCTTCTCCTCCCATACTCCTCCCCTAATCCACTGATAGATAGCTAGTGGAGGTCCTCCTCCCCTTCCATCTGATCCAAGCATATCAAGTCTCATCAGGACTGGATGCATTGTCCTCCTCTATGGCCTGGTAAGGCTGCTCCACACTCAGGGGGAGGTGATCAAAGAACAGGCCAATCAGTTCATGTCAGAGACAGTCCCTGTTCTTACTAGGGAACCCACTTGGACACTGAGCTGTCATGGGCTACATCTGTGCCAGGGTTCTACACACGGTCCTTGGTTGGAGTATCAGTCTCAGAAAACACTCCTGGGCCCAGATATTCTGGGTCTGTTTCTCTCCTTGTAGAGCTCCTATTCCCTCCAGGTCTTTCTATCTCCCCGTTCTTTCATAAGATTCTCTGCACTCTGGCCAAAGTTTGGCTATGCGTGTCAGCATCTGCTTTAATACCCTGCTAGTTAGAGTCTTTCAGAGGCCCTCTGTGGTTCTCAACTTATATAGCTGTAGAGGCTTACAGTTGAGTGGAGTATGAGTTGTGATGTGCTCCAAGTGTAAACATTTTATTTTGAAAAGTTAACAAGAGATAATGTAAAATGTCTTATAAAAACTAAGTGCATTGATTCCATGTGCAATAGTATTTTAGACATATATTTACATATGTATACATATGTATATTTATGCATAAACAGACAGAAATAATACAAGTGATATATAGAGACAGATACAAAATGTGGACGTATAAAATTTAAAGTTGCACATAAGCTAGAGTTCTATTCCTCTTCATCAGTACTTCTGTAGAGCAGATGTGGAATGTGATATTTAAACTTGCTCTGGCCAGATAGGCAGTTACCAGGTAATAGGCAAACACAACCACTTAAGCAAGGGCAAAAAAAGCTCCCATTAGTACTTAAAAAGAATAAACTCATTTCTTCCTTATTAAATTATATAGTTACCATAGTGCATTTTGATATGATGAACACCAGCATTATAAAAGTAAAGAAGAAAAGACCAAAGACAGAAGAAGAAAAGGCGATACAGGAAAACGGAGATATTTCAAGAAACAGAAAATAAATGACTATAAAAATAAAGAGCAGCTTCTTTGAGAAATAGCTCAGTGGTTAAGAACACTGGCTGCTCTTCCAGGGGTTTTAGGCTCATTTCCCAGCACTCATATAGTGGCTATCTGTACATGTAGTTTCCTTTCTTATTTTGGTGTTAGGATGTACATGCAGAAAAAAAAAAACATCAGTATACATTAGGTACATACATATACCTATATATACCTACATATACAAATATATATGTATGTACCTAATGTACCTACAAAGATAGAGAGATACATAGATAAATAGACAGATAGATAGAGTGAGAGATTTAAACAAAAGAAAATAAAGGAATGAAAGAGATAATGACAAGGTAAGAAAGAAAGTGAGAGATCGGAAAGGGGGGGGGGGAGAATGGAAAATAGAAGTAGAAGCCAAATTTCCAGCCAACAGTAGACCACCTTGAATACACTCTAAACTAGAGACTTGTGTACAGGCAGGACTTTGTTGGGTACTCTGATATGACACCCAGAGGGACCCTGAGGATCCACTCCCTAACTTTTCAATGTTTCAAGACATCATAGCCTAGGCAGGAAGTCCAAAGAACAGCCCCTTCTAGAATTTCCCTTTTTAGTTCCATACCCCATTTTTTAATTGGATTATTTGGTTTCCTGCTTTTTAACTTCTTGAGTTCTTTATATATACTGGATATTAGCCCTCTGTCAGAAGTAGGATTGGTAATGATCCTTTCCCAATCTGTTGGCGGTCGTTTCGTTTGGATGACAGTGTCCTTTGCTTTACAGAAGCTTTTCAGCTTCATGAGGTCCCACTTATTGATTGTTGATCTTAGAGCCTGTGCTGTTGGTGTTCTATTCAGGAAGAAGTCTCCTGTGCCAATGAGTTCTAGGGTGTTTCCCACTTTTTCTTCTAAACGGTTCAGTGTGTCCGGTTTTATGTTGAGGTCTTTGATCCACTTGGACTTTAGCTTTGTGCAAGGTGATAAATATGGATCTATTTTCATTTTTCTGCATACAGATATCCAGTTGGACCAGCACCATTTGTTGAAGATGCTGTCTTTTTTCCATTGAATGGTTTTGCCTTCTTTGTCAAAAATCAAGTTTCCATAGGTGTGTGGGTTCATTTCTG